>JAIUCV010000102.1:1200000-2400000 GCA_026724425.1 Erythrophleum ivorense
ACCAATATTTAGAAACCCCTTCATATTTCCAACAGATACCAGTTTTTTACCGTAGATGAAAGCACCCTCATTTCCATTTTTTATTAAAGCTTCAAACCGACCCTTCAATGTCTGGGCATCGAAATCTTTAGGAAAGTCACGTCTGACGTTCTCCAAATCTATAATGATCTTATATGCATTTTCACGTTCTATCGCAGACACTTGCTTCTTTTTCTCTGCTAAAGCGTTTTGAGCTGCGGTGAGAACTAGCGATCCAAGCCTTCTGTTTACCGTTGCCGTTGGTATGCCATCATCTGATGGTGTTGCCCCTTTTTTTTTTCCTGCCTTTCTTATCTTCTCCCTCTTACTTTTTGACGGCATGATGCGAAGATCTCGAGAAATTAGGAGCTGAGAAGAAGAGAAATTACTCAATTAGAGGAAATTAAAGCGTAATGTGGGTTATACACGAAGCTGACAGGAAAGAAGGAAATGTGAATTGGCATCTGGAGATGAAATCTAATTGACAAAAGAATTTCGAGCAAGTGGTTTCAGCGGAGATCAAGAAAATAAACACAAATTATAGAAAATATTATTTCTCGTAAAACTGACAGGAAAAAAATAAAATGTATGAATACAGTTTGATGGACAACAAAAAAAATATTTCGAGCAGGAAATGAACATCTTACCACGAAAGTTAGGGCTCAGTTCTTGTTGGTTTTTAGTTAAAGGGGATGGCTTTTATAGAGAGAGAGACGCTGATATTCTTGTTTATCTACGGTTGTTATCATCGATCGTCATCTTTGTCATAGAGAGAGAAGCTTTGCCAGATATTTTTTATGAATATGCTTAAAGTTTTTACTGTAACTATAATTTTTCAAAATACACAAACCTATATAATTAATATCGAATCTCTCTACTTTTTCAAAGTCAAGTGTATATGGTGACGCGTCACTGTCACATCTTCATACCATTTTGGGATATCTATTGGGTGTTTGATCTACATAGAGTCTATTTTTCTTAGACGTATGTTTGGATTAAGGATGTACGTGGCAAAGATTTGTTGAAACCCACTAATGCTCGAGACTTTTAGAAAAAATGATAAGAGTTAGAGTGAGAGAGATTCCACTTCGATATGAGTCCTATGCATGGGTTCTCTCTTTATCACTTAAGCAGGTGGCAGGGACCACATTCCAGTGCCATTTTACATCGTCTTTCCAATTGTATAAACTTTTCTTTTATATGTTATGAACTAGGTACAAGCCGGAGAAAGAGAGAACGACGAGAACTTCATCTAACAAGTGATTTAAACAAATTTTATTTTATACTTAAATATTGAAAAAACCCGAAAACCAAATAAACCCGATTTTTTTTTTAACCTGAAAAAATCTGAAAAACCCAAAAAAAACTTAGAAATACTGATTTTAGCCGAACAAAAACCCGGATTTCATGTACAATCCGAGAACCGACCCGAACCTGAAGAAACCCAAACCGAAATTCAAAAATACCCGAATGATTTCTATATCTCTAAATCCAAAACTTGAACTCCCAACCCTAATTACTTCCATGTAATATTGAACTTTATAGTTTTGTTGTTTTACTATATATCACACGATTCTATGAGAGTATTACTTATAAAATAGGTTGACAGATTATATATGCAACTTTTTTTTTTTTTTTTGATAAAATGAAAGAAAATTATATAATGGTTACATAAATTGCTATATATTTATTGTAAATTATTCTACTTGATTCCGGATTGGTTCTCTCATAAATTAAAGTCTGGTCGTATCAGCTAACTAGAATAGTTCGTCACAACAAAATTTATCCTCCTATACTGTATATGTGGTCTATCATTAACAGAATTATTATAAATATAAGGATACGCATATTTGGGTGCAATATTCGTAACATGAGAATAAGAACCACGTTAGTATTCACTACCAAAACAAAAAAATGAAGGGGTTTAGCGTCAGTTTGTATTATATATATTTTACGTCATTTTGAAAGTGACTTTTACAGCTTTTCCTCTACATTTGTTTTTTTTCTGTTTTAAGCAAGTAGAGAGAAGCGTCTTGTTTCGGGTCTTGGCTTGATCTGTTAAGCTCTTAAGTATGGTTGGTGTGTAACCTTTGAAGTAATATATGGGTTCCAAAAAAAACAAGTTAAGAGTCATTTATAAAAGTAACTTTAACATTGCATGACGTTAACTCTAGTACTGTTACTTTTAAAGACGATCTAACTTTGACGTTAAATGACCAACGTTACTTTTATACTATGTTTTAACGTGAATTAAATAACGTTACTTTAACATGATAGAGTTTTTTAAGGTTTATTTGTAGCACAGGGCCCAAAACATTTAGGAGCCGGGCCTGCTTTGCTCACCGACGTAAGTGACTAAACTACCCTTGTGTGCATGTCCGAATCAATCTTCCTCAACAAATACCCGCTCTTATCGGCAGCCACAGATCGTAACCCTAAAATTTCTCCAACAAGATCCGATCCTTTATTCTTGTCACCATGCCCAAAGATTACACCGGTAAGATGTGCTCGAAATTTGTTTTAGTCTTTTTTTTTTTCAAACTTTTCTTCGATCTTCTCCTGCAGTTTCCTAATTGCTGTCCGTTTCCGCAGTTGGTAAAACAAGCGTGTTCTGGGACGTGGTTGATTTTCCAGTCCCCGAGGGTCGCGGGATTCGTGAGATTGTCGAATCTGCTCTTAGGAGAAAGGGTTATAAGGGTGAGGTGTCAATCACGGTTTATGGAGACAAGGATCCGTTCTCGCCTGAAGAAACCGCAAAGGGTCGATTCACCTTCGTGGAGAGAAGTAAGATTTCCTGTATTTTTTATATATATATGGTTTGCGTGTGTAATCCGGATCCGTTGCTTAATAATTTCAGGTAAGAAATATTGGAGACTTAATAAGATGTTGGTAGACATTGGTTGGTGGAGTATGGAAACTCCAGAGCCCCATTATAACCCAGCAAATGTGGTGGTAGTCGCTAAAAACATCAAGGAAGATACGGAGTTCGTCTATTTTCTTAGCGATCTCAACTGTTCAGATTTCAATGTTCTCTTAGTAGTGCCAGATGATTGCGAACCAGAAGAATTGCCACTTCCTACTGTAAACTTAGCATGGTACTGGAAAAGCTTTGTACAAGGAGGAGAGCCTATGCCTAGAACCGAATTAAAAGCCCTAAAAGCGCGAGGTAAACCAAGACTTGTTCTTTGACCATCTTTGTGTTTGTGTTCCATCGACCATAATGTCTCTTTTAAGTTTGCTCTGTCCTGTTCCTGTAGTTGGAAAATTATTATAAGATTGTTGATTGTTGATTGATGAGTGAGAGTCACAACGATTACAATCAATCCAATCGTAAACTAAGGGAATTATTCCTTATCGATAATAACTCGATACATTTTCAAAAATCATAAACTAAGAGAATTATTCCTTATCGATAATAATGCGATACGCACTAAGGGAATTATTCCTTATTACGGATAATAATGTGTTGCGGCTGAAACTGGTTCACCACCCTCCATCATTGATTGCCATTCCCATTTGTAATAAGCATATTTTCCAAGAGAAGGCTCTGCATCACCTCGACAAGCAAGCATCATAACATAACCCTGTTTATGTAGTTTTTTGATGACATGTGTGAAGTCGGGGTCAGATGTAATAATCAAGATGTTGAACGGTGGATTGTTTGCCAAGGTGTGTATATTGATGTCTTGCTTCAATACGTGATGGGGAAGATCATCTTTGTCTTTTGGTTTTTCTAGAAAATAAAAATAGAAATAAAAAACCAAAACCAAAATTTTTATTTCAGAAAATAAAACCCAGAAATCACGAGTACCTTTTTTACAATCTGGATTGTCCCGACAATATGCAGCTCTTTCTGGAATGTGTTTTAAGACAAGGACAATCTCACGTGGAAAGTATTCTCTCAAGAACAGACTTTCTGGATCTCCACCATATAACGAAAAATCGCCGTAGATAGTCAACATGCAAATTCTAAACCGAGGATCTGCCTTACGGAGCGCACTAGTGATTTGGTTGAAGATAGTCTTCGCTTGTTCTTTACGCTCAAGACCTGCCCTGTTAAGATCCCAGAATACCCTGACTCCATAGTCTTTATCGGAGGGACCGTTGAACTCCGTAGAATATCTTGAGTCAGTCAAATCCATATCCACCCTTGAGAAAATGAAAAAACTAAGTTAGACTAGCAAAGCAAAAAGTTATTGCACAGAAAACGGAGAAAGCATAAACAAAACAATTACATAACTGACAGGAAAAACAAAGTAATACAGTTTCGCTCCAAAAAAAAGTGAATACAGTTAAAATTTCGAGCAGGAAATGAACATCTTACACGAAAATTAGGTCTCAGCTCTTGTTGGTGAATGGGGACCTGGTTTTGTTATGAGGGATGATGGCATTTATAGAGAGAGACACGCCATTATTCTTGTTTATCTACGGTTGTTATCATCCAGAAGCTTTGCCATATATTTTTAAGATGATTAAAGTTTTTATAACTAATTTTTATTAAAATACCCAAAATATATTATAGACTTTACTAATAACAAATCTCTCTACTTTTTTAAAGACAGTGTATATGGTGACGCGTCACTGTCCACATCTTCATACCATTTTGGGATACCTAGTGGGATTTTGATCTACATAGAGTCTAGTTTTCTTAGACGTATGTTTGGGTTGTAAGTCCCATCGCCGGTTCATGATATAATTACCTCGGATTGACTTGGAGAAATTAAAGAAAAGCTTAATTTAGCCAGAAAACCGTTTGAAGATGTAAACAATGTAGCTCACTGAATCACGGTGATGTGACGAAATTCATTTATAAATTTTGTGAACAACTCGTGGGGAAAGTCAAGTAAACATGGACTGCGAGATGTTGACAAGTAAGTTTACACTTAAAAAAAAAAGCTCGATATTTCGAAATTGGATTGGAAGTTTAAGTAACAAACGCGATCAAAGCCAGATTGATCTTAAAAAAAAATAGCGTTCCACATTCATAGCAAAGATCCAAAAAGGAAGATATAGCCCTTATAAGTTATATTCATATCCAGGGGGTCGTAACGGTCACCTAAAAAAAATCTACGTAGAAGGTGCATGGTTAATTAGGTTTCTGGCCTCGAAAAGGCGTGGGTTCAAATCCATCTGTCGACAGTTTGTTTTTTCATTTTTTAATGAAAATTGAATCCTAGTAACTTTTAGTTATTAAAACAGTAGGTACTTTAGGTCCGGCCTTAAAATATGTTTGAAACCATTATTGCTAACATGAAGGTAATTTTTGTTTTTTGTTTTCGATTTGTTCGTTTAAACCAAATTAGATTTCTTATATATCGAATTAGCTAGGGATTGTGTAGTTGGTTAGACTTCGAACTAAGAAGTTAGAACTGCTTGGATCGGCCGCTGCTTCCTATGTAGATTGCTCATCGCTTTGATATCAAGTTACAAGCTGAACAAGGTTTTGTTGGTTATATATTATGTAACACAAAACTATATTATAAATAATAACAAATCTCCCTACTTTTTTAAAGTCCATGTATATGGTGACGCGTCACTGTCACAAGTCCACACCACTTAGGGATATCTAGTGGGAATTTGATCTACATAGAGACTATTTTTCTTAAACGTATGTTTGGGTTACGTGGCAAAGATTTGTCGAAACCCACTAATGGAAAAAGATGAGATTGAGAGTGAGAGAGATGGTTTTCTGAAGAGGGATGGCTTTTACAGAGAGAAAGACACGCTAATATTCTCGTTTATCTATGCCAGATATTTTTAAGATGCTTAAAGTTTTTATAACTATTTTTTTTTTTTAAATACACAAAATTAAATTAATAACAAATCTCTCTAGTTTTTTATAGTCAATGTAAATGGTGACGCGTCACTGTCACATCTTCATACCATTTATTTAGAGATATATGTAGTGGGAGTTTTATCTACATATGTTTGAGTTTTAGGATGTACGTGGCAAAGATTTGACGAAACCCACTAAATGGTGGAGACTTATAGAAAAAGATAAATTGAGTCCTGTGTACGCGCATTCTCTCTTTATCACTTAAGCAGGGACCACAATCCTATGGGTCTCTCCAACTGTATAAATTAGCCTCACCCACCTTCCTCAACAAATACCCCCTTGTCTCATCGGCAGCCACAGATCGTAACCCTAAAATTTCCCCTTGTTTATTCTGTCAATCGCCGGCGGTAGAAAGCATGGACTCGGACTCGGACTCGGACATTGACATGGACAATCTTTACAAGTGTAAGATAAAATTGATTGATCGATCGATATACGTACATGTCTTAAATAAATATAAATATATGCATGATTTGTTTCCCAAATAATTGTTGGCAGTGAGTGACACGCGCGTGTTCTGGGACGTGGAGGATTTCCCAGTCCCTGAGGATCGCAAGTTGAAGATGTTATATGATAAAGTGGAAGGAGCTCTTAAGAATGAGGGTTATGTTGGTGAGCTCTCAATCTATGCTTATGGTAAGGATCAAAAAACTCCTCAAGAGAGGGTGGAGTTTCACGAGGCTGAAATCTGGTTCGTACCGGAAACGGGTGAAAAAAGTGCGAGACTCAATCAGATTCTTTTGGACATGATTGATTTTGCACGCAGCCATCCTAATGCCCAAGAAACAAATCTCCTCCTAGCTTCAAAAGACATCCCAGAGGAAACCACAGAGTTGGTCAGTGTTATGCAAGGTTTGATTCAAAAAGGTTACCAAGTTTTCTTAGCAGTGCCTCATGACTTGCCAGAATCTGATTTGCCACCTAGTACTACTGCGAGCTTAGTATGGAGTTGGAAAAGTCTGTTTGATGGAGATTATCCTCTCGAAGCTGGTTCGGATTCCGATGACGACGAGGGAAGTTGAATCTTATGAAATTCCGTGTCTGTCTGACTTAAAGCTCTCTGTTTTGTCTTCTTCATATTTTTATAATTTATAATATTTGACTGCCAAACAAACAACAACATTCACTCCATTATCTATCAAATTTTGTTTACAAACCACACAACCACAACATGCTCGTCTGGATACTGTGATAACAAAAGTAGATATATTTTTAGCTTAACAAGATAGCTAGAATCAGTCTCGCTTCTAGGACAATGACACTGAAACCAAAATATACCTTGGAACCTGCCTGTATTCTCACAACCGAGCATTGCCACAATATCATCAAATGGCACGAAAGAGATAAAATAAGTTATCAGAGTATCACTAAGCTCTTGCTAGTAAGATTCTCAAATCACAATTACAGATTCGACGACCGCCAAATCCATCAACAAAGCCCAATTTCCAAGCTTTTTCACTCTCAATTTGAACAAAAAGGAAAAACATCAAAGACGGAGAAAAACCTGCTGAGAAGAGATCTCGGGCTTGATGAGGAGGGTATGATTCCAATCTGACGCAGTCTTCGCCGTAAACTGCTTCTACAGAGAGACGGACGGCGAAGAAGCAGACCTTTTCCGTCATTCCGCCGTATCGCCACGTATTCTTTGTATGTTATTTTGTCTTATTTTCCTTTCATCGACCCCCATATTATATCAATAGTTCTGATTTGTCCAAATGTAATTGTTTCTGCTCAAATTCGCCCTCACAAGTATTCACTTGACTCAGAGAGAGATTTCGTAATTCCGTTATATCATATGTACTGATTACTGAATGACATATGTGTAGAGAGTTATTCCAATTTTTAAATTAATAAAATACGACTGTAATTTAAAACTGAAGGGGCGTTTTTGTTCATTTTTATTTTAAAATCGTAAATAAAAATGGTAATCATTGCGATAAAGGACTTTGTAAATCACGAAAATGTAGACCGCCAAACAAACCTAGATTCCATTCCAATAGCAAATCACACCAGAAGCTTGGGAGTAATTTCGGATTTGATAAGGTTGGTTTTAACATTTTCATTCTTTTTGACTCTGTTCAATCATAAGAGTAGAAGCGATGTTCCTTCTTCTTCTTGATATATACAAAAGTTACGAAACAACTACATCTCCAGCTTTTCTAGTTCATGTCTCATATTGGAGAAAGAAGAGCTAAGAGTAATCTCGAGTACTACAAGTTATAAATATATAGTTATCAACCACTAGCTTTGACAGATTTTACTCGGTCGAAATACCAATCAACTGAAATCCCATATAACACAATCAATCGTCTGAAATTTCATATAACACAATCACTCATAACTACAAATCTAATTAAAAATCCATCTCTAAGATATCACTGAACTCGACAATCCTTCCTTGTTGTACCGCTGCCGTAAGTTCCCAGCTGCATTTTTTGGGTCTTGCCAAAAAGACTCGTGCCCCAAATTTTGTTAGGATCTTAACTGGGCGAACAAAGTCCCGATCTCCACTTACCAGCAAGATGTTGCATGGTGGACCGAACTCCCTTAAGTGATCGAACATCAGATTCTCTATTATGTCATCAGCGATATCTGTCGATCTCTCATATTTCACTTGAATATAAAATTAAGAAAAAATGGATTAGATTAGAAAGATTAAATTGTAATAAATGGAATGTACAGTTAGTCGTTTACGTACATGTGGTGCGGTTATAGTTATCAGACCACTGAATCAGCTTGCCACATTCTTTGCACCTACTATCCCTTGGAAAAATGTCGTGAACTGACACTCCTTCCCACCTTGTGTGTCTACCAATATTCAGAAACCCCTTCATATTTCCAACAGATACCAGTTTTCCACCGTAGATGAAAGCACCCTCATTTCCATTTTTTATTAAAGCTTCAAACCGATCCTTCAATGTCTGGGCATCGAAATCTTCAGGAAAGTCACGTCTGACGTTCTCCAAATCTATTATAACCTTATATGCATTTTCACGTTCTATCGCAGACACTTGCTTCTTTTTCTCTGCTAAAGCTTCTTGAGCTTCGGTGAGAACTAGCGATCCAAGCCTTCTGTTTACCGTTGCCGTTGGTATGCCATCATCTGATGGTGTTGCCCCGGCCTTTTTTTTTCTTGCCTTTCTTAACTTCTCCCTCTGACTTTTTGACAGCATGATGCGAAGATCTCGAGAAATAAGGAGCTGAGAAGAAGAGAAATTACTCAATTAGAGGAAATTAAAGCGTAATGTGGGTTATACACGAAGCTGACAGGAAAGAAGGAAATGTGAATTGGCATCTGGAGATGAAATCTAATTGACAAAAGAATTTCGAGCAAGTGGTTTCAGCGGAGATCAAGAAAATAAACACAAATTATATAAAATATTATTTCTCGTAAAACTGACAGGAAAAAAATAAAATGTATGAATACAGTTTGATGGACAACAAAAAAAATATTTCGAGCAGGAAATGAACATCTTACCACGAAAGTTAGGGCTCAGTTCTTGTTGGTTTTTAGTTAAAGGGGATGGCTTTTATAGAGAGAGAGACGCTAATATTCTTGTTTATCTACGGTTGTTATCATCGATCGTCATCTTTGTCATAGAGAGAGAAGCTTTGCCAGATATTTTTTATGAATATGCTTAAAGTTTTTACTGTAACTATAATTTTTCAAAATACACAAAACTATATAATTAATATCGAATCTCTCTACTTTTTCAAAGTCAAGTGTATATGGTGACGCGTCACTGTCACATCTTCATACCATTTTGGGATATCTATTGGGTGTTTGATCTACATAGAGTCTATTTTTCTTAGACGTATGTTTGGATTAAGGATGTACGTGGCAAAGATTTGTTGAAACCCACTAATGCTCGAGACTTTTAGAAAAAATGATAAGAGTTAGAGTGAGAGAGATTCCACTTCGATATGAGTCCTATGCATGGGTTCTCTCTTTATCACTTAAGCAGGTGGCAGGGACCACATTCCAGTGCCATTTTACATCGTCTTTCCAATTGTATAAACTTTTCTTTTATATGTTATGAACTAGGTACAAGCCGGAGAAAGAGAGAACGACGAGAACTTCATCTAACAAGTGATTTAAACAAATTTTATTTTATACTTAAATATTGAAAAAACCCGAAAACCAAATAAACCCGATTTTTTTTAACCTGAAAAATCTGAAAAACCCAAAAAAAACTTAGAAATACTGATTTTAGCCAAACAAAAACCCGGATTTCATGTACAATCCGAGAACCGACCCCAACCTGAAAAAACCCAAACCGAAATTCAAAAATACCCGAATGGTTTCTATATCACACGATTCTATGAGAGTATTACTTATAAAATAGGTTGACAGATTATATATGCAACTTTTTTTTTTTTTTTTGATAAAATGAAAGAAAATTATATAATGGTTACATAAATTGCTATTTTTAAGTGCTATATATTTATTGTAAATTATTCTACTATACTCCATGATTCCGGATTGGTTCCCTCATAAATTAAAGTCTGGTCGTCTCAGCTAACTAGAATAGTTCGTCACAACAAAATTTATCCTCCTATACTGTATATGTGGTCTATCATTAACAGAATTATTATAAATATAAGGATACGCATATTTGGGTGCAATATTCGTAACATGAGAATAAGAACCACGTTAGTATTCACTACCAAAACAAAAAAAAATGAAGGGGTTTAGCATCAGTTTGTATTATATTTTACGTCATTTTGAAAGTGACTTTTACAGCTTTTCCTCTACATTTGTTTTTTTTCTGTTTTAAGCAAGTAGAGAGAAGCGTCTTGTTTGGGGTCTTGGCTTGATCTGTTAAGCTCTTAAGTATGGTTGGTGTGTAACCTTTGAAGTAATATATGGGTTCCAAAAAAAACAAGTTAAGAGTCATTTATAAAAGTAACTTTAACATTGCATGACGTTAACTCTAGTACTGTTACTTTTAAAGACGATCTAACTTTGACGTTAAATGACCAACGTTACTTTTATACTATGTTTTAACGTGAATTAAATAACGTTACTTTAACATGATAGAGTTTTTTAAGGTTTATTTGTAGCACAGGGCCCAAAACATTTAGGAGCCGGGCCTGCTTTGCTCACCGACGTAAGTGACTAAACTACCCTTGTGTGCATGTCCGAATCAATCTTCCTCAACAAATACCCGCTCTTATCGGCAGCCACAGATCGTAACCCTAAAATTTCTCCAACAAGATCCGATCCTTTATTCTTGTCACCATGCCCAAAGATTACACCGGTAAGATGTGCTCGAAATTTGTTTTAGTCTTTTTTTTTTTCAAACTTTTCTTCGATCTTCTCCTGCAGTTTCCTAATTGCTGTCCGTTTCCGCAGTTGGTAAAACAAGCGTGTTCTGGGACGTGGTTGATTTTCCAGTCCCCGAGGGTCGCGGGATTCGTGAGATTGTCGAATCTGCTCTTAGGAGAAAGGGTTATAAGGGTGAGGTGTCAATCACGGTTTATGGAGACAAGGATCCGTTCTCGCCTGAAGAAACCGCAAAGGGTCGATTCACCTTCGTGGAGAGAAGTAAGATTTCCTGTATTTTTTATATATATATGGTTTGCGTGTGTAATCCGGATCCGTTGCTTAATAATTTCAGGTAAGAAATATTGGAGACTTAATAAGATGTTGGTAGACATTGGTTGGTGGAGTATGGAAACTCCAGAGCCCCATTATAACCCAGCAAATGTGGTGGTAGTCGCTAAAAACATCAAGGAAGATACGGAGTTCGTCTATTTTCTTAGCGATCTCAACTGTTCAGATTTCAATGTTCTCTTAGTAGTGCCAGATGATTGCGAACCAGAAGAATTGCCACTTCCTACTGTAAACTTAGCATGGTACTGGAAAAGCTTTGTACAAGGAGGAGAGCCTATGCCTAGAACCGAATTAAAAGCCCTAAAAGCGCGAGGTAAACCAAGACTTGTTCTTTGACCATCTTTGTGTTTGTGTTCCATCGACCATAATGTCTCTTTTAAGTTTGCTCTGTCCTGTTCCTGTAGTTGGAAAATTATTATAAGATTGTTGATTGTTGATTGATGAGTGAGAGTCACAACGATTACAATCAATCCAATCGTAAACTAAGGGAATTATTCCTTATCGATAATAACTCGATACATTTTCAAAAATCATAAACTAAGAGAATTATTCCTTATCGATAATAATGCGATACGCACTAAGGGAATTATTCCTTATTACGGATAATAATGTGTTGCGGCTGAAACTGGTTCACCACCCTCCATCATTGATTGCCATTCCCATTTGTAATAAGCATATTTTCCAAGAGAAGGCTCTGCATCACCTCGACAAGCAAGCATCATAACATAACCCTGTTTATGTAGTTTTTTGATGACATGTGTGAAGTCGGGGTCAGATGTAATAATCAAGATGTTGAACGGTGGATTGTTTGCCAAGGTGTGTATATTGATGTCTTGCTTCAATACGTGATGGGGAAGATCATCTTTGTCTTTTGGTTTTTCTAGAAAATAAAAATAGAAATAAAAAACCAAAACCAAAATTTTTATTTCAGAAAATAAAACCCAGAAATCACGAGTACCTTTTTTACAATCTGGATTGTCCCGACAATATGCAGCTCTTTCTGGAATGTGTTTTAAGACAAGGACAATCTCACGTGGAAAGTATTCTCTCAAGAACAGACTTTCTGGATCTCCACCATATAACGAAAAATCGCCGTAGATAGTCAACATGCAAATTCTAAACCGAGGATCTGCCTTACGGAGCGCACTAGTGATTTGGTTGAAGATAGTCTTCGCTTGTTCTTTACGCTCAAGACCTGCCCTGTTAAGATCCCAGAATACCCTGACTCCATAGTCTTTATCGGAGGGACCGTTGAACTCCGTAGAATATCTTGAGTCAGTCAAATCCATATCCACCCTTGAGAAAATGAAAAAACTAAGTTAGACTAGCAAAGCAAAAAGTTATTGCACAGAAAACGGAGAAAGCATAAACAAAACAATTACATAACTGACAGGAAAAACAAAGTAATACAGTTTCGCTCCAAAAAAAAGTGAATACAGTTAAAATTTCGAGCAGGAAATGAACATCTTACACGAAAATTAGGTCTCAGCTCTTGTTGGTGAATGGGGACCTGGTTTTGTTATGAGGGATGATGGCATTTATAGAGAGAGACACGCCATTATTCTTGTTTATCTACGGTTGTTATCATCCAGAAGCTTTGCCATATATTTTTAAGATGATTAAAGTTTTTATAACTAATTTTTATTAAAATACCCAAAATATATTATAGACTTTACTAATAACAAATCTCTCTACTTTTTTAAAGACAGTGTATATGGTGACGCGTCACTGTCCACATCTTCATACCATTTTGGGATACCTAGTGGGATTTTGATCTACATAGAGTCTAGTTTTCTTAGACGTATGTTTGGGTTGTAAGTCCCATCGCCGGTTCATGATATAATTACCTCGGATTGACTTGGAGAAATTAAAGAAAAGCTTAATTTAGCCAGAAAACCGTTTGAAGATGTAAACAATGTAGCTCACTGAATCACGGTGATGTGACGAAATTCATTTATAAATTTTGTGAACAACTCGTGGGGAAAGTCAAGTAAACATGGACTGCGAGATGTTGACAAGTAAGTTTACACTTAAAAAAAAAAGCTCGATATTTCGAAATTGGATTGGAAGTTTAAGTAACAAACGCGATCAAAGCCAGATTGATCTTAAAAAAAAATAGCGTTCCACATTCATAGCAAAGATCCAAAAAGGAAGATATAGCCCTTATAAGTTATATTCATATCCAGGGGGTCGTAACGGTCACCTAAAAAAAATCTACGTAGAAGGTGCATGGTTAATTAGGTTTCTGGCCTCGAAAAGGCGTGGGTTCAAATCCATCTGTCGACAGTTTGTTTTTTCATTTTTTAATGAAAATTGAATCCTAGTAACTTTTAGTTATTAAAACAGTAGGTACTTTAGGTCCGGCCTTAAAATATGTTTGAAACCATTATTGCTAACATGAAGGTAATTTTTGTTTTTTGTTTTCGATTTGTTCGTTTAAACCAAATTAGATTTCTTATATATCGAATTAGCTAGGGATTGTGTAGTTGGTTAGACTTCGAACTAAGAAGTTAGAACTGCTTGGATCGGCCGCTGCTTCCTATGTAGATTGCTCATCGCTTTGATATCAAGTTACAAGCTGAACAAGGTTTTGTTGGTTATATATTATGTAACACAAAACTATATTATAAATAATAACAAATCTCCCTACTTTTTTAAAGTCCATGTATATGGTGACGCGTCACTGTCACAAGTCCACACCACTTAGGGATATCTAGTGGGAATTTGATCTACATAGAGACTATTTTTCTTAAACGTATGTTTGGGTTACGTGGCAAAGATTTGTCGAAACCCACTAATGGAAAAAGATGAGATTGAGAGTGAGAGAGATGGTTTTCTGAAGAGGGATGGCTTTTACAGAGAGAAAGACACGCTAATATTCTCGTTTATCTATGCCAGATATTTTTAAGATGCTTAAAGTTTTTATAACTATTTTTTTTTTTTAAATACACAAAATTAAATTAATAACAAATCTCTCTAGTTTTTTATAGTCAATGTAAATGGTGACGCGTCACTGTCACATCTTCATACCATTTATTTAGAGATATATGTAGTGGGAGTTTTATCTACATATGTTTGAGTTTTAGGATGTACGTGGCAAAGATTTGACGAAACCCACTAAATGGTGGAGACTTATAGAAAAAGATAAATTGAGTCCTGTGTACGCGCATTCTCTCTTTATCACTTAAGCAGGGACCACAATCCTATGGGTCTCTCCAACTGTATAAATTAGCCTCACCCACCTTCCTCAACAAATACCCCCTTGTCTCATCGGCAGCCACAGATCGTAACCCTAAAATTTCCCCTTGTTTATTCTGTCAATCGCCGGCGGTAGAAAGCATGGACTCGGACTCGGACTCGGACATTGACATGGACAATCTTTACAAGTGTAAGATAAAATTGATTGATCGATCGATATACGTACATGTCTTAAATAAATATAAATATATGCATGATTTGTTTCCCAAATAATTGTTGGCAGTGAGTGACACGCGCGTGTTCTGGGACGTGGAGGATTTCCCAGTCCCTGAGGATCGCAAGTTGAAGATGTTATATGATAAAGTGGAAGGAGCTCTTAAGAATGAGGGTTATGTTGGTGAGCTCTCAATCTATGCTTATGGTAAGGATCAAAAAACTCCTCAAGAGAGGGTGGAGTTTCACGAGGCTGAAATCTGGTTCGTACCGGAAACGGGTGAAAAAAGTGCGAGACTCAATCAGATTCTTTTGGACATGATTGATTTTGCACGCAGCCATCCTAATGCCCAAGAAACAAATCTCCTCCTAGCTTCAAAAGACATCCCAGAGGAAACCACAGAGTTGGTCAGTGTTATGCAAGGTTTGATTCAAAAAGGTTACCAAGTTTTCTTAGCAGTGCCTCATGACTTGCCAGAATCTGATTTGCCACCTAGTACTACTGCGAGCTTAGTATGGAGTTGGAAAAGTCTGTTTGATGGAGATTATCCTCTCGAAGCTGGTTCGGATTCCGATGACGACGAGGGAAGTTGAATCTTATGAAATTCCGTGTCTGTCTGACTTAAAGCTCTCTGTTTTGTCTTCTTCATATTTTTATAATTTATAATATTTGACTGCCAAACAAACAACAACATTCACTCCATTATCTATCAAATTTTGTTTACAAACCACACAACCACAACATGCTCGTCTGGATACTGTGATAACAAAAGTAGATATATTTTTAGCTTAACAAGATAGCTAGAATCAGTCTCGCTTCTAGGACAATGACACTGAAACCAAAATATACCTTGGAACCTGCCTGTATTCTCACAACCGAGCATTGCCACAATATCATCAAATGGCACGAAAGAGATAAAATAAGTTATCAGAGTATCACTAAGCTCTTGCTAGTAAGATTCTCAAATCACAATTACAGATTCGACGACCGCCAAATCCATCAACAAAGCCCAATTTCCAAGCTTTTTCACTCTCAATTTGAACAAAAAGGAAAAACATCAAAGACGGAGAAAAACCTGCTGAGAAGAGATCTCGGGCTTGATGAGGAGGGTATGATTCCAATCTGACGCAGTCTTCGCCGTAAACTGCTTCTACAGAGAGACGGACGGCGAAGAAGCAGACCTTTTCCGTCATTCCGCCGTATCGCCACGTATTCTTTGTATGTTATTTTGTCTTATTTTCCTTTCATCGACCCCCATATTATATCAATAGTTCTGATTTGTCCAAATGTAATTGTTTCTGCTCAAATTCGCCCTCACAAGTATTCACTTGACTCAGAGAGAGATTTCGTAATTCCGTTATATCATATGTACTGATTACTGAATGACATATGTGTAGAGAGTTATTCCAATTTTTAAATTAATAAAATACGACTGTAATTTAAAACTGAAGGGGCGTTTTTGTTCATTTTTATTTTAAAATCGTAAATAAAAATGGTAATCATTGCGATAAAGGACTTTGTAAATCACGAAAATGTAGACCGCCAAACAAACCTAGATTCCATTCCAATAGCAAATCACACCAGAAGCTTGGGAGTAATTTCGGATTTGATAAGGTTGGTTTTAACATTTTCATTCTTTTTGACTCTGTTCAATCATAAGAGTAGAAGCGATGTTCCTTCTTCTTCTTGATATATACAAAAGTTACGAAACAACTACATCTCCAGCTTTTCTAGTTCATGTCTCATATTGGAGAAAGAAGAGCTAAGAGTAATCTCGAGTACTACAAGTTATAAATATATAGTTATCAACCACTAGCTTTGACAGATTTTACTCGGTCGAAATACCAATCAACTGAAATCCCATATAACACAATCAATCGTCTGAAATTTCATATAACACAATCACTCATAACTACAAATCTAATTAAAAATCCATCTCTAAGATATCACTGAACTCGACAATCCTTCCTTGTTGTACCGCTGCCGTAAGTTCCCAGCTGCATTTTTTGGGTCTTGCCAAAAAGACTCGTGCCCCAAATTTTGTTAGGATCTTAACTGGGCGAACAAAGTCCCGATCTCCACTTACCAGCAAGATGTTGCATGGTGGACCGAACTCCCTTAAGTGATCGAACATCAGATTCTCTATTATGTCATCAGCGATATCTGTCGATCTCTCATATTTCACTTGAATATAAAATTAAGAAAAAATGGATTAGATTAGAAAGATTAAATTGTAATAAATGGAATGTACAGTTAGTCGTTTACGTACATGTGGTGCGGTTATAGTTATCAGACCACTGAATCAGCTTGCCACATTCTTTGCACCTACTATCCCTTGGAAAAATGTCGTGAACTGACACTCCTTCCCACCTTGTGTGTCTACCAATATTCAGAAACCCCTTCATATTTCCAACAGATACCAGTTTTCCACCGTAGATGAAAGCACCCTCATTTCCATTTTTTATTAAAGCTTCAAACCGATCCTTCAATGTCTGGGCATCGAAATCTTCAGGAAAGTCACGTCTGACGTTCTCCAAATCTATTATAACCTTATATGCATTTTCACGTTCTATCGCAGACACTTGCTTCTTTTTCTCTGCTAAAGCTTCTTGAGCTTCGGTGAGAACTAGCGATCCAAGCCTTCTGTTTACCGTTGCCGTTGGTATGCCATCATCTGATGGTGTTGCCCCGGCCTTTTTTTTTCTTGCCTTTCTTAACTTCTCCCTCTGACTTTTTGACAGCATGATGCGAAGATCTCGAGAAATAAGGAGCTGAGAAGAAGAGAAATTACTCAATTAGAGGAAATTAAAGCGTAATGTGGGTTATACACGAAGCTGACAGGAAAGAAGGAAATGTGAATTGGCATCTGGAGATGAAATCTAATTGACAAAAGAATTTCGAGCAAGTGGTTTCAGCGGAGATCAAGAAAATAAACACAAATTATATAAAATATTATTTCTCGTAAAACTGACAGGAAAAAAATAAAATGTATGAATACAGTTTGATGGACAACAAAAAAAATATTTCGAGCAGGAAATGAACATCTTACCACGAAAGTTAGGGCTCAGTTCTTGTTGGTTTTTAGTTAAAGGGGATGGCTTTTATAGAGAGAGAGACGCTAATATTCTTGTTTATCTACGGTTGTTATCATCGATCGTCATCTTTGTCATAGAGAGAGAAGCTTTGCCAGATATTTTTTATGAATATGCTTAAAGTTTTTACTGTAACTATAATTTTTCAAAATACACAAAACTATATAATTAATATCGAATCTCTCTACTTTTTCAAAGTCAAGTGTATATGGTGACGCGTCACTGTCACATCTTCATACCATTTTGGGATATCTATTGGGTGTTTGATCTACATAGAGTCTATTTTTCTTAGACGTATGTTTGGATTAAGGATGTACGTGGCAAAGATTTGTTGAAACCCACTAATGCTCGAGACTTTTAGAAAAAATGATAAGAGTTAGAGTGAGAGAGATTCCACTTCGATATGAGTCCTATGCATGGGTTCTCTCTTTATCACTTAAGCAGGTGGCAGGGACCACATTCCAGTGCCATTTTACATCGTCTTTCCAATTGTATAAACTTTTCTTTTATATGTTATGAACTAGGTACAAGCCGGAGAAAGAGAGAACGACGAGAACTTCATCTAACAAGTGATTTAAACAAATTTTATTTTATACTTAAATATTGAAAAAACCCGAAAACCAAATAAACCCGATTTTTTTTAACCTGAAAAATCTGAAAAACCCAAAAAAAACTTAGAAATACTGATTTTAGCCAAACAAAAACCCGGATTTCATGTACAATCCGAGAACCGACCCCAACCTGAAAAAACCCAAACCGAAATTCAAAAATACCCGAATGGTTTCTATATCACACGATTCTATGAGAGTATTACTTATAAAATAGGTTGACAGATTATATATGCAACTTTTTTTTTTTTTTTTGATAAAATGAAAGAAAATTATATAATGGTTACATAAATTGCTATTTTTAAGTGCTATATATTTATTGTAAATTATTCTACTATACTCCATGATTCCGGATTGGTTCCCTCATAAATTAAAGTCTGGTCGTCTCAGCTAACTAGAATAGTTCGTCACAACAAAATTTATCCTCCTATACTGTATATGTGGTCTATCATTAACAGAATTATTATAAATATAAGGATACGCATATTTGGGTGCAATATTCGTAACATGAGAATAAGAACCACGTTAGTATTCACTACCAAAACAAAAAAAAATGAAGGGGTTTAGCATCAGTTTGTATTATATTTTACGTCATTTTGAAAGTGACTTTTACAGCTTTTCCTCTACATTTGTTTTTTTTCTGTTTTAAGCAAGTAGAGAGAAGCGTCTTGTTTGGGGTCTTGGCTTGATCTGTTAAGCTCTTAAGTATGGTTGGTGTGTAACCTTTGAAGTAATATATGGGTTCAAGATAGACAAAAAAAACAAGTTAAGAGTCATTTATAAAAGTAACTTTAACATTGCATGACGTTAACTCTAGTACCGTCGTTACTTTTAAAGACAATCTAACTTTGACGTTAATTGACCAACGTTACTTGTATACTAGGTTTTAACGTGAATTAAATAACGCTACTTTAACGTGATAGAGTTTTTTAAGGTTTATTTGTAGCACAGGGCCCAAAACATTTAGGAGCCGGGCCTGCTTTGCTCACCGACGTAAGTGACTAAACTACCCTTGTGTGCATGTCCGAATCAATCTTCCTCAACAAATACCCGCTCTCATCGGCAGCCACAGATCGTAACCCTAAAATTTCTCCAACAAGATCCGATCCTTTATTCTTGTCACCATGCCCAAAGATTACACCGGTAAGATGTGCTCGAAATTTGTTTTAGTCTTTTTTTTTTTCAAACTTTTCTTCGATCTTCTCCTGCAGTTTCCTAATTGCTGTCCGTTTCCGCAGTTGGTAAAACAAGCGTGTTCTGGGACGTGGTTGATTTTCCAGTCCCCGAGGGTCGCGGGATTCGTGAGATTGTTGAATCTGCTCTTAGGAGAATGGGTTATAAGGGTGAGGTGTCAATCACGGTTTATGGAGACAAGGATCCGTTCTCGCCTGAAGAAACCGCAAAGGGTCGATTCACCTTCGTGGAGAGAAGTAAGATTTCCTGTATTTTTTATATATATATGGTTTGCGTGTGTAATCCGGATCCGTTGCTTAATAATTTCAGGTAAGAAATATTGGAGACTTAATAAGATGTTGGTAGACATTGGTTGGTGGAGTATGGAAACTCCAGAGCCCCATTATAACCCAGCAAATGTGGTGGTAGTCGCTAAAAACATCAAGGAAGATACGGAGTTCGTCTATTTTCTTAGCGATCTCCGCGGTTCAAATTTCAATGTTCTCTTAGTAGTGCCTGATGATTGCGAACCAGAAGAACTGCCACTTCCTACTGTAAACTTAGCATGGTACTGGAAAAGCTTTGTACAAGGAGGAGAGCCTATGCCTAGAACCGAATTAAAAGCCCTAAAAGCGCGAGGTAAACCAAGACTTGTTCTTTGACCATCTTTGTGTTTGTGTTCCATCGACCATAATGTCTCTTTTAAGTTTGCTCTGTCCTGTTCCTGTAGTTGGAAAATTATTATAAGATTGTTGATTGTTGATTGATGAGTGAGAGTCACAACGATTACAATCAATCCAATCGTAAACTAAGGGAATTATTCCTTATCGATAATAACTCGATACATTTTCAAAAATCATAAACTAAGAGAATTATTCCTTATCGATAATAATGCGATACGCACTAAGGGAATTATTCCTTATTACGGATAATAATGTGTTGCGGCTGAAACTGGTTCACCACCCTCCATCATTGATTGCCATTCCCATTTGTAATAAGCATATTTTCCAAGAGAAGGCTCTGCATCACCTCGACAAGCAAGCATCATAACATAACCCTGTTTATGTAGTTTTTTGATGACATGTGTGAAGTCGGGGTCAGATGTAATAATCAAGATGTTGAACGGTGGATTGTTTGCCAAGGTGTGTATATTGATGTCTTGCTTCAATACGTGATGGGGAAGATCATCTTTGTCTTTTGGTTTTTCTAGAAAATAAAAATAGAAATAAAAAACCAAAACCAAAATTTTTATTTCAGAAAATAAAACCCAGAAATCACGAGTACCTTTTTTACAATCTGGATTGTCCCGACAATATGCAGCTCTTTCTGGAATGTGTTTTAAGACAAGGACAATCTCACGTGGAAAGTATTCTCTCAAGAACAGACTTTCTGGATCTCCACCATATAACGAAAAATCGCCGTAGATAGTCAACATGCAAATTCTAAACCGAGGATCTGCCTTACGGAGCGCACTAGTGATTTGGTTGAAGATAGTCTTCGCTTGTTCTTTACGCTCAAGACCTGCCCTGTTAAGATCCCAGAATACCCTGACTCCATAGTCTTTATCGGAGGGACCGTTGAACTCCGTAGAATATCTTGAGTCAGTCAAATCCATATCCACCCTTGAGAAAATGAAAAAACTAAGTTAGACTAGCAAAGCAAAAAGTTATTGCACAGAAAACGGAGAAAGCATAAACAAAACAATTACATAACTGACAGGAAAAACAAAGTAATACAGTTTCGCTCCAAAAAAAAGTGAATACAGTTAAAATTTCGAGCAGGAAATGAACATCTTACACGAAAATTAGGTCTCAGCTCTTGTTGGTGAATGGGGACCTGGTTTTGTTATGAGGGATGATGGCATTTATAGAGAGAGACACGCCATTATTCTTGTTTATCTACGGTTGTTATCATCCAGAAGCTTTGCCATATATTTTTAAGATGATTAAAGTTTTTATAACTAATTTTTATTAAAATACCCAAAATATATTATAGACTTTACTAATAACAAATCTCTCTACTTTTTTAAAGACAGTGTATATGGTGACGCGTCACTGTCCACATCTTCATACCATTTTGGGATACCTAGTGGGATTTTGATCTACATAGAGTCTAGTTTTCTTAGACGTATGTTTGGGTTGTAAGTCCCATCGCCGGTTCATGATATAATTACCTCGGATTGACTTGGAGAAATTAAAGAAAAGCTTAATTTAGCCAGAAAACCGTTTGAAGATGTAAACAATGTAGCTCACTGAATCACGGTGATGTGACGAAATTCATTTATAAATTTTGTGAACAACTCGTGGGGAAAGTCAAGTAAACATGGACTGCGAGATGTTGACAAGTAAGTTTACACTTAAAAAAAAAAGCTCGATATTTCGAAATTGGATTGGAAGTTTAAGTAACAAACGCGATCAAAGCCAGATTGATCTTAAAAAAAAATAGCGTTCCACATTCATAGCAAAGATCCAAAAAGGAAGATATAGCCCTTATAAGTTATATTCATATCCAGGGGGTCGTAACGGTCACCTAAAAAAAATCTACGTAGAAGGTGCATGGTTAATTAGGTTTCTGGCCTCGAAAAGGCGTGGGTTCAAATCCATCTGTCGACAGTTTGTTTTTTCATTTTTTAATGAAAATTGAATCCTAGTAACTTTTAGTTATTAAAACAGTAGGTACTTTAGGTCCGGCCTTAAAATATGTTTGAAACCATTATTGCTAACATGAAGGTAATTTTTGTTTTTTGTTTTCGATTTGTTCGTTTAAACCAAATTAGATTTCTTATATATCGAATTAGCTAGGGATTGTGTAGTTGGTTAGACTTCGAACCAAGAAGTTAGAACTGCTTGGATCGGCCGCTGCTTCCTATGTAGATTGCTCATCGCTTTGATATCAAGTTACAAGCTGAACAAGGTTTTGTT
Source organism: Erythrophleum ivorense (assembly GCA_026724425.1). Lineage (NCBI taxonomy): Eukaryota > Viridiplantae > Streptophyta > Magnoliopsida > Fabales > Fabaceae > Erythrophleum > Erythrophleum ivorense. The sequence goes on from JAIUCV010000102.1 coordinate 1,222,678, forward strand.
GGTTATATATTATGTAACACAAAACTATATTATAAATAATAACAAATCTCCCTACTTTTTTAAAGTCCATGTATATGGTGACGCGTCACTGTCACAAGTCCACACCACTTAGGGATATCTAGTGGGAATTTGATCTACATAGAGACTATTTTTCTTAAACGTATGTTTGGGTTACGTGGCAAAGATTTGTCGAAACCCACTAATGGAAAAAGATGAGATTGAGAGTGAGAGAGATGGTTTTCTGAAGAGGGATGGCTTTTACAGAGAGAAAGACACGCTAATATTCTCGTTTATCTATGCCAGATATTTTTAAGATGCTTAAAGTTTTTATAACTATTTTTTTTTTTTAAATACACAAAATTAAATTAATAACAAATCTCTCTAGTTTTTTATAGTCAATGTAAATGGTGACGCGTCACTGTCACATCTTCATACCATTTATTTAGAGATATATGTAGTGGGAGTTTTATCTACATATGTTTGAGTTTTAGGATGTACGTGGCAAAGATTTGACGAAACCCACTAAATGGTGGAGACTTATAGAAAAAGATAAATTGAGTCCTGTGTACGCGCATTCTCTCTTTATCACTTAAGCAGGGACCACAATCCTATGGGTCTCTCCAACTGTATAAATTAGCCTCACCCACCTTCCTCAACAAATACCCCCTTGTCTCATCGGCAGCCACAGATCGTAACCCTAAAATTTCCCCTTGTTTATTCTGTCAATCGCCGGCGGTAGAAAGCATGGACTCGGACTCGGACTCGGACATTGACATGGACAATCTTTACAAGTGTAAGATAAAATTGATTGATCGATCGATATACGTACATGTCTTAAATAAATATAAATATATGCATGATTTGTTTCCCAAATAATTGTTGGCAGTGAGTGACACGCGCGTGTTCTGGGACGTGGAGGATTTCCCAGTCCCTGAGGATCGCAAGTTGAAGATGTTATATGATAAAGTGGAAGGAGCTCTTAAGAATGAGGGTTATGTTGGTGAGCTCTCAATCTATGCTTATGGTAAGGATCAAAAAACTCCTCAAGAGAGGGTGGAGTTTCACGAGGCTGAAATCTGGTTCGTACCGGAAACGGGTGAAAAAAGTGCGAGACTCAATCAGATTCTTTTGGACATGATTGATTTTGCACGCAGCCATCCTAATGCCCAAGAAACAAATCTCCTCCTAGCTTCAAAAGACATCCCAGAGGAAACCACAGAGTTGGTCAGTGTTATGCAAGGTTTGATTCAAAAAGGTTACCAAGTTTTCTTAGCAGTGCCTCATGACTTGCCAGAATCTGATTTGCCACCTAGTACTACTGCGAGCTTAGTATGGAGTTGGAAAAGTCTGTTTGATGGAGATTATCCTCTCGAAGCTGGTTCGGATTCCGATGACGACGAGGGAAGTTGAATCTTATGAAATTCCGTGTCTGTCTGACTTAAAGCTCTCTGTTTTGTCTTCTTCATATTTTTATAATTTATAATATTTGACTGCCAAACAAACAACAACATTCACTCCATTATCTATCAAATTTTGTTTACAAACCACACAACCACAACATGCTCGTCTGGATACTGTGATAACAAAAGTAGATATATTTTTAGCTTAACAAGATAGCTAGAATCAGTCTCGCTTCTAGGACAATGACACTGAAACCAAAATATACCTTGGAACCTGCCTGTATTCTCACAACCGAGCATTGCCACAATATCATCAAATGGCACGAAAGAGATAAAATAAGTTATCAGAGTATCACTAAGCTCTTGCTAGTAAGATTCTCAAATCACAATTACAGATTCGACGACCGCCAAATCCATCAACAAAGCCCAATTTCCAAGCTTTTTCACTCTCAATTTGAACAAAAAGGAAAAACATCAAAGACGGAGAAAAACCTGCTGAGAAGAGATCTCGGGCTTGATGAGGAGGGTATGATTCCAATCTGACGCAGTCTTCGCCGTAAACTGCTTCTACAGAGAGACGGACGGCGAAGAAGCAGACCTTTTCCGTCATTCCGCCGTATCGCCACGTATTCTTTGTATGTTATTTTGTCTTATTTTCCTTTCATCGACCCCCATATTATATCAATAGTTCTGATTTGTCCAAATGTAATTGTTTCTGCTCAAATTCGCCCTCACAAGTATTCACTTGACTCAGAGAGAGATTTCGTAATTCCGTTATATCATATGTACTGATTACTGAATGACATATGTGTAGAGAGTTATTCCAATTTTTAAATTAATAAAATACGACTGTAATTTAAAACTGAAGGGGCGTTTTTGTTCATTTTTATTTTAAAATCGTAAATAAAAATGGTAATCATTGCGATAAAGGACTTTGTAAATCACGAAAATGTAGACCGCCAAACAAACCTAGATTCCATTCCAATAGCAAATCACACCAGAAGCTTGGGAGTAATTTCGGATTTGATAAGGTTGGTTTTAACATTTTCATTCTTTTTGACTCTGTTCAATCATAAGAGTAGAAGCGATGTTCCTTCTTCTTCTTGATATATACAAAAGTTACGAAACAACTACATCTCCAGCTTTTCTAGTTCATGTCTCATATTGGAGAAAGAAGAGCTAAGAGTAATCTCGAGTACTACAAGTTATAAATATATAGTTATCAACCACTAGCTTTGACAGATTTTACTCGGTCGAAATACCAATCAACTGAAATCCCATATAACACAATCAATCGTCTGAAATTTCATATAACACAATCACTCATAACTACAAATCTAATTAAAAATCCATCTCTAAGATATCACTGAACTCGACAATCCTTCCTTGTTGTACCGCTGCCGTAAGTTCCCAGCTGCATTTTTTGGGTCTTGCCAAAAAGACTCGTGCCCCAAATTTTGTTAGGATCTTAACTGGGCGAACAAAGTCCCGATCTCCACTTACCAGCAAGATGTTGCATGGTGGACCGAACTCCCTTAAGTGATCGAACATCAGATTCTCTATTATGTCATCAGCGATATCTGTCGATCTCTCATATTTCACTTGAATATAAAATTAAGAAAAAATGGATTAGATTAGAAAGATTAAATTGTAATAAATGGAATGTACAGTTAGTCGTTTACGTACATGTGGTGCGGTTATAGTTATCAGACCACTGAATCAGCTTGCCACATTCTTTGCACCTACTATCCCTTGGAAAAATGTCGTGAACTGACACTCCTTCCCACCTTGTGTGTCTACCAATATTCAGAAACCCCTTCATATTTCCAACAGATACCAGTTTTCCACCGTAGATGAAAGCACCCTCATTTCCATTTTTTATTAAAGCTTCAAACCGATCCTTCAATGTCTGGGCATCGAAATCTTCAGGAAAGTCACGTCTGACGTTCTCCAAATCTATTATAACCTTATATGCATTTTCACGTTCTATCGCAGACACTTGCTTCTTTTTCTCTGCTAAAGCTTCTTGAGCTTCGGTGAGAACTAGCGATCCAAGCCTTCTGTTTACCGTTGCCGTTGGTATGCCATCATCTGATGGTGTTGCCCCGGCCTTTTTTTTTCTTGCCTTTCTTAACTTCTCCCTCTGACTTTTTGACAGCATGATGCGAAGATCTCGAGAAATAAGGAGCTGAGAAGAAGAGAAATTACTCAATTAGAGGAAATTAAAGCGTAATGTGGGTTATACACGAAGCTGACAGGAAAGAAGGAAATGTGAATTGGCATCTGGAGATGAAATCTAATTGACAAAAGAATTTCGAGCAAGTGGTTTCAGCGGAGATCAAGAAAATAAACACAAATTATATAAAATATTATTTCTCGTAAAACTGACAGGAAAAAAATAAAATGTATGAATACAGTTTGATGGACAACAAAAAAAATATTTCGAGCAGGAAATGAACATCTTACCACGAAAGTTAGGGCTCAGTTCTTGTTGGTTTTTAGTTAAAGGGGATGGCTTTTATAGAGAGAGAGACGCTAATATTCTTGTTTATCTACGGTTGTTATCATCGATCGTCATCTTTGTCATAGAGAGAGAAGCTTTGCCAGATATTTTTTATGAATATGCTTAAAGTTTTTACTGTAACTATAATTTTTCAAAATACACAAAACTATATAATTAATATCGAATCTCTCTACTTTTTCAAAGTCAAGTGTATATGGTGACGCGTCACTGTCACATCTTCATACCATTTTGGGATATCTATTGGGTGTTTGATCTACATAGAGTCTATTTTTCTTAGACGTATGTTTGGATTAAGGATGTACGTGGCAAAGATTTGTTGAAACCCACTAATGCTCGAGACTTTTAGAAAAAATGATAAGAGTTAGAGTGAGAGAGATTCCACTTCGATATGAGTCCTATGCATGGGTTCTCTCTTTATCACTTAAGCAGGTGGCAGGGACCACATTCCAGTGCCATTTTACATCGTCTTTCCAATTGTATAAACTTTTCTTTTATATGTTATGAACTAGGTACAAGCCGGAGAAAGAGAGAACGACGAGAACTTCATCTAACAAGTGATTTAAACAAATTTTATTTTATACTTAAATATTGAAAAAACCCGAAAACCAAATAAACCCGATTTTTTTTAACCTGAAAAATCTGAAAAACCCAAAAAAAACTTAGAAATACTGATTTTAGCCAAACAAAAACCCGGATTTCATGTACAATCCGAGAACCGACCCCAACCTGAAAAAACCCAAACCGAAATTCAAAAATACCCGAATGGTTTCTATATCACACGATTCTATGAGAGTATTACTTATAAAATAGGTTGACAGATTATATATGCAACTTTTTTTTTTTTTTTTGATAAAATGAAAGAAAATTATATAATGGTTACATAAATTGCTATTTTTAAGTGCTATATATTTATTGTAAATTATTCTACTATACTCCATGATTCCGGATTGGTTCCCTCATAAATTAAAGTCTGGTCGTCTCAGCTAACTAGAATAGTTCGTCACAACAAAATTTATCCTCCTATACTGTATATGTGGTCTATCATTAACAGAATTATTATAAATATAAGGATACGCATATTTGGGTGCAATATTCGTAACATGAGAATAAGAACCACGTTAGTATTCACTACCAAAACAAAAAAAAATGAAGGGGTTTAGCATCAGTTTGTATTATATTTTACGTCATTTTGAAAGTGACTTTTACAGCTTTTCCTCTACATTTGTTTTTTTTCTGTTTTAAGCAAGTAGAGAGAAGCGTCTTGTTTGGGGTCTTGGCTTGATCTGTTAAGCTCTTAAGTATGGTTGGTGTGTAACCTTTGAAGTAATATATGGGTTCAAGATAGACAAAAAAAACAAGTTAAGAGTCATTTATAAAAGTAACTTTAACATTGCATGACGTTAACTCTAGTACCGTCGTTACTTTTAAAGACAATCTAACTTTGACGTTAATTGACCAACGTTACTTGTATACTAGGTTTTAACGTGAATTAAATAACGCTACTTTAACGTGATAGAGTTTTTTAAGGTTTATTTGTAGCACAGGGCCCAAAACATTTAGGAGCCGGGCCTGCTTTGCTCACCGACGTAAGTGACTAAACTACCCTTGTGTGCATGTCCGAATCAATCTTCCTCAACAAATACCCGCTCTCATCGGCAGCCACAGATCGTAACCCTAAAATTTCTCCAACAAGATCCGATCCTTTATTCTTGTCACCATGCCCAAAGATTACACCGGTAAGATGTGCTCGAAATTTGTTTTAGTCTTTTTTTTTTTCAAACTTTTCTTCGATCTTCTCCTGCAGTTTCCTAATTGCTGTCCGTTTCCGCAGTTGGTAAAACAAGCGTGTTCTGGGACGTGGTTGATTTTCCAGTCCCCGAGGGTCGCGGGATTCGTGAGATTGTTGAATCTGCTCTTAGGAGAATGGGTTATAAGGGTGAGGTGTCAATCACGGTTTATGGAGACAAGGATCCGTTCTCGCCTGAAGAAACCGCAAAGGGTCGATTCACCTTCGTGGAGAGAAGTAAGATTTCCTGTATTTTTTATATATATATGGTTTGCGTGTGTAATCCGGATCCGTTGCTTAATAATTTCAGGTAAGAAATATTGGAGACTTAATAAGATGTTGGTAGACATTGGTTGGTGGAGTATGGAAACTCCAGAGCCCCATTATAACCCAGCAAATGTGGTGGTAGTCGCTAAAAACATCAAGGAAGATACGGAGTTCGTCTATTTTCTTAGCGATCTCCGCGGTTCAAATTTCAATGTTCTCTTAGTAGTGCCTGATGATTGCGAACCAGAAGAACTGCCACTTCCTACTGTAAACTTAGCATGGTACTGGAAAAGCTTTGTACAAGGAGGAGAGCCTATGCCTAGAACCGAATTAAAAGCCCTAAAAGCGCGAGGTAAACCAAGACTTGTTCTTTGACCATCTTTGTGTTTGTGTTCCATCGACCATAATGTCTCTTTTAAGTTTGCTCTGTCCTGTTCCTGTAGTTGGAAAATTATTATAAGATTGTTGATTGTTGATTGATGAGTGAGAGTCACAACGATTACAATCAATCCAATCGTAAACTAAGGGAATTATTCCTTATCGATAATAACTCGATACATTTTCAAAAATCATAAACTAAGAGAATTATTCCTTATCGATAATAATGCGATACGCACTAAGGGAATTATTCCTTATTACGGATAATAATGTGTTGCGGCTGAAACTGGTTCACCACCCTCCATCATTGATTGCCATTCCCATTTGTAATAAGCATATTTTCCAAGAGAAGGCTCTGCATCACCTCGACAAGCAAGCATCATAACATAACCCTGTTTATGTAGTTTTTTGATGACATGTGTGAAGTCGGGGTCAGATGTAATAATCAAGATGTTGAACGGTGGATTGTTTGCCAAGGTGTGTATATTGATGTCTTGCTTCAATACGTGATGGGGAAGATCATCTTTGTCTTTTGGTTTTTCTAGAAAATAAAAATAGAAATAAAAAACCAAAACCAAAATTTTTATTTCAGAAAATAAAACCCAGAAATCACGAGTACCTTTTTTACAATCTGGATTGTCCCGACAATATGCAGCTCTTTCTGGAATGTGTTTTAAGACAAGGACAATCTCACGTGGAAAGTATTCTCTCAAGAACAGACTTTCTGGATCTCCACCATATAACGAAAAATCGCCGTAGATAGTCAACATGCAAATTCTAAACCGAGGATCTGCCTTACGGAGCGCACTAGTGATTTGGTTGAAGATAGTCTTCGCTTGTTCTTTACGCTCAAGACCTGCCCTGTTAAGATCCCAGAATACCCTGACTCCATAGTCTTTATCGGAGGGACCGTTGAACTCCGTAGAATATCTTGAGTCAGTCAAATCCATATCCACCCTTGAGAAAATGAAAAAACTAAGTTAGACTAGCAAAGCAAAAAGTTATTGCACAGAAAACGGAGAAAGCATAAACAAAACAATTACATAACTGACAGGAAAAACAAAGTAATACAGTTTCGCTCCAAAAAAAAGTGAATACAGTTAAAATTTCGAGCAGGAAATGAACATCTTACACGAAAATTAGGTCTCAGCTCTTGTTGGTGAATGGGGACCTGGTTTTGTTATGAGGGATGATGGCATTTATAGAGAGAGACACGCCATTATTCTTGTTTATCTACGGTTGTTATCATCCAGAAGCTTTGCCATATATTTTTAAGATGATTAAAGTTTTTATAACTAATTTTTATTAAAATACCCAAAATATATTATAGACTTTACTAATAACAAATCTCTCTACTTTTTTAAAGACAGTGTATATGGTGACGCGTCACTGTCCACATCTTCATACCATTTTGGGATACCTAGTGGGATTTTGATCTACATAGAGTCTAGTTTTCTTAGACGTATGTTTGGGTTGTAAGTCCCATCGCCGGTTCATGATATAATTACCTCGGATTGACTTGGAGAAATTAAAGAAAAGCTTAATTTAGCCAGAAAACCGTTTGAAGATGTAAACAATGTAGCTCACTGAATCACGGTGATGTGACGAAATTCATTTATAAATTTTGTGAACAACTCGTGGGGAAAGTCAAGTAAACATGGACTGCGAGATGTTGACAAGTAAGTTTACACTTAAAAAAAAAAGCTCGATATTTCGAAATTGGATTGGAAGTTTAAGTAACAAACGCGATCAAAGCCAGATTGATCTTAAAAAAAAATAGCGTTCCACATTCATAGCAAAGATCCAAAAAGGAAGATATAGCCCTTATAAGTTATATTCATATCCAGGGGGTCGTAACGGTCACCTAAAAAAAATCTACGTAGAAGGTGCATGGTTAATTAGGTTTCTGGCCTCGAAAAGGCGTGGGTTCAAATCCATCTGTCGACAGTTTGTTTTTTCATTTTTTAATGAAAATTGAATCCTAGTAACTTTTAGTTATTAAAACAGTAGGTACTTTAGGTCCGGCCTTAAAATATGTTTGAAACCATTATTGCTAACATGAAGGTAATTTTTGTTTTTTGTTTTCGATTTGTTCGTTTAAACCAAATTAGATTTCTTATATATCGAATTAGCTAGGGATTGTGTAGTTGGTTAGACTTCGAACTAAGAAGTTAGAACTGCTTGGATCGGCCGCTGCTTCCTATGTAGATTGCTCATCGCTTTGATATCAAGTTACAAGCTGAACAAGGTTTTGTTGGTTATATATTATGTAACACAAAACTATATTATAAATAATAACAAATCTCCCTACTTTTTTAAAGTCCATGTATATGGTGACGCGTCACTGTCACAAGTCCACACCACTTAGGGATATCTAGTGGGAATTTGATCTACATAGAGACTATTTTTCTTAAACGTATGTTTGGGTTACGTGGCAAAGATTTGTCGAAACCCACTAATGGAAAAAGATGAGATTGAGAGTGAGAGAGATGGTTTTCTGAAGAGGGATGGCTTTTACAGAGAGAAAGACACGCTAATATTCTCGTTTATCTATGCCAGATATTTTTAAGATGCTTAAAGTTTTTATAACTATTTTTTTTTTTTAAATACACAAAATTAAATGAATAACAAATCTCTCTAGTTTTTTATAGTCAATGTAAATGGTGACGCGTCACTGTCACATCTTCATACCATTTATTTAGAGATATATGTAGTGGGAGTTTTATCTACATATGTTTGAGTTTTAGGATGTACGTGGCAAAGATTTGACGAAACCCACTAAATGGTGGAGACTTATAGAAAAAGATAAATTGAGTCCTGTGTACGCGCATTCTCTCTTTATCACTTAAGCAGGGACCACAATCCTATGGGTCTCTCCAACTGTATAAATTAGCCTCACCCACCTTCCTCAACAAATACCCCCTTGTCTCATCGGCAGCCACAGATCGTAACCCTAAAATTTCCCCTTGTTTATTCTGTCAATCGCCGGCGGTAGAAAGCATGGACTCGGACTCGGACTCGGACATTGACATGGACAATCTTTACAAGTGTAAGATAAAATTGATTGATCGATCGATATACGTACATGTCTTAAATAAATATAAATATATGCATGATTTGTTTCCCAAATAATTGTTGGCAGTGAGTGACACGCGCGTGTTCTGGGACGTGGAGGATTTCCCAGTCCCTGAGGATCGCAAGTTGAAGATGTTATATGATAAAGTGGAAGGAGCTCTTAAGAATGAGGGTTATGTTGGTGAGCTCTCAATCTATGCTTATGGTAAGGATCAAAAAACTCCTCAAGAGAGGGTGGAGTTTCACGAGGCTGAAATCTGGTTCGTACCGGAAACGGGTGAAAAAAGTGCGAGACTCAATCAGATTCTTTTGGACATGATTGATTTTGCACGCAGCCATCCTAATGCCCAAGAAACAAATCTCCTCCTAGCTTCAAAAGACATCCCAGAGGAAACCACAGAGTTGGTCAGTGTTATGCAAGGTTTGATTCAAAAAGGTTACCAAGTTTTCTTAGCAGTGCCTCATGACTTGCCAGAATCTGATTTGCCACCTAGTACTACTGCGAGCTTAGTATGGAGTTGGAAAAGTCTGTTTGATGGAGATTATCCTCTCGAAGCTGGTTCGGATTCCGATGACGACGAGGGAAGTTGAATCTTATGAAATTCCGTGTCTGTCTGACTTAAAGCTCTCTGTTTTGTCTTCTTCATATTTTTATAATTTATAATATTTGACTGCCAAACAAACAACAACATTCACTCCATTATCTATCAAATTTTGTTTACAAACCACACAACCACAACATGCTCGTCTGGATACTGTGATAACAAAAGTAGATATATTTTTAGCTTAACAAGATAGCTAGAATCAGTCTCGCTTCTAGGACAATGACACTGAAACCAAAATATACCTTGGAACCTGCCTGTATTCTCACAACCGAGCATTGCCACAATATCATCAAATGGCACGAAAGAGATAAAATAAGTTATCAGAGTATCACTAAGCTCTTGCTAGTAAGATTCTCAAATCACAATTACAGATTCGACGACCGCCAAATCCATCAACAAAGCCCAATTTCCAAGCTTTTTCACTCTCAATTTGAACAAAAAGGAAAAACATCAAAGACGGAGAAAAACCTGCTGAGAAGAGATCTCGGGCTTGATGAGGAGGGTATGATTCCAATCTGACGCAGTCTTCGCCGTAAACTGCTTCTACAGAGAGACGGACGGCGAAGAAGCAGACCTTTTCCGTCATTCCGCCGTATCGCCACGTATTCTTTGTATGTTATTTTGTCTTATTTTCCTTTCATCGACCCCCATATTATATCAATAGTTCTGATTTGTCCAAATGTAATTGTTTCTGCTCAAATTCGCCCTCACAAGTATTCACTTGACTCAGAGAGAGATTTCGTAATTCCGTTATATCATATGTACTGATTACTGAATGACATATGTGTAGAGAGTTATTCCAATTTTTAAATTAATAAAATACGACTGTAATTTAAAACTGAAGGGGCGTTTTTGTTCATTTTTATTTTAAAATCGTAAATAAAAATGGTAATCATTGCGATAAAGGACTTTGTAAATCACGAAAATGTAGACCGCCAAACAAACCTAGATTCCATTCCAATAGCAAATCACACCAGAAGCTTGGGAGTAATTTCGGATTTGATAAGGTTGGTTTTAACATTTTCATTCTTTTTGACTCTGTTCAATCATAAGAGTAGAAGCGATGTTCCTTCTTCTTCTTGATATATACAAAAGTTACGAAACAACTACATCTCCAGCTTTTCTAGTTCATGTCTCATATTGGAGAAAGAAGAGCTAAGAGTAATCTCGAGTACTACAAGTTATAAATATATAGTTATCAACCACTAGCTTTGACAGATTTTACTCGGTCGAAATACCAATCAACTGAAATCCCATATAACACAATCAATCGTCTGAAATTTCATATAACACAATCACTCATAACTACAAATCTAATTAAAAATCCATCTCTAAGATATCACTGAACTCGACAATCCTTCCTTGTTGTACCGCTGCCGTAAGTTCCCAGCTGCATTTTTTGGGTCTTGCCAAAAAGACTCGTGCCCCAAATTTTGTTAGGATCTTAACTGGGCGAACAAAGTCCCGATCTCCACTTACCAGCAAGATGTTGCATGGTGGACCGAACTCCCTTAAGTGATCGAACATCAGATTCTCTATTATGTCATCAGCGATATCTGTCGATCTCTCATATTTCACTTGAATATAAAATTAAGAAAAAATGGATTAGATTAGAAAGATTAAATTGTAATAAATGGAATGTACAGTTAGTCGTTTACGTACATGTGGTGCGGTTATAGTTATCAGACCACTGAATCAGCTTGCCACATTCTTTGCACCTACTATCCCTTGGAAAAATGTCGTGAACTGACACTCCTTCCCACCTTGTGTGTCTACCAATATTCAGAAACCCCTTCATATTTCCAACAGATACCAGTTTTCCACCGTAGATGAAAGCACCCTCATTTCCATTTTTTATTAAAGCTTCAAACCGATCCTTCAATGTCTGGGCATCGAAATCTTCAGGAAAGTCACGTCTGACGTTCTCCAAATCTATTATAACCTTATATGCATTTTCACGTTCTATCGCAGACACTTGCTTCTTTTTCTCTGCTAAAGCTTCTTGAGCTTCGGTGAGAACTAGCGATCCAAGCCTTCTGTTTACCGTTGCCGTTGGTATGCCATCATCTGATGGTGTTGCCCCGGCCTTTTTTTTTCTTGCCTTTCTTAACTTCTCCCTCTGACTTTTTGACAGCATGATGCGAAGATCTCGAGAAATAAGGAGCTGAGAAGAAGAGAAATTACTCAATTAGAGGAAATTAAAGCGTAATGTGGGTTATACACGAAGCTGACAGGAAAGAAGGAAATGTGAATTGGCATCTGGAGATGAAATCTAATTGACAAAAGAATTTCGAGCAAGTGGTTTCAGCGGAGATCAAGAAAATAAACACAAATTATATAAAATATTATTTCTCGTAAAACTGACAGGAAAAAAATAAAATGTATGAATACAGTTTGATGGACAACAAAAAAAATATTTCGAGCAGGAAATGAACATCTTACCACGAAAGTTAGGGCTCAGTTCTTGTTGGTTTTTAGTTAAAGGGGATGGCTTTTATAGAGAGAGAGACGCTAATATTCTTGTTTATCTACGGTTGTTATCATCGATCGTCATCTTTGTCATAGAGAGAGAAGCTTTGCCAGATATTTTTTATGAATATGCTTAAAGTTTTTACTGTAACTATAATTTTTCAAAATACACAAAACTATATAATTAATATCGAATCTCTCTACTTTTTCAAAGTCAAGTGTATATGGTGACGCGTCACTGTCACATCTTCATACCATTTTGGGATATCTATTGGGTGTTTGATCTACATAGAGTCTATTTTTCTTAGACGTATGTTTGGATTAAGGATGTACGTGGCAAAGATTTGTTGAAACCCACTAATGCTCGAGACTTTTAGAAAAAATGATAAGAGTTAGAGTGAGAGAGATTCCACTTCGATATGAGTCCTATGCATGGGTTCTCTCTTTATCACTTAAGCAGGTGGCAGGGACCACATTCCAGTGCCATTTTACATCGTCTTTCCAATTGTATAAACTTTTCTTTTATATGTTATGAACTAGGTACAAGCCGGAGAAAGAGAGAACGACGAGAACTTCATCTAACAAGTGATTTAAACAAATTTTATTTTATACTTAAATATTGAAAAAACCCGAAAACCAAATAAACCCGATTTTTTTTAACCTGAAAAATCTGAAAAACCCAAAAAAAACTTAGAAATACTGATTTTAGCCAAACAAAAACCCGGATTTCATGTACAATCCGAGAACCGACCCCAACCTGAAAAAACCCAAACCGAAATTCAAAAATACCCGAATGGTTTCTATATCACACGATTCTATGAGAGTATTACTTATAAAATAGGTTGACAGATTATATATGCAACTTTTTTTTTTTTTTTTGATAAAATGAAAGAAAATTATATAATGGTTACATAAATTGCTATTTTTAAGTGCTATATATTTATTGTAAATTATTCTACTATACTCCATGATTCCGGATTGGTTCCCTCATAAATTAAAGTCTGGTCGTCTCAGCTAACTAGAATAGTTCGTCACAACAAAATTTATCCTCCTATACTGTATATGTGGTCTATCATTAACAGAATTATTATAAATATAAGGATACGCATATTTGGGTGCAATATTCGTAACATGAGAATAAGAACCACGTTAGTATTCACTACCAAAACAAAAAAAAATGAAGGGGTTTAGCATCAGTTTGTATTATATTTTACGTCATTTTGAAAGTGACTTTTACAGCTTTTCCTCTACATTTGTTTTTTTTCTGTTTTAAGCAAGTAGAGAGAAGCGTCTTGTTTGGGGTCTTGGCTTGATCTGTTAAGCTCTTAAGTATGGTTGGTGTGTAACCTTTGAAGTAATATATGGGTTCAAGATAGACAAAAAAAACAAGTTAAGAGTCATTTATAAAAGTAACTTTAACATTGCATGACGTTAACTCTAGTACCGTCGTTACTTTTAAAGACAATCTAACTTTGACGTTAATTGACCAACGTTACTTGTATACTAGGTTTTAACGTGAATTAAATAACGCTACTTTAACGTGATAGAGTTTTTTAAGGTTTATTTGTAGCACAGGGCCCAAAACATTTAGGAGCCGGGCCTGCTTTGCTCACCGACGTAAGTGACTAAACTACCCTTGTGTGCATGTCCGAATCAATCTTCCTCAACAAATACCCGCTCTCATCGGCAGCCACAGATCGTAACCCTAAAATTTCTCCAACAAGATCCGATCCTTTATTCTTGTCACCATGCCCAAAGATTACACCGGTAAGATGTGCTCGAAATTTGTTTTAGTCTTTTTTTTTTTCAAACTTTTCTTCGATCTTCTCCTGCAGTTTCCTAATTGCTGTCCGTTTCCGCAGTTGGTAAAACAAGCGTGTTCTGGGACGTGGTTGATTTTCCAGTCCCCGAGGGTCGCGGGATTCGTGAGATTGTTGAATCTGCTCTTAGGAGAATGGGTTATAAGGGTGAGGTGTCAATCACGGTTTATGGAGACAAGGATCCGTTCTCGCCTGAAGAAACCGCAAAGGGTCGATTCACCTTCGTGGAGAGAAGTAAGATTTCCTGTATTTTTTATATATATATGGTTTGCGTGTGTAATCCGGATCCGTTGCTTAATAATTTCAGGTAAGAAATATTGGAGACTTAATAAGATGTTGGTAGACATTGGTTGGTGGAGTATGGAAACTCCAGAGCCCCATTATAACCCAGCAAATGTGGTGGTAGTCGCTAAAAACATCAAGGAAGATACGGAGTTCGTCTATTTTCTTAGCGATCTCCGCGGTTCAAATTTCAATGTTCTCTTAGTAGTGCCTGATGATTGCGAACCAGAAGAACTGCCACTTCCTACTGTAAACTTAGCATGGTACTGGAAAAGCTTTGTACAAGGAGGAGAGCCTATGCCTAGAACCGAATTAAAAGCCCTAAAAGCGCGAGGTAAACCAAGACTTGTTCTTTGACCATCTTTGTGTTTGTGTTCCATCGACCATAATGTCTCTTTTAAGTTTGCTCTGTCCTGTTCCTGTAGTTGGAAAATTATTATAAGATTGTTGATTGTTGATTGATGAGTGAGAGTCACAACGATTACAATCAATCCAATCGTAAACTAAGGGAATTATTCCTTATCGATAATAACTCGATACATTTTCAAAAATCATAAACTAAGAGAATTATTCCTTATCGATAATAATGCGATACGCACTAAGGGAATTATTCCTTATTACGGATAATAATGTGTTGCGGCTGAAACTGGTTCACCACCCTCCATCATTGATTGCCATTCCCATTTGTAATAAGCATATTTTCCAAGAGAAGGCTCTGCATCACCTCGACAAGCAAGCATCATAACATAACCCTGTTTATGTAGTTTTTTGATGACATGTGTGAAGTCGGGGTCAGATGTAATAATCAAGATGTTGAACGGTGGATTGTTTGCCAAGGTGTGTATATTGATGTCTTGCTTCAATACGTGATGGGGAAGATCATCTTTGTCTTTTGGTTTTTCTAGAAAATAAAAATAGAAATAAAAAACCAAAACCAAAATTTTTATTTCAGAAAATAAAACCCAGAAATCACGAGTACCTTTTTTACAATCTGGATTGTCCCGACAATATGCAGCTCTTTCTGGAATGTGTTTTAAGACAAGGACAATCTCACGTGGAAAGTATTCTCTCAAGAACAGACTTTCTGGATCTCCACCATATAACGAAAAATCGCCGTAGATAGTCAACATGCAAATTCTAAACCGAGGATCTGCCTTACGGAGCGCACTAGTGATTTGGTTGAAGATAGTCTTCGCTTGTTCTTTACGCTCAAGACCTGCCCTGTTAAGATCCCAGAATACCCTGACTCCATAGTCTTTATCGGAGGGACCGTTGAACTCCGTAGAATATCTTGAGTCAGTCAAATCCATATCCACCCTTGAGAAAATGAAAAAACTAAGTTAGACTAGCAAAGCAAAAAGTTATTGCACAGAAAACGGAGAAAGCATAAACAAAACAATTACATAACTGACAGGAAAAACAAAGTAATACAGTTTCGCTCCAAAAAAAAGTGAATACAGTTAAAATTTCGAGCAGGAAATGAACATCTTACACGAAAATTAGGTCTCAGCTCTTGTTGGTGAATGGGGACCTGGTTTTGTTATGAGGGATGATGGCATTTATAGAGAGAGACACGCCATTATTCTTGTTTATCTACGGTTGTTATCATCCAGAAGCTTTGCCATATATTTTTAAGATGATTAAAGTTTTTATAACTAATTTTTATTAAAATACCCAAAATATATTATAGACTTTACTAATAACAAATCTCTCTACTTTTTTAAAGACAGTGTATATGGTGACGCGTCACTGTCCACATCTTCATACCATTTTGGGATACCTAGTGGGATTTTGATCTACATAGAGTCTAGTTTTCTTAGACGTATGTTTGGGTTGTAAGTCCCATCGCCGGTTCATGATATAATTACCTCGGATTGACTTGGAGAAATTAAAGAAAAGCTTAATTTAGCCAGAAAACCGTTTGAAGATGTAAACAATGTAGCTCACTGAATCACGGTGATGTGACGAAATTCATTTATAAATTTTGTGAACAACTCGTGGGGAAAGTCAAGTAAACATGGACTGCGAGATGTTGACAAGTAAGTTTACACTTAAAAAAAAAAGCTCGATATTTCGAAATTGGATTGGAAGTTTAAGTAACAAACGCGATCAAAGCCAGATTGATCTTAAAAAAAAATAGCGTTCCACATTCATAGCAAAGATCCAAAAAGGAAGATATAGCCCTTATAAGTTATATTCATATCCAGGGGGTCGTAACGGTCACCTAAAAAAAATCTACGTAGAAGGTGCATGGTTAATTAGGTTTCTGGCCTCGAAAAGGCGTGGGTTCAAATCCATCTGTCGACAGTTTGTTTTTTCATTTTTTAATGAAAATTGAATCCTAGTAACTTTTAGTTATTAAAACAGTAGGTACTTTAGGTCCGGCCTTAAAATATGTTTGAAACCATTATTGCTAACATGAAGGTAATTTTTGTTTTTTGTTTTCGATTTGTTCGTTTAAACCAAATTAGATTTCTTATATATCGAATTAGCTAGGGATTGTGTAGTTGGTTAGACTTCGAACTAAGAAGTTAGAACTGCTTGGATCGGCCGCTGCTTCCTATGTAGATTGCTCATCGCTTTGATATCAAGTTACAAGCTGAACAAGGTTTTGTTGGTTATATATTATGTAACACAAAACTATATTATAAATAATAACAAATCTCCCTACTTTTTTAAAGTCCATGTATATGGTGACGCGTCACTGTCACAAGTCCACACCACTTAGGGATATCTAGTGGGAATTTGATCTACATAGAGACTATTTTTCTTAAACGTATGTTTGGGTTACGTGGCAAAGATTTGTCGAAACCCACTAATGGAAAAAGATGAGATTGAGAGTGAGAGAGATGGTTTTCTGAAGAGGGATGGCTTTTACAGAGAGAAAGACACGCTAATATTCTCGTTTATCTATGCCAGATATTTTTAAGATGCTTAAAGTTTTTATAACTATTTTTTTTTTTTAAATACACAAAATTAAATGAATAACAAATCTCTCTAGTTTTTTATAGTCAATGTAAATGGTGACGCGTCACTGTCACATCTTCATACCATTTATTTAGAGATATATGTAGTGGGAGTTTTATCTACATATGTTTGAGTTTTAGGATGTACGTGGCAAAGATTTGACGAAACCCACTAAATGGTGGAGACTTATAGAAAAAGATAAATTGAGTCCTGTGTACGCGCATTCTCTCTTTATCACTTAAGCAGGGACCACAATCCTATGGGTCTCTCCAACTGTATAAATTAGCCTCACCCACCTTCCTCAACAAATACCCCCTTGTCTCATCGGCAGCCACAGATCGTAACCCTAAAATTTCCCCTTGTTTATTCTGTCAATCGCCGGCGGTAGAAAGCATGGACTCGGACTCGGACTCGGACATTGACATGGACAATCTTTACAAGTGTAAGATAAAATTGATTGATCGATCGATATACGTACATGTCTTAAATAAATATAAATATATGCATGATTTGTTTCCCAAATAATTGTTGGCAGTGAGTGACACGCGCGTGTTCTGGGACGTGGAGGATTTCCCAGTCCCTGAGGATCGCAAGTTGAAGATGTTATATGATAAAGTGGAAGGAGCTCTTAAGAATGAGGGTTATGTTGGTGAGCTCTCAATCTATGCTTATGGTAAGGATCAAAAAACTCCTCAAGAGAGGGTGGAGTTTCACGAGGCTGAAATCTGGTTCGTACCGGAAACGGGTGAAAAAAGTGCGAGACTCAATCAGATTCTTTTGGACATGATTGATTTTGCACGCAGCCATCCTAATGCCCAAGAAACAAATCTCCTCCTAGCTTCAAAAGACATCCCAGAGGAAACCACAGAGTTGGTCAGTGTTATGCAAGGTTTGATTCAAAAAGGTTACCAAGTTTTCTTAGCAGTGCCTCATGACTTGCCAGAATCTGATTTGCCACCTAGTACTACTGCGAGCTTAGTATGGAGTTGGAAAAGTCTGTTTGATGGAGATTATCCTCTCGAAGCTGGTTCGGATTCCGATGACGACGAGGGAAGTTGAATCTTATGAAATTCCGTGTCTGTCTGACTTAAAGCTCTCTGTTTTGTCTTCTTCATATTTTTATAATTTATAATATTTGACTGCCAAACAAACAACAACATTCACTCCATTATCTATCAAATTTTGTTTACAAACCACACAACCACAACATGCTCGTCTGGATACTGTGATAACAAAAGTAGATATATTTTTAGCTTAACAAGATAGCTAGAATCAGTCTCGCTTCTAGGACAATGACACTGAAACCAAAATATACCTTGGAACCTGCCTGTATTCTCACAACCGAGCATTGCCACAATATCATCAAATGGCACGAAAGAGATAAAATAAGTTATCAGAGTATCACTAAGCTCTTGCTAGTAAGATTCTCAAATCACAATTACAGATTCGACGACCGCCAAATCCATCAACAAAGCCCAATTTCCAAGCTTTTTCACTCTCAATTTGAACAAAAAGGAAAAACATCAAAGACGGAGAAAAACCTGCTGAGAAGAGATCTCGGGCTTGATGAGGAGGGTATGATTCCAATCTGACGCAGTCTTCGCCGTAAACTGCTTCTACAGAGAGACGGACGGCGAAGAAGCAGACCTTTTCCGTCATTCCGCCGTATCGCCACGTATTCTTTGTATGTTATTTTGTCTTATTTTCCTTTCATCGACCCCCATATTATATCAATAGTTCTGATTTGTCCAAATGTAATTGTTTCTGCTCAAATTCGCCCTCACAAGTATTCACTTGACTCAGAGAGAGATTTCGTAATTCCGTTATATCATATGTACTGATTACTGAATGACATATGTGTAGAGAGTTATTCCAATTTTTAAATTAATAAAATACGACTGTAATTTAAAACTGAAGGGGCGTTTTTGTTCATTTTTATTTTAAAATCGTAAATAAAAATGGTAATCATTGCGATAAAGGACTTTGTAAATCACGAAAATGTAGACCGCCAAACAAACCTAGATTCCATTCCAATAGCAAATCACACCAGAAGCTTGGGAGTAATTTCGGATTTGATAAGGTTGGTTTTAACATTTTCATTCTTTTTGACTCTGTTCAATCATAAGAGTAGAAGCGATGTTCCTTCTTCTTCTTGATATATACAAAAGTTACGAAACAACTACATCTCCAGCTTTTCTAGTTCATGTCTCATATTGGAGAAAGAAGAGCTAAGAGTAATCTCGAGTACTACAAGTTATAAATATATAGTTATCAACCACTAGCTTTGACAGATTTTACTCGGTCGAAATACCAATCAACTGAAATCCCATATAACACAATCAATCGTCTGAAATTTCATATAACACAATCACTCATAACTACAAATCTAATTAAAAATCCATCTCTAAGATATCACTGAACTCGACAATCCTTCCTTGTTGTACCGCTGCCGTAAGTTCCCAGCTGCATTTTTTGGGTCTTGCCAAAAAGACTCGTGCCCCAAATTTTGTTAGGATCTTAACTGGGCGAACAAAGTCCCGATCTCCACTTACCAGCAAGATGTTGCATGGTGGACCGAACTCCCTTAAGTGATCGAACATCAGATTCTCTATTATGTCATCAGCGATATCTGTCGATCTCTCATATTTCACTTGAATATAAAATTAAGAAAAAATGGATTAGATTAGAAAGATTAAATTGTAATAAATGGAATGTACAGTTAGTCGTTTACGTACATGTGGTGCGGTTATAGTTATCAGACCACTGAATCAGCTTGCCACATTCTTTGCACCTACTATCCCTTGGAAAAATGTCGTGAACTGACACTCCTTCCCACCTTGTGTGTCTACCAATATTCAGAAACCCCTTCATATTTCCAACAGATACCAGTTTTCCACCGTAGATGAAAGCACCCTCATTTCCATTTTTTATTAAAGCTTCAAACCGATCCTTCAATGTCTGGGCATCGAAATCTTCAGGAAAGTCACGTCTGACGTTCTCCAAATCTATTATAACCTTATATGCATTTTCACGTTCTATCGCAGACACTTGCTTCTTTTTCTCTGCTAAAGCTTCTTGAGCTTCGGTGAGAACTAGCGATCCAAGCCTTCTGTTTACCGTTGCCGTTGGTATGCCATCATCTGATGGTGTTGCCCCGGCCTTTTTTTTTCTTGCCTTTCTTAACTTCTCCCTCTGACTTTTTGACAGCATGATGCGAAGATCTCGAGAAATAAGGAGCTGAGAAGAAGAGAAATTACTCAATTAGAGGAAATTAAAGCGTAATGTGGGTTATACACGAAGCTGACAGGAAAGAAGGAAATGTGAATTGGCATCTGGAGATGAAATCTAATTGACAAAAGAATTTCGAGCAAGTGGTTTCAGCGGAGATCAAGAAAATAAACACAAATTATATAAAATATTATTTCTCGTAAAACTGACAGGAAAAAAATAAAATGTATGAATACAGTTTGATGGACAACAAAAAAAATATTTCGAGCAGGAAATGAACATCTTACCACGAAAGTTAGGGCTCAGTTCTTGTTGGTTTTTAGTTAAAGGGGATGGCTTTTATAGAGAGAGAGACGCTAATATTCTTGTTTATCTACGGTTGTTATCATCGATCGTCATCTTTGTCATAGAGAGAGAAGCTTTGCCAGATATTTTTTATGAATATGCTTAAAGTTTTTACTGTAACTATAATTTTTCAAAATACACAAAACTATATAATTAATATCGAATCTCTCTACTTTTTCAAAGTCAAGTGTATATGGTGACGCGTCACTGTCACATCTTCATACCATTTTGGGATATCTATTGGGTGTTTGATCTACATAGAGTCTATTTTTCTTAGACGTATGTTTGGATTAAGGATGTACGTGGCAAAGATTTGTTGAAACCCACTAATGCTCGAGACTTTTAGAAAAAATGATAAGAGTTAGAGTGAGAGAGATTCCACTTCGATATGAGTCCTATGCATGGGTTCTCTCTTTATCACTTAAGCAGGTGGCAGGGACCACATTCCAGTGCCATTTTACATCGTCTTTCCAATTGTATAAACTTTTCTTTTATATGTTATGAACTAGGTACAAGCCGGAGAAAGAGAGAACGACGAGAACTTCATCTAACAAGTGATTTAAACAAATTTTATTTTATACTTAAATATTGAAAAAACCCGAAAACCAAATAAACCCGATTTTTTTTAACCTGAAAAATCTGAAAAACCCAAAAAAAACTTAGAAATACTGATTTTAGCCAAACAAAAACCCGGATTTCATGTACAATCCGAGAACCGACCCCAACCTGAAAAAACCCAAACCGAAATTCAAAAATACCCGAATGGTTTCTATATCACACGATTCTATGAGAGTATTACTTATAAAATAGGTTGACAGATTATATATGCAACTTTTTTTTTTTTTTTTGATAAAATGAAAGAAAATTATATAATGGTTACATAAATTGCTATTTTTAAGTGCTATATATTTATTGTAAATTATTCTACTATACTCCATGATTCCGGATTGGTTCCCTCATAAATTAAAGTCTGGTCGTCTCAGCTAACTAGAATAGTTCGTCACAACAAAATTTATCCTCCTATACTGTATATGTGGTCTATCATTAACAGAATTATTATAAATATAAGGATACGCATATTTGGGTGCAATATTCGTAACATGAGAATAAGAACCACGTTAGTATTCACTACCAAAACAAAAAAAAATGAAGGGGTTTAGCATCAGTTTGTATTATATTTTACGTCATTTTGAAAGTGACTTTTACAGCTTTTCCTCTACATTTGTTTTTTTTCTGTTTTAAGCAAGTAGAGAGAAGCGTCTTGTTTGGGGTCTTGGCTTGATCTGTTAAGCTCTTAAGTATGGTTGGTGTGTAACCTTTGAAGTAATATATGGGTTCAAGATAGACAAAAAAAACAAGTTAAGAGTCATTTATAAAAGTAACTTTAACATTGCATGACGTTAACTCTAGTACCGTCGTTACTTTTAAAGACAATCTAACTTTGACGTTAATTGACCAACGTTACTTGTATACTAGGTTTTAACGTGAATTAAATAACGTTACTTTAACGTGATAGAGTTTTTTAAGGTTTATTTGTAGCACAGGGCCCAAAACATTTAGGAGCCGGGCCTGCTTTGCTCACCGACGTAAGTGACTAAACTACCCTTGTGTGCATGTCCGAATCAATCTTCCTCAACAAATACCCGCTCTCATCGGCAGCCACAGATCGTAACCCTAAAATTTCTCCAACAAGATCCGATCCTTTATTCTTGTCACCATGCCCAAAGATTACACCGGTAAGATGTGCTCGAAATTTGTTTTAGTCTTTTTTTTTTTCAAACTTTTCTTCGATCTTCTCCTGCAGTTTCCTAATTGCTGTCCGTTTCCGCAGTTGGTAAAACAAGCGTGTTCTGGGACGTGGTTGATTTTCCAGTCCCCGAGGGTCGCGGGATTCGTGAGATTGTTGAATCTGCTCTTAGGAGAATGGGTTATAAGGGTGAGGTGTCAATCACGGTTTATGGAGACAAGGATCCGTTCTCGCCTGAAGAAACCGCAAAGGGTCGATTCACCTTCGTGGAGAGAAGTAAGATTTCCTGTATTTTTTATATATATATGGTTTGCGTGTGTAATCCGGATCCGTTGCTTAATAATTTCAGGTAAGAAATATTGGAGACTTAATAAGATGTTGGTAGACATTGGTTGGTGGAGTATGGAAACTCCAGAGCCCCATTATAACCCAGCAAATGTGGTGGTAGTCGCTAAAAACATCAAGGAAGATACGGAGTTCGTCTATTTTCTTAGCGATCTCCGCGGTTCAAATTTCAATGTTCTCTTAGTAGTGCCTGATGATTGCGAACCAGAAGAACTGCCACTTCCTACTGTAAACTTAGCATGGTACTGGAAAAGCTTTGTACAAGGAGGAGAGCCTATGCCTAGAACCGAATTAAAAGCCCTAAAAGCGCGAGGTAAACCAAGACTTGTTCTTTGACCATCTTTGTGTTTGTGTTCCATCGACCATAATGTCTCTTTTAAGTTTGCTCTGTCCTGTTCCTGTAGTTGGAAAATTATTATAAGATTGTTGATTGTTGATTGATGAGTGAGAGTCACAACGATTACAATCAATCCAATCGTAAACTAAGGGAATTATTCCTTATCGATAATAACTCGATACATTTTCAAAAATCATAAACTAAGAGAATTATTCCTTATCGATAATAATGCGATACGCACTAAGGGAATTATTCCTTATTACGGATAATAATGTGTTGCGGCTGAAACTGGTTCACCACCCTCCACATTTCAATGCCATATTACATCGTCTCTCCAATTGTATAAACTTTTATAGTATATGTTATATGAACTAGATAGAAGCCGGAGAAAGAGAAAACGAGAACGTCATCTGACAAGTGATTTAAGCAAATTTTATACGTAAAGATTGTTACTTCTTCTTTTATCAGAAAAAAAAAATTGTTACTTCTAGTTCCATGTAATACTGTAGTTTATAGTTTTGTTGTTTTACGATCACACGATTCTATGAGAGTATTACTTATAAAATAGGTTGACAGATTATACGCAAGTCTTTTGTTTGTTTTTTTGGATAAAATGAAAGAAAATGGTTACAAAAATTGCTATTTTTAATGCCGACAAGAAAAATCCAATATTTCTTGTTCTTAGTTATGCTTAAGCCCTAGAAGGCTAGAAGTGATATGAAAATATCCAATCTTCATTAAAACCAAATAAAAAAATATCCAATCTTCATCACCGAGTACCGCTAATTGTTGCAAGTAAGCGTGGAAAGCATTGAGTCCAATAAATCAATCACGGCCTCAAAATATTTACAAAGCCCATTAGATACTTCTGGGTTGAAACTTGAAACCATTAATATTGCCAAATTGAGTACAGTGTTGACGCGTTGTCAAAAAAAAAAAAAAAAAAAATCCTAGATGTTAATTTTTATGTACCTTGTTGGATCATGAGGGATCGCCTGACATTTAATGAGCATATTAGCTTGGAATTGCAGGGAGTGGGGCGGCCTCAAGACTTGGTGATTCCGCGTCTCAGGGATTTGCAAAAAAAACATTTCCCGGAGGTGGTGTTTTTAATGGAGACTATGAATAGTAGAGATGTATTAGTAGACCTGCAAGAATGGTTGGGTTATAAAAGGGTTTATACGGTTGAGCCGGTGGGAACTTGTGGCGGTTTGGCTTTGTTGTGTAAACATGGTGTAAATATTGATCTTTTGGTTGCTAATAAAAACTTGTTGGATATCCATGTTCAGTTTGGGGATTTGTCTTTCTTTGTCTCGTGTGTTTATGGTGCTCCAGACAAGTTGAATAGAGTGGCGGTGTGGGATGTCATTAGGCACATTGGAATGTCAAGGAAAGATTGTTGGTGTATGGTGGGGGATTTCAACGAGATCATCCACAATGGAGAAAAACTAGGTGGTCCAGTGAGAAGTTTGGATTCTTTTAAACCGTTTGTGAATATGTTGACGGATTGTGAAATGGAGGAGCTTGTTAGTCGTGGTAACAGGTTCACGTGGGGAGGTATGAGAGGCCAGTGGTGGATTCAGAGTAGATTGGACAGGTGCTTTGGAAATAAAGAATGGTTTATAACTTTTCCAGTTTCAAATCAGACTTTTCTGGATAAGAGAGGTTCCGATCACCGCCCAGTTCTAGTTCGTCTGTTCTCCGTTAAAGATGCTTTCAGAGGTCTTTTCCGTTTTGACAAACGGTTTTTGTTTCGGCCAGAGGTAAAGGAGTTGATAACTTCAGCGTGGAATTCAAGAGCTCCTGTCCTTTGTTCCTCAGTTTGTGATAGGCTGAAGGTTTGTAGGATTTCTTTAAGCAAATGGAAAAAGAGGAAGAATATGAATGCGAAAGAGCGGTTTCATCAGTTGGAGCAAACTTTGGAACAAGAGCATTCATCTATTTTTCCTAATACCCAAAGACTCAGGTTTCTTAAACGACAGCTCGTCACCGCTTACAAAGAAGATGAGATGTTTTGGAAGCAAAAAAGCAGGCAGAAATGGCTAAGAGAAGGGGATCGTAATTCGAAGTTCTTTCATGACTCAGTCAAGTGTGAAAGAAATAACAGAAGATTAGAGGAACTGGTCGACGAAAATGGTATCGTCCAAAAAGAGGAGAAGGCTAAAGGTGTGATAGCGGAAGGTTATTTTAAGAACTTATTCTCTTCGGTTAATACGACAGCTTTTGTTGATTGGTTTGCTGATTTTCAGCCAAGAGTATCATCTGAAATGAATGATCTGTTGACCAGCGCTGTATCGGATTCTGAAATTAAAGAAGCGGTTTTCTCTATAAAACCAGCAAGTGCTCCTGGACCAGATGGAATGACGAGTTCTTTCTTTCAACATTACTGGAGCATCATTGGAAATCAGGTTATCTTGGAGGTGAAAAGTTTCTTTATCTCGGGTTCTTTTCCATCTGAATGGAACCACATTTTCATCAGCTTGTTACCGAAAGTCCCCAATGCTTCGAAAATGGCTGATTTCAGACCTATAAGCTTGTGCTCGGTTCTGTACAAGACGGTCTCCAGGATCCTGGTTAAAAGGTTGCAGCCTTTTCTTAACCAGCTCATATCGGTGAATCAGTCTGCCTTTGTACACGAGAGATTGATATCAGATAACATCATTATTGCTCACGAGTTGGTGCATGGGTTGAAGACTCATCCGGTTATTTCGAAGGAGTTCATGGCGGTAAAATCAGATATGTCAAAAGCGTACGACTGTGTTGAGTGGGGTTATCTAAGAGCTCTGTTGCAAGCATTGGGTTTCCATAATACTTGGGTGGAATGGGTAATGTTTTGCATTTCGTCAGTCTCTTTTTCTGTTCTCATTAATGACTCTCCGCACGGAAAGATCATTCCCCAGAGAGGGTTAAGGCAAGGGGATCCGTTATCTCCTTTTCTCTTTGTCTTATGTACCGAGGGGCTCACTCATCTTCTCAACAGAACAGAAAGATTGGGGTTGTTGAACGGGATAAGGTTTCATGAAGAGGGTCCTGCCATTCATCATCTTCTATTCGCAGATGATAGTTTGTTCTTGTGCCAAGCTAACGATCATCAAGCGTACGCTCTTAAAGGTATCTTAAAGATTTACGGGGATGTGACCGGTCAGATGATAAATCATAGTAAATCTTCTATCACCTTTGGGTCAAAGATTGGAGCAGAACAAAGAAAACGGATTCAATTGTCTATCGGAATCTCAAATGAAGGGGGCTCAGGGTCGTATCTCGGGTTTCCAGAATGTTTCAGTGGTTCCAAAATAGTTTTGCTGGATTATTTGAGAGAAAGGGTGCAAAAACGAGTCTCCAGTTGGTTCTCCAAATTTCTCTCACCGGCAGGAAAAGAAACTCTGCTCAAATCGGTAATGTCTGCAATGCCAGTTTATGCAATGTCATGCTTTAGATTGCCAAAAGGAATCTGTGCTAACCTGAGAAGTGTAATGGCGGAGTTTTGGTGGAGTACAGTGGAAAACAAGAAAAAGATCCACTGGATTAGCTGGGAAAAAATGTGCTTGCCAAAGCAGCTTGGAGGAATGGGCTTTAGAGATATTGAAGATTTTAACCAAGCTCTTTTGGCCAAGCAAGCATGGAGAGTTCTTCAATATCCGGAGAGTCTGGTGGCGAGAGTGCTGAAAAGTAGATATTTCCCAGAAATTTCCTTCTTGAAGTCTCATGTTGGGTTGCGTCCTTCTTTTGCTTGGAAGAGTATGGTGTGGGGCAGAGAGCTCCTGAGTAAAGGGTTGAGAAAACGTGTGGGTAATGGAAGTTCGGTGTCTGTCTGGGTTGACCCGTGGCTGCTTGATCAGGATGGGTTGAGAGCACCGTGGCGTTTAAATGCTATCTTCGATGTCAACTTATTAGCGAAGGATCTCATTGATTTCCAAAGGAAAAAATGGGATATTCGAAAGTTGAGAGAGGTTTTCTATCCGGAGGACATGCTCAGAATTATGAATTCTCAACCAGTCACGGAGGGGGAAGATTACTGGAGTTGGTTACATAACCAAAGTGGAGATTACACAGTGAAGTCTGGTTTTTGGCTAGCTTCAAGGATTAATAAAGCAGAGCTGTTCAGAGTAGCTGCAATGAGTCCATCTTTAAATGATTTGAAGATCCAAGTCTGGGAGCTCCATACAGAGGAAAAGATTAAAATTTTCTTATGGAAGGCTCTCTGTGGAGCAATAGCGGTGGAGGATAAGTTGCAGGAAAGAGGCATTGAAACGAGATTTTTACGTGGTGTTTCAATTACCCACTCATATCATCGTGGTATAAAAGATGTCAATCCATGGAGTGGTTTTTGAGACAAAATCGAATGCAAGATTATAGACAAGTCAAGAGCATAAAGATTTGAAACGTAACAAGTAGCAAAGACTAAAGCTTAAACGAAATAAAAACTTTAAATGCAAACTAAAGAGAATGCAATTTCAGGAGACAATATGCAATAAATATCAAACTAAAATTAAATATGTGAACTTAGATAATAAAGGAGAGGCCTTGGGATGAGGTTATCGAAAACAGGCTCTTAAGGAACGATGAAGAAATCTAGAAATGTTCAAAAGCTACTGAGTCCTAGGGAGAGAATTCCAACAGCGAGATTCACCCACTTCCGTGGTGAGAATCACAAAACCGGCTTTGAATCCAAAGGATCTATCTTTCGGATAGTGGATTCTAAAACCGGTCTGCAATAAGCGCCAACTCTCCTAACCCAACGAACCCTCCAGACATCCACTTCCGTGTGTAGGAATGGGTCCATTTCCTTGTTTGGTCGGTCCGACAACCTCCAGCCACTTTCGGTGTAGGAGGTGCCTTTGATCGAGACCAAAATGGCCAATAAGGGTCAAGCATGAAACTCGCCCAGCAAGGAAGGACTCTAGGGAAGATTGAACAGGCCTAGATTCTAAATCTATCCCTAATTACCCCTATTCTACCTCATCCCAAAAGACCCAAGAAGCTCTACTCACTCTTCATAATATGAACACCAAATTCCTAGAGAGGAAAAATGCCCAAATCGTGAATAGCAAGTGAGGGATAAAAGAGATTAAGCTAAGATGAGATTATTGCAAAAGGAAATAAGATAAACTTGATTAAAATCCAAAGCAAATTGTGAATACAAAGAAAATTCTCAAAAGGGAGAGTTTAGATCTATTTTTCCAAAGAGATTACAAGATAAGATCCCCAAAGAAATTAGGTTTAAGGCTTTATATATCCAAGCAAATAGAAGCCCTCAGTCAACTCATTTAAGTTGACCCAACTCCTTCCAAAACGAAACACTTCGAAACAGCTCAGGGAAATCGCGGGTCAATGGCCTCTGTTTCGGTCAACGCTCTGCATTTCTCCGCCAAACAGGTTCTCAACCTGTTTTACAACCCGTTTGCCGTCCAGACTCCATGCTTCTTCATCTTCACTCCGTTTCTGCCCCTCTTCAGCTCCAAAACACCTGATACAACTCCCAAATGCACAACTAATGCAATGCAAGTCCTAAATGCCATGTGTTTGTACAATGCAAGAGATCTACACTAAAATGCCAAAGATATGAGCTAATATGGGGATGAAACTTGATGGAATATGCTCCTAAATGATGCAAAATACAGAGACATCAACTTCCCCCAAACTTGAATCTTGCTTGCCCTCAAGCAAGGTAGAACAAAGTCAGAAAGAAGTTGATTTGGGCGGGGACTCAAATCCAAAAGATATGCTCGAAGAAATCATCTCAATGCTCAAGTTGGGAATTATGAAATGCAACCGGTCTTAGCAATTCAAATTAGATTACTCACGTACTCAATTCAGCGACAAACCGACATCAGCCATGACGAAACATGCATTCAAATCCACTTCACCTATTTACATTCAATTAAGCTCAAAACCGTGAATCAAAACTCATGCAATAAAAATTTGCTCATTTGGTTCAAGGGTTAGGCTCTTTTTCTCTTGGTGGTTTCATGAAGCACATAAGGGATCTCTCAAGAAGAATTGAGCTTGGGCAAAATGCTAAGAGTAAGGACCTAGGATGGTACAAAGATAGATTCCCATCTACCCAAGACATAATGTCTTAAAAGCTTTGTAAGAACGAATCCCACCCAAGTCCTAACTACCCTTTTTAGAGCAACACTTTCTTTCCCTTTATGAACTTTAGAGACTCAACAACTTAGGATTTTCAAGGAGGATAAAACTTTCGGAATTTACAAGGGGACCAACTTTTTAATTTCTTGTGGCTTAAGGCTTTCTACTTTCTTACTTAGGCTTGGGGCTTTTTACTCAATTTGGAGAATCTTGGCTTTGCGCCCTTTACTGTAGAACAAGCCTCCAATTTACCTATCTTTTAAACTTTACTAATAAGCCACCACTCTTTTGACACTTCCCTTTTATTCTCTCCAATCCTTTCTTTTCTCTTTTCTTTTCAGCTCACTCTCTCACCCCCAAACTTGAATCACACCCTAGGCCTAATCTAGCTCAAAGGAAAACGAGCTAGTTCTACATGAGAATCTAAGCTCTGTCGGTCTAAACTCAACACTTTTTGCCTAGCTCAATCGGAAAAGGCCTCACAACTCACGATAAATAGGTTGGGTTTGAAAGAAATGGGTTTGGTTAAGGGCTGGATAATCAATGAACATGGACAAACAGAGAGAGATAAATATAAGAGAAAGAATGTCCAAGAGAGTCAAAATCCATGAGCAAAAATTTCAATGCATGAGAATGACAATTAAATGATCATATTAAGTCCAAATCACTTAGGTGAAGTTTCAATTCTAAGCAATGATTCAGTCAAGCATGAATGTTGAGAAGCGAGTTCTTTTAGGCTCAAACTAAACCCGAATGCATCAAATAATTTCCAACTAGAGCATTGAAGTGATGTCAAAAAGCATTTCTCAAACATGGAAAGTCCTATCATTGTCCCCTATGCATATGCAAATGGTCATGGAAAATGCATCTAGACTCAATCCTACTATGTAAATGCAAGTGATAACTCTTTTTGTGTCATGCAATTTTCAAAATTTTTCAATTTTTTTGGTATTTTCTATGCCTTAGATGAAATGCACATGAGACTCAAAGATGAAAAATTGAAAATAAGAAAATAGAAAACAAGGTCAAATGCTATTGACCCCTCCCCCAAACTTAAATTGCACGGTCCCTTGTGCAAATAGAAGCTTGAAAGAGAGATCAACGCAACAAAGATGAAATATGAAATGCACATGGGAAGTAAATAAAGAAAACGGTATGTACAATGGTAAAGGAGTTGTACCTTTCATTCGCTCGTGGAGGGTGGTGAGGATAATTCCTCAAGTTCATTGGACGTTGAATCCGGAGTCGGGGATCGGGCAGCTTTCCTCTTGCGTCTGGTTCTCGCTGAGACTGTTTCCTCGTTCCTCACCATGTCATTGTCCAAGTCGCCCTGGATGGACTGGGCGCCGAAACAGGTTGATCCGGTGGAGGAAATCTGTTTGACAACCCGTTTGAGCTCTTTTCTCAGCTAATCAACCCTTGGTGATTTTGAGTTGATTTATACCAACTTTCTGCTTGCGGTTGGTCTCCCTTTCTCCATACTATATAAACTAACCAAAACATGAACTTTAAACAGCAAAGACGCCACATTATTCAAAATGAAAAGCAATATATACAAAAGGATAATCATGGGACTTCCTCCCAAGTGAGCTTGTTTTAAGTCTCTAGCTTGACTTTCCTTAGCTCATGCTAGTGAATGGTGAAGGGCTGCACGCTTTCAACAGAGACAGTCATAACGTGAGCTTGGAGATCTTTGAGATTTGTAGGATCACCGTGAGGCTTAGCGCTTAAGATGGTCTTAGCGGTTGAGAACATGCTAGGTTTTCCTTTACGCTTCATCTTGAACTCAAATTCTCCATCTTTAAGCTTCAGTGGAGACAGGTTAAGAGAGTATAGGGGTGGATCAAGATAGTGGGGTTGAGGTTCCTTCACCTTTGCCTTTTTCCCAAGAATGGCCGTTGTGCCTCTACACACCTCCTCCTTTTGAGCACGTCCCATGTGCTCACTGAACATGTCAATCAGACACTCTCCATCCAGAATATCTTCCCCAGAATCATCAAGCAGATGCACAACCTTATCACGCTCAACTTGGTTTTCCTTGATGCTTGGCTTTCCAATGGTTAGTGTCCCACAATAACTAGTAGATGAGATCTTCATTGGGTAAGAGACTTTGTTGTTGACATGGTGGAGAGTCACGAGCTTCTCGTGAAAGTCAATTGAGGCCCCAACAGTTGTAAGGAAGGGTGTTCCAAGGATCAATGGTACTTCTTTTTCATCAACCATTTCCAAAACAGTGAGGTCAATTGGAACCTTGCATCCACCAATTGTCAAAGGATAATCTTTGAGGAGACCAAGTGGAGACTTAGTAGAGGCATCCCCGAGCATGATAGAAGAGCTAGGAGACGTCAAACTCTTGATACCAAGCCGCTTGACCATAGCAAGTGATATGAGATTCACACTTGCTCCAGAATCTACAAGAGCATCATCAAGCGTCAAATCTCCAAGAGTGCAAGGCAATGTGAACTTCCCTTGACTCTCAAGCTTAGGAATAGAGGTTGGCGTGAGAAGGGGTGGAGCTGGAGGTGTAGAGAATTCCAGAAGAGCAGCCACTCTCCCCTTGTTTGCAAGAATGTCCTTAATGAGCTTCATTTGGAGATGAGCTGCTTGCATATTCCCCATGATGGGTAGATGAACACCAATCTCGCTCATATCATTCCTAAACGTGGAGACTACCTTCTTTTGAGCTTTAGTAAGGAATCTCCCAGGAAATGGAAGCTCAGGTTTGTAAGGAGGAGGCTCAACCTTTGTGGTTTCCTCTCTTTCAACCAGCTGTGAGACTACCTCCTTCTTGGCACTTCGTGGTTCTGCATGAGGTGTCCTCTCATCCCCTGAAAGCGTAACACTCGAACCATAGAGAAGCCTAGAGATCTCGTCTATAGCTCTCTCATTCTCATCTTTTCCAGCCACACAATCGTGAGGAGAGAGAATCGCACCGCAAAACGCTTTCGGGTTTGAAATCGGTTTTCCAGGTAGTATCCCTTTTGAGCTGCTGCTGCTCTGAGATTCTAAGTGCCTGACTTTGGAGCTTAGTTCCTCTAACTTCCGTGTCATTTCATGCTGCGAAGTAGTCATTTCGTTATGTGCACTATCAACTTTATTGTGTATCTCTGCCAATCTGATGTGAAGATCACTTGCTCCGCTGATTTGCCCTTGGAGAAGCTGCTGCAACATCTGTTTCATGTCGAAATCCTGACTTGAATGGCTCCCAACTTGAGCTTGAGTGGAAACTTGTTGCGGTGCAGCAAAGGTCTTTGGCGGGAAATTCTTTTTGTAGTAAACCACCTGCTGTCCGGCTTGTGGCTGAGCTTGCTGCGGTGGATAGACCTGGTCTTGTGTGTTTTCCACGTTGGTAGAGCGGTAGGAAAGGTTCGGGTTGTTTTTGTAATTGATGAACCCCTTTTGGTATCCACCTTGATTGTTGATGTAGCTCACCTCTTCAACCTGTGTTTCCTCCCCCTCTTCGACCACATCATCCTCGCAAATAAAGTGCACGTGCTTCTGCTGACCGCTGATCATCTTGTCGAACTTATCGTTGAGCGTCTTTATCTCTCTCTGGAGCTTCTCCTCGGTAAGTGAACTGCCTCTATCAGATCTGTCATACTCCTCATTGTAATTGCCATCACTTGTGGCAATATTTTCAACCAGAAGCAAACCGTCATCAACGTCTTGGCCCATGAAGTAACCATTGCTGGCCGTGTCCAACAGCATACGATACTTCGGTAACACTCCTCGGTACAAAGTACTCAGCAAATTCTCCTTTGAGAAACCGTGGTGCGGACACTGCATCTGATATCCCTTGAAGCGCTCATACGCCTCACTGAAAGTCTCGCTGCTCAGCTGTGTGAAACCCGATATTTCGTTCCTCAACTTCGCTGTCCGTGACGTTGGAAAGAACTTAGCCAGAAAAGCTCGCTTGCATTGGTCCCAAGTAGTGACCGAACCTTCAGGTAATGATGTCTCCCAAGCTAGTGCTTTGCCGCCCAAAGAGAAAGGAAAAAGCCTTAACTTGAAGCCATCTTCGGACACGCCATTTATTTTCTGCAAGGAACAGAGTCGGTCGAACTTGTCAAGGTGCTTCAACGGATCCTCATCCCGCATTCCGTGAAATTGCGAATTCTCCACCAAAGAGATCAAGCTGGTCTTGATTTCAAAGTTGTTATTGGGGACTGGTGGTGGGGTAATTCCGTGGCGGTTAAGGTGAGAATTCGGAGTATCTCCAGCGCCGATTTGTCGAGCAACTCGTGGAGGATGAACGGAATGCGCTCCGGCATTCTGCCGGTTTGCGGCCTGATGTGCCGCCTGAGGCGGTGCGTGCACCCCTGGTGGGTCTGCCATCTGCTCAAACTGTGGTGGTGCGTTTTCTAACTGCTGTTCAGCTCTGTCTTTTGCTCGCTTATCTCGCTTCGCTTGCTCAGCCTTCTCTAGATCACTTGGACTGAACAGATTACTACGACCGCGAGAACGTGTGTGCATAAACCTGCAAAAGAAGGAAAAGCAGCTCCCAAACAGCAGATATAGAAAGTGTATTTGATGTTTAAACCTGCAAAACAGAGAAAGCAGCTCCCAAACAGCAAATACTTATATGGTAATGGAAAGTAATAATGAAAAACTTGATCTTGAAAATTATCCAAATCAAAAATGCTCAAACTTAAAACTCCAAATGGCAACGGCGCCAAATTGAAACGAGATTTTTACGTGGTGTTTCAATTACCCACTCATATCATCGTGGTATAAAAGATGTCAATCCATGGAGTGGTTTTTGAGACAAAATCGAATGCAAGATTATAGACAAGTCAAGAGCATAAAGATTTGAAACGTAACAAGTAGCAAAGACTAAAGCTTAAACGAAATAAAAACTTTAAATGCAAACTAAAGAGAATGCAATTTCAGGAGACAATATGCAATAAATATCAAACTAAAATTAAATATGTGAACTTAGATAATAAAGGAGAGGCCTTGGGATGAGGTTATCGAAAACAGGCTCTTAAGGAACGATGAAGAAATCTAGAAATGTTCAAAAGCTACTGAGTCCTAGGGAGAGAATTCCAACAGCGAGATTCACCCACTTCCGTGGTGAGAATCACAAAACCGGCTTTGAATCCAAAGGATCTATCTTTCGGATAGTGGATTCTAAAACCGGTCTGCAATAAGCGCCAACTCTCCTAACCCAACGAACCCTCCAGACATCCACTTCCGTGTGTAGGAATGGGTCCATTTCCTTGTCTGGTCGGTCCGACAACCTCCAGCCACTTTCGGTGTAGGAGGTGCCTTTGATCGAGACCAAAATGGCCAATAAGGGTCAAGCATGAAACTCGCCCAGCAAGGAAGGACTCTAGGGAAGATTGAACAGGCCTAGATTCTAAATCTATCCCTAATTACCCCTATTCTACCTCATCCCAAAAGACCCAAGAAGCTCTACTCACTCTTCATAATATGAACACCAAATTCCTAGAGAGGAAAAATGCCCAAATCGTGAATAGCAAGTGAGGGATAAAAGAGATTAAGCTAAGATGAGATTATTGCAAAAGGAAATAAGATAAACTTGATTAAAATCCAAAGCAAATTGTGAATACAAAGAAAATTCTCAAAAGGGAGAGTTTAGATCTATTTTTCCAAAGAGATTACAAGATAAGATCCCCAAAGAAATTAGGTTTAAGGCTTTATATATCCAAGCAAATAGAAGCCCTCAGTCAACTCATTTAAGTTGACCCAACTCCTTCCAAAACGAAACACTTCGAAACAGCTCAGGGAAATCGCGGGTCAATGGCCTCTGTTTCGGTCAACGCTCTGCATTTCTCCGCCAAACAGGTTCTCAACCTGTTTTACAACCCGTTTGCCGTCCAGACTCCATGCTTCTTCATCTTCACTCCGTTTCTGCCCCTCTTCAGCTCCAAAACACCTGATACAACTCCCAAATGCACAACTAATGCAATGCAAGTCCTAAATGCCATGTGTTTGTACAATGCAAGAGATCTACACTAAAATGCCAAAGATATGAGCTAATATGGGGATGAAACTTGATGGAATATGCTCCTAAATGATGCAAAATACAGAGACATCAGGCATGAAGGTAGAAAATATTTGTCAAGCTTGTGGAATGGATGGAGAGTCAATAAACCACGTCTTCTTTACTTGTTCTCGATCTAGGCAGATTTGGGCGATGAGTGATTTTCCAAATCCGGTGGCGGGTTTTGGAGACTCAGTTTACGCGAATATTTTCTATCTCCTTTCGCAGGGCAGAAATAAGGAGATTCCTGAGGCGATTAGAAGAAGATTTCCATGGACTATTTGGTCCATTTGGTTAAATAGGAATTCTCTGTTATTTGAGAAACAGAGTTTTGATGCATTGGAGGTTGTGGAGAAAATAGCAAGTGAGGTTGATTTCTGGTTCATAGCGCAAGAGATAGATAAGGAATGGGAGTTGAGTTTGAAGTCAGCTGAAGTGGCGAATATTATTAGGTGGAGACCACCACCTAAGCCGTGGCTCAAGTGTAATATCAGCTGTGTTTGGGATAAAGTTAGACGGTGTGGAGGAATGGCATGGGTTCTAAGGGATGAAGTTGGAACGGTGCTCTTGCATAGTAGACGGTCCTTTGTTAATTTGGACAGTCGTCTTGATTGTAGCTTTCGAGGAACATCATGGGCTTTAGAAAGCTTAGTAAGCCATGGAGTCAAGAGGGTTATTTTGGCAGTAGAAGATCCAGTTGTAGTTGGAGTGATAGATCGTCCAAAGGCGTGGCCGTCTTTCCGGTATCAATCTACACTATTTTCTGATTTTCTTGACATTTTTTGGAGTTGGAAAGTGGTTTTAGAGCCTCGTTGTGCTAATAGAGGGGCTTTTCTCATTGCTCAAAGTGTGTTAAGAGGTGATCGTTTTCAGTCTTATGTGGCTGACGGTTATCCCTTTTGGTTGAAAAGCATCTTTGAAAGTGAGAAATGTTTGCCCTCTGTCTAAGCATGGGTCTCTGGTTGCTTTGGGTTGTATTTGGGTAGTTTGGTTTACCTATTTCCTCTCTTCTCTGCCTTTTTGGAGTTTAGAGAGAGGACTTGAATTGTTCTTGTCTAGGTGGTATTGTCTGTTCTTGGCCCCGTTTTGTGGATGGCCTTCTTTTTCCCTCTGTAAGTTGTTTCAGGTGGTTCTTTCGGTTTTGTTAGTTGTGGTTACACCAAGGTCCCGTTTGTGGGTGTCCTTGGTTTGTGCTTCTTGCACTCTTTCAATATATATTATCCAGATGAAAAAAAAAAAATGTACCTTGTTGGATTTACATCATGCAAATTAGGTCAAGAAGTGTCCATAGGCATCACTAATCTCAAATTGCAACTTTCAGATTAAGAAGGCTGTCAAAATAAAGCCTTAAACTTAAATACGTTAAACTTAAATTAAGCTGAAATAATAGACTGACTTAATTATGTAGTGTATGCGTTAAACAAATAAGCTGATACAATCGGAGGTAATTAAGTCCACTTTTAATAAATGCTTCACTAATCTTACATTTTGTTGATACACTACATAAGTTTTTCTGTTTAATAAATAAGCTGAAATAATAGTTATAACTTAGAAATTTAATTTTAAAATCTGTATTGAAACAATATGACATTCTTTGCGAGAAGAATGAAGTATAAGGGGGTAGAAAGAAAAAAAAAAGGTATGACACGTTTACTGAAGCATTCAAGAATCCATTAAGCGAGCAGACGTATCAGATGCTCTTTGGTCCCTATAGTTAAATAAAGAGAACAGATTTATAATTTTTTAAACTTAAAAGCCTAGTCTGATTTGCATAAAAGTCCACAGTTTTGGGGTCGGTTTTTATAGACGATGATCATGAGTCTTTTAGAACAAAGTGATTAAATAAATAAAGAAAGTAGAGAAAGCTAAAAAAAGGAGAAGGAAAAGGGAGAAATGAGAAATGCATGTGGTTTTGTTCTTTTCGTTAAGGACTTCTTCAAAAAGAGGAAAGTAACACTTTTCACCGTTTATAGCTTCAGCTACTCACCATCTTGCCGTTTTATTTTTATCACTTTCCTTTTATCGGTGCTTCCTTAACTCAGAAATCAGAAGTCAGAAGCCTTCAGATCCACAACCCTTTTTAGTTTGTTTTCCTCGCAAACAATTAGATTCTCAATATTTCGTTTAATCAAAGAGCTACTTATTAAATTCATAAACCACAGATTGTCTCTTCGTGTTACTTGTAAGTAATATATATAGGGTTCCTTTTAATAATATCGCCACTTGTATCAAATCTGATTAACCGTAATACTGTAATGTAGGTTTCGGTAACGGTTAAAAATTGTGTCAGAAATTGTCGAATTATTTGTTTAAGTAACCAAAAAAAGAAACCGAAAGGTAAGATTAGTCCAGGTTTAATGACAGTCACTGACTCGTTTATCAGTGGAGGAAAATTATATTTTTATTTATCGTTTGTCGGTTATGTTTTTTTTTTTTTTTTTCTCTCTCCGATAAATATGAGAAAATTGAGTACAGTGTAGACTGTTAAGTGGAAAATCTGGAAAACAGCTATACAACTTTTCTCTCTTTTTGTATGATTCTGTGGTGGGAAATGCAGAGAGCTCACGCGCCACCGTAAGAAGCTGAAGAAGAAGAAGAAACCCGAAGGAGAAGAAGACATGGGATGTGCGGCGTCGAAACTCGATAGCGAAGATACTGTTCGGCGGTGTAAGGACCGCCGCCGTCTGATGAAAGATGCTGTCTACGCTCGACATCATCTCGCCGCCGCTCACGCCGATTACTGCCGATCGCTTCGTCTCACTGGATCTGCTCTTTCCTTATTCGCCGCCGGCGAGCCTCTCTCTGTATCGGATCAGACTCCGGCGGTTTTCCTCCATCCTCATCATCCTCCTCCTCCTACTTCTGATCACTCCCCGGTCAATCTTATCCCTCCACGTGTTCCGCCGTCGCCTGCTCCTTCTTCCGTTCATCATCCTCCTCCTCCGTCAGTGTCTCCTTCCGTTGCCAGTTCCAAGCACAAGCAGCCTCCAATCACGTCCGCCTCTTCTAATCGACGCAGGAAACAGCAACCCAGACCTAAGCTGCCTCATATTCTCTCGGAATCAAGCCCTTCGTCTTCTCCGAGGAGTGAGAGATCCAATTTCATGCCCAATTTCTATCCCGGTGCTTACCAGAACTCCACTTACTCCGCTACTCCCTCCCATGCCTCCTCCGTCTGGAATTGGGAAAATTTCTACCCTCCTTCTCCTCCCGATTCCGAATTCTTCAACATGAAGGCTCAAGAGAGGAAACATAAACCCGATAGTCGCTCTAGCGAACTCGGCGACGGCGAGGATACCGAAACAGAGAGGTCAGAGTATGATTTTTTCCATACGAGTAAGAAGAAGCAGTTCGAATCAGCGAACAGTCCGGTGGAGGAAGAGGAGACGGAGAGAGAGGAAGTACAGTGTAGCGAATGGGACGTTCACGATCATTACAGCACTACCAGCTCCTCAGACGCCACGGAGGAGGAGGAGGAGGAGGAGGAGGAGGAGGAGGGGGAGGAAGATGAAGATAGAGAGTCAGTTTCCGAGATCGGGACGCGTTCCGACTTCGGATCTACTGTGAGAACTAATTCGATGAGACGGCAGCACCAGCAACCTTCGCCATTGCCGCAACAATACGACGGCGCTGAAGAAGGAAACCATGATATAGCAGATGATGCGACGGTATCTTCCCGTAGCTATAGAGGCGGAGGAGAGATGGCCGACATGAAGATGGTGGTTAGGCATAGGGATTTGAAAGAAATTGTTGACGCGATCAAGGAGAATTTCGACAAGGCGGCCGCCGCCGGAGATCAAGTATCTCAGATGCTTGAGCTCGGAAGAGCTCAGCTTGATCGAAGTTTCAGCCAATTGAAGAGTGAGTTTCAATCTTTCCTTCTGTTCTTGATAACTATTGATGGAATTTGAGTTTCACAAAGTTGATTTGGTTTCTCCATTGTGAATTTTGTTGTATTAGAAACTGTGATTCATTCGAGTAGCATATTCAGCAACCTGAGCTCAACATGGAGCTCGAAGCCGCCATTAGCAGTCAAGTACAGGATAGACACGACGACATTGGATCAACCAAACAGTATGAAGAGCCTCTGTTCCACTCTTGATCGTCTCTTAGCATGGGAGAAGAAGCTGTATGAAGAAATCAAGGTCTAGATCAAGCCCTTGTTGGTTTTTTACTTTTGATGAATCTTACCAATTGATCGATTGTTGGGAAATGATTATTTTTTTTCTTACTTCAGGCTAGAGAAGGTGTGAAGATTGAGCACGAGAAGAAGTTATCACAACTTCAAAGCCAAGAGTATAAAGGAGATGATGAAGCTAAGCTAGACAAGACCAAGTCCTCAATAACGAGGTTACAGTCTCTAATAATTGTTACATCTCAAGCTGTTACAACTACATCCTCTGCCATAATCCGTCTTCGTGATACCGACCTTGTTCCTCAACTCGTTGAACTCTGTCATGGGTAAGTTTCCTCTTTTCTCTAAACAAGTAAATCACCCGCTGCTTCATGTTACCTTGTGATCCTACATTATTCTTGAATTTGACATTTTTGGCAAGCAATCATTATTTTTACCCCATTTAGGCTATTAAGTCACTTCCACCCACTTTTCATATCTTTTAAAAGAACCTCGTGGACTCAATAAGTAGGTGAGCGCAATAATGAGGCAATTTCGAGGCCATGCGCTTTAGAATTCTGTGGTCCTTGATATGCTTAGAGCAAGACAAAAACGTCCCTTACCTCTCTTATCTTTACAGCTTAGTTCTTAGCTTTTTAAGTAACTAGTATACTGCTGAAATCGGAAATCATGTCTCAAAGTTAGAGGCCATCTCACTATGAGTTAGGCTTATCTTATAACTAATATATAGCTTCAGAAGAGCTAAATTCTGTAATTAAATTGAGACATTTTGTTTGACAAAATCATAATAAGTCATTGAATTTAATGTTACCACTTCGGAGACATTAATCTCTGTGTTTTTTTTTTTTTTTTTTAATCTCCTGATCCTGATGCAGCTATATGTACATGTGGAAAGCGATGCATCAATTCCACGAGACACAGAACAGCATTGTGCAGCAAGTTCGAGGACTCATCAACAGATCAGGCAAAGGTGAATCAACCTCTGAGCTACACCGACAAGCAACGCGTGACTTGGAATCAGTCGTCTCCTCTTGGCACTCCAGTTTCAGTCATCTGATCAAATTCCAACGAGACTTCATACAATCAGTTCACGCCTGGTTCAAGCTAACTCTTCTTCCGGTTTGCCACGAAGACGCCAGCAACTATCACAAGGAGCCTGTCGATGCTTACGGGTTCTGCGATGAGTGGAAACTCGCTCTGGACCGTGTCCCGGACACAGTGGCATCGGAAGCAATCAAAAGCTTCATCAACGTTGTGCACGTGATATCTGCTAAACAAGCCGATGAACACAAGATCAAGAAACGGACGGAAACAGCATCGAAAGAGCTCGAGAAGAAAGCTTCGTCGCTTAGAAACCTAGAGAGGAAATATTACCAGTCATACTCAATGGTCGGTGTTGGTTTACCGGATTCAGGACCCGATAACCAACACATGTTAGACGCTCGAGACCCGCTAAGCGATAAGAAATCGGAGCTTGCGGTTTGCCAAAGGAGAGTAGAGGAAGAGATGATGAAACATTCAAAGGCAATAGAAGTGACAAGAGCCATGACTCTCAATAATCTTCAGACGGGTTTGCCCGGTGTGTTCCAAGCGTTAACAAGTTTCTCTGCTTTGTTCATGGAGTCTCTTGAAACGGTATGCTCTCGTTCCTACTCTATCAAGTAGGACGTTGTGTTGTGTACTATATATACATATCCTACAAATATAGAAAGAGATTCTTCTTACAGTACAAAGCTCCAATTCTTAAAAAAAATTGAAGTGTTTGTAGTACTTGGCTGTTGTTGTTTTTTGTTTTGTTCCTTAATCATTGCTTTTAGCAATTGTTGTTCCCAGGAAAGTGTTGAATATATTTTTTGTTGATATAAGGATCATGTAAATAAAGGAAGTAAAAAATAAGAGGGTAAATATAAATGGATAGATCCGTAGATGTGAGCAAGAAACTAGTGACGGGTAAATAATATACTAGCTGCTATTATATAATGATCTCCAACTCCAAGTGGGTGGGTGTGGGGTCGTCTGTCACCATCGGATTCTTCTCTGTTGAGTTCGCATCTGACAGCTCTTCACTTCTTGTCTGATAGTGAAGCCACATGATCTGGTTTTTGTTATGAATCTTCTCTGCATCTTCTTCTCTCCTTTTGTCTCTCCCAAAACCCAATAGACAGAATCCCTCCCATGCTCCCTCTTGTCTTTATCCGTAGTTACTGCATGGATAAAAGATTCACACAATGAAAACAAACAAAAAGATGAAGCTTAGGTTTAGTGGAATTAGAAGCATGACAAAAGGCATCAA
Source organism: Erythrophleum ivorense (assembly GCA_026724425.1). NCBI lineage: Eukaryota > Viridiplantae > Streptophyta > Magnoliopsida > Fabales > Fabaceae > Erythrophleum > Erythrophleum ivorense. Next base: position 1,264,778 of record JAIUCV010000102.1, read on the forward strand.
GTAGATGCAAGGCTCACCTTTGAATCCTCCAATTCCTCTGGTCCAATCCAGGCAAATCAATTGATTTCAACTGTGGAGCTGAAATATAAAGAGTTAAGATAAATATGATGTAATTCCTCAATCCTATAATTTTCTGTTACCTACCAACTTAAAACGTTAAGGCTCTAAACAAACTAGTGCACTAGATCTCGTATTTAGCAGTGACAATATATTACAGCAAATCAATTTCAAGATTAGCCAAGAATGTTGAAAACTAAATAGGCTTGCCACTAATGATTTTAGAATATATATGAAACAAGGCATTCGATTTCAGTTACCTTTCATATTTTTATCCCAGTCTTGAGAGTAGTTTAAACAGTTCATATCTGTACCATCAAATATGAAGGCAGTTACACGGGCGAGAATAAGAAGGCCAGTTTAGCAGCGATGTTATCAAGATCTTCGGTGAACTGTGGATCTTCTCGTCCTTTTAATGTCCAGTGTAGCAGTCTGATATTTAAGTCACTTAGTATTGAATCTCCGTCTTCTTCACAGTGAAGTTGAATCAAGCGGTCAATGCATTTCACCAAATACTTGCTCGATTTAAGCTTAAACTGGTTAATAAACTCCTGGGCGTCTTCTTCAGCTTCAAAACTCGACACACACATACTCTCCAAAGTGTCGTTTAAGTTGAAAACAAGACGTGTGCCTTCAATAGCCTCCTCCTTGGTGATTTCACTCGACAACAAAGCAGACACTTTAGAGCTTCCCTTTGCTTGTTTGAATCCGGAAGTTCTTTGTTTCTTAATGGTAAATATTTTCCCAGTTGCAGCGTAGTGCAGTACTAGTTCATACTCCTCATCTGCTACTGAATATTGAGAACCAATCAGTACGCCAACCACCACTCTTCTTACCAACAAACTGTTTTGGAGGCCAGAGCTGAAAGATGGACGCGTTTTCTGAGAATCCAATTCATAAGAAACCGAACTGGTGATTTTCTTGTGAAATTCTCTGACCAGATCTTCCACAGTACTGGCAACGTTTATCTTGAGTCTGTCTGGTTTCTTTCTCTTGCCAGCTATAGTCTCGCTACGATGTGCTTCTGAGCCGCAACTTTTGCTGGTACATATCTCTGAGACTCTAATGAGAGACTTGGTTAGTGATTCTTGGATGGCTCCACTTACAGGGTTCAGAATCCAACCAAGATATGTTGCCGCAGCAGTGGAGGCACCTTCCACATCAGATCCTTGTCTACTGCCAGCCAACTGTGAAGTGTTTCTTCGGTGGATATGTTCTAACGAACTTCCTTCTGAGAAGAGCATAGCAGAAGCAAAATAAAACCAATCTGGGAAGTTAATAGCCAAAGCCCTGAAAGAAGATACAACATCAGACGAATATATATAGATCAAACATGTGGGAATCAATTTTCAGTTTCATCTACACTTACCATTCGGTTTTGTCATCTAATGCTTGGAATTTTATTGGAGTAGGCTTGCAATGAGAACCCCTTCGCTGTTGCCCAGGAACAGCAAATGGTTTCGTGACAGTATGAGCTAACATCAAGAGTGACTTGGAAGTGAGAGGACCAGCCAAGATTCTCAGAATTTGACACTGGAAAGGAAAGTATGCATCAGAGAATGGCAACAAGGACGCTAGTTCCACTGGTATACCCCACCACGTTGGTCTTGAAATTATGTCAACTATAGCAGAGATCAAACCGGCAAGAAATTCAAAGACCGAAGCAAGTCCCCTGGTGTTAAGAATGATATTGCATCAGAAAGCAAGGAAGATGGAAAGCTAGAGAAGTTTAAATGTGACACGGATTGGAATGGAACTCACGTAAGCAAAAGCCACTTATGTAAGAGGGCTCTAGTGTTGATAAACATTGAAGGGGAAAGCGCTAAGCAGGCGACGATATCACGCCACTCTGGCCTCTCAAAGAGCTCCTTGTTTAGACAAAGGAAAGGCCTCTCCACCACATCTTTCAAGATTCTGGAAACATCTTCCTTCAAAGACAATGGATCTTGATACCAGAATAGGATCCTGATCATCAAAAAGTGTCAGACCGGTCTACCTTTCTCTGAAACAAGAGAGCAAACAAAGCAGAAGCCGTGGCTTCAGTTTCACAAGTTCTATCGACTAACATAGCTTGGGCTAGAAACAGTACAAGAGATCAAACCTCAGTGGTATTTCGTGGTTCTCTATAGATGATTCTCTTGGTAAGTAAGCAACAAGTTTAGAGACAGCTCTGTTTCTTCCATCCACTGATGTTGAAGCTGCCGATCTCACAACAGCTTGGAACAACATTGTAGCCAATTTTCCTACAAACAGTTCCGAGTCAGAAAAAAAGAAGAAAAGATTTAAAAGCTTACTAAGAAAAGCTTAAATCAATCAAACCCACCGTTTGCCCCCAATTTATCAATGATCTCTTTAGAGACTTGAATCAATTCTTCAGAGCACCGAGGTAGATTCGAGCTCCTAAACTGTAATGCTTCTTCGTTGTGATACTTAATTACCCTAAAACTGATTGAAGATGATAAGACGCAAACAATTGTCTTCACCAGATACTCAATCGCCGAATCAAAAACCTGAAAGACGCACAAGTAAGAAGCACGAGATACATAGAAACACCGCAAAATCGAGACTTTAATAAAAGATATACTAACCTGAGGTGCCTTGAAGCACATAAGAGATATGGTCGCGTCCAAAACCCTGACCCCAGAATCCTCGCCGCCCATGTCCAGAGTCAGAGATCGGTTAAGCTCTGAGATAGCGAGTCCCATAGATGAAGACGTTCCTTCTTCGACAACTACATTTCCACTCTGAAGCCGGTAAGCAAGCGCGGCCAAGAGATCGGCGACCGCAGACGGAGAAGACATCGGACAAATAAGCAGTATCGCCGGCGATTACACTACTGAAAAAATTCAGTTTAGGATCGCTACAAACCGGTTAAGCTAATATTTTTGTAATTAGTAATTTCCTACTTAGAATAATAAACCGGTTAAGCTATGTATTATGACCCATTTAATAAGCTATTAAGCCTAAGCCCAAGCCCAAGCCCAATTATTATTGAGGCCCAATCTTGTGACGACATTATTTTGTATCCTCTGTTTGTAATGAAGGGATGTTTCTCACTTTCTTCTCACATGGCGTTTGTGTTTTTGTATTATGTTTCTGTAAAACAAAGAACAAAAAAAACCTCCACAGGCATTTACAAAGTCGTAAAAAGGAAAGATTTTTGATGAAGTATACAATACACTCTTGTGTTTTGAGTCTGAGTTTTGATGTCTCTCTCGAGATTTAAATAATACATGGGTTTTTTTGTCAACTTCTGGGCACCCATTGCTTCGTAGGTTTTCTTGGATCTTGTGAATTCTGCTTCCTTCTGTTGACATTATGTCCCCAGCCACGACCTCTGCCTCTGCCCCGGCCTCCCCTGTTGGTGGAGCTACTAGAGTTTGTCTCTGATTCAGCTTCTTTAGGTTCTTGTTCTCCTTGTTCTTGACTCTTACTGGCTTCTTCTTCATTTGATGACGATGGTGCAGGAGCTGGTGGAGGAAGATACATACCGGGAACAACCGATATGTTTTTCTTCGGTTGAACCAAACCTCCTTTTTCTTCCTGTGTCTTTAGAATAGCTTCAAACCGCTCTCTTCTTATCTTCTCTGAATCTGACTGAAGCAGTGGGTCTTGGCCCTCACCTTGTATCGAACTAGAGTCCTGTTCCATAAAAGAGAATTAAAGGTTGAATCTTGCATTGTGGATGCAAAGAATTGAATCCAGAGTTGATGACTTCACTCACCTGTTGAGATGATTGAGCATCACCGACTAAGTGGAGAACATGTTCAATATCACTTGCATGAAACACTTTGCGGCACACTGGACAGTTTCCCAAGCTTTTATCTCCCCATCCACAACTCTCTGCAATACTTATTTTATTTAGAGTCTTTCATTGAACTCTCATTTGGTTAACCGATCTTTTCAATACGAACCTTCGTGATCACTTGTTTCTCTATGCACATGTAAAGCGTCACCAGATTTTGAATCAGCTTCTTTCTGCGTATGAAGCCAATTCCACCACCTAATGATGCACTCACTGATCACTTGAAATCAATGAAGAAAAATTAGTCACCACATTCCCGAAATAAGAGAGAATAGAGAATTGAAACTGATGTTTAAGGATTCTTTTACCAGTGGAAACAATGAAAGCAAGACATGAGCTTCATAAATGGCATTTGTTTACTCCCTCCATCCTCAGGGAAAAACGGATACAAACACATTGGACAATCTCCATCCGGATGATTCATAATCGTCAGCCTCTCAACTGCTTCCTAGAAACATACACGTTTGCCACACTACATGAGACTCCAATCTTAGTTCAAGATTGCGCATGTCAACGCACATACACATACACACATTGCCTGCTTGTGATTCAGAAAACTTAAGCATATGCCTTTTCAAACTTTTAACTACGCAACATCTCTACCAGCAGTTTATTTCTCATCAAGACAATCAAGTAAAACGCTGAGGTTTACACTTGAGCACTGTAAACTAGTATTCAAGAAAAGGGTCTATTGAGTTGTTACCTCACAAAGTTCAACTAGCATTAGAGAAGATGATAGTTCAGAAGCTTTCTGTTTCACTATGCCCATCAGATGCTTTTGCCTTTGATCATCAAGACCCTTGGATTCAAGCAGGCTAATTTGAGGCGGCTCGTCTGGATACTGTAACACAAAGAAGATATTTTTAGCTTAATAATATAGCTAGATTCATTCCCTTGGAAAAGCTTCTAGGACAATGACATTATCGAAACCAAAATATACCTTGGAACCTGCCTGTATTCTCACAACCGCTTCCACAAACTGCAAGGGTGAGCATTACCACAATGTCGAAAGAGATTTAATATAAAATCATAATCGAATAAGTTATCAGAGTATCACTAAGCTCTTGCTACATAAAAACTCAATTTTGAGATAATACAGTTGCGTCAAATCATACTCTTGCATCCACTTCTGCTTAAAAGCTATTCTATTTCTTAAGATCGAAACAAGTAAGGTTCTCTAATCCCAATTACAGATTCCATCAACAAAGCCCAATTTCTAAGCTCTCGATCTCAATTCGTAAAGTCTGGGTTTTTCTCCTCTTCTCCGATAGTTTGAAGTTTAGCAAACAAACAAAAAAGCTCAATTCCCGATTCCAGAAACACATCATGAGAAAAGGAAAAACATCAAAGACGGATAAAAACCTGCTGAGAAGAGATCTCGGCGGTACGGGGCTTGATGTGGAGGTGAAGATGAGGAGGGTATGATTCCAATATGACGCAGTCTTCGCCATAAACTGCTTCTACAGCTTCCATTTCCATCGCTACCTCTTCCTCTGTCATATTCAGTGTTCTTCGCTTCCCTGAGAAGAAGCAAAACAACGAAGAAGAGGACGAGGAAAGAGCAATCGGAAGCAGCACAGAGACGCCGAAGAAGAAGCAGAGAGACCTTCTCCGTAATTCCCTCTTGCCACGTATTAATTGTTCATTTTATTTTTGTCTAAACTTTCCTTTAATATCTAAAACGAGCCCATATTATACCAGTAATTCTGATTTCGTCCAAATATAATAGTTTCTTTTCAAATTCACCCCCTCACGAGAAATGAAAAATGACATTGCCATATAAACAAGAAATCTAGTCATTTTGTTATGTGATTGCCATAGTGATTATATTAAATACAAGATTCATGCAAAAAAATCTTCATAAATTGTTCTTCTTGAGTGTATCAACGAACCTTTGCTGTGTAAGATCGTTGCTAGAAATATAATCAAGAAAATCTTGGAAACTGAATTCTCCATAAGCAGCTGGTTTATCTCCATCTACGAGCTGAGGTGCTGGACTTATTTTCATGCCGATAGGTAGACTGTGAAGGCTCGCAAAAGAGAGACGCTTGATATCTCTGTTCACCGTTACTCTGTGAACCACACTCTTGTATACACCATTGCTCATCACTTCCACTTGATCTCCGAGCTGGACTATCAGAGCATCTTCGATATACGGCACACAAACCCAGTTGCTGTTGCTGTCCATTATCTGCAGCCCCTGGCTACTCTGTAGTAAGATGGTCAACGAGCTAAAGTCAGAGTGTGGTGGCATTCCCAAGGCAAGCTCTGGTTCAGGACACGCTGGATAACAGTTCACGGCCATGACTTGCGAGCCTTCTTCTATCTCTTCTTGTAAGTAGTTTTTCTCCAGTCCTAGACTCTCTGAGATTGCTTCAACTAGTTGTTTATGTAGCACATGCGTTGCTTCTGCGTATCTCCCCATTTTTTCCCTGTGGCAACGAAAAGGATAAGAACAAATTTTTTTTTTTGATGTTTAGATAGTGAAAGTTAGCGTAGATACGTGTAGTTACTTGTAGCATGGAGGGTCTGATGGCCAGAGATGGATCCATTTTGAGAGAGGATGAGAGTAATGTTTGATGAAGTCTCTCCAGTAATGGACTTTATCTGTTGAATGGTTGATGCTGGTGCCGTATCTTACTGGCTTGTGAAAATCATCGGAAACAAGAAGCATCTTCTCGTCGACAGGTAAGTCAAAGAACCTTGTGGCTGCATCTAGCGCATCTTTCACCACGGATGTTGATATTCCATGGTTTATAATCTGTAGAGAAGTAAGTTTCAAATGTGTAGTGTGGTTTAATGAAACCAAGATACATGAATATTTGCATCAAGAATAAAGATAAAGCATGTTTCTGTTTTATTTTATTTTCTCAATAAATATAGGAACTAAGGACTTTATTGTTTTTTTCAATTTGTTTTGATAAGGGACTTGTTACAGTAAGATGTGATATAAAGTCATATATCAGGCGTGACTGGTAGATGGTATAAGTAGATTCCACACTAGTCCTAGTGACCCGAGAAATGAAAGTATGAAACACATGACTGAATTAAATGTACATCAACACCCTATTCATTTAGATATGGTAATAAAGCATGAATTGGGGCTACATTACTTGTAATTGTGTCTTACCTAAGCAGACATGAGACATGTGTAGTGTGTGTGTATGTAGCCAAAAACATGAGTGTTAGTGTTGTTACCTGAAAGAAACCAAATCCCTTGCAGGCCATTTCAATCTCATGGATGACACGGGGTCTAAGCAAAGGATCGTGTAAGAAGGCGAGATCAACGACAGGAAGATTGATGGTCTTGGTGCCAATGCTTGGACAGAACATTGGTCGTTGTGAAGGTGGAAGAATGTAACGGGTAGGCACGCGATGGACATTTGACTCAGTAAGCGCCATAGCACTCGTAAAGTAGTCATCAAGCACACTCTTATTTGTTTCCTCCATTGATTTTGTAAGAATCTTTATTTGGTACTTTGGGATTGATTCTGGTTTGTTAATCCCACACTGGGTTATAGTAAGAAAACATGAAAGCTCGTTTTTATATGTACCCAAGAAGATAAGCTGGTTTTTTATATGAAAAAAAGTCAGCATTTCTTGTTTTCTCTGTGAATACGGTTTTGGAAACTACCTGCTTTGTGTTCATATGCATAAAGATTAAATGAATGGTTAGATAATTCATTCAATTAAAGAATTCCCATTTGCTTTGAGATGGCGACATCAGCTATTGAAAGGTATCTGTGAAGGGTGTATGACTAGTTGCATGTTTTGCTTTTTTTTATTTAAATAAACTATATCCCTATATCATATGAAAAGAGTCATCATGGTAACGGTTTCTTCCTTTTTTTCATTTATAAGGCAAAACAAAATATCTTATGTCAGTCATCAAAAGAAGTTGAAAATTGAAATATTGGTATAGGTTCATGGAAAGTGTTATATGTGGCATATTCTCTTGTCTTTGATTGATATATATATATATATAAACATAAATGAGCAATGGGTTTTGGAATTATATGAAGTTGAACTTGTGCTTATCCGTATCTGGCTCAAATCAATTAGGTGAATTCCTGTGGACGAAGGAAAAAAGTGATGGTTTGTTTTTTTGTGCCTCAGGGGGACAAAGAAGATAAAGAGAGAAAGTGGTGAGATTCAATGGAAGTAGGAAATGAACAAAGAAATAAGTGGTGACAAGTTGAAAGACAGATCCAACTTGTGGTTTCTCCGATTTCAATCTGCCACACTGCTTCCCCAAGTAATGTCTTAAAACAACACACCTCTTGTTGCCAACTTAACTTGTGAGCCTCTCTTCTGAAATGCGACTTTATGTCGCTATTGGGCCCACCGAATTTGGCCAACTTTTAATGTTATGGGCTTGGGCTAACCCTTGGAGACTCATTGGCGGTAATTGTATCCGTCGATTTAGAAACTCGGTGTCGTGGAATGAAGAAACTTGTTTTTGCTTAGCAAAAGACGATTCTTGCAAAAGAATCCTCCATTCATTTTTAAATGAATTTTCTGAGATTTTTACATATATTAAAAAAAGGTAAAACTCAATCATAAGTGTATAAATTTTTTAAATGGAACAACTTTTTAGAATTTTACACCAATAGCAATCCAAAAAAACATAAATGTTGACATTAACTTCTGATTTGTTTTTGTTTTAATCAATAGAAAATATCTTAAAAACCTATAAAATTTATCTTTAAGAAACAACAAAAAAGGCTAAAAAATTCATGAAAAAATTAGCATTTTTGAATCGTTTCAATAAATAATGAGAGTTGAATATGTCAAAGATTTACATTTCTATGGTATATTTAGCTTCACACGTTTTTATGAAAAAACAATCGTACTTGAAAATAAGGGCGAGAACAATGATTGGTTCTTTCTTAAAACCTAATTCTTTAAGTTTTAGTCAAGCTAAGAGTAATAATATCTTTTATTTTATAGGATTCTTGTTCTGTCATTGACAATTTTGCAGTTTTTCTGTTTTGATTACTTGGATCTCGTAGGCATTCCTCTGCTTACAAAAATTTGGAAAAAAAATGAAAAGATCTTTTTCAACGAACACCGTGCATACAGAATCTGTATCTTCGATTATTGAAAGCGAGGTTAGGTAACGTGGTAGCCATCTCCTTGCTATTAATTTATTCTTATTCATTTTCATCTAACATCGTCAAGGTTTCATTTCGGTCATTCCGATATTCAATTAGCAAGTTTCATTTTTTGATCATTTAAAGAAAAACCAAGACATAGATATAAGCTAAATGCGTAAACGGGACCTAACAAAATTGGTAGAAGTTACCAAAAGATATATATTACATTTGTATATTTTGACAATATCAAGATTTTATTGTTCGAATATTCTTCAACCGAGACTCATTACATTTTCCAAAACAATAAAAAAAGATCGCTTTGAGTGCGTTTATAGTAGTAAATTAGTAATAAACAAAAACATAGAGGTACAGATCAATCTTCGTATTACTCATAACATGTTTTATTGGTAAACTTTCGAGTCTTCGAAGTACATCATTTTCCCCTGAATGTCATGATAGAAAAAGAAGGTTTGAGCTAAGCTAATTGCAATTTGCAAATGGATAGTTTGTCATTTGATTCACAACGGAAAAAATGAAAAGAAGAGATAATTAGTTACCAGCTTAACATAAAGACAGTGAATTTCAAAGAAATATAAGAGAAAACAGCTGATAAAATGGAGTTGGCAATTGAATTTTTCAAACATTCCGTTTATAAACTCTCTTAGTGGTCGTCATCGTCCTCCACCTATAGCCTCTATATATAACTCGTGCCACACCATTAATTTTACCCTCATGATCACATCTCTCCCTCTCTCTCTACAATCATTCTTTCTATCTTTACATTACACAGATCTCAATGGGATCAACTGTAGCGGCCGCTCTTCTACTCCTCCTAGCGGCAGTCCCTGCCGTCTTCGCCGTGACTTTCAAGGTCGGTGATATTTCAGGCTGGACCGCTGGTATCGATTATACTGTTTGGGTCACTGGAAAGACTTTCAGAGTCGGTGACACTCTAGGTAAATGAAATACTTGTTTTTTCACTCCACAAAGATTACCTGCTTCACACGAAATATATGTTTCCCAATAACAAGCTATTAGCGATTATCTAGGTTAAATATCTTCATATAGATTACTTGCTTTAGAAGAAAGCAGTTGTTGTTTAACCCTAAACAAGCTATTAGTTTTCTTCTTTCAGAGTTCCAATATGGTCCTTCACACGCTGTGTCCGTGGTGGATAAAGCCGGCTACGATAGCTGCGACAGTAGTGGAGCGACACAGAGTTTCTCCGATGGAGACACTAAGATCGATCTAACAACAGTAGGAACTATACATTTCATTTGTCCTATCTTTGGTCACTGTCCCGGTGGCATGAAGCTCGCCGTTCCCGTCCTCGCCGCTGCTTCATCTCCGTCCACCCCTTCTTCGCCGCCTTCCCCTCCTTCTCCACCCCTTTCCCCTAAATCTCCGCCCAAAACTGGTTCACCACCGCCATCTGCTTCTCCGCCGGCCGGCACGCCAGAGTCAGGCCTGTTAACGCCGCCACCTGCTTCTCCTTCGGCCACGCCGGATTCAGAGCCGTCGACACCTCCACCGCCCCCAAACGCGGCGTCTAAGGGACTCATGAGCTATGGAATGATTGGGGCCACGATGGTATTGATGTACGGTGTCATGACCTAAATTACAGTGGAGACAGAGCTTTTTTTCTCGATATTTTTTTGGTCTTGGTTTTTGTATAATTAATTAAATTAATGTATCTTGTTTACTTTGCATTTTTATAATTCTTTATTTATTGGGTCTCATAGATATTCCCCAACTTGCAAAAATTCGAAATTTGTAAATCTCTAGCTACAACTATTAATGGAAAAGAGGTTCATAAACGTGGTGTATAGCCATTTGTTATCATTTTTCTCTAAAATTGAATTAAGCTGTATACTCAATAATTTACTATCCTCTTTTTTTCTTTTCTATTATATATGATCTGTATATGTCACACTTCTTCCCATAAAAAAAGAAGAAGAAGTGATCTGTCCGAAGTCCAAACATTCAGATTCGGGTTTTATAAAAGGAAAACGGTTTTATAACATAGGACTAGTTTCATGTGTTTAGAAAGCATATGAGTACGTTTTATACTGTAGTAAAGAAATACACATCAATATTCTTATCATATTTATAAGTTACGGCGCATGTTATGTTATATGGTAAACTTTCGAGTCTTCGATACATCATTTTTACAGATTCGAGATAGGCCGTCAATAACTGATCAATGTTATATGTAGCGACTTTACAAGAAGTAAATCATTCTTCCCTACATGTCATGATTTACAAATATATATTGAAGGAAAATGTAGAGCTACTTGCACATAGATAATTCGTCATTTATAGAAAGAAAACAAATTTTGAAAAGAATAAAGAATTGGTAAACATGATAACAATGGGTTTAAATTATAAAACAAATTACAAATACGTATGTAAATAGTAGATGAACTTGATAAATTCAATTGGCAATTGATCAAGCCATGACATTTTCAAACATTTGTATTTATCAACTCTCTCGTAATACTTGTCCTCCTCACGGCCTTACTCTATATAACTCACCTCACATTTTAGCCTCTTCTGCATGATCTCTATATATCTTTATCTGTCTACATCTCTCCATATACATTATATATCTCAATGAGATCAACTGTGGCCGCCGCTCTCCTCCCCCTCCTCCTAGCCGCGTTCCCTGCCGTTTTGGCCGTGACTTTCCAGGTCGGCGATACCGCTGGTTGGAACACTGGTGTCAACTACACGACTTGGGTTGGCGGAAAGACTTTCAGAGTCGGTGACACTCTAGGTATATAAAATATTTTTTTGATTAATTGGTTCATAAGAAACCTCTGTCCCCTACCATTTAGGTTAAAAGTTGTTCGTACTGATTACTTGCTTCACAAGAATCCCAAGTTTGACCTTCTCACAAGCTAATAGTTTTTTTTTTGTTTTCTTTCTCTTTATTTTGTATTTGACCAATCAGAGTTCAAATATGGTCCTTCACACGCGGTCTTCGTGGTAGATAAAGCTGGCTTCGATGGCTGCGATGGTGGCGGAGCAACGCAGAGGTTTTCCAACAGAGACACTAAGATCGATCTTACAAAAGTTGGAACTATACACTTCCTTTGCCCTTCTCCTGGTCACTGCCTCGGTGGGATGAAACTCGCTGTTCCCGTACTCGCCGCCGCTTCATCTCCGATCACTCCTTCTCCATCGCCGTCTCCATCGTCGGGAAACGTGGAGAACGCAAAAAACGTGGCGTCTAAGGGAATCATGAGCTATGGAAAGATTGTGGTCGCGATAGTGTTGATGTACGGTGTGATGAGATAATTTACAGGGTGAATGTCAGAGAGATAAGAATATGTATATCGTATATATGTATTTCCATAATTTCTTATTGTGTGTTTATATCTTTATTACTTTATGGAAATACAAGTTGAGATATATAACGCCAAATTAAAGCCCTCGAGTGATTTAGAAGACCAAATCGTGTAAAGAAAGAGACGTGGTATATAAAATTAACCCGTCGTAAACTGTGTGATCTAATCATCGCAACTTTATATATTTTTAACACAAAATTTATTTCCAACAGCCTTATTGCCTTTGACTTACTGTAAAATACACATCTAGCTGGACCCGGTTTTATATATAGTATTATATCGACTAATAAGAATTAGATTATGTGAATACATAAACCAGTCACTGTTTGACCGGGCTAACCGGCTAACTCGACCGATCCTAGTACGGTTAATTATAGGCAGTAAACAGTCATGGACACCATCGGCAGCATAGCAAATTAGCTTGGTGAGAAAAGATTCCTTTTTGGGTCTTGGCAATACTGGAAAATGGAAGTATAACCGAATGATTTATTAGCCCAAAGAACGAACTAACCGACAACGTTTTTACACCACAAGTTAGAAAAAAACAAAAAACCTGAACCTTGCCTCAAAGAAACAACGATTTCAACGTCCGATGATTCGTGGAACCAACACTAACGTAAAGGAAATGGCAGAAGCGAAGAGGGAGGAGAGAGAGAGAGAGAGAGAGAGAGAGAGAGAGAGAGAGAGAGAGAGAGAGAGAAACCTTGTCTTCTTTTTTTTTTTTTGCTCTGTTGTTGTCTTAGGCTTTGATATAGAGATTTTGAGGTGTTAGATCTTTCTACTTACAAAGTAGCCTCTGGTAAGCTGTTTGCTATTGGCTTAGAAGACTGAATGATGGCAAATCTTCAAGACATGTTATGTCTTCAACCATAATCTCTCTCTCTAGTTGCCTCCTTGTCGATTTCATCACCGTCTGTTTTTTTCACACAATTACCATTATTCACGTGGTGACAAAATAAGACCCATGTTGTTTCTTTGAATCTAAAAACTTTTAGACAGGTAAGAGCAACACTTACGTTAAATTCCATGTACGAAGCACGCATGGAGAGCCATTGCTGATCCATTAGCTTGAAGGCAATGCAGTAGAGAAGGTCAAACGCAGCTTCGTTTACTGCAAACAAACACAATTCGAAGGACACACACTTAGTAATTTTAAGTCGTGACAAAGAACGAGTCATGACATGTAATCGGTATCGTCTAAGACTTACCAGAAAGGAATCTCAGAAATGTTTCCCCAACGATATTTCGTGGTTTCACTGTAAAGTTGAAGGGTGTTTATTGTTAGTACTGAACCTGAGTATCTCAAATTGGGTAAAATAAGTATCAAAGGCGGTGCCTATTTAGAAGATCGAAACTAGGAGTGTTTATGCTATATTTTGCTAGTTATCGCATGATTGCTGCCTAATGCATGTTAAAAGCATGTTCACAGAGGAATATCTATGCAATCACCGAAATTAATAGATGTGGCTGTACCTGCTTCAAGGTCAAGCATCTGGATGAGCATGAATGTTATATTGATGCCAGCAACAGCAAAGGGGTATTCCCACACAGAACGATCTCCAACCTGCTTCCTCAGAAGGTCCTGGAAGGATTTCTACAGGCAACAAACAAGTGGCATCAAGAATTGAGTGACCGGATTAAAATGGTATAACTACCTGATCAAAACATTATATGTGACGGCAACATATGAAAACGAGTACAGATACAGTGTCAGTGGGATTGAACATTTTTAACGAAAACAAGATTTTTGCAATTGTTTATAAATGCGTACCGGGAAACTCCTAGCGAAATACAACAAGTTTTCAAGAGATATGAAACCACCACCCCTGCCAGGTGTTGTAATGTGAGTCAACTGAAGTGGAAAAATCTAAGGGTAATGACAATGAAATGATAAGTGACATACCTAAAATCTGTTGATGGATCTTTTCCCTGCCAACCCATTTCCTTCCACTGCTCAGATACAATTCCGTGTAATTCTTCTTCAGGAAAGGCAAGTTTCCAAAGATCCTTCAGAGCTTCCTACACGCATATGAAAGAGCAACCGATAATTTTATTTATGAAGCGCTGGTAAACTTAAGACACCTATCATCCATTTGGTGGCTAAAGTTCATTGTGAGCAGTCCTTACAAACACTACCCTGAAGGAAAGCATACCTGATGCTGAGGTATTGAGCTATCATAGGCTACATCAATGCGGTTCTGCAACCTCTGCAGGCATTCCTCCTGAAAGCATTGACGAATAAAGATAGAATTTATAAGCTATTTGAAAAACACTGACCAGAAGTCAACTTATAAGAGAGTAGAACCAAAACCATCATCATACAGTAACCAAGAAAACAGAGGAAACTGTTACCTGAGCAGGTGTTAGATCAATTGAAGGACGAGAGTCGCCATCTCTTCCCTGAGCACAAACACAGGAAAGTCCACGGCCTAACCATGCTGCCGATCCAGCCACAACCTCAGCTGCAATATATAAAAAAATAAAAAATTATAGTTGTTCGGAGGTTTTCTTCATTAAATAATTGACTGCTCATACAAGAGAATGACTAGTCAAACATCTTTGGAGCTGACTTTTATAGCTTTGAAGATACAAATACGATATTTTATTGCCTCTACAATACGTGAGAAGCATACAACTCTCAATTTAAGCTTCAGACTTCTCCAAATACAGAATGATGAAAATAATTAAACACAATCCAATCTATTAGCTTCCTCTTGTTCACAAATTCACACTCAGCACGGAAGCAATGAAACAGCTAACAATGCTCGATGAAAACAAACTAGTAATTTAGTGTAAGGCGACTAAATCTGCAGATAACTTCTTTTTTTTGCAAACAAGCTGGAACATCCGTAAAAGGGATCTATCGATGCTAAAAATAGCACTTACATAGAAGATCCACACACATAACTGTACGAGTTTATCAGAAGAGCAATAAACGCAAATCGCAAAAACATAGATCTGCGACACCAAATCGCAAAAACAAGGCAACCGCCAGCGAAGAGAGAGAAATAGAGAAGGTAGATAAAGTGAGGGAGAGAGAGGTTATAGAGTCGAAAACGCGTTTGTTCCATAAGAAGAAGCAAAAAAAAAAAAAAGACGTCGTGATGTAGAAACAGGAATTGAGAGTGATGAGATTACCAGATGAAGAATGGTAAACGCTTCCACGCTCTAGACCTTGTGAAATCCGCCTGACTGCTACGAACGAGCCTCCTCTATCATCCATCTCTCTCTCTCTCTCCTTCACTGTTCCTCTTTACCTCGATCAACCTGCCACAATCAAATGCAGAAACCAAAAAGAAATGCATCAGAATCTGATCGACAGAGACGCAATGCGAACTACAAAACTTATCCAAATCATGAAAAAACGAGAAAATGATTCAATGATTACCGCCGGAAATGATCAAAACAGTCAGGGTTTCAGATCTACCAAGTGTCGCCTGAGTATAGGCGGCGATTTGGCTTTATCGGACGACGGAATCAATAGAGATTCGGCCGTTTCTGTTTTCTGGGTTTTAAGAAGGAAGAAAATGGAGGATTATAGTTTCAATTCAATTTTTTAGTTGAATGGTAGTATAAAGTGGCCGGCCTAGGATCTCGCGCGTGTGCAACAATCGCTATCAAACCTTCGTAACGTAAATGGAAGACTCGTGCTCGTGCGTGCGGGTCATCGCTATTAAAGTCGGGCGTCGTCAACGACAATCTTCTAATTGATTGTTATTGATTTTCTAAATCTTCTTTTCTTTTTTTAAGCATTTTCTTCTCGTTTCTGTTTTCTACTCATGTTTAACATCGTTAATATTGTTGTATAAAACCAAAATGTAAAACCAAAGATCTTGATTGTTACTTAACACGGTGAAGATAGCTGACTTGTGAAAGAATGGTATAACAACGACAAAAAATGGTATAACAACATCCTAATCACTAGAATTACTGAAAACCTAATTTTTTGTATATTTTTCTTAGTTGGTAAGAAGTTGTAAAATCGGCTTTATAATCAATTAAACATTAAATATACACTGATATAATGTTTATCAATAAGTAATTTTAAAATAATTGATGAATTCTTTTTTCTGTTTTAATCGTGATCTTAAATTTATATGATTAGCGATTTTGACAATTGTATCTGCATGTTAATTATGGCGACTTAATTTTGGAAAATGCGGATTCAGATCTGCATTGTAGAAAAGAAAGATGTTAATCAAATCTAACAATATTCACTTTTAATCTACCTTTTTTATATTTTCATTTCAATAAACCAAACTATACTATAACAAAATAAATAAAAATGTAGACTCAAACCGAATTCGAACCCGAGTACCTATACTAGCTTGTAGAAGTAATAATGTTGTCTTGCAAAGCCTAATCACATAAGTGCGATCTCGGTCGCGTTGGGACGACAAATTCATGAGGCGTGGGCCAATACTATGACCGGTATGGTTTAACTATAGCCGACCCGCGTGTAAATTGCCTTTTCCTTTTGTTCGTGTGATTAGACATTCAATTATTAACACGTCCAATTATTAGATTTTTGCTTTTAATGCAATAAAAGTAACCTTTAATTAAAATCAGATTTACGAAAATGTAAAACTTGGGAATTGTCAAAGTCAGTGTAATGAAAATGAGGTATGACTACTTTGTCCGACAAACGCTCCGTTTTGCAAAAACTGTTCCTAGATCCTAAATTTTATGTTTGGTCAATATATTGTGTATATATGCAATGAAAACACGATCCTATCTTTTTTTAATCAACTAGATTAATAGTATTATAGTACAGCACGAACATGAATCACAAAAGTTTTAATATGCAATACGAACTTCTTTAAACAGAAACCAACAAGTGATCATTACATACTTTTTTTTGCTAAAGAAGCGATCATGATATACGTACATGTGCATTGTGCATAGTTTAATGTATACTCTCAGAGAGTGCAAAGAAACCCAAATTCGAGTATGAATTGTGTAGTTTTACATGTCAAGAAGAAAATCATTGATGTCTAATGCACATGTAATTAAGTATACACATCCAAAAATCCATATTTTGTAGACTTGTAGTATTAATAAATAAATAAAGAACTTGAGATCTTTTCAAAAGCAAAGCTTAGGTTGTCAAGAGTCTGTAAAGTAACGATTTTCTAAGACAACGTAAGTTTCGCAATTTTAAACTATTGTTTAGCAACACGTACTTGGACATTATTGATGATAATAATATAAGTTTATGCAAAGTCGCGCACCAAGATACTGAACACATGATCTAACCCTAGATTTTGTATAAAGTTCAGTTCGTGCTCTTCATGTCCGATTTTTATTTTATTTTTCTCATCAATGCTACAATTCTTAATTTTTTTCTTTAACTACTTTTCTTCATGTATACGCGCGCGATATATTTGAATATTCGGTGACCTTTGTCCGGTCTACATCCATTGACCACCAATGCATCTTCCAACATATTTATTAGTATTAACAACAAACTCCAAAAAACTTCGTGATATGTACTCTCTTTTTTTTGTGTTAACCTAGTTGATTTGTTGTCAGTTGTCACAGTTTATGGATTTCCTCCGTACATTGGCTCATATATATCTGAACAAAAAAAGTTACTTAGGCCCATATATATCGTAATTGTTATTTTTTTGATAATATAGAGAAATGGTAAGTGTTTTTATGGCAGTAACGCAAGGCCCAATACGAGAAGCCCAATATAAAAAGTTTTTTTTTGTTAAGAAAATGGAAAATAGACATGACAAAAGAGAATGAAAGAAAAAAAAGAAAAAAAGACAGAAGAAGAGACCATCTTTACATGTCATATGCCCTGTCTTCCACTCCGTGACCAAAATTAATTTTATTTTTTCTAAAAAGAAAACCCTAATTTTCTCCGTGTCTCTCCTTTGCTTTCTCTCAAGCTTCAAGACTTTGAGAATCTCCTCAGCTCGAATTTTTGTTTCCTTTCTTGTCGAGGAATCGAATTATGTACAAGGAAAGGAATGGTGGTGGGTCGTCGAGATCGGAGATCCTCGGCGGAGCTATTGATCGGAAACGAATCAACGACGCACTAAACAAGAAGCTAGAGAAGTCTTCACCTTCCACATCTAGGGCTTTCGTTTCTAAAGACAAAGATCCATTTTCCTTGACATCCACTGCTAAATCTCAGCTTCCCGATGGTAAATTTTCCTTGACATCCTCTAGGAGTGTGTTTTTGCCTCTTTGGTAGTTAATTTTCATTTTTTTTCCTCTTTGGGCAGTGGAATCGGACACTGATAGTGAAGGGTCGGATGTGAGTGGATCGGAAGGTGATGATACATCGTGGATCTCGTGGTTTTGTAATTTGAGAGGCAATGATTTCTTCTGTGAAGTGGATGAAGATTATATACAAGACGATTTCAATCTGTGTGGACTAAGTGGTCAAGTTCCTTACTACGACTACGCACTTGATCTCATTCTAGATGTCGAATCTTCAAACAGTAAGTGACCCCTTCTTCTTCTTCTTCTTTTTTTGGAGCAAGTAAAGTTGGGCTGAAATCTTGTATCTTTTTGGGGGATTTTAGGTGAGATGTTTACTGAAGAACAGAATGAAATGGTGGAATCAGCTGCTGAGATGTTATATGGTCTTATTCATGTTCGTTACATATTGACAACTAAAGGAATGACTGCAATGGTTAGCGTCTTGTTAGTCTACTCTCTATTTATGTTTGTTTTCAAGCTTTTAATATGCTTTAACGACATCTCTTGTTAACAATCTCTGTGTAGACTGACAAGTATAAGAACTGTGATTTCGGGAGATGCCCGAGAGTCTTCTGTTGCGGACAGTCCTGTCTTCCTGTTGGGCAATCCGACGTCCCAAGATCGAGTACTGTCAAGATATACTGCCCAAAATGCGAAGACATATCTTACCCTCGATCTAAATTCCAAGGCAGTATCCTTTTTCTCAATTTCAAGAATCAAATTTTGCATCAATCTAAGCTTGAAGCTTTGCATGAACGCAGCAGTGTGTGACTCTGACTGTGACATTATCAGTCTCTATTGTATCTTAGTGTCTTCCTTAAATGATTTGTGCAGATATTGATGGAGCTTACTTTGGAACCACATTCCCTCACTTGTTCTTGATGACTTACGGGAACTTGAAGCCGCAGAAACCGACACAGAACTATGTCCCGAGGATCTTCGGCTTTAAGGTGCACAAACCATGATACTATTAGTGAGCTGCATTCTCAACGCCGATACATCTTCTAGTGGCTCGGTTTTTGCATTCGGATGAGCAACTGAAACGATGGAAAGCTACGGTTTGAATGGAGCATACAACTCAATCAATGAGGTAGAGGATGAGAGATAGCTGAAATGAAGTTGGAATCTTTGAAAAAGCCTGGATCTTTGATTGAAAAGAGGCACAATTTTGTTTACTTTTGCGTCTAGATCAAATTCTCAGCCTATTTCTTCCCTGAATTTTTATGCAAAACTTTTAGATTGTTTTGTTCAGTTAATGGATAACCTAATCGATAGCAGCCTCTCTTATGTATAGAGTGTTTTTCAGACGCCAAAAGGCAAATTTATGTTATTAAACGAAGAAATCGATTGATTATGAAGAATTTGAATTTAAACAAATGTTTTGAAGTAAAACTAGTTGCAGATATTAACTATGTTCAGCCAGATTTTGTGTAAGAAAAAATGTTACATTAAAACTAGTTATAGCCTTATAGGAATCAACTATCAAAATTGAAGATCTCGATTAACTTCGATTTTGCATTTGATGACAAGCTAGAGCTAGTTATAGGCTAAATGAAAAAGCAAATGATAAAGTGAAATAAAATATTGCATCAAGGCTAAATGTAATAACGTCTTGAATCAAAACAAAAAGCATATATTGTTACGAAACACAATCGTCAAAAACATAGATGATAAAAAGCTCTAGCAGAATTAACCCTCAATCTGCTCCCTCAACCTCCTGATCGTGCTTCTAACGGTGACAGCACTCGCAGTGCTGCAAATTAACAAAAAGCATACACGTTTTATCACAAAAAACTGTTTTGACTGATTATTAGATTAACAAAAGCAAATGTATACAAAAGCAATACTTACTTCATTGTGTAAGCACCACCAGCCTTGACTTTGCCGCAATCCTTGCATCCCCAGATTCCAACAGCCTTTCTCTTCACGCCGAACTGCAACCATTATCAAATTCGTTGTGAACTAGATTGAATCAGGATGAAAGAAACAAACTGTATAATGATTATACCTTGCCGCAGAACTCGCAGAAATACTTGCTGTGCTGGCTGACCTCCATCTTCTTAATCTGCTTCCTGATACTCGCACCATATCGAGTACCTAACAATCATACCAATCGTTTCCAAAATATGAGCAAGAAGAAGAAACAAACGAGGCATGTCAAATGTGCAAATCGAAACCAGATAAGACCTCATGTATTATATCATATTCGATGTGAACGAGACAACTAATCATAACGTTTCAAAACTAGACAAAGCAACGCTATTCAAGCCAATTGCAGAAACGTGTTTTCTTTCAGTCAGATGTTCTACGGATTTATCAACCTAAACCGTTTCAATACAGCTGTTATTTAAATACAACTAAGAAAACTCACCGTATTTCCCGACGATTCCAACCTTCTTAGTTCTCTTCGCCTGTGGAACAAAACAGAGCGATTCAGTCAAATGCAACCCAGATTTCTATCAGACTAATCTACTAATCAGTGCATCTCGAAACATAAACCAAAGCTCGAACGAGACAGTAACAAGCAGATTCCTAACGAATTAAACAAACGGAAGAACAACAACGAACAAGAAAGAGAGAGATCTTTCACCATTTCGGAGATTGGAGGATGAACGCCGCTCAGAAGATAAGAAACCCTAAAGTGCAGCTACTCGGAGAAACGCTGAGCAAAAACGTCTTATATATATACACGAATGTTTAGGGCATTCGTTGATCTAATTAATGGGCTTCGTGGCCCAAAATATATGGGCTCTTATATTAGTCCCAAGATAAAGAGACAAAAGCCACTTCGGTATCAGAATTAAACACAAAAATGACAAGTTTGATCGATTTTTCGAAAGAGATTGAATATATAAATAAATGAAAATTTTTGGAAGGTTTTTGCTATATAATAAAATAGAGAAACTCTCTTTTTTAACAAAAAAATATAGAAAATGGAAGCCGATATTTCATATCATACAAAAAAAAAAAAAACATAAAAATTTATTAACAATAGAAGAAAAACACCGTTAAAAAAAAGGGAATTGAGTTCTTTGGTGTTTTTTCAATTGATTATGTGACTTTATATTTTTATTCATATTTTGTTGGACTATACATATATATTATAAAAAAAAATTTAAAAAATTGGGGTGCAAACTTTGAGGACCGAACTTAAATTCTCACTTGGCTTGTCTCAGGGTCGGCCCTGACAACAAACTCAACTTAATAGGAAGAAAGACATTGAACTAAGGAAGTTTTTAATCTTCTCGGTGTATGTTGATGTTGAGTACATAAGAAGAAATTTGCCCAAAGGTTTCCGTATTCATAAGTTGAGCAAACATTAGGGCATTCGTTATTCTCTAAATAATGAGTCTCGTGTACAAACTGGCCCATAACTAGAGGTGGGTACGGGGCAAATATTTGTTATTTTTGGTGTACTTGCTACTTGTCTTGTCTTGTGAAAATATTTAAAATTTCGATTTGTTACTTAACTTGCCTTGTGCAAGTACTTGCTACTTCAAGTATTTGTCAATATTTTCGTTACTTGCCTTGTCTTATTTTGTAAAAACACAAAAACAAATTTGAAAAATTTACAATTTTAGACCATGACTATAAAAAGTTCATTAAAAATCTTAGTATTTGTAATGTGATAAAAAAAACTTTTGTTATTGGCAATTAATAAGAATGGTTCTCTTATTTACATGAAAAATCTTTATTTTTCTATTATATATAAAAACAAATATTAAAAAATTGTAAATATAAAATATTTGTATAAAACAGAATGGTTATAACAAGGCGGATATTGATTTTTTTTTTGAAACTTAGATACTCGATAAAGCAAGTACTTGGTTTTGCGAGTAGTACAGGACAAGGACAAGTACGAGTATATTAGTCAAACTCTATCAAATACTTGCCCAGCTCGGCCATAATATATGGGCTACTATACTAGTCCAACAATGAAGACATCCTCCTCGCATTTTCACTTGGGTAATAAAACACAACCCCAATAAAGACAAGTTTGATCGAATTTTTAGCTCGGTTCATCAGATTTTTAATTCACGATGATCTTTCTTCTCTTTAAACCAATTTAGACGGAACATGTTCAAAATGTAATAAATTATTTTAAAAATAAGAAAATTTTGGAAGGTTTTTGCTATATAATAGAGAAAATAGAGAAACTCCCTTTTTTAACAAATTAGTTTTGTCGAAGCACTTGAAAGACTTTAAAAGAGAAAAAAGAAGAAAGGAACCCGAAAAGATGGTTCCCTTTTTTGTTTTTTGTTTTCCTAAGTAAATTTCTCTAATATCTTAGACCGGTTAGGTGCAGGAGGTTTGAAATCTTCAATCCTCAGACCTGAGCTCCGGCGAATCTCAGCCAAAGCTTCTTCTCCTGCTTCTGTCTTTATCATCTCCAAAACACTCCCAAGAACATCGCCTCCTAATCCAAACTTTATTAGACTTCCAGCTTCTTCTCCTCCTTCACGGATTAGCCGACCAATCTCTGTCAGTGTCACTACTTTCTCTGTCACACTTTTACCAAAGATTTTCCCAAGAAACTCTGCTGCTTTTGGTGCATCATTTACAGCATCCTCCAGGGTTGTCAAAACTGATTCAAACCTGTCCAAAAGAGTGCAAAACATTTTTGATCACCAAAGTGTGACGACTTCTATAAGATTTGTTGGATTTAATTTTACTTACCCTTTCACTAGTTGTACTTCGGTTAAGGCGTTGTCAGCAGATTTCACGAGGTTAACAAGGAGCGTTGCCAAGAGATCTCTTTCTTTGTCTTTTCTCTCGAAAGAATCAGTAACCCACAGAGAAATCATTGTTGGGTGAAAAGCTGGCGAATTTATGTCTTTCATGCATAAACCAATCTCCTTCTCATCTCGGGCACTGCACAAGAACACAGTCAATCAAACTCATGAATAAGGTGACCTGACCGCACTTGGCAAAAAGATTATAGAAACTCACAACACAACACTACATTCGGTAAAAAGCAATAAAACGAACACAGCAGTCAAGTTTTCACAATTTATTAGAGATTCTATTAGAATCAAGGAACAATGACCATCTCTCCTACTTTTAACCATTCTGTTTGGATAATGGACCCGATTCTAGATTACCTACTTCGAGAATTATTCAACTGTAAAACAAACAAACCGTAATTTGATGCAGGTTTTCACAGAGTGATATGCTAAATGTTATAGAAACTAACAATTACATGTGGTAGAAAACTCAATAAAACGAATATACTAGTCAAGTTTTCACCATTTATTAGAGATTCTAACAGTGATCATCTCTCCTACTTTTGACCATTGTGTTTGGATAAAGGACCCGATTCTAGTTGACCTACTTCAAGAATTATTCAACTGTAAAACAAACAAACCGTAATTTGATGTAACTGTCCCTAAGCAGGTTTTCACAGAGTGATATGCTAAATGTAGTAGTATCCGATGACTATGAGATGAACAAAACAAATGACCAGCCGGAAAGGAGAGATATAATACCTGTAATATTCCTTAATAGCAGACAAGGACATATCCTGTAACCGTTCCTCGGACAAAGCATTTTCTCGAGGGCTGTTTACTGATGACGTTGGCCCTTGAGGTACTTGCCTAGCAGATGAAACTTCTGGTGACGGATCAGAAGCACGAGCAAATTCCCTGTGAACATAAGTTGCTCCACGCTCTTGAGGACTTGACCGTCCATGAGTAACAGGACTTGCAGGTCTCTGTGCGCCAAAACCATTCAAACCACCAGCCGGTCGCCTAGAATCTCCACCACCGGCATGAGTAGCATCAGACTGCATAGCGTTTAATACTGCTGCAGGCCTTCTAGACATTCCCTGACCAAGACCACCTTGGGGACCCAAGGTTATAGACTCCTCACCTACTGACCTCTGAGGCATTGGAACCATCCTAGGCTCATAGGATGGCCTTTCATCAAACCTAATGTCCTGATTACCATAGCCACGACCTTGAGGTGGTCCATGATAACCACCCATTTGGGCACTTGGAGGTGACAGCATTCCTCCTCCTCCCCTAGGACTAAACTCCATATGCCCTCTTCTTGCTGACGAGTTCATCGAGGGTCCGCGTGAAAGCCTGTTAGCTTGAGTTTGGCGTTCTTGTGCAGCATCTCTGTGTACTTCCTCAATTTTCTTTGGCCCTTCAACCTTCATTCTTTCTTGCCATTTGTTTTTTCTCAGATCGATGGCATTAATTAACATGAACCTCACCCTAGAAGACAATTCTTGTTTGCGTGATAGCTGTCTCATCTTCTCAAAATATGCATCCATAGGGGCCTTAGCTTTCTGATGATCGATCATAACTCCTATCGTACTCATTAGTTTACACAGAGCTTCGATGTTCTCTTCATGTGGATCCTGATCATACCCGAGCAACTTCTGGATGCATGCGTGCATGATTTTCTCAGTCAACATCCTTTTCTTGTATAACTCACCAATAAGTCTAATATTACCAAGCATTCTCCTTCGAACCTTGAGTCTCTTCTCTTCCCTTTCCTCCTCAGTTTGTTCTACTTGTCCTTCTTCAGCAACTCGACTGGCTTCCTCCTCTTCTTTCTCCCCTCTCTCAAATTCTTCCTGGCATTTATTGAGAAGCAATCTTTTGAAGGTAACCTTTTCACCATTCTCATTCAATTCAGGTAACGCCCCAGACAGATGCATACAGAAATCGGCATACATCTCACAGAAGGTAGGTTCCATCAAGGCTTTGTCAAATATCTGTGAGATGACACCAGTAAGTGTAACAGCGTTGTCAATGTTGACACTTTTTACTTGCTCAAACAGTTTCTCAAAGTTTTGCGGGGTCAACTTGTTCAAGATGCCCTTTAACTGCCTTTGTTTTGCTTGTTCTTCATCTGCAACTGTACCCACTTGGTATTTTCTCTCGGCCTTGTGCATCACCGCCATAGGAGCATGCGGAGAAGGAAAAAGTCCTTTTTGTTGGAAATTTGAACCACGTTGCCACCTTTCTAACTCGGGGTTATTTCTGCCCATTCCTGCCATAGGACCCACAGGTTGCATCGGTCTAGACATAATCGGTCCCTGCATACGAGGGTTTCTTAACACTCCTGAATTTCCTCCTTGTCCAGGTCGGAAACCTACATTACCTGCATGTCCTGCAGGAAGAGAACCCTGATTCTTCGTCCATCTATCATCAACAACCATATTGCTGGGACGACGATCTGATCGAGCACCACTTGCTTGGCGATCCATAACCTTTCCAGGGGTAGGATACGAATCATGTTCATGAAGAGACGCACCCATATTAGCAAAAATCAAGACATTAGCAAGATCAGGCGAAACGTCAAAGCCCTCAGGGAGAGCAGTAAACAGGTCTGCAAACTTAAGGAGGAAATCGCGGGAGTATTTCTTTTCCGTATTGCTGCAGCTGTCTGTGACCTCATCCGAGGAACCTCTCTTTGCAGTTTCCAGCTTTGGTATAGAAACATCGGCTGCATCTTCCCAGTCTTCCGGTTCATTTTTCACTGGTTCAGCATCAACGGTGGCTTCAGCGACAGCCTGAGGTAGGCCAGGTTCCAGCTTCTGGTTTGAAACATCATGAACAATATCTGAGCTCTCTGAAGACATTGCTATCTCTTTCTTTTCTTCAGGCCCTTTGTAAGCCATATAGAGATCAGAAGTTGTCCCTGCAGCATCTGCTTTTTGAAGAATTTCTTTGATCTTCTTCTTTCCTTTGGAAGAAGTATTTCTTCTTGTGTTCGACTCAAGTGAAGATTTATCCTTAGAAAGAGTAGCTGGGGCAGATGTCAAACTATCACCAGAATTTTCAGAATGTCCAAGAGGAACAGTAGAAGACTGAGTATGAGTAGAATGTGGAAGCCCGGTGCTCGTATCATCTGTAACTTCAGCTGATTTTTCAGAGTCGGGACAGATGTCTGTGGCACCATCAACCTCATCCTGTGTCTTCTCAGGCACACCTGATATTGCTTCGTGTTTTTCATTAGAAATTACAGACCTTTCAACTTGCTTGTCAGAAACAGTCCGCTCATCAGATTTTAGGTCTTTCTCTTGCGGTGAAGAACCAGGGATCTCTGATGAGACATGGCTTGGCCCTTCCGTAGTTTTTGCATCAGACGAAGGAGAAGCCTCCGTTAGTTGCTTCCTAAACCCATTAGTAGCTGGAAGTGATGAATTTTCCTTAACAGCAACGGTTTCTATCACTGGAGTTAAACAGCTCGAAGGAGGACCAAGATCGGAAACCAAAGGCTCTGGCTTAGTCTGTCCATGATCCTGGGTGAAGCAACGCCAAAAAACAAAGTAATATTACCAGGTTATTAAAAAATAAATTAATGAAAGAATACCTAAAAACAAAACACATTACCATACCTCTCCGACATCAGTTGTTGCAGCTGAAGCAGTCTCCACAGATGACTTCTCTGGTGGAGCAGACGAATTTGATACCCCGGAGACAAAGCTAGATTTCGGCTGTTGTGAAGAGCTCAGTGAACCTGCCTCCACGTCCTTTTGTGACAGAGCAACGTTAACTTCTCCATGTGGCCTGGCTTGAGGTGATCCAAGCTTTTCTGCAGCTGGCTTTGTTGTTATCTTGGTAGTTGCAGGTGGAACAGAAGACATCACATTTTGGGCATCACGTGCTTTCACAGAGGAAGAAGAATCAAGTGAAACATGTGCAGGAGCTGCGGGTCTGACAAGCTGTGGAGCGGCGTGGCCAGATTGGTTGGTAAACTGTACTCTCTGGGACCCATCAATAACTGGGAAATGATATCTGGGTGCCTGAGTGGCTGACATTGGACCATTGTTTAAAGGTACAGAAACCGGAGGATATATTATAGGATTGGAGTTAAATGAGGTTTGCACCAAATTAACCGGTCGTGGCCCAAATGATGAAACAGGCTGTGATCTGGGAGGTGTGCTAGAATGTGGTTTTGAAGCCACTGGTTCGCCATCTGGATGTTTGTCACCACGTCGATCAAGCCTCAGCTCCTCATGTGTATCAGGATGAGTAATCTTGACAGGTGTTGTCTTACGTGCACCACCAAATTTTCCTCCTTGCTGCTGTGTATACTGCGGGCTCATACCCACACCCACGTGACCTAGCTGAGGATGAATCTGAGCACCCATCGGAGTAGCAAAACCATGTCCCTGTGCCTGATGCATCAAACCCGGATGATGCGCCGGATGTGATGGGAGACCTTGAAAAAACAACTGTGGCTGAATTTGAGGTGTATTTCCCATATTTAATGGCATAGGCATTGGCATCTGAAACGAGGTTGCAGTCACATTGGGAGGCTGCATGTGCATATTCGGGCCACCAAAATGCACAGGGTGAGGAACCTGAGCATGCTGATAAGGTGTCTGCACCGAAGGCATACGGATGTTTGTAATTGGAGCCTTCTGCGTTTGACTTGAAGGGGATATATGTTGAACTTGGACATCAGCTTTTTCACTTGGTGGATTGTGCGCCTCTTTCCTCATCGATTGATTATCTGCAACCTTATTTGGTAAATCCTTTTTCGGTACAGAAGCTGGCAAATTCTGCGCTGCTGTTCTTAAAGAAGATTGCTGCATCTGCAAAACAATGAGTGATTGTGTCATAAACGGCAACAAGTGGAATACAAATCATCATGTCATGTTAATTTCCAGTAGATAACATAGAGATCATGGCAACAGGCCAGCAAACACATCCCAATTCAAGACAAATCACCAAGACAATATAACCCCATTAATGGCAGAGGCAAAATACTAAAAGGTGGACCTGGGCACGTTTCTGCTCATCCATATTGGGAGGTGCTGAGCTAGTTCGAGCAGGAATCTAAAACACCAATAGGGCAGATTGATTTAGGTGTTGATGGACAAATCAAACAAACAAAGGGAAGAAACAGCAGCATACCTTCATTAAGTCAGGAGCGATTGACCCAAATTGGAAAGCAAATGCTGCTTTAGAAGGATCTCCAGAGGCTGCCACACAAAAAAAAAACATTATAAATCTTAAACATTTATGTTTAAACAGGACAATTTAGTCACGCTCTTAAAAAAACCTACCTTTAGCTGTGTTCGGCGTCTCGTTGATCTTAGAATTCATGGCGGGAGACTGAGAAGTTGGAGCCTTTGGAATAGCTCCGGTGGTTGGGTTGGCGGTTCCGCCAATAACCGGTACACCAGACGCTCCTGTAACTAAACAGTATAAGAAAAGTGAGCTAAACGAAACGATCACATCACAACACTGATCAATATCCAATTTGTAATAAAGATCATACCTTGAGAGCGAGACTGTACATTGGGACTGGGACCATTGTGATTGTTAGGATGCAAACCATCCTTAGAAACCGAATGATTCACAGGCGGCAGATTCACCCGAGCCTGCCCTCCTCCTTGGGCATTGCCAGGCTTCTTAAAACTGCCATAAATACACAAAAAGGGTCGAAATTTGAATATTTGATTAAGAAAATCCTCAAATTAGAAGAAGGAGAAGAAGAAAAATGAAAACTCATCGAATTGATTGAATACCTGCGATTGGAGGACAAGGAGGAGTCAACAGAAGTGGAAGGGGGTGGCGCAGTTCCTGCGCCGGCTCCCCTACCGTAACCGGCGGTGGAAGATCGTTGTTGTGGTTGCTGCTGCTGCTGCTGATGGTAGCCGGTGGATCGACCAGTTCTTCGATATTGAGTCTCGCTTCTGTCGGACCTTGATTGATTGTAGGACATCTATAACAAACCCTAATCTTCACCCTTTTTTATCAAGCTAATTCTACAGCTCTGTAATGGAGTGAAACGACGCAAGGAAGATAAAATTAGGGTTTTATTGGACGGACATGATTATAGGACGAAGAAAAGACGGGGAGAGAAGAGATGAAGAGTAGTCTGAAAAGGAAAAAAAAATAAGAGCGAAATTAAACAAAAAGAAAATTAGAGATGGTGTAGTGAAAGAGTCTGGTAGGACCTAGATAGTAAATAACTCAAATTTTAGGGGTATAATTAGCAAAGTTACTCTTGTATCTAAAACTTTGTTCCGGTCAATGCAAAGAAAATATCAAAATAGAGGTTTCAGGAGATCGCGAAGAAACTGAACTGTTCGTTACAAATTATCAACACAAATATAAATTTTTAGAAAAGAAAATCAAATTATAATTTTCATCATTTTATATTATTTAGAAAATGTCGTTTTAAGTGAAAGATATTCCTTTTTGTATAAGAGAAAGCGTGAGATCTGAACAAACACGACAAAAATGCTCAATTGAGAAATAAATAAATTTTAGAATATGCTAACTATTAAATACGAAAACGACATGTAACAATTTATTATTTATCAAATAGTGACACGTGTAGAAAAAGAATCAAAACTTTCATAGTTAGCTTTACCATTGTAATTCTAAGTTTTAAAAGTTGGTTTTAGAAGATCGTTTATGGAGAGAAAATAGTAAGTAGAAGATGTAAGAGAAAGACCCTGGTGTTTATAGGATGAAGGTATGAAACTGTGAAAAAACAATCTTCACCAAAAAAGTAGACATACAAATGCATATGCTACGGGGTCATTTATGGTACGTTTTGAGTTTTAACTAATGAATCGTTATTGGTTTGTATTTGTTTCGACGGCAAGTTTGTATATATCTATTGTTTTGGATATTTCATTATTGGATGATTGATTATACTTGTTTTTTTTTTTTGTTAAAACGTTTTATATACAATATTAAGGTGGTACATCAAATCCTACATTTCGAACTAATTATATACGAATTGTTAGTCCATATAGTTAGGTAATTTCGGCGTTTAGCTAAGACTTAGCAGATTCATTTTGCACAATACAAAAGCTGCTCTTTAGTAGAAAGTTAGGTGATCTCTTTCTGTGACCAATTACGTGGTTTAACTTTATTGTGCACATAAGAATTTGCTTTTTGGGAGTATTAAGCTGCTTCACTGACCCACTTAATTATTTTAGCTGTTAAAAATGAAAAAAAGTACACAACACGTTTCCGTATCTCGTAAGTAGAACTCTTGGATCGTTTGTACTATTTGTATGAGTCTTGTGGCTTTGACAACTTATGATACAAGAAAAGGAACAAAACGGTGGACGTATATTAATTGGGAGCTTCAATAGATGGGCTAATAATAGGAAATAATGGGCCTCACTGGGTCAACTGCTTCGGTAGAAGCCCATTTAAATTCGGACGAAACTTTTATTTTTCATTATTCGTTCTCTTTAAACTGAACCAAGAAAGACAAACAGAGATAAAAACTTCACAGCCAATAATTTATACTCCGGCATCTCCGTTCTATTTCTCTTTAAGTATCACATCCGAACTTACAAATGTTTGAATGAAGATTCAAAAACTAAGCCATGACTAGTGTTTCTGTCCGTACGGTCTTGCCCGCGACGGAATCTTTCGTATCGGACTGTTTCCGGAGAGATGATCTGGATTTTCTCCAGCTCTTGGCTTTACTTTCATCAGACTCAATCTGTTCTTGCCTACACTCTTGGCTACAAAATGCCATGTCCCCTCTGTAAAAATTTGGAACCAGAAACCAATCAGAAAAATATCAAATCCAAAAACTAAACCATTTGGAAAAAAAATTAGTATCAAATGGTAAGTTATTTTATTCAAATAGTAGCATTCACGGGATTTGAAATTTATGGGAATTGAAGCGTAAATGACAGAGCGCAGTACAGATCCGAAATTTGGCTTTGAAGACCAATTTGTATCTTTGTTTTGATCGAAAGTTAACGAAAAAGTGTACCTGTACATGAAAATGTCGGAGTTAAGATCAAGTGTTTTGCGGCAAAGAGAGCATGATTCTAGAAAGTGTGGCTCATCACTGTCGAAATAACCAGCGTAATACGAATCCATTGTTATAATCACGAGAATATTCGAACTAAGCAGGACGAGACAGGAAGAGAGAGAGAGAGAGAGAGAGAGGGATGTTCAAGGAGGAAGAAGGAAGCTCAGAAATCATGGCGCAGCGCTTGGTCTTATATAGAAAGGTAGCGTCTGGATCGCCTGTGTCACGGACCACTCTAACTTCTGTGGTCTACGATCTAGTATCACTCCTGACCGTTAATTTACACACTAACTAATAATCTCCAAATATCTACGTTAAAATTCAGTTTAATATTATATGGGATTTATTTGTCGTCTTGTTCTTTTGCAGTCAGTTTGGATAAAGAAGTCAGAAGTGGTTTTAGTTGAAGCTCTGCAGCTTTGTATCACTTTCACTAATGAGACCATTTGGTGAACACTTCTCTTTATTTTAAATATTTAAGTAGAGATAGAAATACTATTTCAGATTTTTCACTAAAGAGAAAGAGGAGCCTGGTGCCTGGTGGACATCGTTCGTTGAAGGGAATCAAGTGACTCTGCCCTAAGCGCTTTCCGGGTTCCATTATTGTATCCTTTGGCCAACAAAACATCATGTGATCTTTACACTTTTCAAATATACAATCAAAACTAAAGTTTTTTTTTTCTATTAAATGAGGAAAAACGAAAAAGTGACATTGTTAAAAGGTGAATAACATTTTTCTAAATAAACATAATTAACATTTTTTTATCACATAGAAACATGCACATATTCGAAACTGCATGATTTATTCGTACTTTGTGACATTATTCGGAACTCGAACTAGGATCTGAGTCATCATCAGACTAGGCAACCTTCGCAAGACGACAAAGGAAATCACTAAAATGGGACCCCACATAAAACTGGCCCAATTCCCCAAATCATTTGTCATCTTGGGCTACCTATTGTTCCCCGCTCGCACAATCGTGACTCAACAACCAAGCTACCTGTGGCATGAACGGTTGCACTCGCTCGTGCACCAGCCAAGGTCGTATTCTATGATACGTGGCAGTCTGACAGCAACTGAAAGTACTTGGTCGGAATGTTTTCTAATAGTGTGTTGGGGCCCAAACAGAGATGAACTTCAGCCCATTAGATATATTACAAAGCCTTGTTTTCCAAATTACAATTGACAAACAGCTACATCCTCATCCCTCATAGATGACCACAACTTGTTTTCCAATCTAACTATCTAAGGCAATGGATGCAAGATGAAACTGCCGACTTTTTTCGGTTTTCGTGATTGTTACAACTTTGATGTATATGTGTGCCTCTCTTAGCATTTAGTTTCGCTAGTTCATTGCCTGAACATTGACTTGTGATATAAGTCATGTTTTTTTTTTCAAACTTTCAAAACTGGTTCTGAAAAACTATGGTTTATATTCCGAGTATCCTCGTTTTATTGTTTCATTTGTACATTGTGATAATCAAGAAGGCTTTGTTTTACTAAACTACCGGAATGAGATGGAAGATGAAACTGTTCAATTTTAAGTGTTTTGTGAATGTTTTATGTATCTCATATATGTCTATTCGTTTACATTTTTCACGAGTATACACAGATGATAGATGTGTCCCTTTACATGCACTGTTTCTATCAGGGATCGTATCCTGGCATGCACTTGTCAAAGAGCACAAAAATGCAAAGTAAAAGAAGCTTAAAATTTGCTACATGTAGTCTTGGTATTCTATGAGCAAGCATTAATTAGTGAAATGTGGCTAGTCTACACTGTGTACCTGTTTATATACAGATATATGAGAAAAGGCATTCGAACATTGCAGCACACGTTTTCATTGGACAACGTAGGTGAGGAGGAATAATAATCTTGTAGCTTTTTTTTCATAAATAAGAAAAATTATGAAAAATTTCGCCGACTGTGGGGATCGAACCCACGGCCACGGGATTAAAAGTCACGCGCTCTACCACTGAGCTAAGTCGGCATTGATAATCTTGTTGCTTTGATTCCATTTGTTTTTATACTTGTTTCTGAAACTTTGATGACCAGTTCCAATTCTTATCGATGAACCTTTTGGTAAAATGTCTCAATCCGTTGTCAAAGACGTACTGTTAGGTTCAACATAAGGTGACTCAAGCTGGGAGCGACCGAGCGGTCCATCCACGCTGGTTTTGTTTCTGAGCATGCTTCTTACCTTTCTTTTCATTAATGTCATTTGTTCAATCCTGCAAGATTGTGTCTGTAAACCACACGTCCCTTTTTCTTATTGAGTGATTGTGAATTATGCTAATTCAGACTCATCTCAAGATCTTGCAGTGAAATCTGTTTAGATTCTTTTCAGGCAACGACACTTTATATATATCTTCTTGGTTCACCATATGTTCGATCTGTCTTTAGACTTTAGGCTGCTTTTTCTTGGGACCCTTTGACTTTGAGCCAGGGAGCTAAGACATAGACTTATTTAAGCGAAGAAATCAGGTTTTATTTTGTAGTTGTAGATTAGATAAAGAAGAACATGCTTAGAGTGCAATACAAGTAAAGTAGGAGAAAATCAAGTAAAAAATGATTTGGAAAGGAAATAAATTAGGTGACGTGGAAATATTCATGGTTGTAGATAAATAAAGTAGGTTGTCTGTTTTTAATGACTTTGTTGTCCTTTCAAGGGTGCAGACACAAGAGCAGACCACCATGTTTCTTTCATTTTCTTACTAATATCTACATTTTATAGCCCCTGATACAATATTTCCGCTAAATTTCTTAATTTTGCTATTATCTAAAAGTATAGATTAAATTCACCCTAGTGCGAAGAATAGTTTAGAGTGTAGTCTTTAGTTTACATTTATAGCCTTATAGGTTATATTCATAAATAACCTGTGTAAAAAAATATACAACTATTTCCAACATATAAACTATTAACCTAAAAATAATAATATACAGATAAGAATATTAAGGCTTAAACAAGATCAAGGAATTCAAATGTTTTTCGTGAAAAAAAAAAAAAAAAAAAAAGGAATACGAGCAGTGCCGGCCCGTAGTGGTGAAGCGCCTAAAGCCGAAAACATTTGGTGGCCCATTAACAATAATAAAAAATGATAAAATATTTATCTGGAGATTCGAACCCTGGAGCTGAGGAGAATAAGAGAAGTATTTAACCACTATCCTATTAGACATTTTTACAAATTGGCGCCCCTAAATTAATAATATTATTTGGCGCCTAAAGTAGAATGCTTTACCTGCTTTAGCCACGGGCCGGCCCTGAATACGAGCATCAGTCTTTAAATCGAGTGATAGAACCACACCCTAAAAAAGGACTAAGAACCACACACAAAATGGGAATATGTTATATGTTTGGCTTAGACGTTATATGATTGGTTAAACAAGAAGATAATATTGTTTAATATGGATTTAAACTATTTAAATGGCTAATTAGATATAATGCTTCCAGACAGGTTGTATCTACATGCAGTTTACGTATTTAGTGGCATAGTTTGTGGATAGCTTAGTATCTTCGTATTGTATAACCTATGCTATTTCCATATAGCATAAAATAAAATAGGAGCCACGGAAAGAAAATCTAAAATATAAACTTGTATTAGACCTTAATGGAGTAAGGAGGCATGCTACGAACGTGCAACCGCAACCTTATTCTACGCAAGGAAAGAACAAAAAAAAAAACAAAAAAACCCAAAAAACAATAATATCCAATAATGGGTAGTCACGTGTCTTTGTACGTCTATGCATTTACGTGATGGACTTAAAATTACAAGTGTCATTCTGATTTTGCATATCCTAATAAGAGCTGTGCGTTCACATGTCCCCTGCGGAGACGTATTAATTCTAAGCCAACTAACTTGTGGAATCATACAATTATAGTATTGTTTTCATTTTGGCCCGTACCGAATTTTCTTAAAGATTATTTGACCATATAGTAATTAATTAAGTTTCTTTGGATGATATAGAATGTTCATAAACATTCTATTCATACTAACACAAACTATAAATGTTTCAGCAGTGTTATCGTCCTTTTAGCTTTTTTATTAAAATCCACAAATCCACTTATATGATTTTACAGATGATTATCATTATAAGTTCTAACAATCTTGTGGTTTTCTAGTAAATATTTTTTCGTACGTTTCCCCATTCAAACCGGTTTGCTTTCTAATTGGAGCTTGATTTTGTTCACGCAAGGAGACAAAACTTTTCCGGGTTGTATTGCATAAATAAAAACCTCGGATTTTGTAACACTTGGCAGCGAAACTACTAATGGATACTGGAAAAGGATAGGCAAGGTGAAAAACTGAAAATATTAAAATAATGATAGCTATGATATATTTTTATATATATAAAAAAGCCACATAAAGTTAAAACAATTATCACAAGAATCGGGTAAAATGTCAAAAAGGTATCGATCTGTTTTTAGGCTCAACAAGGTAAGCATAAAGGGAGGAGGACTCAAGAAATGATACCAAAACCTCAAAATAAAAGGAACAATAGTTTTGATCTTTGCATTACTTTTGACTGTTACATCACTCCATCTACAAAAAAAAATCATAACATCTTATAAACGATGATGAAACGGCAATATAGCATCAACAGTCGACCTATATCCTCAAACAAATGATTTAGCATTTATCATCAAATCAACAAAACAGCAATTTTTAACCAGTAAATACGTTTGTTTCACAAATTAGAATGTCTACATAAACACTTGTCTCCTCAATTTATTACCTTAGCAATGTTAAAACTATACCTTGGAACAGATGGTGGCCAAAAAAATAAATATTGAAAGCTATAATAAGTGAAAAGCCATTGATTTGATTTAACTTTATGGTATTAAATATCGACAGTTTAAGTTGGTTCGATGACATTTATTTCGCTGCCTCTTTCCCAACGTTCCCTTCTTAATAATCCATCCTCCCTCTAGGCCTGTCAATTTGTGATCCAATTTGCGGGTCCCGTCTCATTTGACCTGCCGCAGGCAGATGCGGATAAAAAACATTCATAAAAAAAAAGATGTGGGTTATGCAGGACGGATAGATAAAAAATGCGAGACGGATGCATATATAAATATTATATTCTACGGATTGGCAGGTTACCCGCAAAAACAAGAAATATATATATATAAATTTAACTTTAAAATTAAGATAAATTTCTTTTATGAAAAAATTGAATACTATAAATAATATTTATAAATTAGTTTATAGTTTTTTTCAAATTCATAAAAAAATTTATATATTTATGGTTTATTATATAAAATATTTTTTATTAACATTTTATTTTGTTAAATATAAGTGTATATATAAATTTTATTATTATTTATATATATGCGGGTAATCTGCGGGTATCCGCAAATTTAAGCGGGGCAGATACAAATAAAAACATATAATCAAAAGTTTGGCTGAGTCGAGCAAAACGGATAAAAAATCAAATGACCCGTGCGGGTCGGGTCAGACCCGTTTGACAGGCCTACTTCCCTCCTTCCCTCTAAAGACCGGTCCATGACCCTCACGTGACTCTCTCACGTGCCATCCTCTCTTCCCTCTCCTTCTCCTTCTTCACCACCGCCATTAATACAAACAGTTGGGAATTTTTTTTTTTTTTGGATTTTTCTCTGCTAAACAAAACTGAATCAATGGACTCTCTCATCAACCCTAGCCATGGCGGAAACTCCGATTCTCACTCTTCTTCTCTCGATAGTCTCAAACCAAGCGTTGTAGTCATCATTCTCATCCTTCTCATGACTCTCCTTATCTCCGTCTCCATTTGCTTTCTCCTTCGATGTCTCAATCGCTGTGGTCACCGCTCGCTCCTCCCTCCCTCTTCTTCCTCCGCAGCAGTCACTTCCGATTCCCGCCGATTCGCTGGTCACCGCGTCTCTCCGGAAACAGAGCGACCATCGGTGCTCGACTCGCTTCCGATTTTCAAATTCTCCTCCATCACTCGCCGATCTAACTCGTCGAATTCCGGCGATTGCGCTGTTTGTCTGTCGAAATTCGAACCGGAGGATCAGCTTCGTCTTCTACCTCTCTGTTGCCACGCGTTTCACGCCGACTGTATCGACATATGGCTGGTCTCGAACCAGACGTGTCCGCTTTGCCGGTCTCCGCTCTTCGCCTCCGATTCCGATCTGATGAAGGCTCTTCGCACTTCCTCATCTCTCGGTGGCAACAACAATAACAACGGCGGAGGAGGAGAAAACAGCTTCCGTCTCGAAATCGGATCCATCAGCCGTCGCAATAACAATCCGATTCCAGAACCCGTCGATCAGCACCGGTCTTACTCAATGGGCTCGTTCGATTACATAGTCGACGACGTTGAATCGGAAATCTCGGAGTCGAATTTCAACCGCGTAAGCACATCGCGAAAACAGGACGACGCTACCACAGCAACAAC
The DNA here is from genome assembly GCA_026724425.1 of Erythrophleum ivorense. Taxonomy (NCBI): domain Eukaryota; kingdom Viridiplantae; phylum Streptophyta; class Magnoliopsida; order Fabales; family Fabaceae; genus Erythrophleum; species Erythrophleum ivorense. The sequence goes on from JAIUCV010000102.1 coordinate 1,302,465, forward strand.
TGCGGTTGCGGTTACGTCAAATTCAATTCCGGCGTTTGAATCGAGTTTAGCGGCAGAGATAGGGAACGATGGTTCTAGAAGCTGGCTTAAGGATTACGTGGACAGGCTCTCGCGAGGTATCTCGTCCCGCGCAATGTCGTTCAGAAGCTCCGGTAGGTTTTTCACCGGGAGCAGTCGACGGAGTGAGGAGATGGGAGTGGTTGATTTAGAGGCGAATCATGCCGGAGAAGAGATTAGTGAGCTTTTCAGGTGGCTCTCAGGGGTGTGAGTGGTGAGTTTCTGAATTTTTATTCATTCCCACTTTTTTCTTAAAAAAACAGAGCATTACTGTTGGGTCTGTACATATAAACAGTATCTGAAGAATTTTGGTTCAATTACGGAATTGTTTTGTTCGTTTTACCATTTTCTGACGATATAGCAGATGAATTCTCTAGTTATATACTTATATAGTATGATTTAATTGTCCACTTTCTCTTCCAGTTTTAGAATTACTAGGTTTTTCACCCGCGCTAAGCGTGGATCTGTATTAATAATTTGATTAAATATTTTTATTCATAAGATTTTTTCATCAGTAGCATGATTGATTGTAGTGAATCAATGTTCTTATTTCTCTTCTTTTGTTTCACGTTTTTTAGTTTTTTCCCTTTATTTTTCGCTCTTTATTTGTTTTTTTCTTCATCTTTACTCTTCCTCGTCTTCCTTCATTTTCAGTTATTTGTCCTTATAATTTCTTATTCGATCTTCTTCTTCATCTTTGTTATTATTTTGTTTAACTTTTGTCCTCGTTCTTTAATATCATTGTCTTCGTTTTTTTATTGTTTCTTCTTATTTTTGTCTTCGTCTTGGTTCTTGTTCTTCCGTTTTTTCTATGATTAGTTCATACGGTCGAAGTTGCTACGACTTTGCTATCTTTCTTTTGTTTAGCATCTTCTCTTTATTTTTCTTGATTATTCTTCAGGACTTGATCCATTTTATAAATTGTTTTATTGAGTTCTTTTTAATTTAATATTATGTAGAGTAAAAATTTAATTATCTGATACACCCAACCAAACTTAAAAATGAAAAGATTCACGGAAACAAAATTAAGCTAGAGATTGTACAATTACATATTCACACATGTAATAATAAGCAATGTCTAATAATAATATAAATAATTTAATTTATGCGATCATAGAGATATAGTTACGCATAGCTGTCAATTTCTTATTTTTCGGTTTCATCTTTTTATTTGGTTTTCTTCTCTAGCCTTATCTTTTTGGTTTCTTTTATGGCTTTGTTATTTGCTATCTTCGTCCTCCCTTTTCTTCATTTACTTTTTTTTTTCTTTTTGTTCTTCTTGGTTCTTATTCTTATGTTTCTTCTATGATATCCATCGAAAATGCTAATGTTTTGCTAGATTTGTTTTCTTCTTCTTTGTATTGGTTATTCTCCTTTCTAATTTTTTCTTCACTCTATTGCTTTTATACATATTTTAGCATAAGTCTCTTTAATTATATGTAGAACATATTTTCATTATCTGATACACCAAACCAAACTTAAAAATGAAAATGTACGTATAAACAAATTTAAGCTAGCAGATAATTTGTAGCTAGAAGATAAGCTAATATTTTGGTAGGTTTTCTAGGGTTATAAAACCAAAATGAAGAGAAGCTAATCGATATATATCATTGTTTTCATTTTCTTCTTCGTTCTTGTTTTTATGTTTTTTAATTTTCTTTGATTCATTCTTATTCAGTCTCTTCTATTTTGATTTATTCTTTGTATTTTCTCTTATACGGTTTCTTCTTCATTTTCACTTATCTTTGCGTTTGCTTTTCTTTGTCTTCGCGCTTCTTTTTATTCTTTTTTTTTTGGTTTCGTCTCCTTCGTTCTTATTTGCTTTCCTCTTTAGATTGGTCTTTGCAAGTTTTTTGTTTTTGTTTGGTTTCTTCTCCTTCGTTCTTATTCGATTTCCTTTTCAAATTTTTCTTCGCAAGTTTTTATCTGGTTTTTTCTTATTCATTTTATTCATCTTTGCCTTCTTTGGTTTCTATTTTGTTTTCGCAATTCAATATATTCGTTTTCGCTCTTCTTCGGTTTTATCTTCTTACTCTTTAATTTTCTTTGTATCTGTTTTTTTCTTCTACTTTTTTTCTTTCTTATTTGTCTAGATTATTCTCCACCATTAAAATTTTATATGGCTCCATTTCTCTTGTAAAATATTAATTTTATGTTGAAATTTGCAAACTAATTTTAACATAAGCTTTTTTAGTTTGATATCGATCCATAAGTTATTTAAAGTGTCCACGTATAAAATATATATATGCTTTATAAATTTGTTCTTTCTTATTTTTAAAAATATTTCAGTGATTATTTACATAATTAAAACCATTATCTTAAATTAAGAAATTTTCCTAATAAAAATCTAAGTAGATTTTTTGGTGTTACTAAAAACTTATACATTTTTTTTTATATCTATTGATATTTCAAATCTAAAATTTGGAAAATTTCTTTATCTTAGATGATGATATAGAAAAATATTATTGGTTGTTTAAAATTTAGAAAATTTCTTAATTCTAAGGGATGCTGATTTGGCATAATTTAATTGGTTTAAAAAACCTAAAAGCTGATGTGGACACCCTTAGAGGCATTTAGCCTCAACTTTTATATAGTATAGATGTTGAGCTTCGCACCAAATTTTAATTTGGATAATTTATTTTTAATATGCTCTTTCACATTTCATCAATCACTGGTTAATGGGGTAGAATCGCGATCCACATTTTGTTGTTCCACAATTTTGAAACGACGACAATTTTTTGGATATAGGTTTCGTGATTTTAAAATTTGTTAAAGTTTGGTTCTTTAATTTTGTTTTCCCTTATATTGGATACACAAAAAAACCAAACCGTATTATTCAGAACTGGTTTTCAAAAGGAAAAGTAACTGGGCCGAGAAATTGGAAGGCCCAAAATACAGTTAAAGACTTGAAAAGACGGATAAGAGGTTTTCAACAAGCCGAACGATATTTACTCCCTAATATCGACTCTTATCTCTCCTACCACAATATCTCACGTGAGCATCATAATATGAGAAAAAATTTGATTTAATGATACATATGAGAATTACCCTATAATAATATAAGAGGAAATTTGAAGAGGAAAAAGGATTATTCCTCTATTATATAAACCAAAGGTCCAAAGCTCATGTTGGTGTGTGATGTTCAGAAAGAAAGCAAAGCGATATTGCGATTTGGTTCAGAGAGTAACAAGTTGTCTAGGATAAGGGCCAAGACGATGTCTACCACGACCAAGGAGGCAGGCACCGTCGTTGTTGTTTTCGTCACTGCCAAACGATATCGTTTTAAACGTCTTAGCCCGTGTGCCTAGACGGTGTCACAGACAAATAAATCTCTTTCGTCTCGAAGAGATTGCGATCTCTTGTACTTTCCCCTGAGCTTCACAAGACGTGATCTCTCATGGGAAAAGATTGATTATTTTACGTTTGCATTGAAGAATACGTTCATCCACGCCCAATCTCTCATTGGTTTATACTCACTGAGAATCGCCGGTTGGTCTCGGTTCCGTTCCCTTCTCAGCCTGAGCCTTTCTCTTTTGCTCTCATGGTGGGTCCCGAGATCTAACTTCGTCGGCGGTTCTTTCACTCATCCTTCGAACAGCATGTGGATCCTCGATTCCCGGTCTGGAAACTTGCGCCGGGGACCAAGTTTGCTCGTGGCCAGCGGTTGCGCTGCCTCCGGACTAGTTAACGACAAGATTTACATTTTTGGAGGACGGTGCGTAGGAGACGAATACTACGAAGAGATCCAAGCGCAAGCCTAATTGACCGAAAGACGAAACTTGGCAAGTCGCACCAAACCCTAGTATGAAAGTGGACATCGTACGTGTGTCTGCGTCACTAGGCAGCAAAATTATTGCGAGGAATGATAAGCTACAACTCTTGGTTTATGATACTAGAGATGGCAAGATTGAGGTAGCAGATCATGGTATAAGCAGTACAGATTTGTGTTGGTAGATAATGTGCTCTACATGTATCAACATGATGATGAGTTATTGTGGTATGACTCAATGGAGAAGGAATGGAGAGTTTGTTCATGGTTTGAATCTCAACGGGATTGTTTTCCGGAATGTTGCAATGGCTGAATACAATGGAAAGTTGGCCTTTATGTGGCATGAAAGGAACAAACGTACGTGAGATTTGGTGTTAAATGATTGCCTTGTATGGGAGTAGTAATGTTGCGATTCGGGGGCATGTCGAGTTGTCTAGTTGCCTACTTTCTAACGTCCCTCGTCAGAGCAAGTTTAAGTATTATTTATGTTCGGATTAAAAGTAACACTCGGTACTTCCTATCCTCTTAGGCTAGAATCTGCTTTTGTATTTCACAAAGATTTTGGATTATGTTACCCCTTATTTTATTAATCTTTGTTAAGTCTCCAACTTATGCGTAAGAACTTTGAATTCGTTTCTCGGGCACTTCAATTTCCTACAAGTTTCAAGCCCGGAAGAAAATGGTTTATTTAATATGAAAATATATTTTCCATCAAACTGGAGACATGTCCCTTATATGGAACATAATTAATTGGCGGAAACTGACTGAAAGTAAGAAGATTTGGTACATTTAAAGTGACCGATAATATGGACATAAATTGGCCAGGAACTGAATGAAAATAAGAAGATTTGGTGCACCATTATTACCTTAGACAGATTTCAGAGAGAAGGTGATATTGATCTTAGGTGGAATTAGAGAATGAATTTTATCCCACCAATAAAATTGTCTACGTTGTTTTGGTATCTTTTCTTATAAGGAAATGTTAGGTAAAACACTAAGAACACTATGATTTTAAGGCAAATTCAATCTTCCTTTTATTGTTTTGGTTTTCTGTTTTTATAATGGAGATTGGGAACTCTTTGGTTCCTTAAGTTACCGAAGCAACTAAGAAAATGGGAAAGACACTAAGGAGTAAGGATTGCTCCTATTCTGCACCAAATAATTAAATAAACTAAACAAAAAAGGCTTAATAGTTTGGTTTCTTGACACAGGTCTCCGCAATAAAATCTATGTGTATTGTAGATTATTGTAACATGCCACAGAGGCAGTGGCACTGCCTCTGAGTGTCAATGCATGCGTCGGCAAGAACCTATACTCCTTAAATCCAATTGAACCGATTTAACACAATTCTAACAATGGTGTAGACCAGAGATGCTATGGTCCGAGTAGGCGTCCACTTAACGAACACTGTGCCGTCGTCAGCAATGGCTGGATCGAAAACGTGCACCTATTAAAAGAACAGAACCTTAATATATGAAAATAAAGAACATGGAACATGCCTTAGTCAAGCAATTCACCAGCCAAACTCAAAACTTACCTTAGTCAAACATTTCACCAGGGGAGACTGACGTGGAAAGTCCACAAGGATCTGAATCTCTATGACATGATTCTGCTGCTTCTGACCAAGAGAGAGAAAGAGGCTCCTCTTGTCATCGTCGAAAGTGATGGAAGCACCTTTTGGAAGGAAGAGTGCTTTGAGATCTGATAAAAAAAAAATGGTAAAAATATATCAGAAAACATTGATTCTTGAGCCGTGAAAGAAAGAGAAGAAAGATGGCAAAGAAAACATTAATTCTTGCCTTGATCTAAACGGCGGTTGCATTCGGAGTCAAGATCATCATCGTCCTGAAGTGAAAGAAAGAAAAGCTTCTCTTTAAATACATATTATATGCTTCCATGGACCAACAATTAATCAATCTCCACTGATACGCTTGCGCCACTTCTTCATCTTCCTTGTTAGCTAATTTCCACCGTAACAACATTAAACTGTTTCACAACAATTACTAATGTATGTATAAGTTTCTGTTGCCAAATCTAACAAACTTATAACGGTCCATTTAACATATTACCAAAAAAAGAGCCTTATAGCGGTCCCAAAAATATTAATTTCCTAATTTATTTGAATAACTTTGTACATGACGACCTTCTCATATTTTGCTTGTGTGGTTCTGATTTTTAACTCGAGGAATTTCACTGTCTCTATTGTTAACTCATTTTCACACGTAACAAACGCAAACTACCTTTCCTTTTTCTGTTTGTTTGCTGCTCCCAGAGCCCTAAGAGATTTCACAGTTGCAAGAATCGTGTCCATTTTAGTTTCCGCTCTTTCCTTTTCGTTTGTCCACTTTTCTACGTAAGATGGGTACTCACATATGATATCATGATCGACACCTTCCGCCCACAGCCTCTCCGTGAAGGTAAAATCGTTGCCATAGCTCTTCGGGTAGGGAAAGAGTACTGAAAAAACAAAATCAATCAAAGGAAACAGAACACTCTGTTTTCAGGGTTACTTGGAAGAGAAATGGATGAAAAGTGAAAGACTGCAGGAAGATAAAATCATAAGTAAAGAAAGCTATAACTATACTTCTCTTGATAACTATCGTCATTTTGGTGTTCCACAATTTTGAAATGACGATAATTTGTTTTCAAAAGGAAAAGTAACCGGGGCGAAAAAACTGGAAGGCCCAAAACACCGTATACGAAAGTCTTAAAAAGACCAACAAGAAGTTTTTTGAAGAAAGGTTTGTTTGTTCAGCAACAGAGCAATCTTTAACATATGATATTTCTTTAATAAAAAGAGCTTACTTATTTATAATCTAACTGCGATTTTTCTTTTTAAATTTTGAATTAAGTCTGAATAGTTTTTCAGGTTTTCATTTCTTTTTTTATTTGGATTAAAAAAAATTCAGAATTTCTTTTAATAATGAACAAAAGAAAAGATTTTTTAATATACATGTAATTTGGAACCTATAGTTCAATCACATTAAAATGTTACAAATAATCTGAAACAGCTAGATTGCCAAACGATATTTACTCCCTAATATTTCCTTATTGCCAAACGATATTTGACTCTATCACTCCATCCACAATATCACACGTGACTACGTGAGCATAATAACTTAACGATTTCAAGAGGGACAACGATTATAATTCCTTTTATTTAAAGGAAAATATCATTTTGGTGTGATAATCAGAAAGCAAGCAAAGCGATATTGAGATTTGGTTCAGGGAATGTTGTTACCGTCACTGCCAAACGATATCGTTTTAAACGTCTTAGCCCGTCACTGCCAAACGATATCGTTTTAAACGTCTTTGTAGGTCTATGTTTTGAAAGTAGACTAGAAAGGGCAATTATGAAACCCAAGATAATATTTTTCTAAGGTGAACACAAAAACAAAGTCAAAACTGTCACACTCTTTACTAGCCATAAATTCATGAGTCAAATTTCAGTTTAGTTTCAAAATTTATACAGCGGCATAACTACTCTCAAGTCAACAGTTGTGACTACTGTATAATTAGTTTAACAGTGACGTTAGACCATATGCCACAAAATTTAATCAACACTTGAACACTGGTAATCGAGAACCTGGTTCTGTGTTCTTTTATTTATTTATTGGTCTAACCGATCCTGATTCGGTGTCCAACTTTTTAGAATTAAGGTCCGGGTTAGATAAAGATGACATTCATATGAACTAACACAAATTTGTTTAGAATTATTATCGTAATCTCGGGATCTCAGTAAGAAGTCAAATGGTATAAATCATAGCCTTTTAATTTGTACAGCCCAAGAAAAGCATTTTCGTAAGAAAAATATAACGACACTACATATGCTTTTACTAATTTTCTAAGAACAATAATGATTGCCCCATCAAACTCTAACAAATTACAATCAGGAAGAAAAAACATTACAGATTCAAAGAAAACCAAAAGTATTATAACTAATCCATTCTGATTATTCACCACAAGCCAAATAAAAAGCTTGATTTTGGAAAAGTCCATATTTAGAGGTCGTGAGGATACTTACGTAATTGACTACTGCATTAGTCAAACGTTGACCAAACTTCCAACCAAAACTCAACGGCGGCAATTAACTCTACCTAAATCCACGAGCTTCTTCGACCTATTTGCGCAAAACGACGCCGCTGCTGATATATGAGGCTTCTCCGGTGCCGTTATCTCGCCGGAATTTCCTACGAATTCCGATGGAAATCTCATCTTCCGTTTGAAAGGACAGTTAGGACTAGCTCTCACCAACGGACTCAAACAGAAACCTATTCCCGACATGCTCTTCCCTATCCCCTTCCTCCTTCCCGGGGTTTTTGTCGCCGGCGTTTTTCTCGATATCCCCGGCGTTTCCTCAATTGATTCCGATGGCGGCTCGTTTTCGTCCTCCTGTTCCGTATCTCTCGCAGGTGACATTCCTCGACAGAAAACTCGTTGAGGTCTACGACCGGCGATTACGTCCTCGATGTAGCTCGCTGTGTTCGGTTGCCTTTTTGAGCGACCGGTGGAGAGAATTGACGAGATCCATGACCATGACGAAGAGGAAGAAGCCTCCGATACGTCGCAGGAAGATCTAGGATCGGATTTGGGATTGGAATATAAATCCTCAGATCTGGTTCGGAATAGATTAGAGAATCTCGAAATTTTGCCTTCTTTTGATTTAGACGATCGATTAGATTCGAAATCCTTGCATGAATATCCGAGATCCACCTGAGGCGTGGTGAAGAATCGGCGATTAGAGGTTAGAGAATCAACTCCTCCGGCGTCTGATTTTCTACGGGTTACGTATGGAGAAACAGAGCGAGGGAAAATCAAAAGCGGATGAGGAGGATTATTGGATTTCCGTGGTTGACGGTGGAAATTATCTTCCGCGGCGGCTGTGGCGGCGGCGGAAGCGGCGAGGGAGAGGAGACGTTCACGGAGACAAGAAGCGCAGACGCCGAAGTTGCTGCTTAAATCGACGGTGTGTCTTTTGCACCTCATCGGAGGGAAATGAGAAAAGATGAAAGGTTGAGACTTGAGAGAGAGAGATTTTTGCTGCCAGAAACTTTATTCCCCGAGAGTTTCGCTGTTGGAGTGATGTGACAGCCTGTAAAGAAGAAAGAAAGCAAGCAGAGGATCTGGTCGTGAAGATTTTGTCTTCTTCTTCTAACATCTCTGTTTAGTTAGAGAGAGAAAAGAGATGGAGGAGAGAGAAAGCATTCTCTGTCGGAAGATAAAAGAGAAGAGAGAGAAAGTATCTTTGAAGATCGCTTGTAGCTAATGGAGGAGATTTGTAAACCAACAATTTGGCAGATCATCATATCACTTTAACAAATCTCTATTTTAATCAAATATCAATTACGCATTTACTTCCATTTACTTCAAATTAAATAAGTTTTGAAATTAGTTGATTGGCAAGATTCATAACAAGCAAAAACGAATAAATGATAGTTTCACCAAATTACGAAATCATTAAAATTCAAAGTATTTCAATGGTTCGATTAATTTATTCAACAAGTTTACTATTCCAAAATACAGTATGACCTTGTTACAATCATTTTGTTGTTGTTTTAATCATCATTGTATTAAATTAACAAACGCAATATGTATAATTTCATCTTCTGATTCTTCGAGATGGATAAAATCTACTTATAGTTGACGTTGCTTATTCTGGTATCGGACCAATACCAATGGATTTGAATGGGATGTGTAGTGATTAGCTCAGCCACTGACTTAAAAGAAATAAACAACAGTTGAATGATAAATGTAGCCAATGTATCTGTACAGACTAAATAAAAAATAAATAAATGAAGAACCTCAAAGGGAAGCATGTGACGGTGGCTGGTAGAAGCCGACAAGTATTAGGTGAAACGAGCCATCGTCGTTTTCCACATCCACACGATTGTTCGTCCGTTTCGTCAACCGCTTGCCACGTGGCCTCCCCCACCCCTTCTTGGGCCTAACTTATATATTGCGCTTAAATTTAAAGTCTTCCTTATTAAGTGGGTCTTTAAAATCCAACCAATTGTGGAAAAGCTGATATTGGGCCAATATGTATAATTAGCCTTTAGGATCGGAAGTGAGTTGGTTGGTATAATGAATTTTATCCCAAACTTATTGTCTACGTGGTTTTGGTATCTTTTCTAACAAAGAAATCTTTGAAATCCTATTGGGCCTTCAAATTGTGGAAAAGCTAAATATATGTTGCATATTGGCCCAATCAAACAAGGATTTCAAGAAATTTTATCCCAAACTAAGAACACTCTGATTTTTAAGCAAATCCAATCTTTCTTTTGTTGCTTTGGTTTCCTATTTTTATAAACGAGACTGGAATTCTTTGGTTCCTTAAGTTACGGAAGCAACTATGAAAATGGGAAAGCCACTATTAATTATGCTCAAATTTTGCACTAAATTATAAATAAACTAAACTAAAAACTTTGGTCAAAATTATTCGTACGTGTGACTGAATTTAAACCCAATTTTGTATTATTAGCTACAAAACTTCAATTCTATGGCCTAGAGTTCAAGATAGATTTCAATGCAAACACAATTCTGGATATCGCTCTAAAGAAGAACAAGTTTGTTATACCGCATCTGTTATTAGATCAGTTTGTGGGTATGTTTCTATGTAACCGTGTGATGTTAGAGGAGTGTTCTAAGGTCTACGAAGATGTGTTTAGCAGTTATGTGATATTCTGTGACTATCTTCGACAAAGCAAGAATGCCCTATGTGGTCAATGTCAATTCAAATCACTTGCAATAACCGAAATAGCTTTATAATTTTTTGATACACTTTAATGTCATACTTGAATATTTTTTTTTTAAAGTGTCGAGAAATATTACATGAATTTCTAGTTTAGCTTTGTATTGTAGGTCAATTATGAAACCAAGATAATCTTTTTCTAAGGTGAATGACAAAAAACAAAGTAAAAACTGTCACACTCTTTACTAGCCATAAATTCATGAGTCAATTATAAAAACAAAATAAATTCACACTTATTTATTGGGCCTTCAGATTGTGGAAAAGCTAAATATGTGTGTGTTTTCCTTGTTGGATTGGGCCAATATGCATAATTTGTTTGATAAAAGAATTTCATAAGTTTTAGCCTTTTAGGATTGGAAGTGATGAGTGGTGGGCCTGGTCGCTTCCCGACGGATTGTTGCGTGGGGTCCACGTGGAACTTCAAAATTCGAAAATTCAAATGCAAAAAGGCCAAAAGGGATATATGCACACTGTTCACACAATCTTATCTACATTATTTTAGATTTGACCGTTTTCAAAAAGTAGGAACCAGACCGTAAACCGAACCGAACCAGAGGCAGACGACTCTGTGACGGCGCGAATGAGCAGTTCATAACCGACCGAACCACACAACACACAGAGAGGCACACGAACCAACCTTCTAGAACCCATAGCCTAGACATTTATTCTCCTTTTAATTTTCCAATTTTACCCCTGTATTTTCTTCCTTTTGTTTCTCAGGTCTCGTCGGGGTCTCGGTCTCTCTTGTCCGAATTTTCAAGCAGACTCTTTTCCATTTTCTTCTGAACTGAAATTTCGTGGTCGGAACTTTGAATTTTCATCTGAAAACGGAAGGAGAAGGAAGATGACGACTATGGAGAGCTTGATTGGGTTGGTTAATAGGATACAGAGGGCATGTACCGTGCTCGGTGACTATGGCGGTGGAACTGGAGCTAACGCTTTTAATTCTCTCTGGGAAGCTCTTCCAACCGTCGCCGTCGTCGGTGGTCAGGTAAAGTTCTCCGGTCGAAAAAGCTTTTTGATTTCTTCTTGTGTTTTTCCCTGTTTTTTTTCTCTCTGTTGACTCTTTCAACTTGATTTTGTTGAGTGCAGAGCTCTGGGAAATCTTCGGTTCTTGAGAGCATAGTTGGGAGAGATTTCCTTCCTAGAGGATCCGGTTTGTTAAATTTCTTAACTTCCTCCGTTTTTTGTAAATAAGGCAAAGAGCTCTGATTTTGAGCAACACTTGTTGTTGCTGTGCAGGTATCGTTACGAGGCGGCCTTTGGTGTTGCAGCTTCATAAGACGGAAGCTGGAACAGAGGAGTATGCTGAGTTCCTTCATCTTCCCAAGAAGAACTTCACAGATTTCTGTATGTACCTTTCACATTTATGTCTATTATTAGACATAAGTTATGTAAGAATGTATGTGTGTTCTGCTTCTTTACTGTATTCTTGGTCGCTTAGTGTTTGTCATAGTGTCCCTGTTGTTTGAATTCATCATATGCTGGTCATGGGTTTGGCTAGACTCTGTAGCTGAGAGTGTTCATTGCTTGAATGTTGCAGCTCTGGTTCGCAAGGAGATTCAAGATGAGACAGATAGAATCACAGGGAAGAGCAAACAGATATCTCCAGTTCCTATCCACCTCAGCATTTTCTCTCCTAATGGTCTGCTTTAATTCACACTTTGTGGATTTTATACTTGCTCTAATACTCTTGTTTCTAGTACTAATATCGACATTTGTTCCTTTATTTGGAAACAGTTGTGAATCTGACACTCATTGATTTACCCGGTTTAACTAAAGTTGCGGTTGGTATGTCTTTTTTTCCTAATCTCTGTTTTGGGTTTCCATTTCTTAAAATTTACAATTTACTGATACTACTGTCTTTGATTTCCAGAGGGACAGCCGGAAACCATTGTTGAAGATATCGAATCCATGGTTCGCACATACGTTGATAAGGTGAGAGAATTGCTACTTCTTTAATTTGTAAACTGATGTTGAGCGTGTTTAAACCTTTGAAACGTTTCTCTGTTTGTTTGCAGCCCAATTGTATCATATTAGCTATATCTCCTGCTAACCAAGACATAGCTACATCAGATGCAATCAAGCTCGCCAAAGAAGTGGATCCAACAGGTTTGTCTGTTTGTTATTCTCCTGCAAGTGGGATAATGTATTTGACAGCAGCTATCATTGTCCTTTTGCTAATGAAACCAGTTTTTGATTGTCTCAGGCGAGAGAACATTTGGTGTTCTTACAAAGTTAGACCTGATGGACAAAGGAACTAATGCCTTAGAAGTAAGCACCTCTTTATCTCTTTTCTTGCGAGTGTTACATGACATATGTTATCTTGAGCAAGATAATCTTGGTCCAGTTCTTGACAAAATTTGATTTCTTGATTAAGGTTCTGGAGGGAAGATCGTACAGGCTGCAGCATCCTTGGGTTGGAATAGTGAACCGTTCACAAGCAGATATTAATAAGAATGTCGACATGATGCTTGCAAGAAGAAAGGAGCGAGAATATTTCGACACCAGTCCTGACTATGGTCACTTAGCCACCAAGATGGGTTCAGAATATCTGGCAAAGCTACTCTCCAAGGTGTTGAGCAAAAGCCTTTAAACGCTAAAGACTTTATTGTATTGGTTCTCAGTTTCCTTATGGTGTTTTTTGCTCTCTTTCTGCAGCACCTGGAGTCTGTTATCAAGTCCCGTATTCCAAGCATCCTATCCTTAATAAACAAAAGCATCGAAGAACTCGAAAGAGAGTTAGACCGAATGGGTAGGCCTGTCGCTATTGATGCAGGGGTGAGTCTTTCTCTTCCTCTTCTATCAAGATTACTTTTTCTTTCTTGCTGTGGGCTAAATCTGTTGGTCTCACTCTCTCTCTCTCTCTCAGGCTCAACTATACACTATACTGGAGATGTGTCGTGCATTCGATAAGATATTCAAGGAACATCTTGATGGAGGGTAAACATCTGGCTTAATACTTGACAATCTTGTATTGAATTTTCTATTCTTTATGGACTTACATGTTACGTTTGTTAGGCGTCCTGGAGGTGACCGTATCTATGGAGTCTTCGACAACCAGCTTCCAGCTGCACTTAAAAAGCTTCCTTTTGATCGCCATCTTTCTCTACAAAGTGTCAAGAGAATCGTCTCTGAAGCAGATGGCTATCAACCTCACTTGATTGCTCCAGAACAGGGCTATCGCCGTCTCATCGAAGGAGCTTTAGGTTACTTTAGAGGTCCAGCTGAAGCTTCTGTGGATGCTGTGAGATTCCTCTACACCTTCTCTTTACTTTTTATCTATGCATGCAAGATCGTAACAAGTTTTTGGCGCTAAATACAACAACAGGTCCACTTTGTCTTAAAAGAGCTAGTGAGGAAGTCGATTGCAGAAACAGAGGAGCTAAAGCGTTTCCCTTCGCTGCAAGTGGAGCTATCTGCAGCAGCCAACAGCTCCTTGGAGAAGTTCAGGGAAGAAAGCAAGAAGTCGGTGATTCGTCTTGTCGACATGGAATCTGCGTACCTTACAGCCGATTTCTTCCGGAAACTCCCACAAGAAATGGAAAGACCGGTGATCAGCAACAAGAACCAAGGGTCTTCTCCTTCTCCGGCAACGCCAGACCTATACGGAGACGGACATTTCAGAAGGATAGCGTCGAATGTATCCGCGTATGTGAGCATGGTTGCAGACACGCTTCGCAACACTATTCCAAAGGCTTGTGTTTATTGTCAAGTTAGACAAGCCAAGCTCGCGTTGCTTAATTACTTCTACGCTCAGATCAGCAAGAGAGAGGTAAGAAAACTAAAACTATATGATAAAATGTGTTAAAGCTAATGAAATTTGTGCTCTTCGTTTCAATGGTTGGGGATTTTTGACAGGGGAAACAGTTGGGACAGTTGTTAGATGAAGATCCGGCATTGATGGATAGGAGACTAGAGTGCGCCAAGAGGCTCGAGTTATATAAGAAGGCCAGAGATGAGATTGATGCTGTTGCTTGGGTGCGATGATCACATCAGTCGGAAGTGTGCGAGTCCGTGTGTGAGTTAGACTATGAATATTCGTGTGTTGATAGATAAAGTTTGTTGACTTGTAACGTTGTTCGTTGGCTATGTATCAAAATCAGACCCTGTTGGGACGTTTTGTAATAAAACCGTTTTAACTGCTATTTAAAAACGTCGTAGCGTTTCACAGACAGACAGATAAATGAAAGACTTGTTTAAACGTTTTAGCAGCTAGTGAACGTTTACTTAAAAACGTCTCGCCGTTTGGGGGTTGATGAACTTGTTTGAAAACGACTTGTCATCTCAACTTGGAGATAACAGACAGTTTGCCGTTTCAAAGGGTTCTTCTTCTTCTTCTTCTTCCTATTCTCTTTGCGTCCAACTTGTGCTGGAATCACTGTCGCGTCGTCATCTTTCAGGTTCTCGCCAATCGTCAGTGACGGAGCTTGATTTCACTACTTTCAGTGTAAATCTGCGATCAGTTCATTTGACGTCCTTGCTTTTTGATTGACGCAGATAGTATCAGTGAATCAAGCCTAGTAGCTGATCATGGAAACTCCTGTCGACCCTCCGATTAAGGTATCATTTTCACCTGTTTACCCAATTTCAAAGCCACTGCAACAATTTTTAAATTCAACGATGATTTTCGGTTTACAGAAGGAAGACGAAAGCCCTAAGTGGAAGAAATCAATCGTGGTTTTTGTCTTGGGTGGGTAGCTAGCAATTCCACTCTATGTAGTCATGATTGAATATTCATTCCTCTTTCTAATCATATGCTTGAATGGTTGAGTTTGATGGTGTTGAATGGTTGAATTATAAGGTGGTCCTGGAAGTGGAAAAGGTACTCAATGTGCTAATATTGTCAACCAATTTGGCTACACCCATTTCAGTGCCGGAGATCTTCTCCGATCAGAGATAAAGTCTGGTTCTGAATTTGGGTAAGTTACTGCACAACTTCTGATCATCTTTTATAATGGAAACACTAGTGCTAATTTCTTTTTTTTTTGCAGTGCAATGATCCAAAGCTTGATTTCAGAAGGGAGAATTGTGCCTTCTGAGATCACAGTGAAGCTTTTGTGTAAAGCTATGGAGGAAAGTGGTAATGATAAGTTCCTCATTGATGGTTTCCCTCGTAACGAAGAAAATCGGATTGAATTCGAAAAAGTTGTAAGGATCATCATTTTCTTCCGCTGTCTTCTCGTTGATGCCTATAAGAGTCCAATCGAGTTGCTTAATTACCTTCTTGATTTGGAACAGGCTAAAATCGAGCCTGCTTTTGTTCTCTTCTTTGATTGTCCTGAAGAAGAGCTAGAGAGGCGGATATTGAACAGGAACCAGGTTGGTGTCTTTCACTGAGTAAATAGTATCTGGTTTGGATTCGATTACTTGTTTACCAAAGTTGTGTATCAAGGGAAGAGAAGACGATAATATTGAGACGGTAAAGAAGAGGTTTAAAGTGTTTTTAGATTCTACTCTCCCTGTTGTTAGCTACTACGAATCTAAAGGCAAACTTCGAAAGGTTAGGGTTTGATTCTCCTCTCCACATCCACATGATCATTAACATCACAGATTGTTCTTGATTCCTGTTTCTGAATTCTGTTTCCTCTAGATCAATGCTGCGAAACCGAGCCAAGAGGTTTTTGAGGCGGTCAAGGATCTATTTGCATCTGAAACTTGAGTAGGTAAAGCACGCGATCATCTAAACGTAGTCCTCGCAGATACGTTTTGTTATCAATTAGTATTACTGTTTGGTTTGTTTTGTCTTTGTCTTCTTCAGCATCACGGACTAGGCATCGCCGAACAAACCAAAACAGAGACTTCCAAGTGCACTTTCCTTGTCGTATACGTAACAAAGTTTACATAATAGTGTTTTATGTATTTTGCAAGTGGCTCTACATTTTCACATGGTCTCATTTTATGATGTATCCACATTTACCAAGTTAGGTTTGACTTAAATAACAAGTTTCCTAGTCCACGAAGTTACCTGATTTAGTAGTCAAATTAATATTTACAAAACATCCACTTGAAAACTTATGTTACTAAATTGAATTAGTACGTCGTCAACACTCATTACATAGAAGTTAGAAGTTAACATTTTAACAAACTTGCTGTTGACTACCGGTTATTTTATATTTTTGGACACCATCAAATCAAATCATGATTACCATTAAAAGTTACATAAGAGATTCTGGTTTAATTCGTTATTCAATCGTTACTAATTAGACACTGTTTTTCTTCTCCATAGTTTTTTTTTTTTTTTTTTTGTGTTGTTGCTCGATGATGTTGGCTAATTGTGTGGTTAGAATCTGCGACTTCATCACCGTTTCTTTATTAATCGCCTACGTCGCAGTCTTCACGCTCCGTCTCTTCTTGAGATTCGTCACTTTCCTCGTCACACGTCCCTGGCGTCGTCACCGCAAATTCACAGTGGTGAGCGATCATTTGTCTCCGCCGTACTGCGCCGTGTGTCAACAAGAGGCAGAGGAAGGGGAGAAAATGAGGCGACTGACGATTTGCCGTCACTGTTTCCACGCGGATTGCATCGATCCGTGGCTTGGCGAAATGTCGACGTGTCCGTTGTGTAGAGCTGAGATCCCGCCGGTACCGCCGGAGTATCCTCTGCTATCACTGTTTATTTCGGCCGGTATGATCGATTTATTCCGCAACAAATAGTTTCGACGAACCATATCCGTAGAATCGTATATACGTAGCTTCTCTAATCTCGAACTCAGTTAGTCTGCTTCTTAGTTCTTAATTACAGTTACGTAGCTTCTCTAAGACTCTAACCATATGCATGATTTCAATTAAAAAAAAAACCATATGCATGATTAGTTTTCTGCATTAAATAAATTTTGGCGGGGTTCTTGTTTTATTTGGTGCTATCAGCTTTAACTTCCATAATTTTCCCTTCTAATTCTTTTTAATATAATAACCGTAGCTCAAATTGTATTAATTTATACTTCTTTGTGTTCTTTTGAAACATATGGACCCTAAATTTGATTTCCATGAGTTAATAACGATTACTTTGTTTTAAGATGGTTTTAACTTTCGAGTGAATTACATATACAACTATAGTTTTCGCATCAGCATATTGATCTCTACGGGACAGATCAAAAAAAAATTCCAGTCTATCTTAATCTTTCATATATTGTAATCCATTATCCGACCATGGATGATATTCGACTTACTTTGTTTCCCTTTGATTTTTGATTTGCTTTTAGCCTTTTTCTCTTTCTTTTCTTAAGAAGATGCTGATAAATTAGAAACTAGGCCCATGAAGTTTACCTTCATTTTGATTTCTGTATGACTCTATTCGAGTTTTCGGCCCATACTAGCCAGGCCCAAACCATCATATAACAGTCAATGATATTTTTATTTGTTATCGACATTCATTATTGCATAGACATATAGATTACTAATTATATGATTTAAAGTTACAGGCTTACAGTACATCAGATCTACATTAATCTTAAATTTATATAATTGGTGATCTGTGCTATGAATGTGGAGAATTAATTAAAATACCATGAACGGTTCTTATTGATTGATATATATCACGGACTTTAGAAGTTGAATTTAGATAGACCTTTTCTAAATGATTTATTTTGTTTGTTTGTAATTTTCCAAATTTAAGAAAAGGCAAGTCGATGACGCAGCTAAATATAAGAAGAAAAACTCCGAAACAGCCAAGGAAACTCACGTGGAAATCACCAACATATCGGTGCACACTGTTAGAAGATGACAAAACATTTCATACAAACTTTTATAAGTTTTTTTTAAAAAACTAATTTAAACACGGGAGTGATCTGGTCTAGTTCTTTTCAGATCTGAATTCTAAAAAAGTTCGGTAGAAAATTTGGATCTATTTTAGCAAGACATACAATATAGTGAGTGGTTTACATTCAACTCTGCTAGAGTGCATGCATGTTGTTGATTCGAAAAGGATATGGATCTCTTTTTAAACAAAATAACATTTTAGCCTTCAGAAACCATAACTTTTTTTAAACCGGCCCTTATAACCAGTTACGGCAAGGCTGGACCGGAGCAGACAAATACATTCATTTGGTATCGTTGTGGTTAGACCGTATAATAATGATTCGCTTTATTAAAAATCTTTGTCGGTATTTCGATTGAGGATTCTACCGGCCAGCAGCATCTATCGACTCCACTATCATCGATATCATCACATATACTTTTGCTTTTTGTTTTTGCTTTTCTCCACTCTCTAATACTAACGTGCTTCTTAGTCTGATGTTACGAATCTTGCACCCACATATGCAAGATAATTCTTATAGTTCTAATAATTCTGTAAATGATACTTTTTTGTTTTGGATCTTCTAAATAATTCCCGCGACAACATATATAGAGGATAATTTTTGTTTTGGTGAACTATATATTCTAGTTAGCTGATACGAATAGACTTTAATTATGAGGGAATTAACCAATCTGGAGTCATGGAATATAGGAGAAGAATTAACAATGAATATTTAGGAAGTCAAAACATTTTATTAAGGAATTACTGTGCTTGGTTTATTGGACTCAATGCTTCCCACGCTTACAGGCAACAATTAGTGGTACTCGGTGAAGATTGGATATTTTTTCATGTCACTTTAAGGCTTAAGCATAACTAAGAACAAGAAATAGTGGATTTTTTTGTCTTTTCGGCATTAAACATAGTAATTTTGCAACCATTTCATATTTTTCTTTCATTCTATCAAAAAAAAAAAAACTTGCATATATTCTGGCAACCTAATTTATTAGTAATACTCTCATGAATCGTGTGATAGTAAAACAACAAAACTATAAACTACAATATTACATATAATATAAGTAACAATTTTTTGACGTATTAATTTTGTTTAAATTACATGTATAAGAGACCGCAGTCGAGTATGGTCCTAACCACTTATGATGAAGCTCTGGGCCCTGGCACATGCAATTATAACTTATAGAAAATTCGTTAACTAAAACCACATGTTTCTTCGTAAGGTTTTGATTAGACTTGGTGTTATTGAAAGTTTTGTCGTTTATATAGCATCAGGATGTACGTGGTAAATATTCGTAGAAAACGACTTCCTTTTCCTTATATGAGAGTTAGGCTCGAAACTTTTGGAAAAGAGTGAGTGATAAAATTAGAGATTCCACTTCGATATCAGTCTAATGTCTTCTTCCTGTCTTTTGTAACTTATAAGTTATAATTGCATGTGCCTTAAGCTGTCCGGTAATTAATAAGATGGCAACGAGTTTCTAATTTCCATCTGAGGTGTATTATGTTCAACTCACGATTTTATTAAAAACAAAATAATATGAGAAAGAAGAGCTAGGTTACTCCTTATGATATAAGAGAATTCAATATGTATTTCTCCAATGTCCCCAAACATATCAATCATTCATAGGGATTTTTTGTTGTTGTTTTGTAGCTGACATCACTTGTCAGATGACGTTCTCGTCGTCACTTAGAAACTCAAAACCATCTCTCTCTGTGTTCTCTCTTTCTCCGGCTTCTACCTAATTCACATATAATATATAAGTTTATACAATTGGAGAGACGATATAATATGGCACTGGAATGTGGTCCCTGCCACCTGCTTAGGTGATAAAGAGAGAATGCATATAGGAGTCAAATCGAAGTGGAATCTCTCCACTCACTCTGATCTTTTTCCAAAAGTCTCGAGCACCCTAACATACGTCTAAGAAAACTCGACTCTATGTAGATCAAATTACCACTAGATATCCCTAAATGTACGAAGATGTGACGGTGACGCGTCACGCGTCATCATATATTGACTTTAAAAGTAGAGAGGTTTGAGAATTATATATAGTTTTGTGTATTTTTAGAAAACTTTAAGCATCTTAAAAAGTCTATGGATGGATGGGTGGGTGGGTTGGTGGAGGGGTGATTGGTAAGTATTGTGAATGTTTTGTAGAGCTATATTTTTTTTTAAAGTACTAGTATTAAACCAATCAAACTTTGGTTTCATTTTTAAATTTCAGAGTAATAATTTTAAATATGAAAATATTTTGGCTTTAGAAATCATAATTTTCTGAGCACCAATTTAAGTGCTTTGAAAATTCTTTCTTCTCTTTTTTTTTTAAATTTTTTGTTCAATATCATTTTTTGCTTCTTTTGTTTTCTATATCTATTTTTTTTGAATCTAATGCTACTTATTTATTCTAATATATATTAAATAAATAAAATATTTTAGAGCAAAAAAATCTACAACAATAAGTCTAAAGTTATAACAAAAAAATCTATAGCCGTCTTTCTGCAGTAAAAGAATTAAAGTTACAGTAATAACCAATTAGCCCCTATGTCTTCTCAAAATATTTTTACAAAGAATTTAGTTATAGAAACTTTAAACATCTTAGAAGTTAAAACTCACCAACCCATTAACAGTCAAGTCTTAAGTATACTAAAAACATTTTTTTGTTTCTTTTCCTTTGGCTCAAATGCTAGAAGTTTTAAAATTCACTAAGTCTTTTATCCGTGCTATACGCGGGTCTATTAAAAATAATCAAATTTATTTTTTGGTAATTAAAAAAAAAAATTATCAATTTTTTTATGAATTTACATAAATTTATTCTGTGTTTAAACAGTCATTATGAATAGCCACTTTAAAATACATTCTAAAAAAGTTTATGTGTTCGAATATTTTGTTATTCATTTAAATGTATATTTGATGTTGTGTACCTATGCATCTAAAATCTCTGATTTATCTGATTTATGTTGATTCCAAATTATGTACTCTTTTGAAATAAAATCTGTTGTTTTATCAATTGAATTAATATGAATGTAAAGTTCAATAAATTGCAATACAGACAGGAAGTCGTTCAATTGCTAATAAGTATACAAATTTTCATGCAAATGTGTTTCATGAAATCAAAAGAAAATACAGCTATCACGAATAACGAAGGGCTGACTTTATATTTGTTAGAAAGCTGCAATGATCGTGCATAGCGATTTCTTGCTTTTTCGTTAGATTTACACAACTTTTAGTTTATACATCCCTCGTTACTTTTATCACCATTCAGTATTATTTTCATTATGCCATTATGTTGTTTTAGGAAAAAATAATTTTAGGATAGTGTTTTATCTTCACATCACTTCTCGCTACTTTTAATTTATGTCTATTTTCTTCATGTTTTGATTTGAATAGCATGTCTATCTTTTACAATTATAGCTTGATCCACGACATACTCTCCTGTTTAAATATAATTTTATAAAGTGTTATTCATGTGTTATTTGTATAGATACTGATAGTAATTCTGTATAAAAATCAAATTTCGTCACTTGTTATATTTTGAGTGGAATGTTACTTATGTAGTCTAATATTAAGTTAATATTTTGTTGTTAATAAAATTTATTTACTTGTACAAAGATAATGTATTTATATCTTAACCATTTATACAAACATAAACAAAAAATATTAATTTTTTCTTCATAATCAATAATTGTTTTTCTAAATGTGTGCGTATACAATATTATTAGTACAAATATTTTACTAACATTTTTGGATGGAACTTTATATAATATCTTTTTAATAAAAGTAAAATCATGTAATTTAATAAAAATGAGTTGCTCAAATCCTCATTTTTATGTTTGTCTTTAAATCTATTTTCCAAACTATATCTTACTTTACAACTATTTTTTTAATATAAATTAGGTTGATTTTATTCAAATAAAAATATAACATATATAATTTTGTTCTAAATATTACGTTTTCAACATATGTAGCAATGTTACAACGATTTTGTTTTGAATCTATGTATGTCAAGTTTCAAAAAAATTATGTTTGATCAAACGTTTATAATCCAAAAAAATGTGTTACAAATAAATTAAATGCTACTATTTAATAAATATAATATTGACATGAAGATAAACCATTATATTTTATATATACTAATAAAATAAAATATATTTTTCCTCATCTTCAAATTCGTTTTTATATATATTTGCATTAAAACCTATTAAATACTTTCAATTTTTATAAGTAATAGATAAGAAAATTAATTTTCCTAATTTGATTACATCAAGAAAAGTATTTCTAATGTTATATTTGTTTGATAGTTTTGTTGTTAATACAAACTTACATATATTCTTTATGTTTTATATATTTTTATTGATGATATTATATTAAAATCTGTAAAATAGCTTAATGTTAATGTTGATGTGGACCAAATAAATTGAGTTTTTCAATCCTATGTATATATCTCTTATTATATAAAGTTGGATACGCGTGACGTGGTCACGACATGTAGGACAACTATAACTCACATTATCGCGACAAGTGTGATTTTTTAATTTTACTCCTATTAAGATCTTGACATGTGTCTTGAATAATAAAAGGAAAAAAACCTAATTAAAAGTATTTTAAAAAAAAGAAAAGAAAAATGACTGTCCATATTTTAACGGAAAAATGTTCCATATTTTAACGGAAAAAGGAAAAAATATATTTTTGCACGCCATATTCTAACAGAAGAAGGTTCCATATTCTAACGGAAAAAAAAATTAAATACCTTTTATATATTTTTAAGAAAATATTTCAAATACTTTTGATTTTCATAAGTAATAGATAAAGAAATTAGGATAATTTGACTACAAAAAGAGAAAGATTTCTAATGTTATATGAGATTAATATTTTTGTTGTTAATACAAATTTACATAATTTTCTTGTATTTTATATATTTTAATCGATAATACAATTTTAAAATTTGTAAAATATTTAGTGTTGATGTGGACTAATCAAATTAATTTTCTTCAATCCTATGTGGATACTTTTATAGACCTATAGGATCAATCTTTATTAGTAATAGATAAGCTAATAATTTTTTTAAAAAAAATCTCTTTAAGAATCCTTCTAGCTATAAACCCCTCCGTAGAGTTGGTGTTTGAAGATGTCTTTAACATAAAAACAATGCAGAAAAGTTACATCCAACTAAAATCAAGTTTGTTTCATTTAGCTTTCACGTCCCATCCTTTTCTCATCTTGTTTCCACACAACATATAGATAATTGTTAATTCACCACAATTTAAAGATGTGAATGAGCGTATCGTATTGCCACATTAAAAGAAAAGAAAGTACATATGATGAATAAAAAAACAAATGGAGCAGGAACATTAGAATACCCTTTAACAAAAAAAAGAAGAAGAAGAAACGGGACATTAAACCATTTAAACTGCAGATAATCGGAGGCATGAGAGACGGTTGGGCAATTTTAAGAAAATCAATTTTTTTTTGAATTTCTACGCGGGCACTTGACCATGTATAACACACCGAATTTGCCAAATGATCGTTCTACATATCGATATTGCTTTTCCTCCAAACTTTTATATATTAAATTAAATGTACGACTCCATACCATACAAACTTTAGATGAGCCGTGAGAGATGAATGGACCATTGAATTTAAATTACATAATCCAAGATCGCTTATCTTTAAGGATATTTTCCCCAATTAGAATAAATGGAAGTTGCCGATTATAGCACAAATTAAGATGCAGTAAAGAAACCATTTAGCTAGGAATCGTTTTTAAACTTTTTGTAATCTTTATTTATGTTTTTGGGATTACAGGAGTTTAATTATTATTTTGGAAAATAAAAGAATTAATATTTTTGACAATTGCCTCATAAAATAATAAGAATACATACACAATGACTTTAACTTATATGCCCACATTTGCTTAAGTATTCGAATAATTAATAAGAGAATTCAATTTGTTTTTCCCCAAGGTCACAAACACAATGATCATAGAGTCAGTGACTCTTTTTATCGTCTTGTAGCTAACATCAGTAGAAACTCAAAACATCTCTCTCTCTCTCTCTCTCTCTCTCTGCAACTCAATCTGAAAACAAAGCATGAACTCGACCGTCTCCAATCATCTATAGTGTTTCTCAGTCTGAGAGAGGACACGTGTTTTCCCAACACACAAGAAAAAGCCTATGTTCATGCCCTTTGTTTCCGCATGTAAGAAGTTGAGATCTTTTAACTTAATTAAAGTTTCTACTTGTCTGTATACACTGTATATGATCATGTAAAACTTGTTATTAAATCAGTCTTTTCTTCTTTTTACATGATTGTGTCTGCTTTGATATCAGAAGCAGAGATGGGTTTTCATTTCTTGAGAACACAATGGTTTCAGCTTAGCTCACTCTGCCTGAAGGAACATATAAGCATCATTATGCAAGTGGCCTTTCTCGCTTTCTTTGTTATTCATTTGGCACTGAAGTGTCTTGGTGTAGTGAGAAACAGAGGAGTTAATGATTTAGAAGAAGAAGAAGAAGAAGAAGAAGACTTGAAGAAGCAGAGCATAACCTTAAAGCAGAGTTTCTCTTACAACGTTTCTCTCCTCTGCTCTGTTTCGATCTTAGGGACTCATTGCTTTATCTTGCTTTTACTGTTTCGAGACAGCGTGGCGTCACAAAAGTGTGACTCCTCTGTTTCTGTCTTCTCCGGTGAGATCTCACAGGCTTTCTCGTGGCTGATTGTTTCCGTTGCCGTGGTGAAGATCAGAGAAAGGAAGCTTGTTAAGTTTCCTTGGATGTTAAGGTTATGGTGGCTCTGTAGTTTCATCTTGTCTTTAGCCTTTGATGCTCATTTCGTAACCGCGAAACACGAGCCTCTCCGGTTTCAAGATTATGCAGACTTGACTGGTCTTCTTGCATCCTTGTTCTTGTTGGCTGTTTCAATCAGAGGCAAAACCGGTCTTCGTCATCTTGAATCCAGCGGAATCGCAGAGCCGTTACTACACGGTAGCAGCGAAACAGAGCATGTCAAGAAGGACTCTTCTTCTTCTTCTTCTCCGTATGGGAACGCTACTCTCTTCCAACGCATCACTTTCTCATGGATCAACCCTTTGTTCTCCCTCGGATACAAGAGACCTCTCGAAAAAGACGATGTACCGGACATCCACGTGAAAGATTCCGCTCTGTTTTGCTCTCAGGCGTTTGACCAGAATCTGAAAACCACCATAGCAAAAGAAGGACCTGGAAAGGCTTTCTTCTACAAGTCGGTCTTTCGATTCGTCTGGAAGAAAGCAGCGATCAACGCGGTTTTCGCAGTCGTAAACGCGAGCACAGCTTACATTGGACCATATCTCATCAACGACTTCGTAGAGTTTCTAACTGAAAAACAAAAACAGAGCTTAAACCATGGTTACCTTCTTGCACTTGGTTTTCTAACTGCGAAAATCGTCGAGACAGTCACTCAAAGACAATGGATCTTTGGAGCTCGTCAGCTAGGAATGCGCCTAAGAGCAGCTTTGATATCTCATATATACCAAAAAGGTTTAGTTTTGTCGAGTCAATCTCGGCAAAGCCACACGAGCGGAGAGATCATCAACTACATGAGTGTAGATGTTCAGAGAATCACTGATTTCGTCTGGTATGTCAACACTATATGGATGTTACCTATACAGATCTTCTCGGCGATCTTTATCTTGCAGAAGCATCTAGGACTTGGAGCTTTAGCTGCATTGGTCACAACTTTCATTGTCATGGCTTGCAACTACCCTCTGACAAAGATCCAGAGAAACTACCAATCAGACATCATGAATGCCAAAGATGAGAGAATGAAAGCAACTTCAGAGATTCTCAAGAACATGAAGCTTCTCAAGCTTCAAGCTTGGGACAATCAGTTTCTCAACAAGGTTAAAAGGTTGAGAAAGAAAGAGTATGATTGTCTGTGGAAGTCTTTGAGGTTACAAGCTTTCACAACTTTCATCCTTTGGGGAGCTCCAGCTTTGATCTCTGTGGTGACTTTTGTGACTTGTATGTTCATTGGAGTGAAGCTTACAGCTGGAGCTGTCTTATCAGCTCTTGCAACGTTTCAAATGTTACAAACTCCGATCTTCGGTTTGCCTGATCTCCTCTCTGCTCTAGTTCAGAGCAAGGTCTCTGCAGATAGAATTGCTTCTTACCTCCAACAAAGCGAGACTCAGAAAGATGCAGTTGAGTATACTTCAAAGGATCAAACAGAGCTAAGTGTTGAGATACGAAATGGAACTTTTAGTTGGGATCCTGATCAACAGAGAAGACCGACTCTCGATGAGATAGAGCTGAAAGTGAAAATAGGAATGAAAGTGGCGATTTGTGGAGCCGTAGGATCAGGAAAATCAAGCTTACTCTCATCAATCTTGGGGGAGATTCAGAAGATTAAAGGAACAGTTAGAGTCAGCGGCAAGCAAGCTTATGTTCCTCAGTCTCCATGGATACTAAGTGGGACTATAAGAGATAACATTCTGTTTGGAAGCGTTTACCAAAGCGAAAAGTACGAGAGGACTGTTAAAGCATGTGCTTTGGTTAAAGACTTTGAGCTATTCTCTAATGGAGACATGACAGAGATTGGAGAGAGAGGGATAAACATGAGTGGTGGTCAGAAGCAGAGGATACAGATTGCTCGTGCTGTTTATCAAGATGCTGATATATATCTTCTTGATGATCCTTTTAGCGCTGTTGATGCTCATACAGGAAGACAACTGTTTGAAGTATGATACAATGTTCATCAACTTCCTGTAATCTTTTATCATCTTAAAACTCCACAATTGTGTGTTAATGTTTGTGGGTTTTGTAGGATTGCTTAATGGGGATACTTAAAGAAAAAACGGTACTTTACGTTACCCATCAAGTCGAGTTTCTTCCAGCAGCAGATCTAATTCTGGTGATGCAAAACGGAAGAGTGATGCAAGCAGGCAAATTTGAAGAGCTTCTAAAGCAAAACATAGGCTTTGAAGTTCTTGTGGGAGCTCACAACGATGCTCTTGAGTCAATCCTGTCAATTGAGAAGTCAAGCAGAAACATCAAAGAGGACTCCAAAGATGATGACACATCATTAGTTGCAGAGAGCCTCCAGGCACAGTGTGACTCAGAGCACAACATCTCAACAGAGAAAAAAAAGAAGGAAGCAAAGCTAGTGCAAGATGAAGAAACAGAGAAAGGAGTAATCGGCAGAGAAGTTTACTTGGCTTATTTGAGAACGGTGAAAGGAGGATTGCTTGTGCCAATCATAATCTTGGCACAGTCTTGCTTCCAAATGCTACAGATTGCTAGCAATTACTGGATGGCATGGACTGCTCCTCCTACTGCTGAATCTAAACCCAAGTTCGGGATGGATCGGATTCTACTTGTTTATGCGCTTCTTGCTGCAGGAAGTTCACTCTGTGTTTTAGCAAGAACTATTCTAGTCGCTATAGGTGGACTTTCAACAGCGGAGATTTTCTTCTCAAGGATGCTCTGCAGCATTTTCAGAGCTCCCATGTCGTTTTTTGATTCAACTCCAACAGGAAGAATCTTGAACAGAGTGAGTCACAAGAATCAAATCCAAGAAAAGATATGGTTTCTTTACTAATCATGACTGAAGTTACCTTATTTTGTTTCATGTTCAATAATAGGCATCCACAGATCAAAGCGTTCTTGATTTGGAAATGGCAATCAGACTTGGTTGGTGTGCTTTCTCCATCATTCAGATTGTTGGAACTATCTTCGTAATGTCTCAAGTAGCTTGGCAAGTTTGTATCATCTTCATTCCAGTAGCAGTAGCCTGCGTGTTTTACCAGGTAAGAGAAAAACAAAACCTTGCCAAGTTTTATATTCTTGCTAAGTTTTGATTTCTTGATTTTTTACTTCAGAGATATTACACACCAACCGCAAGAGAGCTATCACGCATGTCAGGAGTAGAAAGAGCTCCAATCCTTCACCATTTCGCTGAATCGCTTGCTGGTGCGACAACTATACGCGCATTTGATCAACGAGACCGCTTCATTATCTCAAACCTCAATCTAATTGATAGACATTCAAGGCCATGGTTCCATAATATAGCAGCAATGGAGTGGCTTTCCTTCAGATTGAATTTGCTGTCTCATTTTGTCTTTGCTTTTTCTTTGGTGTTACTTGTGACTCTCCCTGAAGGTGTCATCAATCCAAGTAAGTCTCACACATGAAAAAATAAGCAGATGCATTAATCTCTAATGGAGCCAGAAATCAAAACTTCATCTTCACCTTTCTTACAGGTATTGCTGGTCTTGGAGTTACATATGGCTTAAGCCTGAATGTTTTACAAGCCACAGTGATATGGAACATATGCAATGCAGAGAACAAGATGATTTCTGTTGAAAGAATTCTTCAGTATTCCAAAATCCCCAGTGAGGCACCTCTAGTAATTGATGATCACAAACTTCTTGATAACTGGCCAAATGTTGGATCAATCGTCTTCAAAGACCTACAGGTAAAGAAACAAGTAGATGCTAATATACACATTACTATCAAGGTTCTCAATTCTGAGATGTCTCTCTTCCAGGTCCGGTATGCGGAACACTTTCCAGCTGTCCTGAAGAACATCACCTGTGAGTTTCCAGGAGGGAAAAAGATTGGAGTTGTAGGAAGAACAGGAAGTGGGAAATCAACTCTAATTCAGGCATTGTTTAGGATTGTTGAGCCAAGTCAAGGGACCATAGTTATTGATAATGTGGATATCACCAAGATTGGTCTACATGACCTGAGATCAAGGCTTGGGATTATTCCTCAAGATCCTGCACTTTTTGATGGAACAGTCAGAGTGAATCTAGACCCTCTAGCTCAGTACACTGATCGCCTAATATGGGAGGTGAAATCAAAATTTGTCTCTGTAAAATTCTTCTCTGAATAACTTTTGACAAATACTTTTATACAATGCAGGCTCTTGATAAATGCCAATTGGGAGAAGTTCTTCGTGCAAAGGATGAGAAGCTAGATGCTACAGGTGAGAAAAAAAAAACTGAATTTGATTTTTTTCCGGACTATGGAACTAAGATCTTGAAATGTGTTTTGTAACAGTGGTTGAAAATGGAGAAAACTGGAGCGTAGGGCAAAGACAATTAGTCTGTCTTGGGAGGGTGTTGTTGAAGAAGAGCAACATTCTTGTGCTCGATGAAGCCACTGCTTCAGTCGATTCAGCAACAGATGGTGTGATACAGAAGATCATCAGTCAAGAATTCAAAGATCGAACAGTGGTGACTATAGCACACAGGATCCACACGGTGATCGAGAGCGATCTTGTTCTTGTTCTAAGTGATGGTAAGAAACAAAATATACATACGTGTTTTCCATTACATAGCAGTAATGATGTCTAAACCAATTATTTTCCAATGAGCAGGACGAATCGCAGAGTTTGACTCACCTGCAAAACTGCTAGAGAGAGAAGATTCTTTCTTCTCCAAACTCATAAAAGAGTATTCGATGAGATCTACACACTTTACCAGCTCGAATAATCTTCTCAGCTGAGTAACAAGCTGAGAGAGTCTAGCTAGCTAATTTAGTTCATAAGTTGAACATGACATGGAGAGAGTACCGAAGAAAGTTCAGTTCAACATTTTTTGTTTTTAATAACACAATGCTTTTTAAGTAGGTTCTTCACTGAGTTTATCAGTGTGTTCTTGGAGAACTTTCCATGTCACAAATGAAATAAAGCAGGAATATGTGTCTATTATTCAGATAAAGCTCAATTCATTTAAGCCGTGAAGCAAGGAAAATTTCAATATTGCAATAATGTGGTTACCCTGAAAAGATAACAACCATGACATTTTGATTATTTTGCAAAAATTTCTCAAAACAAGGGAGTGTGAAACATTCTCATTTACAGTAGACAGAGACCAAAGTTTGTTCTACCGAAGTAAAGTTTCTTAGGATGTAACTCCGTAAGGAAGCAATGCAGCGGCCACGATCCTGCCTTCTTCATTCAGTATGTTATAAGTCGATGCAGCATTTCTCTGGATAGACACATAGGGAGAGTTAATCAACAAATATTCCAAACCAACAGAAGGAAGCAAGAGGATAAGAGAAGGTTGAAGTGGATAGACATACCGAATCAACTGTCTCTAGCTTCATGCCAATTGACTTTACGAACTGACGGACTTGAGGATTCAGTGGCTGGTTGTATCTTCCACACCCGATAACTAAGAGCTCTATAGAGTGTTGAGGAACAGAGTCAGCAATCACTGATGATACACTTCAATATGTGCAAAAGGTTTTACTAACAATATGACTTAAACATACGCATCATATGGTTTCTTGTTGGTAGATAATAAGAGCAAAACGATCCATTTTCAACCAAAATATTAATGTATAGTATAATAGTACCTGGAACTGGTCGAACAGTCTGGAAGATTGACAAGCTGCATCAATGGAATATGTCAGACCTCATTATACTTGATGCATATCAAGAAATCAAATAGAAAGAGCATTGAACTATGAATTACTGCGAATGACCAAACAAATCGACAAACTGGTACATCTCATCATATAAAGCCTCGGGCAAAGAGGTGGATACAAGTGAAGCACGTTGGTTTCCAAATCTAGACTAGAAGAGCACAATTTCGCTGAATTCAATTCATCTAAGCATTTTATTGTCTTTCCAACACCATTAGAACACATACATTTCGCTGAAACAAAGTTGCTAGTTGCTACATGTCTTAACTCTAAGCTTCCAATCTAGTTGCTCAAGAATAAAGAGTGTAACTTTACGGAATTGCAACATTTCTTGAACTCTAATTGCTCAAGAATAAAGATTATAACTTTACGTAGTTGCAACATCTCTTAACTCTATGCTTCCATTACTTTCTCAAGATTCAAGCACATCATTCTCTAGTACAGGATAAGCTGAAGAGAAGAGAGATGGTACCTATCCGTTGTGATCTCGGAGAAGTTACGAGGGCTCCACGACATTAGCAAATTCCCAACACAGAGCAAGCTTCCTTCGTATTTAACCCCATTCACCGTGAAACTCGTCTCATCAAATCTGCAAAATCAAAGACCAACCCACCACTAATCTAACTATTTACATACCCACAATCCAATTTAGAAGCACGATTCAAGAGAAATTGGAAGGGGAATTGATATGATTACTCCTGAAACCGGAGCTGATCCTCAGGAACATTATCGATGAGATTGATTTGATCGTAGAGAGAGAAGGCTCTTCTCAGAGATGGCAAAACGACATTTGTCTGCTTAGGAACCTCTTTTCTCATGCTTCGAATCAGCTTCGGCAACGTCGCCATTGCTTTCTGTCTCACCGCCATCGCCACCGTCTTCAACCTCTCTCTCCGTTCTTCCAACCTATTAGACGACTCTCGCAGCCGGTCCAAACTTAACCAAACCGGTTATTGATTCCCATGTGTAAGCCACTGATCCAGGTCGGTTTACCCTAATTAACGGCATCAGTTCTGGTAACCGGACGAAATTGACAATATTAATTTAGGAATGCTTTTCTATTTCTTATCGTTATGTCAAGCCGGTTTAAATTAAACGAATTGCTTTTTATATTGGTTTAATACATGTTAGGAATGTAAGACCGTTTTTTTTCTTTCTTTTTTGAATGAATATTAAAGTTATACAGTGAAAAAATCATCGTTACAATAAGTCTGAATGTTTTTAAATGGTTACGCTAATAAAAATAAAATAAAAATACGAGGTTGTAGCTTTCCTAAAGCTCAGATAGAGTTGAGTCGATTTCTCACTTGTTTCTCGATGAGTTTGATGAGTCTTAACTAGAACTGTTTTTAATAAACTAAATCAGTTTCATATGTTAATAGTTATGAAATAGATTACTAATTCATAGAGGAGTGTATGATAGATATTTCAAGAAAGAAGAATATTATCATATTTCAAAAATGAAAATCAATTATAACAAAATGGAAACGTACACGTAAAATGAGTTTTTGTTTCTTTTATGTACGTCTACCTTGCGAATAGTAGTACGTTTACCTCGGATTGGTTGTTGTCTTTTCTGATCACCGAGCGATAAGTTTTGTTGACAACAACAAAAGAACAAAGCTACAAGTTTTATCTCTGACTGCTTGAGTCGTCTTTGACGTTGATATACAAGACACCTGCTGTGACCTGCCACACAGAGATCCATCGTTTTAGATGTCTATGATCAAGTTGTGATATACGACATTGTAGAGGGATCGATGATAACCAATAATTTGTAATCAACAAGAAATGACAACAGAAGATGATGATAATCAACTTGCGGTAGTTTCGTGATTGAATTGGCTGATTTACACCGTTTACTATATTATTCCGCTTTACAGATTTTAATGATTATATTTATATATGTATTATTATATTTCTTCTATTTCATAATAAGTGTCATTTAGAGAAAATGTATCTGAATGTATTAAACTTAAAACATATTCAGATACATCCAGTTACATTGCAGATACATTTTTTTCAAATGACACTTATTATAAAACGGAGGGAGTATTACTTAGTTAGCATAAAGCCAGCCAGCCGCCACACATTATTTTACCAAAAAAAATGTTACAATTTTATTCGTTATTTCCTTAAGAAAATGTTCATACATAACAATATATACGTGAAGTAAATTCTAAAAGTATACACATATTTAAGCATAAAATGGCGATGGGTTCTCTATTCCCGGCAAAACACCAAAACGGTTATAAGGAAAATCAAGCGAACCATGTAAAAGAGATAAAATACCGCCGATTCTTAAAAACCCTCTTGTTCATGCATAGTCTTATTCCCCTCCGCACGTGACATCTCCTTCACCTCCTCTTTTTTAGTATCTTCGATTGATCTCTTAAGGAACTGCTTAAACCATTTGACCGAATCTTTGGGATAACGTTTGAGACCGTTAACAAAGTCAACATAGTAAAGACCAAATCTAGCAGTGTATCCTTTTTCCCATTCAAAGTTGTCCATCAGTGACCATGCATAATATCCTCTTACGTCACACCCATCCTCCCTATAATATCATAACTTTTAGCATTAAATCAATATAAATTAAAACGTATATACAAATTGTGCGAAACATAAAGAACTAACACTATAGCTTTCTGAAGTTCTTGGAAATGTGTCTTATGGTATTCAATCCTAAATGTGTCCTTAAGAAACTCTTCTCTCGGTTTTGTACCATCGTCGCGCTCGTTAATTCCTGCAATTCAATAATCAACATGAGTTATATGTACTAAATATTTTGGAGAAAATAAATCGTACTAAAAGCCAGTTAGTTTAGTCGACTAAAAAATACATATATTTCAGTGATACCAAACTTAAGTTCAGACTTAAGTGCTAAGAACTTATCTACGTTTTATAAAGTTACTGAAATTATGTCCTAAAATCCAGAATCTTCTCGTAAGTCGATAAAATAACGTTGTCATTTGTCAGAAAATTCTAGTTGATCAACAGAAGAAAAATGTTTTCTAACCATTTTCTTTAATGTAGACAGGGATGTTATTGTATTTGTCTTTGATATAGTTTAGAACTTTTCGCAAGCCTTCCGGGTATGACAATATTTTGCCCCTTTCTTCCTGAAAAAAATATATATATATATACAAAATTTAGATATCTTGTAATGATATATATTATATGTCGCATTTAAAAATTGGTAGTTGTGAACTAGAACTAAGCGCACGTACTCCAGGTCCAATAATGTGGCCGCTGTGGTTCTTCGCTGTTTCAAAGCAATTTATAAACGTTGTTTAGTTAACCATCTAAGCTTAACTGAAATTGGTATGGATAAATTTAGTAATTAGAATCATGCGTACGTACTTGTCAATTCGACGTGATTATCAGTCTTGAACCGAGGCTTTGCTGGGTCGATGCGAGGAATATGAGTGACAAAGCGAGATGTATAGTAATTGACTCCAAGAAAATCTGACGAATTTTTTAACATATTTGATTGTTCCGTTGTAAACGAAGGTAATTTGTTCCCCGCATATTTTTTAACTATCTCTGGATAATCTCCATAAATCACTGGATCAAGATGCCTATATACATATAGGAGATAAATTAATACTAAAAATAATTAAATATAAGGAAAACTACAGAAATTGTTTTGTTTAGATAACTTACCATCCAATTTCAAAGGCAAGGGCTCGTTGAACTGCTTCTTTGTCATCAGTAGAGTCAGAATGATAAGGCTCTAACCATCCTGGTGACAATACTATCCCAATTTGGCTATCATGCGAAATTCTTTTACATTTTCGGAATTCATCTACTGCAGCGGCATGAGCAAGAAGAATGTGATGTGAAACAATGTAAGGCTCAGTGCTCGAATCTCCAGCCTTGCAATTTTCGTTTACCCATTTTGAGCATCGTCCAGCCGCCTTGGTACCTTGGTCATAACCCGCAGTAGTCATAATGTACGGTTCGTTGATCGTTGTCCACATCTTGATTTTATTTCCAAATTTTTCGAAACAAATTCTTGCAAAATCTCGAAAGTCTTCTCTGTTTCGATAATATTCATAAAATAAAATAACACGATCAATATCTCGATTCAATAATAACTATTTTATTTTTCGAAATATAATGTATGTTTTTTTTTTTTAGCTAAAAATATTATTACTGTGTTAATTAGACTTACACGATTGTAGGGCTTAAAAAGCCACCGTATTCGTCCTCCAAAGATTGTGGATGGTCCCAATGATAGAGAGTCATTGAAGGTTGTATGTCTGCAGGTTTGTCGGACCATACAATTTATTTTTTATTTTTATTTTATTTTATAAGCACACCTTTAATTTATTTAGAGAATTTTAACTTAGCTAGTAAACTAAGGATCTTACCATTAGCAAGAAGTTCGTCGATGAGATCCTTGTAGAATTGTACAGCTTCTTCGTTTACTCCATCCTTTAGCTTTCCACCTGTATATAATTGAAAACTCACCACATAAATAACTCGTAAAACAAATAATAACTGGTATAATTTATTTAAAAAAGCATCTAGCATAAATAATTGTTAGTAAAGAAAAATATAATTGTCAACAACAATAAAAACTCACTGGGAATTAATCTGGCCCACGAGATTGAGAATCTGAAAGCGTCCATATTTAGTTCCTTCATTAGTTTAATGTCCTCCTGTTTTTATTTGTCATAATAAAAAAGATAATACCAATCAACAAAAACAAAAATGATAACTATATCGTGTCCAAGTATAGCGTTCCACCTTTTAAGTACACTAAAGACCTGATAAAATTTGTTTTATTTGATTCAAATAATATTTGGTTTTAGTTGTTAAAAAATAACATTGATTATATGGGACATATTAAAAAAATAGGTTAGTTATAGATAGTAATAGTACCTTGTAACGGTGATAAAAATCAATTGCCACATCTGCATTATGCATTTTGGTCCTTTCTGCAGTCAAAGATTTTACAGATAATCGTTAGTTTTTTTACCTTGTTTTGTCACAAATGGTTTAATATAAATATGGTAATTGTTGGTATAGCAGTGGTTATCAAATTCGGTCCGCAGGCTTTTTTATTTATTTTTGGACCTGGGTAAGTGCGGCTGAAGTGGTCCCATATGGTTGGAGACTTCCCACCTTCATTTGTTGCACCTTCGTACTGCATAAATTAAAAAAAAAAAAATTAATTGAATAGCTAGTTTAGAAAGAAAAAACAAACATGAACAATTATATCAAAAGAAAGTCAGTATTAATCTGTAGACAAATAAAAATGTAATTTAGAAAATTTCAGTTCTTTTATTAAAACGATAGAATAGTCGGAAGTTAATTAAAAATTTTAAACTATATACTTTGTAAAACAGGGTTTTTATAGTATATATAAAAAAACATGGGAGAATTTGCTGAATAGCTATATTGGATAACATTATTAAGCTTATAGCCATAGCCAAAAATAAATAAAGTGAGTAACCAAAAGATTGTCTCTAAGACAAAAATACCCCTGTGAATGAATACAAAATAATATTATAATTTTAGAAAGAAAAAAAAATGATTGTTGTTAAAAAAAAGTTTGTTCGTGGCGAAAAATAGTATAATTTCAAAAGATCAAAAAAAAAATTATTCTTGGCGAAAAATAGTATAGTTTCAGAAAAATAGTATAGTTACAGAAGATCAATCACCAAACTGTTCATACAAAGCCAGATTTGTTACCACATATGAATTGACAAAGAAAGAAGAACTTGTAAGAGGCAGAAGCAGAATCACATCTCATCTAACGCCATCAATTGAATTTACTTTGTTGAGTTCATAAACTATAGAAACAATTGAAGTTGAAGAAAGAAGATAGATTAGAGGCGGAGGAATTCTGATCTAAAGTCACATGAGAGATATCGTGAGATTGTTTGACCTGGAACTTTTGTTAAGGAGAAAGGAGAGAAGATTTTTTGTTTTTTCTCATTTTTTCTTTTCTTATTTGAGGGCAATTTTGTCATTAGTATATATTATATAGTCAATATTTTAGCCTAACGCTCACTATGGATAGTTACTTAATTTCACGTTTTTTTAGTGTCATACATGCTAATTTCTCAAAAAACATTTACACCTTTACGAGGATGATGCGAGATATTTTTTTTTTTTTTTTTTTTTGCTAAAGGATTAAGATACTTTATATCTCTAGTTATTAGTGTACGATTAGTTTTCCGACAAGATGACAATATTTGGAAAAAGAACCAAAACAGAATGTACGTTAGAATCTAGATGAGGACGTTTGCTCACACACACAAAAAAGGAAACTGGGGGCGTCAACAAATTAATTATTTGATTTTCCCCGTAGTTAAATTGAAAGTCGAACAACCTTTTTCTCTTTAATCATAACCATCTGGGCAGATGCGTTACAAATGGGTTTAGGGTTCCCTCTGGTTATTCAAAAGTTCAAAACCAAAAGAAGCATATAAGTAAAATAGCACTTTTTAATTAAATTAATTTACATAAAACACCTTGACAAATGACAGAGCAACTGAAAGATAAAATATAATTCGTGATTTTGTATAACTATGGGTTAAAAAGATTACAGAAATTAAACTTATAAAGAGTTAACAGATTACTAATTTAAACTATAAAAATTACCTGGAATGCCGAACCAGCCGTTCCAAAAATGAAACCATCAGGAAAACTCTGTCGATCTAACACTTGAGACTTAAGCGTGTTTGCAAACAATGAGATGATAGAAAGGAGGACGAAGAAACGAGATCTCCTAATCATTTTTTTTTCTTTTCTATTTCTCTCTTTTTTTGTTTGGTCTTTTTGGATTTCAAAGTGAGTTATGGAATTAATTCACTATACTTCTCCTTCTTATATAGAGTTTTTTCCTCCTTGCGTAATTTACGTCATCTTGATATAGATATAATTTTTAATAGCATTTTTCTAATAGCCAAATATTTAATTCCAACTTTAAAGACTATTATGCATAATAGGTCCCAATATTCCATTTTGGGTTCTTAGATTTTAGTGTGTCTTTTTGTTAAAAATTGTTTTTTAGTATTTTTGGTTCAACCAAACTAACCTTCAGGATCTCTTTTTGTCCATCGTCATCTCTGAATGTGCCCGTGATCACTACTCACATTCATCATTTGTATTCTATTGATTTTTCCATGGTCGATACACTTTTATGTAGGCCTATATATATACAATTGCAAAAACATATCTGTATATGCAACTATGTTGGTGTTGAATGTGGTCGAATTCATGGCTCCGTTCACTGTAACATATCCTCCCAAGATAAAACAAAAACAAAATTAAAATATATCCTCCCAAGAGTGCATGCACTTCGAACGGTTACATTTTCACATGCATAACAGATACACTCACAGCAGTCACGCGCTTGCAGGATTTTAGTAGATATGAAAAATATAATGAAAATTGTTTAAAAATCTATATCTTTCATCATTTTTTTCGAATTTATTTATATATGTTTCTTATTTAACTTCGATAGTACCATTTTTTCTCAATGCGGGCTTCAAGTTCAAGATTTTGGTGGAGCCCAGCTCATTGTCGACCAGGATGTTAAGAAGATTAACAATTCTCCCACGCAAGAACAGAGAGCAATGAGACTCTGAAAGCAATCATTCTTCAAGTTGTCTTCTTCTTCTTCTTCTTCTTCTTCTGCTTCTTCTTTCTTCAATCTTCTGTAGAGGGATAAAACAATCAACTGAGACATTCTTAGTTGGAGAACTCGTTATAAATGTCAAGAAAATTTACAACAAATAAAATAACGCAAAAGAAGTAAATAGAATAATTCACTTGCACTCTTATGCAATTTCATAGAAACTTTTTATTAAAAAAAAAAAAAGAATAAAGAATAATGATCCCGAAAACCGCCCCCACAAAATCCCACAACCCAACCCACACGCCAGCCGCAACGCATTATTTTCCAAAAAAAAAAAAAAAAAAAGTTACAATTCTATTCGTTTATTAATTCCTTAAGAAAATGTTCATACACAACAATACATGTATTAAATTCTAAAAGTTTTTTATTTATAAACCATAAGGGTTTGAAAATCAATAAAATGACGATGGGTGATCTATTCCCGGCCAAACACCAAAACGGTTATAAGGAAAATCAAGCGAACAACGATCTCTCTCCTCCTCTCTCTTCGATTGGTTCGCCGCCATGAAAGAGAGAAAAAAACCCGCCGATTCTTCAAAACCCTCTTGCTCATGCATAGTCTTAGCTTCCTCTGCACGTGACATTTCCTTCACATCCTCTTCTTTAGTCTCTCCGATCGATCTCTTAAGGAACTGCTTAAACCATTTGACCGAATCTTTGGGATAACGTTTGAGACCGTTGACAAAATCAACATAGTAAAGACCAAATCTAGCAGTGTATCCATGTTCCCATTCGAAGTTGTCCATCAATGACCATGCATAATATCCTCTTACGTCACACCCATCTTCCCTATAACCAAATTATAACTTTTATCAATAAATAAATAAAACGATGTAAACTGAAACGTATACACATATTGTTAGAAAGATTAAAAACTAACACTATAGCTTTCTGAAGCTCTTCGAAATGTGTCTTATGATATTCAATCCTAAATGTGTCCTTAAGAAACTCCTCTCTCGGTTTTGTACCATCGTCGCGCTCGTTAATTCCTGCAATTCAATAATCAACATGAGTTATATGTACTAAATATTTTGGAGAAAAGAAATCGTACTAAAAGCCAGTTAGTTTAGTCGACTAAAAATACATATATTTCAGTGATACCAAACTTAAGTTCAGACTTTAGTGCTACGAACTTATCTACGTTTTATAAGAGTTACAGAGATTATGTCCTAAAATCCAGAATCTTCTCGTAAGTCGATAAAATCAAGTTGTCACTTGTCAGAAAATTCTAGGTAATCAACAGAAGAAAAATGTTTTCTAACCATTTTCTTTAATGTAGACAGGGATGTTATTGTATTTGTCTTTGATATAGTTTAGAACTTTTCGCAAGCCTTCCGGGTATGACAATATTTGGCCCCTTTCTTCCTGAAAAAAAAAAAAAAAAAATTAGATATCTTGTAATGATATATATTATATGTCGCATTTAAAAATTGGTAGTTGTGAACTAGAACTAAGCGCACGTACTCCAGGTCCAATAATGTGGCCGCTGTGGTTCTTCGCTGTTTCAAAGCAATTTATAAACGTTGTTTAGTTAACCATCTAAGCTTAACTGAAATTGGTATGGATAAATTTAGTAATTAGAATCATGCGTACGTACTTGTCAATTCGACGTGATTATCAGTCTTGAACCGAGGCTTTGCTGGGTCGATGCGAGGAATATGAGTGACAAAGCGAGATGTATAGTAATTGACTCCAAGAAAATCTGACGAATTTTTTAACATATTTGATTGTTCCGTTGTAAACGAAGGTAATTTGTTCCCCGCATATTTTTTAACTATCTCTGGATAATCTCCATGAATCACTGGATCAAGATGCCTATATACATATAGGAGATAAATTAATACTAAAAATAATTAAATATAAGGAAAACTACAGAAAATTGTTTTGTTTAGATAACTTACCATCCAATTTCAAAGGCAAGGGCTCGTTGAACTGCTTCTTTGTCATCAGTAGAGTCAGAATGATAAGGCTCTAACCATCCTGGTGACAATACTATCCCAATTTGGCTATCATGCGAGATTCTTTTACATTTTCGGAATTCATCTACTGCAGCGGCATGAGCAAGAAGAATGTGATGTGAAACAATGTAAGGCTCAGTGCTCGAATCTCCAGCCTGGCATTTTTCGTTTACCCATTTTGAGCATCGTCCAGCCGCCTTGTTACCTTGGTCATAACCCGCCACTGTCATAATGTATGGTTCATTGATAGTTGTCCACATCTTAACTTTATCTCCAAATTCTTCGAAACAAACTCTTGCGAAATCTCGAAAATCTTCTCTATTTTTGATAGAAGTCATAAACATAACATATTCAATATTTTTTTTCAATAATATTCGAATTATTATTAATGTTTTAATTAGGCTTACACGATTTTAGGGCTTAGAAAGCCACCATATTCGTCCTCCAAAGATTGTGGCTGGTCCCAGTGATAGAGAGTCAATGAAGGTTGTATGTCTGCATGTTTATCAGACCATACAATTTGATTTTATTATTTTAGTTTATAATCCACCTATAATTTAATTGTAGAATTTTAACTTAACTAATAAATTAATGAGCTTACCATTAGCAAGAAGCTCGTCAATGAGATCATTGTAGAATTGTACACCTTCTTTGTTTACTCCATCCTTTAGCTTTCCACCTGTGCATAATGAAAGTCCACCACGTAAGTAACTCGTAACAAGTTGACCACACACGCAAAAATTCGTATAATTGATTAAAGAAAAGTATCTCGTAGAAATAACTGTAAACTGTTAGCAAAGAAAAATGTAATTATCAAAAACTTACTGGGAATTAATCTGGCCCACGAGATTGAGAATCTGAAAGCGTCCATGTTTAGCTCCTTCATCAATTTAATGTCATCCTGTTTTTGTTTGTTTGTCATATAAAAGAAACAATACTAATTTATAACGAAAACAGAAACAATAACTATATCGAGTCCAAAAGTTATTTTCATTTTGACTGCAGGTTATTTACAAAGACCTGAGAGTATTTTCATTTGATTCCAAGTTATATGTTAAACACTATATTGCATGGAAACGGAAACGCGAAAATGATACGTTTCGAAAACGCCTATTTTAGAAAATATAATTTTGGAAACATGTATATATTTATTTATTTTTATATATGTATATATAATAAAATTTTAAACATATAAATTCGTTTTTTTAAACCAACACAAATCTGGTACATAAATATTAGATAGGTTAACTAAAGATAAAAATTGTAACAATGTCAAAAAAAAATTTCAATATTATTTTTTCGAGTTCTATCAACTAAAACTATCTTCAAATATACATTATTAGTGAGAAAAATCTTCAAACTTTATAATACCAAGAAATCATCTAACAAATCAAATTAATCATTAACTTGTTTATTATTTTATTTTATTTTTAGTTTTGTAATTAATTAGTTTTATGATTCTAAAATCAAAAAGTAAGTTTTCGTAAATTTTCCAAAATGGAAACGCGTTGCCAACAAATTTCCAATCAAAAATTTTAAACGTGAAAAAACGATTTTCCGACAAGTTTCTGAGAGTTTCCATTTTGGAAACATTTTTGAAACAGGAAACGCATCTCCGACAGAGTTTCCAATGCAACATAGGACTTAAACAATTGATTATAGTAAATGTTAAAAAGAAAATAGGATAAATATATATATATTACCTTATAACGGTGGTAAAAATCAATTGCCACATCTGCATTCTGCATTTTGGTCCTTTCTGCAGTCAAATTAAGATTTTATAAATAATCATTAGTTTTTGGTCAGAAATGGTTCAATATAAATATGGTAATTGTTGGTAAGAGTCGCAGACCTGGGTAAGTGCGGCTGAAGTGGTCCCATATAGTTGGAGACTTCCCACCTTCATCTGTTGCTCCTTCGTACTGCATAAATATAAGACAAACAAAAAGTAAAAACATTATTTTCATGGAATAGCTAATTTATAGAATGACAAAACGAACATGAACAATATAATAATACTGAACGAGAGATCTGTAGAAAAATAAAATATAATTTGGAAAAAAATTGTCCCCAGATCGATCTTCTAAGATGATAGAATAATTAAACATAAATTAAGATTTCGTAAAACTATATATAATATGTAAAGCAGAGTTTCTTGTAAATAAAAAAAGATTTTCATCGTAGTTAAATTGAAAGTCGAAGCCCTTTTGCCTTTCATCAACTCCACCTTGGAGGGTTCACTTTTGTAAGTAAAATAATATATTCAGTTAAATTTACAGCCCTCAACAACAAATTTTTAAAATCAGACAAGAGGATCACATGAAAAACCGTTCACAGCTATAGATTATTATCGGTAATTTTGCAAACTAAGTGATATAAAATCGTAAAAATGAAAATAAAATGTGTTAGAATAATAATAGAATGAAAAGTGAAATCATTCAGCGAATAAAGATGGACTTAAAATGCAAATTTGTAGAGTACTTTCAAATTGTTTTATTATTAAAATGGCAGAATAATTGAAATTTAATACTTAATTTAGTTCGTATAACTATGGATAAAAAGAATTACATAATCGCATGAAGAATTCACCATTTTACAGATTACTAATCAAAACAAAAAAAATTACCTGGAATGCAGAAGCAGCTGTTCCAAAAATGAAGCCATCAGGAAAACTATGTCGATCTAATATTTGAGAATTAATCGTTTTTGCAAACAATGTGATGACAGAAAGGAGGATGAAGAAACGAGAACTTCTAATCATTTTTTCTCTTTCTCTCTCCTTTTTTGTTTGGTCTTTTTGAGATTTCAAAGTGATTATGGAGAGATCCTAACTCTATCTTCTCCTTTTTATAAAGAGTTTTTTTCCCGTTCGGTAATATGCGTCATATACGTGGAAGTGTTTGGACATACATATCATATTTAGATAGAGAGAAAAAATAATAGCATTTCCCTAATAGCCAAATATTTGTTTCCAATCTTAAGACTATATTGCATACTAAGTCATGATATTCCTTCCATTTTGGGTTCTTAGTTTTTACTATATATTTTTGGTACAAACCAACTAACTTAGGAGCTTTTTTGTCCATCGCATCTCTGAATGTGCCCGTGATCACTGCTCATATTTATCATTGTATTCTCTGAATTTTCCATGGTCACTGCTCATATTCATCATTGTTAACTAAAGTTGGTGTTGAATGTGGTCAAAATCGTGGCTACGTTAACATTTAATTTGCTCCGAAGACTGCATGTAGTTCGATGTACGGTTACATGTTTCCCTTTGACGTCTCACACACCATCACGCGCTTGCTGGATGTTTTATCCATAAAATAAAAGATTAAGACTATTTTTCTATTTTTATAATCTAATTTTATTTGCTAATAGTCGTGTTAATCTTATCTTGTAACTAATATTCCAATTTTAGTGGATATATCCTGAACAATTTCATGAAATGTTGACTGTTGATTCAAATTTCTAATATCTAGGCCGTCTTATTTAGAGTAAAGGCAAATATTTTAATCTAGTAAAAAGTACGTGTCATCTTTATCCAAAATTCAAGCTAATTTTTTTTTTTCTTTTCTGATCTTATTTTAGTCCTACTGGTTATTTCACAGAGACAAGTGTTCATAATATTTTGGCCGATGAAGTTGTGATAAAAAATTAACTAATTAAGACTTAGAAACAAATCTTAATGGGATTTGCAATTACTCTTAAGTTATAGTGTATTAATTTGATAATGGACTGGCGTTTGTTATATATTATTTTGACTAGTACTGATGCATTGAATTTGAGAATGTAATTGGTGATAATGAAATGGAAACAGCAATAAACTTTTTTTTTTACTGAATGAATATCTTATATGGAACTACGAGCCAATAGAAAAAAATCCCCATTAATATGGAATTTTTTAATGTTCCATATTAATGTTCAACCAAGAAAAAAATAAAAGAGATATGAGCAACAGTCCTTATCACATTCTAATTGAAAAGATGATAACAACTAATTAATTGGCAGTGACATGTTTTGCGTTTCAGGAAATTGTATATTTGTATAGGAGAAACAAAATTTTCAACATAAGGAGATGGTTTTTTTGTTCTTATTCCTTTTCAATTAGTTATCTTTTATATTAAATAAATTGCGCACACAAAATTATTTTAATCATATAGTTTTAAAATTGAAGTAGTAAATTAGGAACTAAAAACATAATGAAAATATATGTATGTTTTATTCAAAAGATATCTTTTATCATTTTTCAAATTAATATTCGATATGTATCTTATTTAACTTTGGAGGAACATATTTTCATATGATAATTTTTGTTTTGTTGTTGACATCTGATGAAATTATTAAAGGCAATATGTATGAAACACCGCGAAACCAAAGCCTAAAAACAAAAACATATGCATCAACCATCCAAAC
Organism: Erythrophleum ivorense; assembly: GCA_026724425.1. Taxonomy (NCBI): domain Eukaryota; kingdom Viridiplantae; phylum Streptophyta; class Magnoliopsida; order Fabales; family Fabaceae; genus Erythrophleum; species Erythrophleum ivorense. The sequence goes on from JAIUCV010000102.1 coordinate 1,347,231, forward strand.
CAAAGGCTAACAACAGAAGCCAGAAGCACAAGAAATATTGCAGGATTCGTCCTCCCTGATGAATGCAAGAAATGTCTTTTAATTATCAGGAAAAAAAATTCAAGACAGTTCTATATTAAATAGAGAGTATTATAGTAGATATAGAAGTTTTTGTTTTTCACGAAACGTTAAGTTAATTTCCCTATGAAAAGATAATTCATGTATAAGACAAAAAAATTATAATAGTCTATAACAAATTTTATGACAAGACCAGTTATCAATAACGTGATGAGAACAAAATTGACCCGGATGTTTGCAATCGTTCTCATGTCTTACTTTAATATTATTTTGTCAACATGGATGTTTAATTTTAGGTCTAATAATCATGTATTGCATGTGTAGGAAATAGGAATAGACGCAATTAAGTCAGGAGTGCAGCCTAAGTCCAGCATGAAACAAGGAATCAGACGCACATATCTAACTATCAAACCTATTTAGTTTTACACGTTTGAAGAAAATGTTTGATAAATCTAAGCATAAAGTATGTTCTATAACGGACTCTCCAATCTCCTCCTGTGTTTTTAGGAATCAAATGACTCATCACTCATGCATACATTTTAATTTTACTCAGCCATAACCTGTCGAACTACATACTGTATATGTATTATTGTTACATCCACAACCGCACGTGTAATAAACTTTTGTTGACCAATTTAGTCTCGGTTTAATATCTCAGCCTTGGTTTAGTCTTCGGTCTAAGGCTTGGAGCTGGTTGGAATGGAAGGTGATTAATGCTGTGCGTTTTGGTGGAAGCTGATGGTGAAAATGTGGGCTTCAGGTTTTCGGTTGAGCCCAGCCCATTGTCGATCAGGATGTTAACAAGACCACTGAGAGCTATCTTCAATATTCTGTAGATGGATGAAAAAAAAGTCAAGTGAGACATTGTAATCGAATCATCATCATAGTGAATTCTTCACCGAGACTCACCTACTTAGTTGGAAAACTCGTAACTTTACTTTCTCGCGATTACATATTCTGTAAAGTTCGAGTCTTTCGATCTTTGAAGTTAGAACGATTGATAATCAACAAGGATTCATAACAACTTTCGAACTTTTAGAGACTACAATATGTGAAAACCAACGAACCCCCAGAATCAGCAATGTTTTTCTAATTCTAAATTTAGAAACATCGAAACAAAGCCACCTCTTATTTTAAAGTTTATATTCTGTACATGGAAAAGTAACGGCACGTTTTTAAAAAGACAAAAAATAGTAGAACTGTAGGTTTACTAAACAACAGCAACCTGCTGCCTCCTCCCATTATACTCTCCCTTCAACAATCTCCTAAACCACTTAGCTGATTTCTTGGGATACCTCTTACGTCCATCTTCAAAGTCCACAAACACTAGCCCGAACCGGACCGTATATCCTTCCGCCCATTCGAAATTGTCAATCAACGACCACGCGAAATATCCTTTCACATTCACCCCCATCCTACATTTCATGTTGATATAGTTTTCAATTGTTTATAAAAAACATATTCAGAAATCGTTCTGAACCCTCCGTTTGCGCCTCAGATAGGGGAACCATAATACGATAAATATTAAAATAGATGTGATCGAGAAAGGAGGACATACGATCAAAAAAAAAAAAAAAAAAAGGAGGACATACGAGATAGCATCTTGAACCATCTTAAGGTGATGAGCGTAGTAATCAATTCTCAAATCGTCGTTAAGAAATATTTCGCCATTACTTGCTTCATCCACTCCTACATTATTTTATAAAAGAGACAGACAAATAAAAGCACTGAACTAGTTTTTGTTCTGAATAATCAAATTTAGAAGAAAGAAAAGAAAAAAAAATCCAATCAAAGGCTATGAATTACCGTTTTCTGTTACATACAAGACGGGATCATTGAATTTGAATTTTGCATATAGTAGGAGATCACGAATACCCTTGGGGCAAACCATAAGCCAATCCGACCCAGCCTGATTTGATCATAGAATATAGACATTATTATCACATAACAAATTTTAATATAACTACTATATGGATAATTATCCATTTCTAACGTTAAAAAACATATGCTTGACGACCCAGCCTAATGATTTATCATATTTATTAATCGTACCTTTGGGCCAATAGGCACTCCATTTTGCTCAACTAATACAATATATATTAAAAAAAATAAAAATTATATGACGAATTCAAGAAAAAGAAAAAAAAGTCAATTTAAAGGTATTTATATATATATATATATATATAAACATATGGTTGACGGACCTACGAGGCTGACGCATGGATCGGTGGACATAGTGATGTTCTCAGTAGCACAAGGCACGTCTTTTGCGTAAGCAGACGTGTAATAGTTTATGCCTATAAAATCGTACGATCCTTTGAGCATTGAGGACTCTTCTGGTGTGAACGTGGGAAGACGACCGTCTTTGACGTGGTTAACCATTTCGGTTGGGTATTTACCGTTGACGATTGGCTCCATGAAGTAGTCGAAGCTGAAGGCCATGGCTCGAGCTGCAGCTGACCGGTCTGCATATGAATCTGAAAATGGGTAGTGCCAATCTGTTTGTAAGACGATACCAATTTCACCTTTCTGAGTCTCCTGTGGTCACAACAGTTTAGGCGTAAAACGCAGTGAGTAGAGTAGACACTGTAGTGCATTTCAAAAACAGAACTTAGCACAACAGAGCATAACGGTAACAAAGTAAAACAGAGCAGATCGGAAACAGAGTAAAAACAGAGCATGTCGGAAACAGGGTAAAATAGAGGACCGCATGCTTAGATAGCTAAAACAAAGTAGAAAGAGCATAGAGATTGAAGGAGAAACATACCTGGTACTTTTCTCTGTAGACTTTGACAGCGGCTCCATGAGCGAGGAGGAGATTGTGGCCGACGATGTAAGGCTCGGTGGCTGCATCGCCACCGGTGCAATCAGGTTTATAGAAACTAGAACATCTTCCAGGTGCTTTTTCACCTGTTACATAACCATCACGTACCACTGTAAGTGGCTCGTTTAATGTCGACCACCTCTTCACTCTATCTCCAAACTTCTGGAAACATAGTTCCGCATAGTCCCGGAAATCATTCCTGTTTTCATTACCAAAAGATCAACAACAGATATAAACCATCTTTTTAATAATCTTTTAGAGATTTTAGATGAACGGCTTACACAATCTCGGCTCCGCGGAAGCCACCGTAAGCGTTTTCGAGTGCCTCTGGTAAGTCCCAGTGAAAGATTGTGGCAAATGGCTTCACTCCTAACACATTACACAAAACCGTAAATGTTGCGTTCTTGAAAAATCTTGACAATTTTCAAAGGTTCCATCATCAAGATTCCGTCAAAAGCAAAAAGCCCTCTAATGTTACCATAGACTGAGAAACAGATAATCATTTACCTTTTAACAGAAGTTGATTAATCAAGTTGTTGTAATAGTTAATTCCAGCCTGGTTTATTCCTCCCTTTAGATCCCCACCTGATTAACAAAAGAATGCGATCACTAATTCACTCACGAATTAATATACAAACTCTTACAAAGATCTGTTCGGATCGATATCTTACGAGGCAAAATCCGTGACCATGAGATCGAGAATCGGTAAGCATCGAAGCCAATTTGATGCAGCAAGTTCACATCTTCCTGATTTATAAAAATTAAAAAAAAAAATGAAGAAAATTGTAATGTTGGATGTATATTTGACCATTTTTTGTTTGTTGCGTGAAGAAAGCAATACCTTGTAAAGGTTGTAAGAATCATCAGCAATGGACCCATTGCTACCGTCCATTATCTTCTCTGCGAAAAGACAAACGTATTATTAAATAATTTAATTTCAAGAAGAGAAAAAAAAAAAAAAAAAAAAAAAAAAAAAAAAAAAAAAAAAACGTATTATTAGCTAATTTAATTTCAAGAAGAGAAAAAAACCCAACTCAGCTTATTAATTTCAAGACAAACGTATTTATTAGATAATTTATGGACACAAGATCAAACCAGCTTAATAAAGGGTGAATTTGCTCGATAGCCATATTGGCATCCTTAATTAACTTTATAGCCATAGGAGAATGAAAATAGAATGAGTAGCCATCGTCAATTTTTTTGGACAAAATTACCCCTACCAAAATAGTATAGTTAATTATAAAATAGTATAGTAAACTAAATTGTTTTAATTTCTAAAAGGAATCAACTGCAATAATTTCAAACTCCGATCAAACAAATGTGATAAAGGAGAATAACCCTAATCTCATCAATTTTATAGAAATCACAATTGGTACAATTTTATGTGAAGAAACATCAATTCAAGCAATTAGAGTATATATAGCTATATTATGTAACAAAATTAATGAGTAGGGGACATGGTAGCCGCCGGTGGTGGAGGAGGAGATGGTGGAAGAGGAGATGGAGGCGGAGGAGATGGAGGAGATGGTGGTGGAGGCGATGGAGGTTTGTCGACGACAACGAGGATTGCGGATTGGGGAAAGGGATCGACGAGATAAAGAGACGAGATTGTGGCCGTAGATGAAGGCGGCGAGTAAGATGAAAGCTAGTACGGTGTAGAAGAAGTGAGTGAGACGCTGTTTTCTACGGAGAGACGAAGACAGTGATAACATCTCTCGGCTTCATGCGACATAAAGCAGCGGCTGGGGTTAAAATGGGAATATTACATATTATGCCTCCTGTATTCTATCCATTTTCTTATAATGGCTATTTTGTTAATTTTGGTTTTTTTTATAGCTACCTACGCTAATTTCTCCTTAATAAACCCAATTCCACCAAAAAAAAAAAAAAAAAAAAAAAAAAAAAAAAAAAAAACATATTTCAAGATTGTTGAGTGTTGATGGTTTTCTAAATGTGAAGACAAACCTGGGAAATTTTCAGAGAAGGTGTCCCAGATACTTGGTCCTCTTCCATCTTCATGAGCAGCACCTTCACACTGCAAAATCGAAAAGATTTGACAAAACAACATTTTAAATTTGAAGACAAAATAAGAACTAAACCTGATAAGCAGTTGTCCAAAAAGGAAAAAACCTGATAAGCAGAAGTAGCAGATCCAAAAATGAAATCTTCTGGAAAATCATTTCTTTTTAATTTAGGTCTTGAAGAGTGGTTCTTGCCGGAAACTCCAATGTAAGCTAAACTAATGACAAACAGTAAAAAGAGACATTTACTTCTCATTTTTTGTTTCTGGTTAAAAAATAATTATTTATGTTTACAAGATATTTGGATATGATAATTTGTATAAATAGAGCAGGTGGAGAGGATCACGGGAGAGGGAGAGAAAGTGCGCAGCAACTACCAACATTTTTTTACTAATTGTTTATTTTTATAAGATTTTATAATCGTTTCAAGAATCACGCTATCCTATAAATTAGCAAACAAAAGACAGAAGTAATCAAGAATCAAAAACTGAGTTATCATATAAAGAAAAATATTGTAAAGCTACAGCGTGAGAACCGATAAATTATGCTAGTGCATTGTTTTTGAATTTTTCCTGCTTTGATTTCGGTTTTGTCCCTTAGTTTCAAATATGTTCCGTATATAAATTCGTTTTGTACTTTACCAAAAAAAAAAGATTTATGCAACGATTAAAAGTAGGCCATGATATCCATTTTCATGTTGAATAGCCTTGGTATCCATTTTGACGAACAAATAAAAACCCCTCACCGGTGACTGAGAACCCCTTGATAGAAAACGGTGCAGTACGGTTTGATGCTCCTTTGGCAGTCTCAAAAGTGACATTTCTCACAGAGTGGTATAATAGGAAACTAACTGACAAACTATGATTGAAATGATAAACACGAAATCAAGGCAGTGACGCTGGAAAGACGAGCACGTAAGCGAAGTTCCAAGAAAAGAAACCTAAGTCTTTGGACTTAGTCATATTTTTCCTTGTATTTTTTGAAATTGTTAAGAACAAGTTTCCTTTTTTTGACAGAATTCATAAATCCGCAAAAAGGCTGAGCTGTGTTTTGAGGAATCGGAGACTCTTACTCCTTAATTAATCTACTCTTAACCTTAAAGTCACAACCAGTCGAACTAAATATATCGTTAGTCACAACAGCCGGTGTAATAAACTTATCGAACCATTAAAGCTAAAATATGAGAGCTCCATGTTTTTTTAGATGCTTGGAAACTCACGAACGCCCATAATTACCAGTGTTTTAAAATATTAAGTTTACATTCAGTTATTGGATCATGTATTTTTGTTTGATGTAATCTAAAATACATTAAAAACAGCTGTTATTCAATTTGAAGTTGATTTTGTAGGATTTAAGGTTTAAGTGGATTTGAACGGATTCTTTGTATTCTTCCCTTTAAAACATGAGTCACCAAATACAAACTTTTTATCTCTAGATTGATTGACCATCATGAGTCACCAGTGTTATCTGGATAAAAAGTTTGTATAACAGCTGTCACGGTCACCAGTGTTCCCTTTAAAATAGACCTTGAACATGGATTGATTGACCGAACTGTGCTACTGATCTTCTTGCAATAGGAGCCTTTGTGCTCTTGAGCTCTCTCTTTTTACAAGTTTAATTATAAGCATTGCAGTTTTTTACCCCAAAAAAAAATTATTTCAATCAATTTCATATTTGGGATTACTCTTTTGAATGTAACTGGGTTTACTTTTCTGAATTTAATTTCATGTACTGCTGTAATTGTTTACAAGATAAAACTTATCGATTCTAGGTATTTTTTCTGGGTAATTCCAGGTACTACTTTGATCCAATTTCTTTTTCAAATTTTCAATTTTGCATTTCTTTTCTTATGTTTACGATCAACAGTGAATGAGTGATATAATATGGCAAGGAGTAATATTTTAATCCCAAGTGGAAGTTCAATCGCAGAAATCAGTTATTTGAGCAATAAGTGGATGCCCAGATGCAATCAGCGGGAAAAATCAAGCGGCAACCATACCTATTTTGCTCTAGCTATGTCTATTGGTGATGACATAGGCTAATTGGGATGAAATTGATACTTTTTTGGATGATTCATCTAAGATTTGGTTTTGAGAAGATAAAAGATATAGTTGCAGTGGTGGAAAAGTATAATTTTTTTTCTTTCTTTGTGACTTCAATGGAGTATCATAATAAGCTTCCAAAAGCTATATTTTCTCATGAAAAAGAAAAAAAAAACAAATCCAAGCAGATCTTATATTTTTCTTTCTTTTTCTATCATAACATTAAACTGTGTTGATTTCAGAATATTATCTTTTATCAGTTTTACATTTTTTTTTATTATTGATTGAGAAATATTTTTTTTTTTGGACCAAAAAACTATATTCCTTTATGAATAAAATCTGTTTGGAAACATGTATAGTGATGGTTAATTTAGTAATCTAAAATATCACTTAAATCAAACCAATGTTTGGATCACTTAAACCAACAATTGATTTTTTAATTTCGCGGTTCAATAAAAGATAATTATTTATAATTTATATAATTTAAACCATTATCTTAAATTAAGAAATTTTCCTAATATAAATTCTAAATAGATTTTTGGTGTTACTAAAAACTCATACATGTTTTTCTTATATATATCGATATTCCAAATCTAAAATTTAGAAAAAAATTTAATCTTAGATGATGGTATAGAAAAAATTTCAAAAACCAATTTGTAAATATTGCAAATATGATGTCATCAACACATCACACTTCTTTGTTTCGGGTTTTACATAATGTCATTACATGATTTTGAAGTCTATTTATAAATGTATTTTTTCATTTTTTTATTAAACTAGAACAACAAACATATTTTATTCAAGAGTATATAAAAGTTTAGAGCTCTTCAGATTATGGATTAAGTTGGTATTAGGGTTTGGACACGCGCCCTGCACGATGTGATATTTTACTCTAATGTTTTTTAACTTAAAGATGTCTATTTATATAACTCGAAATCTTATGCGACATATTAATTTGATGGTTTGGTTCTTATCTTTGTTTTACAGTGTGGAAATTAAACATTTTAAATAATTTTTTAAAAAGATAAAAAACAAAATAAAACATTAATCATAGTCCTAAATTACATATGATAAAATTGAGTGAAAAACATAAAAATCAAATGACTATAGTATAATAAAATAACAAATCAAATGTTTACATTTAAATTATTATTTTTTGTTTAGATTTGTCTTGAAAATGAACCTGGTGATAACTCCTAAGCATGGCAAAGTTGTTAATACCACATGAGAAAAATGTTAATTTTTAAAAATGTTTCTCTTTTAGTATATTAGGGATAACAGTTATAACATAACCACTAATATTTTATTGTTTGAATATGTGTTTGGTTATTGTATTTTTTTTTAATTATTAATAAATAAAGACAGTATAATCAATAGTCAATACTGCAAAATTTGATTCATTTAATACAAAAATTCAGATTCAAATTAACAATATACTTGACAATTTTAATATAAAAGAACATACAACACAAAAAACATACAACTTTTAAACTAACACTAAAATTAAAACATGTTATAAAAACAAAAAAAAAAACAAAAATCAAAAACATAATCCTGCACTGCCGTGCGGATCAGAAACTAGTAGTTTTACTATTATGAATGATCAAGTCCGTGCTACCAGCAAATAATATAGCAACAAATAGTGGACTCAATTAAACCAATAAGCTCATGATTTATTAAATAACAGCAACCTGCTGCCTCCTCCCATTATACTCTCCCTTCAACAATCTCCTAAACCACTTAGCTGATTTCTTGGGATATCTCTTACGTCCATCTTCAAAGTCCACAAACACTAGCCCGAACCGGACCGTATATCCTTCCGCCCATTCGAAATTGTCCATCAACGACCACGCGAAATATCCTTTCACATTCACCCCCATCCTACATTTCATGTAAACATAGTTTCAATATCGTTGTCATTTTACGTAAGAAACCAATTATAATGCTGGTTTCGATTTTGACCGGATCCGTTAATCAATGGGTCATCGGTACCAAGGTCCTAGTTGTTCTTTACCTTTCTTTACACTTGTGTTTGCGCTTCCATGTTATTATAGACATAATTTAAAACGCAAACAAACAACTAAAACTCTATTATGTTTATAGATGTAATTGGAAAAGGAGAGCTTACGAGATTGCATCGCGAACCATCTTAAGGTGATGAGCGTAGTAGTCAATTCTCAAATCGTCATTCAGAAATATTTCGTTAGTGTTACCTTCATCCACTCCTACATGATTTTAAGAAAGAAATTAGTCTAATCTAGTTATTTTACATACCATTTTTCTAGATGCTATAAATTACCGTTTTCTGTTATGTACAAGACGGGATCATTGTATTTGAGTTTTGCATGTAGTAGAAGATCTCGAATGCCCTCAGGGTATATTGAAAGCCAATCCGATCCAGCCTGAATTGAATCATAGATTTACATAAATTACATATGTAAGCATAAACAACTATTTTCGGATAAATAATTCATTTTTTAACGTCTAGAAAATCCATACTTTAAATGCCACTAAACGAGACAAATAAAAAAGTACTGTAAACTTTTATCTATTTTTTTTTTATCGTAATCGTACCTTTGGACCGATGGGCACTCCATTTCGCTCATCTAATTAAAAAAAAAAAACTATATGAGGAATTCAAGATTAAGGTCAAATATAGGTATTTTTGAAAGAAAGAAAAAAACCATACCTACGATGCTGATGCAAGAATCGGTGGACATGGTGATGTTTTCAGTAGCACAAGGCACGTCTTTTGCGTAACCAGATGAGTAATAGTTAATGCCTATGAAATCGTACGATCCTTTGAGCATTGAGGACTCTTCTGGAGTGAACGTAGGAAGACGACCGTCTTTGACATGGTTGACCATTTCGGTTGGGTATCTACCATAGACGATTGGCTCCATGAAGTAGCCGAAGGTGAAGGCCGTGGCTCGAGCCGCAGCTGCTCGGTCAGCGGATGAATCTGAATAAGGGTAGTGCCATTCTGTGTTTAAGGCGATACCAATCTGACCCTTCTGAGTCGCCTGTGGACACAAGCGAAATGCAGTCACAATTAACAACCATCTAACTTCAAGTGTGATGACGGCGAAACAGAGTAAAAACAGGGCAAAGCGAAACAGAGTAAAAACAGGGCAGCGAGGAAGCAGAGTAAAAACAGAGCACAAACATACCTGGTACTTTTCTCTGTAGACTTTGACAGCGGCTCCATGAGCGAGGAGGAGGTTGTGGCCGACGATGTAAGGCTCGGTGGCTGCATCGCCACCGGTGCAATCAGGTTTATAGAAACTAGAACATCTTCCAGGTGCTTTTTCACCTGTTACATAACCATCACGTACCACTGTAAGTGGCTCGTTTAATGTCGACCACCTCTTCACTCTATCTCCAAACTTCTGGAAACATAGTTCCGCATAGTCCCGGAAATCATTCCTGTTTTCATTACCAAAAGATCAACAACAGAAATAAACCATCTTTTTAATAATCTTTTTAGAGATTTTAGATGAACGGCTTACACAATCTCGGCTCCGCGGAAGCCACCGTAAGCCTTTTCGAGTGCCTCTGGTGAGTCCCAGTGAAAGATTGTGACATATGGCTTCACTCCTAACACGTTTACAACGTTACACAAAACATTAAATGTTGTGTTCTTGAAAAATTCTTGACAGTTGTCAAGGTTTTGTGGCAAGATCCTTTATCACCCACCAAGAATGTGTGTTACAAGTAAAAGTCCTCTGAAGTTACCATAGACTGAGAAACGGAGAATCATTTACCTTTCAACAGAAGCTGATTAATCAATTTGTTGTAATAGTCAATTCCAGCCTGGTTTATTCCTCCCTTTAGATCCCCACCTAATTACAACGCAACGTCATTATTAATTCACTCGCGAATTAATATACAAACTCTTACAAAGATCTGTTCGGATCGATATCTTACGAGGCAAAATCCGTGACCATGAGATCGAGAATCGGTAAGCATCGAAGCCAATTTGATGCAGCAAGTTCACATCTTGCTGATTTATAAAAATTAAAAAAAAAATGAAGAAAATTGTAATGTTGGATGTATATTTGACCATTTTTTGTTTGTTGCGTGAAGAAAGCAATACCTTGTAAAGGTTGTATGAATCATCAGCAATGGACCCATTACTACCGTCCATTATCTTCTCTGCGAAAAGACAAACGTATTATTAGCTAATTTAATTTCAAGAAGAGAAAAAAACCCAACTCAGCTTATTAATTTCAAGACAAACGTATTTATTAAATAATTTATGGACACAAGATCAAACCAGCTTAATAAACCCAATTCCACAAAAAAAAAAAAAAAAAAAAAAAAAAAAAAAAAAAAAAAAAACATATTTCAAGATTGTTGAGTGTTGATGGTTTTCTAAATGTGAAGACAAACCTGGGAAATTTTCAGAGAAGGTGTCCCAGATACTTGGTCCTCTTCCATCTTCATGAGCAGCACCTTCACACTGCAAAATCGGAAACATTTAGCCAAAAAAGAAAAAAAAACTATTAATTTGAAGAAAAAGTAAGAGCTAAACCTGATAAGCAGAAGTAGCAGATCCAAAAATGAAATCTTCTGGGAAATCACTTCTTCTTAATTTAGGTCTTGAGGAGTGTTTCTTAGCGGAAATTCCAATGCAGGACAAAGTAATAAGCAACAACAAAAGTAGACATTTACTTCTCATATTTTTTTGTAGAACTTATTTTATTAGAATTTTGGTGTGAAGAACTTTATGAGAGAAAGGGAAATACTTCTTTACTATAAATAGAGTTGATTTGATCATTTGTATCTATAAATAGAGTTGATGGAGGAGAGGTAGAGTGTAGCAACTAGCAACCTCCTTTACTAATTGTTTCGAGAAACCTTATCCTATAAAATTAGTCACTAAAAAAATAGAAGAGATTGGCTTGATTTATCAGAAGCTGAGTCATCAACACAATCCACAATATCGTAATGCTAAGACGTGAGAACTGATAAAACATATATTATTGCTCAGAGCTCCTTCTGAATAAAACGCAAGGCTGTGAGCCTGTGATAACGATTTCATATTTTCTTCTCACCAAAACAATAAAATTGATGCAAATGTGAATTTTGTATACAAAAAAAGTTTTAAGATGTTGACAAAAAAAAAAAAAAAAAAAAGTTTTAAGATATCAGTGCAATGTTTTTCTGAATTTTCCATGCTGATTTTTGTTTCGTCTCTTAATTTGAAAATATAGATGTCGTATATAAATTCGCTTTTGGAGGGGTTTGTTGCGTGAAACGGGTGGTCACTATTCTTTTGGTCAATGTCAAAAAATTGTAAAAAACTTAACGTGGGCAATTATTTAAATCAAAACTATAATACTAGTCCATGATTATCCATTTCTGATGTTGAATGGCTTTTTTCTTTTTAAAATCCTCGAATGGTTATTAGCGGAATACTAATAGTTGGTTGAAATTTTAAGAAGTTAAGTATTGTCAACAAAAAAAAGTTCTTTATATTTGTTTTTTTAGCGGCAACAAATGTTCTGTATTTCATTTTTTATATTATTTACTTTAAAACGTACTCTAGTTGTCTTTTTCGTCGGCAGAATAAGTACGTGTTCTTATATATATGTCGAAATAGGCCGCAAAAGATAAGGGCCTAAAAAGGGCATTAATTTGCTAAGAAAAGTCCTCGAAACAGACCATCTTTTCTTTTAGGGATCTTAGCTCATTTATAAACTGTCTACCCTTTTAACGAATGTAGTATGTAGATGTCTTTTTTCTTTTTCGTTTACCATGTTAAATTGTTAATAATGCATTGTTTGTTTAATCCTTTTATATTTATTTAATTTAACTGACTGGACTCCAAGAATAACAGTGGACAAAGAAGACTAAAAAAGAAACAACCTATAAAGCCGCAAAGAACAAACTAAAAAGGATTTTAGAAAAATAGTTCGAGGGCTTTAGAAGATTCAGACATCTTAGGGATAAAACATAAAGCCGAGCCAGTAGCTAACAAGAATCTCTTCTTCTTCATTGCAGACTTCAACAAGTACTCCTCTTCCTCAGAATCTTCAATCTCTTCTTCTTTCTTCAAGAACTCTTTGAACCACATGGCAGACATTTTTGGGAAACGTTTTAGTCCGTTGTTGTAATTTGAAGAAAAATTAAGAGCTAAACCAAGCAGAAGTAGCAGATCCAAAAATGAAATCTTCTGGGAAATCACTTCTTCTTAATTTAGGTCTTGAGGAGTGTTTCTTAGCGGAAACTCCAATGTAGGACAAAGTAATAAGCAACATTAAAAGTAGACATTTACTTCTCATATTTTTTTTGTAGAACTTATTTTATTAGAATTTTGGTGTGAAAAACTTTATGAGAGAAAGGGAAATATTTGGATTTGATCATTTGTATCTATAAGTAGAGTTGATGGAGGAGAGATAGAGTGTAGCAACTAGCAACACTTCTTTACTAATTGTTTCAAGAAGCCTTATCCTATAAAATTAGTCACTAAAAAAATAGAAGAGATTGGCTTGATTTATCAGAAGCTGAGTCATCAACACAATCCACAATATCGTAATGCTAAGACGTGAGAACTGAGAAAACATATATTATTGCTCAGAGCTCCTTCTGAATAAAATAAACGCAAGGCTGTGAGCCTGTGATAACGATTTCATATTTTCTTCTGACCAAAACAATAAAAGCGATGCACATGTAAATTTTGTATAAAACAAAAGTTTTAAGATATCAGTGCAATGTTTTTCTGAATTTTCCATGCTGATTTTGGTTACGTCTCTTAATTAGAAAATATATTTCGTATATAAATAAATTCGCTTTTGGAGGGGTTTGTTGCGTGAAACGGGTGGGCACTATTCTTTTGGTCAACGTCAAAAAATTGTAAAAAACTCAAAGTGGGCAACTATTTAAATCAAAACTATAATACTAGTCCATGATTATCCATTTCTGATGTTGAATGGCTTTTTTCTTTTTAAAATCCTCGAATGGTTATTAGCGAAATAGTAATAGTTGATTGAAATTTTAAGAACTTAAGTATTGTCAACAAAAAAAGGTTCTTTATATTTGCTTTTTTTGGGGCAACAAATGTTCTGAAAGTATTTCATTTTTTATATTATTTACTTTAAAACGTACTCTCTATCTAGTTGTCTTTTTCGTCGGCAGAGCACGTACGTGTTCTTAAATATGTCGAAATAAGCGGCGAAAGATAAGGGCAATCGTATTGGACTAAGTCGGCATTAAAAAACAAAAAGAAAAACAAAAAGAAATGAGTTGGCATTGAATTTTTCTTTAGAATCGTCTCTTTCTGAAGCCGCGATGGAATCGGCTCTTCCAAACACGTGGCTGCAGGTAATTGGTGTTATTTTTTAATTTTCTAAATCATTTTTCTTTTCTCTCGCAAGACGAGAAAAACATTCTCTCTTCGTCTTCTCCCTTCTCTCATCGTTTTCCTATGAACACACAGAAAACCTAAAATCTATCGACGCATTTCTCTTCTCTCTCTCGTTGCTCTTCTCTCGACGAATCTCTTCCTCCGGCGAGATCTCGGCGGCGCCGCTCTGGCAAGTTTCATCTCCCTCTGTTCCTTATGGTTTAGAAGTTTTGGTAGCGATTTAGCTCTTGTATCCCTTAAACTAGAATTCAAAGTTGCTTGCTCGTTTTCTATGGAATGTCAACTCTGAGCCTTTGGAAATTTCTTCTGTTTTCACTTGTATCGTACAGAGCATTAAACATTGTGCGATTGAAGAATTAGTGAACTGCTCAGTGATTTCACTTGTAAATTCAAGTCAATTAGCTTGATCTGACTATGTGGATGATCACTCAGTTTTCCGAGTTAGCAATGTGTATAAGCTCGTCTTGGTTGCCAAGCCCATGAAGGATCGAAATCCACTCGATTTTGTGTTTCAGTATCCTTTGTTTGTGAGTTCTCTAAGCCTAGTCTGTTGCCAATTAGAAAAAGATATGGATTGTCTCTCTTCACATGTTGTTAAGTCTATGACATTTCTTAAACTAGCATAAACTCTAAACTCCTGAACAAGGTTTCCACATTGAGTTTGAGACTGAACTTGTTCCTTTGATCCGTTGGTTTCACCATTTTGTCTAGTCTAGTCTCTGATTTACCTAGTAACAAGTTTTTGGTTCTTGTTTTTGCTCTAGTCTAGTCTCTAATTTGCATAGTGACAAGTTTTGATTTGTTCTGTCGGTTTCTTGGTCTTTTTGCTATCATTCGGATTGTAACTTGTTTCTCTGAGTTTTGCTATCATTCTGATTCCATTTTTGGGTTGTATTAAAACGTATACTAGGATTAAGACATGTTTTAACCAATTGTACATTGGATTTGATATGTTATGAGCTTAAATCTGAGATCTTGTGTTTCAGTAATAATAAGCAACTCATACGCATGTGATGTTCATAGGAAAGTTTCATTGGCTGGTCATGTTCATGGTTTGTGAAACCTTCTTTATTTCTTTGAAATTAAAAAAGACTGGTCATGTTCATGGTTTTTTTGAATGTGTCTTAACAGATTGGATTCAGTGTCTGGGTATGTGATCTTATTAACTAGACTGGCTGGTATGTATACATCCATGGCTGATAAGTTTTTGACAAGACGTAAAACGTTTTTCCATTTCTCTAAATTTGAAGGGATGCATTCTTGATTGTGCTGAAATTATGGAGGTTGGGGTAAAGAAGGGTTCTTGGTATAGCTACGAAGACCAAAGGTCAGGACTTTACATTGAAAACTCTTAAATCCTCAAGACTTTGCTTATGTGATAGAAACTGGTTTGAGAGTATGTTCTTGGGGTCTATGTTTCAGGCTCGAGCAAGGAAGAGAGAAAGCACTGCAGCATTTAAAGGAAAATCTCTTCAAGACGAGATTGAAAAGGTTAGTTTCCTTTTCACATATATTAATTAAACATTTTTACTTCGATTCATTCTCCTTATCCGTTTGGGTTTTCTTTTGGGCAATGGTGTTGCAGAGAGTGAGATTGTTGATGCTAGATGGAGAAGGGCATCGATCAACACCTTTGTTTAGCAGCAGCTCCTCCTCGGTTTCACATCGTGAAGAAGAAGAAGAAGACTCGCTTGATGGTTTCCAATGACTAAACTTAGGATCTAATCCAACTTTTTCAACGAGAGTGATTTCCACCAAATGATCAACAACACTCATGTTTATCATCTCTTGTTTCAAGTATCATCATTTAAAATTCCAAATGGTTCAGTCTATAAATATGTTTGTATTCAAGTTCAATTTTGTGCAGCGGAGATGGAGAAATAAAGAAATAAATACAAACACTAGACTTATAAAATTCTGAGTTTAAACAACATTACAAAAGAAGAGAACAGTAACTGAAACTTTTATAGAAAACAAGAGTACATATGTCTTTAACAATCTAGAGTATTTATTAATAATAGTTTCATATATTTTATAAATTTATAACAATTTGTAAAAAAAAATTAATTAATTTTAAAGAACCTCATACGGTCTCATAATTAAGAAAATGTTAACTTAAACTAATAATATTTTTAATCTTAAAACATACTTATGGACCATTAATTTGCTAAGAAAAGTCATCGAAACAGGCCATCTTTTCTTTTAGCGATCTTAGCTCATTTATAAACTGTCTAACCTTTTAACGAATGTAGTATGTAGATGTCTTTTTTTCTTTTTCGTTTACCATGTTAAATTGTTAATAATGCATTGTTTGTGTACTCCTTTTATATTTATTTAATTTAATTGATTGGACTCCTAAGAATAACAGTGGACAAAGAAGACGAAAAAAGAAACAACCTTTAAAGCCGCAAAGAACCTTTAGCCCTCTTTGTTGAAAAGCTACTTTGCTTTGCTTCAAAGTTTTAACACAACAAATTAAATAAAGGTTTTAAAAAAATAGTTCGAGGGCTTTTGAAGATTCAGACATCTTCGGAATAAAACATGAAGCCGAGCCAGTAGCTAACAAGAATCTCTTCTTCTTCATTGCAGA
Source organism: Erythrophleum ivorense (assembly GCA_026724425.1). Lineage (NCBI taxonomy): Eukaryota > Viridiplantae > Streptophyta > Magnoliopsida > Fabales > Fabaceae > Erythrophleum > Erythrophleum ivorense. The sequence continues at coordinate 1,364,134 of JAIUCV010000102.1, forward strand.
CTTCAACAAGTACTCCTCTTCCTCAGAATCTTCAGTCTCTTCTTCTTTCTTCAAGAACTCTTTGAACCACATGGCAGACATTTTTGGGAAACGTTTTAGTCCGTTGTTGTAATCGACATAGAATAAACCGTATCGGACTCCATAACCTGCGTTCCATTCACAGTTGTCTAATAACGACCATGCAAAGTATCCTTTAACTTCAACCCCATCCTCCCTAAACAACACAACATTTATTATCAGTAAAAAACTAAGTAGGGTTCTTGTTTCTTGTGTGCCAAGAAACTTAATGGGAGTTTTCAATTAAATAATTCACTTACTGGATTGCTTGTTGGATGCTTTGGAGATGTTTCTTGTGGTACTCTGTCCTTTGGAGATCCATCAAGTTAGAAAGTTTAGGTTTTTTCTCGTAGTCTATGTCACAATGTCCTGAACAATAATTTGAGCACCACAAAAAGTTAGTGAATCATATGTTCACAAAATAATGAAGACAACATATATTGGAAGAGTTTACTATAAAAACATTACCATTCTCACAGATCATGAATTTTGGGCTTTCGTATTTATTCTTAGCATGGCATAGAAACTTCCTAAGTCCTTGTGGGTATAGAAAGTCCCATTCTGAGCCACCTCTTACACCCAATGTCTGCCCAGCTTTGTTTTGTTCTGTTCCGATATGAAAAAGAACTTTGTGAGACAAGAAACCGGTAACAAAAGAGCCATAAATAACACATAACATATGATTGTGAGCAAATAAATGAATAGAAAAACCTAATATGGTACGAGGAAGTGTATTATATAAAATTCCACTTACTTCTCCACTCGATACGTGCGTCAGATCTCCAATTGGGAGTGTTACTGTCCACTTCAGCAATATTTTTTACGTAGAAAGCACTGTAATAATTTACTCCTACGAAATCAAATGATCCTTTTAGCTTCTTGGATTGAGCCGCAGTAAATGTTGGTAATCTTTTTCCGATCGATTTCTTCATAATTTCAGGATAATCTCCATACACCGTAGGATCCATATGCCTATATTAATTAGAAGAAAACCCGAAACACAAAAATATTATTACAAAATTAGCATAAAAACGTATGTGTACAATTTTATTTTTGGTCAACAATGTGTGTGTATATATAGTTTTCATTAAAAAGAAATCACTCACCATCCGAACATGAATTCCATGGCTCGTTCGCATGCATCTTTATCATCAGGGCAATTTGAGTCATAAGGCTCAAACCATACAGGACAATGTGCTATACCGACCCTGCCATCTTTACACTGTGATTCAACAAAAACTGTTATCAATATATGCGTTCTCAAAGATTTCAAGTGCTTTTCAAAACGAAATCAAGTATATTTTTATGTACTTTGGGATTGTTTCTAAAGACTTCAACGGCTTCGGCGTGAGCCAAAAGTAGATTGTGACTAACGGTATAAACCTCGAGCCCAGATTCTCCAGCCATGGCTGCTTCATTCATGTACTTGGAGGCACGTCCTGGCGCTTTTCTTCCCGTGTCATAACCACCAATACTATAAACCCATGGCTCGTTTAGCGTAACCCACAATTTGACACGGTCACCAAATTCTTCGAAACATATGGTTGCAAAATCTTTGAAGTCTTCACTGCAAGAGGATTTAATTTGTATGCATATGTTAAGCGACAGCTGAAATATGGAGTCAGAAACTAACATATAGACTTTTCAAAAATCCCTTACACTGCTTTTTCGCTTAGAAATCCGTTGTATTCATCTTCAAGGGCTTGAGGAGTATCCCAATGAAATAAAGTAGCTAGAGGTGTGATTCCTGTTCATATATATATATATATATATGATCATGTTAGAACTTAGAATATTTTAATCAAAAAAGTTAGGTTGATGTATATTAGTATATAGGTAAGACAGATTAGTTAAATACCATTAGCTAGGAGTTCATCGATGAGATCGTTGTAGAATTTGATTCCTTCTTTGTTTACTCCTTTGCTTTTCTTTCCAACTATCACAAACGAAGAAAAAACAACAAAGGATTAAATCTACTGAACTGTTTCGAAATTAACTCGTTAATATATGCTTAAGAAAGAAAATAGTGGTCTATGTTATCATGAGTAAAAAATAACTTACGAGGCAAAATCCGAGGCCAAGAGATAGAGAATCTAAAAGCATCCATGTTAATATCCTTCATTCTCTGGATATCTTCCTTGTAATGGTTATAGAACTCGACCGCTTGGTCCGCGTTAGAGTAGCAATTTCTCTCTGCAAAATTTCCATTTTATTATTATTGGTTTGGCCTCTTCTTATATACTGAAACAAAATTTAAGATTTTATATCTATACAAACCTGGATGTTTGCGAACAAAGGTATCCCAAACACACTCTCCACGAGGAGCTTCGTTTATGGCTCCTTCATATTGGTAAGCCGATGATGCTGTCCCAAAGAGGAAACCCTCTGGAAAATCAGAACGGCCGAACGAGTTTTTCTTCGAGTAAACCTTCCTCTTTCTGTTAATATTATTTAACAAAAAAAAAATGTTTAGAAAATGTTTCGGCCAAGGATAAACTTTTTTTGCAGAGCCTTTGTGGTTGTGTTGAGGTTTAATCACTTACTGCGTCATTGTTTGTAAAAAGATTTATATTTTTTGGTCCTGAGGAGAAACCCTTTAAATCTGCATGGACAGTATACACAAGATCATGAGTTAATTCATCACTACATAAGAAAATGTTAACTTAACTTTGATATATAAGAGGAAAGATATATACCGAATTGAAGATCTTCTGTTTTTTATATGTATATTGAATGGAGCTGATTGTATTTGTTTCTAATATGAAAAACTGAAACAATGATTTGTTTTTGTTTTTGCAAAATTAATGAATGAATGAATCTAATCTTAGCGAAAGAAAGTAGAGATTGTTGAGTTGTGAGAGAAGTGATGGAGTAGGCGAAGGTATTATATAGGCGAAGGGATTTGCAATTCTACGGGAAGGAACGTAGAAAATTCACTCATTATCTAGTCCAACTAGTGTTGCATCTCCGTATCCTGACCGTTGATTGCTTACTTTTTCTTTGGTCAAATAATTTGCTTGAGACAATTATCAAAATGAAATAAATCATAATGGTCATTTTGCGGTGTTGCGCCGTGTGATATTGAATGGCAGAGATTACTTACTCCTATTATAGTACTATGTTGACTTCAAACTATATTATGAACAGAGACAACATAATTAATTAATACAGTTCCGGCGAGACCCATTTGCTAGTGGCTGACATCTTGTCTTTTTAGTGATTGATTTTAGTTTTGAATTGTTCTTTTCAAAACAGATATCTGCAATTATCATTCCACAATCCACTATGATGACATTCGAAATGAAGCTAGGCACATTAATGGTGGTAAAAATAATTTGTTTGTTTCACTCACATTTTTTCTAATAATATATTTTGAGGTGTTATGTCCCGTTATTATTTGAGGGAAGTGGTAAAAAGGGTTGAAATACGATCTGTATCTCCTTTTTGGTGAAAGACAAACGCGATCTATCGTTATACAGAAACGACGAGTTTTTACCCTTCTGGGTGTATCAATTTATCGTGCACGGGAACATGTGGTCTTTATAGGACTATACGTTGGGCAAATGCCCAATTGTTAAGAATAATAATCTGAATTTTGTGTTTCACTATCACAGTGAAAAATGGCTTCTGTTATACAAGAGCTTGCGCGTTAATAAATTTTATTTTTATGTAACCTAAGTCTGTGTATATAAAAATGTTGTCAAAAAAGTTGAGCAGACTTGGACTTTATGCGGTAAAAAAAAAACTTGGAATTTTAAGTTTTTTTTTTGTCGTCAGACTTTTAAGTTTAAAGTCGATATACTGACTTATTGATTATGAAAGCATCTCCATTGGGGTGAAAAAGGATTTTAAGAGGGTTTTAAACATTAAATTCGAATTATATAAAGATTTAATAAAACAAAATTTTAGAATCGATTTTAAGCCCAAAAAAAAACTTTTCTCAAATTAAAAATCCGACACGTGTCGCGCTACTGTTAACTCACCAAAAAAAAAAAAAAACCGTCATTTTTTCTTTCTTTCTCTCCGCCGCGAATCGCCTTCGCCTGTTTCGTTTCCGTCGATCGGTGTCCGTCCGACCTCCGATCGGAAAAGATGGTGGTCGTGTCTCCCTTTGTCGCTCCGTTTTGCCTATACTGGTCTCTGTTTCTCTGTCTCTCTATCTCTATTTGTCTCCTTCTCTCCTTCTCTTTCTCTGTTTCTCTGTTCCTCCGTTTCACTACAGAGGAGGATTAGCTCTAGCTTCTGAAAACAAAGATCTCATATTTAACGTAAATCTCTTTTGATTTAGCTCTGAAGTCTTTATCTTTATCATACATGATTGGTTTTTGAGGACTTTTTCAGATTTTGATTTCTGAATCCAAAAAGATGAATTATAATTATACTTGTGAATTACTCAAAGGAGATGGATTTGATGATTATGTTGGTAGTGTCTCTGTGATATTAGTTGTTACAGGTGCTTTATGCTTATGTGCAGTCTTGAGTTTGGGTTTTTTTTTGTCTCTGTAAAATGGTTTCCGAAAGGTTGTATTGTTCTCTTGCTTGTTTGCTAGTTTAATTTGATTAATTTGATTTGACGAGCTCATCATAGTATTATTAATTTGATTTGGTTTTGACACTTGAATGTATTTCCATGGTTAGGTGCAAGGCTCAATAACTGGTGGTAGCATAACCTTTGAGGCGAGCAGCAAAATGGAAGAGACATGAAAGATCCATAGCTAATCTCTGTTCCTCTTTGTAGTGATTTAAAAGCATGAACAATTGAAAGCGGATTTGATCGAGCATGTGAGGTATAAATTTCGCTGAAATACCAACTAATTCTTCTCTGTTTTAATTTGCAAATTTATATTTCAAATATTTGTATGTTTTTCAATATTTCAAAATGTATTAAATGTAATATATTTTATTTTTTTATATAATATGTTTAAAATAATAAATTTTAGAAAATTTAACTTTTTTTAAGAATCAAAATTAAGATACTAGCAATAGAGGATGAAAAATTTAACATCACATACAAAAATTTGACATCCCATACAAAAATTTGAAAAATTTAACATCCCATACAAATTTTTTAAAATAGATTTATGTAAAACTTATTATTAAAAAATTATTTAGAACCAAAATGTCTGATAAATATTTATCATCTTCAATTCACCAATCTCTCGAATAAATTATGACGGGAACATTTCATCATGTGTCATAATTCTCGAATAAATTATAATGGTTCAAATGCACTCTTTCGTTTCAAATTTGTCCGTATTGTCCAAGAAATCTGTCCAAGAAATCTACCTACGAAATTTCAGTTAAAAAGTCTGTTAATACAATCTCTACAATATTAATGGAAGACCACATTTCAAAACAATTCGTCTATTTGCAAAGAATGCCACTAAAATATTGTATTTGGATAGAGGGAAGCAAGCATGTAGGGTAGATAGAATTAAGGGTCGTAGAAATATATACATCTAAATTCGTTATATATATTTATAGATATAACAAGCAATAAATAACTTTGATTGTTCAATTCTCTTGTGCCGTCTCTTTTAATAAGATTAAAGATCTTTTTTTGTCACATCAAAGATTTCACATTTGCCCTCTTGGTGATTAGATTGTGAGTGTCCATTATAAATCGCACACGTTGAAAATGAAGCCAACGTAGAATTGATTAAACATTATTGTGTAGAATAGTAAACTCGGAGCAGTCAAGGAAAGTGGTACCAAGTCCGTGGAAACTTTGAACTCTACCTTCCTGCCCATCACACACAAACTGTCTTATTTCGTAGAAACCGCAGAAGTTGGGATATTTCGTAAGGATGCCTAATAAAATGGTAGATTTCATGAAAGTAGAAAGTAGTCAAAACACTTTATTTGTTTTGAATTTTTAACATTTATTATTTGGTTTTGGTTTAGTAGATATAAATAAAATAGTTATATTATTTGTAAGAGTTGTGAGTTGTTTAATAATCAAATGTAAAATAAATAAATAATGACATATCACATTGTATATTCTTTAGGTATTTTATAAATTATTCAACAAACACTACAATGTCTAAATTGACCTTATTATTTTCACAAACTTATTCAACACTATCCCACTAGCTTTCTCAACTCACTTACTCCACAAACTTATTCAACTCAACTTACTCCCCAAGTTTATTCAACACCCTTAATAATACTTATTTACATAGAAGAGACCTCTTTCTGATATAGAGTGCAATCGGGTAAGCCTACGCGATGCTGATCAAAACCGTTCATAATTAAGAAGCGCAAGCCTTAAATCAGTCATTTGCTTCACCCAAAATATCTCTAATTCACCGATATGGTTATAGCTTGGAATACACAAGGCCATGGACCTGACTAGATTGACCGAACCAAACATTTTTATACACAGATATGAAAACACTATTAGGAAAGAATGTCTCTGTTAGTTACCTAACTAATTCCTCCTACTTTAAGAAAGAAAACTCTTGTTGCACACAAAAAAAAAGATGAGCTCTGGCCCAAAACTATTAAGGGCCTCTTAAGTCTTTTTAGTTCTTTGAATTTTTGAAGCGGGTTTGAGAATTTGATTTCCATAGTCTAAACCGGGTTTCTGTATTGATCAAACTAACTAACCATGTCTATAAAGTATAAACCATATATACCCAGTAACAAAAGAAAACACATGTTAAACAAAAACTAAACTGGTAAATTGTATGAGAATAAATACCTAACAAGATCTTTGAATCCCACCAAAACACAGATGTTGAGACTTGAGAGGATTGATGAATACTTCTGACACATCAAAGTGTACAATACCTAAACCATGACGAAATCCGATTTCACCTTCTGCTTCTTTTCTTTAGCTGTTGTTTATTGTCTTTTCCCGATTCCCTAACTCGTTTTCCGGTAGCTGCAGCATTCACTTCCTCTGCTTCTTTTTTAGTTTGTTTTCGTTTCACTGAACTCTTATTACTATTGTTCTCTACCTCAACCTTCTTTTTAACCGTACTGTTACTCCTCAATTCCCTCGGTTTCGCCGTTTTACTGTTATCGTTTTTCGTTGTTTCTTTTCCTTTCTGTGGAGAGTTCTTTTTTATTCTCTTCAAGAAATCAGCCACGCTCTTCTTCTTCTCTGATGCTATTCCTACTGTCTTCTTCTTCTCTGTTTTAGAACTCTCTTCCTCATCATCCTCATCATCATCGTTGTTCGATGAACCCGTTTTGGAATCTGATTGTTTCTTGTTATTATTCTTGGCTCTTTTCGTCTTGGTATCTTTGGCAACGACATCGATAGCTTTGATCGTTTTTCTCCTCGAGCTTCTTGCACCCGTAGTCTTCTCCTCTGAAACTTCCTGAGATTTCTTCTCATCTTTTTGTTTAAGGCTTGACGAAGGAGACGTCTTTTTAGAAGCTGAAGTCTTCTTCTTACAGACAACAAGAGGAGGAACAGATGATTTCTGTATAGAAACCGATAATTCAGCCTCTGATTTGACGACACTACGACCCGATTTTCCAGCGCGTCTCTTCATTTCGTTGGACACGAGTGTTCTTAGCTCTTGTGCAGCCTTGGATTCTAAGGAAGATGGAGGAAAGAAAACAATGGCGTTTGTGAAGAGAAGCTTGAGGTCTCTGTAAAAGGAGAGGCTTGAAGAAACATAGGATCCTTTCTCCATCTTCTTCTCTATTGTCTTCATGTCCAAATGCTGCCTTATCAATCTCTTGTAATCCTTTGTCTCCTGCGAGATAAAATATAAAAGAAAGTGAGACAACAAAAACATTTCAAGTATTGGGCTTCCATGTCCATTTGTAAATAGCTTTCAGTCTAAAGGCCCAACTAAATTCCAAAAATTGTCGGCTTAAAGGGCGGCTGAAAAGTCAATTAGTTGACCATATCCTGAAAGACACGACAAAGCCATGCTTCAACAGGAAGCTGCCAGGTGTCCAAGGTTATGTGACCAAATGTAGGTGACAGAGAAAAAATACTAACGTTTAAGAAGGTGCTCTTGGACGGAAATTTTGTTTTTTGGTAACAAGAATAACGTTTAAGAAGGGGCTCACGTAAGAAAATTATTTACGTTAAAAAAAACATCATAAATCGGACATGGAAGTGGAATTTACCGATCAAACATTCAAACCCACACAGGAAAATCGATAATTCGATACGATACATAAACGGGATATTTGCTAACTTATGAAGAATTATAAAACGTAACTCGAAAATTTAAATAAGGAATAATAAAGCGTAACTCGAAAATTTGAAAAGGTAATGATCGAAAAAAGTGTAAAGTGTAAAGAGTTAAATAAAAAATCGAAGTGGTCCCGACCAAATTGGACAATGTGTGTGGATAATTTTATTAGTTGTCCTTGAAAATTCGCGAGAATAAGAAAAAGAAAACAACAAATCGACCATTAAAATGGAAAGATAATAAAATATTATAATGATAGTTTAAATCTAAGTTGCATAATAACAAATGAATCTTACAAAAAAGGTTTAGCATTTATTTGGCAAGACATAGATAGTTGTTATTTAAGTTGGAGTTAAAAAAACATATTAGATTGACTATATGTAGGCCTGATTGCATGAATATATAGCCAACTATGACATTTTATTTTTAGAATGGAAATCATTTTCTGAAAAAACTATTATGGAAATTTATTTATTTTTACAAAAAAAAATCTATTAAGTCTTATTAGGAAAACGATATTATATTAACAGAATAAAATATACAACACTTTAGTGTGAGATTTTTTTTTTTTTTTTTTTTTTTTTTGAATTATTAGAATGATTGTTAAAAGTATTCAAAGGAAATATATGAAAATAAGGTATAAACTACTTTTTAGGTTTTATAACTATATTAGCACTAAGAAAAATTAACATAACGTAGGAAAATTATCAAAATAAGGAAAAAAAAAAAAAAAAAGAAATCGAGGAAAATAAGGCAATTGCTTACCTGGCTCCGAAGCCGGGATTCGAACACAGAACCACGCGGATGAGACCGAATCAGCTTAATGATTTCAATCAACGGTTGTAATTTAACGCCGGCCGATTTGATATCACCGCCGCGGATACTGCTATTCCCGCCGCTCCTGTATTTCTGTACTTTCCTCTTCCCATGACCTGTGGACGTTCCTGATTCGCCCAACTCGCCTGAGTGACTCATTCCCGATCTTCTACTAACCGTTCCTTCTTCCTCCTCCTCCTCCTCCGCCGCCGCCGCTGCCTTATTAGCCGGATCGGGATGTGGATTTATCGAGTTCTCGCCAGCCTGAACCTTTTTATTCCCGCCTAATCGCTCGTGATCGACGGAGGCTGTCGAGTTCGACTCGTTAATCGACCTATTGTCCCGGTCAGACTCCGTCGTTTCCCGGTTTAGCCTCGCCGGTTCATTTTCGTCGTTCCGCGATCTAACTCCCTTAGAGTCGTCTTCCAGATCTGGTTTACTGTCTCCCTCGTCTTTCTCCTCCTCTAATTTCTTAACTTTTAACTGAAGCGACCTAATCAAAACACAAAACATTTCCAAGAGTTAAATTTAAAAAAAAAAAAAATGTCAGATCCAAGGGCGGAGAAATAGAGACTCTCCGTACAGTATGGAGTCGTCACACCGCTGAACCTCTCGCCGGAGCTCGGCGACACGAAGACTCCGCAACTCCTCGAGCCAGGTGATTTCACCGACTTCGCTGTTTCCTTCTCCTTCTCCGTCGCCGCCGCCGCCGGAATCTTGGAACCGTCGCTTGAGATCTTTATACTTAAGCCGACAATTCGGGGCGGAGGCGTTGAGAGAGCTCCGGGACCCAACCTCCTTGGCGACGGAATCCCAATCGGTATCACCATGGCGTTTAACGGCGTATGTTAACACGAGCTCCTCCCACGTTCCCCATACTTGACTGATCTTATCGTGATTATAGTTATCGTCTCCGATACGATTGTTATCAGAACCACTGCAACTGTAGATATTGGTAGCATCGTCGTCGTTCATGGCGTTCGATGTTACTGCTTCGTCTTCCTTCATCATCCTTCGCTCCGTTCACTAGCCTAACAAACAACACGCTCGCAGTTTTTAGGGATTTTTAATTTTTAATTTAAAAATAAAATATTTGCTTCTTTTTTTTTTTTTTCTTTCTCTTATAACTCTCTCGCACTATTTTGGATTTCGAAGCCTTTATATATGAACTTTACAATCTTTTTGACAAATGAAAAATAATATTAGGTCTGAGCTATTTTTCTATTCTTCACATGAAATGATATAGACCTACGTACAAGATTTTCATCTTTGCTTTACCCATTTTGTGTGTATATATATATATGACGAGTCGGGTCTAGTTGGATCGGTTCGGGTCACCCAACTCTGCTTCGCTTTGTGTACAACCACCGTCTACGGAATAGGGGAATGTAGATATATTTACAGGAATGCCCCTCATGGGTTTAACTGTAAATGGAATGTTCGTTTTCGTCGATATTGTTGGTGAATGTGAGGTGGGTATGAAATTTATCAAACTTCAGAGAGATATGGGCCTTAAATTATTACTTTATGAGTTGCATCTAGGCCCTAATTGAGCGTATTCAGCTCCGGTTAATGTAAATCATAAAATGGTGGGTATATAGAACAAATGTTTGGAAGAATTTGAGTTTAAATGAGTTTTTCGATGTTTTGGATTGAATTAAGAAAGTTGTTATGATTTTGTTATTCAAATTATCTACAATTTTCCAAAACTATGAGATTTGATATTTTCATTTAAGTACACACACGAACGTTGTGTGATACAGAGTTACAGACAGTGCTTGATGGGTTTGATAACATGATTTTTAAGAAAATTATTAAACCCATCACTATATAAAGCAAATAATTTAATTCACACACACACACACACAAAGTTAAAGAGTAGGATCCAACGAGTCAACGACATCTATAGTCCTCTTCTGTTTTAGTATGCGACCTCGTACTCGTAGCTTACTCATTGACTTTAGACCAATAAAAGCAATATCAAGGATTGGAGCATGAGCAAATTGGTTGACTTGTTTGTCAAAGTTGTGGAACAACAATGAATCTCAATCCGAAAAAAACGTTTTATTCAATGGTTGATATTATTGTGTTTTCGAAAGAACCAATAAGATTAAGTGATCGTTTAAAAAAAAAGTGCCAAAAGAAGAGAAGAGAAGTCTGGTTGCCCAACCGAGTGAGGGTAACTAATTCAGCGGCTCAAGCGCATGAAGTTATCGAGCCAGTCCATGTTTACACTCTTCGGCCTCTCAAGTGGCAGTCCAAGAGCTCGGTCCCATATCAGCTGAAACCAAAAGAAAGCGACAAGATATAAGTTTGAGTTTATTGTTAATTATGGATCTAACGATCTGTACTAAATGTGAATTTTCTATAGCAGAATGTGTAAGTACCTGTGAGCAGATTCCAAGACTTCTTGAGACGCCAAAGAGAACCGTGTAGTATCTATATATGACCCCAAAAATAATAAGAAGAAAATGTCAATCTATTGGTCCAAGGCCTAGTCACACGTAGACGAAACTGAGCAATTCCTACCTTGCTTCGGTTAGACCATAATAGTTGAGCAGCACTCCGCTGTGAGCATCAACGTTAGGCCACGGGTTCTTGACGTTACCTAGCTCGGTTAGAATAGGAGGCACAACTTCATAAAGCTTTGACACCTATCGAGTTGAGTGATATATATGTGAGCCAGTGAAAGTTATCAGAGCATGACCATAGATCAAACATTAACGAAAAAAAAAAAAAAAAAAAAGAATTTACCAGCTGAAAAAGAGGGTCATCGGGTAGATGCTTCAAGGCGAACTCTCTTTGGCATACATATCTTGGATCCGTCTTACGCAAGACCCCATGTCCATATCCTGGAACTACCTGCAAGGCAATAAGTTTGATTAGATATCTCACGAAAACCTGAAGTATTAAAACATACATAACCCCAAACTTTTATTCATTAATTGATCATCTAAAAGATTGGCTTGTTATCACTATCAGTCCATACATGTGGTCTTTCTTCAAATACTCTATCAATAACTTAACTTTCGTTAAGATCATGTTAGCTATATGATTTCAAAAGGCAAAGCAGAGCGCTATTTTTATTTTACCTTGCCACTGTTTAACGTTTTCCAGACATAATCTTTTAGCTGTTCGTTTGATATATTTTCCCCACATTCCTCGACAACCGATTTGATCCATAGCAAAACTTCCTGCAACAAGACAATGCATAAAAAAAAGAATAAGTTTTAATTCTCAGTTGTTATCACCTCTAACTTTACAATTTTAAAAATTTGGGTTTGGGTTTGGGATATAGGGTGATTGGTAAGTGCTCTGCAGAACTATAGGGCATGATTGGTTGTTGCTGTAACTTTATTTTTTTTGCTGTAGAAAGAAGGCTGTAAATTTTTTTGATGTAACTTTAGATTTATCGTTGTAGATTTTTTTGCTCTAAAATACTTTATTTATTTAATACATATTATAATAAATATGCAGCATTAAATTAGAAAAAAATAAATATAGAAAACAAAAGAAGTAAAAAAAGATATTAAACCAAAAAATAAGTAAAGAGAAAAAAGAGAAAATTGGTGCTCTGAAAATTTGATTTCTAAAGACAAAATATTTTTATATTTAAAATTATTGCTCTGAAATATAAAAATAGAACTAAAACTTGATTGGTTTAACACTAGTACTTTAAAAAAAATTTAGCTCTGCAGAATACTTCCCACTCAACCAAATGTTTTCGATAAAATGATCAATTGGTTTAAAAGAATGTCAACTTACCAATGTTTTCAATGTTTTGGATCATTTGGGCTAAATAAAAAAAAACATTTGGGCTTTATAAAAACAATCAATGATTTGATGATTTATACGATTCTTGGGCATTGATATCATTGGTTTAAAAGAATCATTTGGGCTTTATATCAATGAGTGATTTATATGATTCTTGGGCATTGATATTGGGCATTTGATTTGATGATTTTTATGATTTCAGGAAAGGGAAGAATGTTTCGAAGCGTTCGTGAGAAAGGGGATCATCAAACTTGTGCGTCGCATGTCCTCTACATCAGGTGCATACCCATCCATCTCCGAGGAATTGTGCGTTGGATCGAACAAGGTCATTCTTGAAACAGGAAAGATTGTACGGTTCGCGCACGTCAATGTTATCTACCGTGTGTACGCTTTACGAGCCCAAAGGTTATAGGGTTATGGTAAGTTCGATTTTCCATTCCAAAAACTAGTTTTTTTGTTTTTGTTTCCACATTCATGATGATTTTATGTCTTACTTTGTAGGTTGATTACATAGCAGAGCCCTTTAGTCGAGGTGGAAGTCAAGATATTCAAGAAGTAGCTTCACGTAATTGGGAGCACTCTTACACCTTGATTAACAAATCAATAGGATCGAAGGAATGATAATCTAACAATTCATGTATGTTTTTGTTTTTAAAGGATAACAACTATTTTTCTTTTTCTTTTTTTAAATAAATAAAACCTATTCCATATTTCACACATTTGTGATGTTGTTGTAGGTAACCACAACAGCATTGTCTATATCGGGCCATATAGACGAAGACATCACTGCAGTTAACGTGACTTCTACGGCAATGGATTTATCCGGCATTCGATGGGGTGGACCGGTAGGAGCCGTGTGAGAACTCAAATGAAGAGATTGCTTGAGGTGTCTGCTTTTTAGGAATTCAAAATGCAATAGATATACGTTACAAGGTTACTTGAGGAAGAGGGTCATTGCAAATCAAGTACAATCCTAAAAAAACCAAAAAAAAAATATTGACCAAGAAAAACTAAGAAGAAGGAAAGTCCTCTAGCTTCTTCGGAACCTTGCTGTTCATAAGCCATTCCCTCTTTTGCTTTGCTTCCCAATTTCGTAGACGCAATTTTGTTTGGCCCCCTATGAGTTCCAAGGCCTACACAGACATTAAAAAAAAAAAAAAAAAAAAAATCAATACGTTGTATGAGTTTTAAAGCCTACACAAATAAATTATAAAAAAATGTTGAATATGTCACTCCGAACAAGCTAGTTTTAGTGCATCTTTTTTATCTTTTTCGGAGATTGCATAACCATCCTTCTTTATATCAAAGTCCTCCATGATTACTTTCTTCCGTGTACGCACATACGTCAACTCAAAATCGCATAAAGGATGCTGCATAAAACTTCTTAAGTTAGAAATAAAAAGATAGTGATTAAAAAAAAAAAAATTTAAAAATGTATAAACTATACCATATGCGCCACTGAATCAACTGTTCTCATTAACTTGGTTTGCAAACTAAACTCAGATATCCCGAAAGCACACACATTCAAAGCAATCTCTTCTTATCTGAGTCCTCAGTTACACATTACATGAACCTAACAGAACATTTTCACAAGCTAATTTTTGAAACAAAGCATGTACAAGCTCATCTCCAGTAACATTTCACATAAAACTCGGTTCCAACATCCTGACGTAGACAACTTCAAACAAACATTCCTCATAAGTCATAACTTTGCGTTCTTAAGCACATAGTTTCATCATCTAACAAAGCATTTCTCCAATCTAATATTTGAAACAAAACAAAAAAAAAACTATATACGAGCTCTTGCGAAGTGTCTTGGGCATGTCTCAAGTGCAAAACTTTTGGCAAATTCATCTCTCAAAAATCTCAGTAAAGAAAAGCTTAATAATCTACATAAAAAGAAAGAAGCTTGCACATTGTTTCAACATCTTCTTTCAACAGACCTAAGACGTAGCTCTAAAAGCCAGTTGTTAAACAGTCCATCACTAACCTTCAACATCTCTGACAATGGCATCAAAATCCCATGTTCCTTAAGCAATCTATGCCTTGGCTTTATCTTCCTCTCTAAGCTAAAAGAAAAGTACTGAGGGAAACGTTTCAGCTCCTTCACGTCTCCACGCATCTCCTCCAAGAAAAACTCAACTTTCGGAGCTAAATTGTTATCCACGCTGTACGTCAACAGTGCCGGAGATCTCTGCAATGAAACAGAAAAAACAGAGGCGGACTAAAAAGCAGTGAAATTAACTTATATTATATCTTGCAAGTTCCGTAGTTCATTTTTTTTGTCCTTCGCAAAACGTTCTCTCAGCTTTACTTGAGACTCTATGCATTTAACAGCCTACACAAACAAAAGTAGAATGCAAATACATTCAATTCAATTGTATTTTAGAGAAGAAACAAAACATAAAATTGTACAAAGAATTTACACAAGCTGTGTAACCTACCTCTAGATGAGCTAGCTTTAGATAAATAGCTAGATCGTCCACTGAGATCTCACGAGCTTCCAGGTCAACCATGATAGTTTTTCCGCGTGTACATACGTATAACAACTTGATATCGCTTCTACGTAGCTGCATAAAAATTTGAAATCATGATGATATATTGAAAAGAAAAAAAAAAAACGAGAGAGAGAGAGCTAGTTAGGAGGATATATATATATATATATATTGGATATTGTGTCTGAAGTTAACCTCGTCCTCGGTAGGATTTATTATGATCTTTTCATTAATCCTTCCCATGCGGATGACTCCTAAAGGTCCAGACGGAGTGATATTTGATATCATAAGAGCAGCTGAACTTGCAATGGTCGCCAATAAGCCAGCATCATGTCTTGAGTTTAATGTAAAAAGACGTGCAAATACCTACAAACATACACAAACATACACATTTAACAATTAGAAAATCATGATCCTGAAAAAGGTATAATTTGCATGTTAAAACAACAAACAATTACTAGTCTATACCTTAACGTTAGCATGGAAATTTTCAGGAAATAATGGTCTTATCGATCTATAAAGTAGCTGAGAACATATGATATCTGGGTCTGTGGTCTCATCATAATCATTGTCTGTGGTCTCATCATAATCATTCTCTTGATCTGATGATGAGCCATCATATTCCGAGCTTCCTTCATCTGTCATCTCAGAGCTATTAATATAAAACAACTCTGCATCTGTTGGGTCACAAGGGTCCCATATAAACCTTTTTGGGTTATAATGTTCGCATTTTTTTCCCGTCTTAAGAGGTTCTAATCTTAAACCATATGGACTCTCCACATAATGAACCTTAAAACAAAGAAAATTAATTACGAATACATTAGTAACTAGTATCCAATCCATATCCAAGTTAAAAATGATTTTTAGGAAACCAATTTAATCAGAGTTTACAAATGTTAGGCACACACTTTTTCTTTATTTAAAAAAACATGATAATAACAAATTTAATCAAAAAATTATGAAGTTAAATGTAACGCACCTTTAAGACCTTATTATCTTTGTGGTTGTAGTGGGACACCATAATGCTGGACTGTGCTGTAGTGCCATTCATGTGACACCATATAGAAGTTCGATTTACTTCATCAGATCCCACCTCCAGGTTAATTACGTGAGATCCAAGTTTGAATTCTTCAATGACAGGCGGGTTAAGGCTGTAGAACGAATGAGAATGAAAAGCTCTTATCTTATTAGATGCAATCGTCTTTAGAAACTCAGCTCCTGTAGTTGTAGACAGAAATTCGACAATTAATTATTATGACAAAACTAAAATCATAAGTCATAACCACAATAAAAACTAAAAAGGAAAAACTCTAAATTCTAAACCAATATTAATATTTAATTCGACAAAACTAAAATCGGACCTTGACCGAGACAAGGTGGTTTCGATTGCAAGACTCTCAGTTGACCAATAGTTACTCTAGACATAAGGCAAGATCGAACAAGAGCCAACGCCATTTTTTATCCTCTCACGTTTATCTCCAACACCTCAGAAGCAGCGTTGCTACAATTCAAAAAAGTAAACCAAATTCATTTTACCAAATAGCCATAACAAAAACAGAATTCCGAATAAACTATAAAGATATGCAGAGTGGTAAACTAAAACAATAAAAAAATATATGATCACTGATCGAAACAAAAATGTCAACCTTTCTCTGTAACAATAAACAAACATGATCGATCATAGAGGCTCATCGATTAACCAAACTCAAACTCAAACTCAATGACAATAAAGCAATAGCGAAATCAAATGACTATAAAACAAAAATTAAGGTGCCAAGACAATAAAATGAGAACCAGTGATCTGTTCTTATGATCTGTTCACATAAATTAAAAGCATAAAAGTAACAACTTACAGAAACTGAATTGATTTAACTTGATGCACAAATTTAGGAAGCTCAGATTATTCGACCGACGAAAACGAGGGCAATAGTACATGGGGTATGAATAAGAGCAAAATACTTAGCGGCGAACAGGCGGCGATAAAAACAATTGGAGAAGATGATGGATTGATGGTTAAAGGAAAAACCGAAACCCTTTTTCTTATCTGATTAAGCGAAGCTATTGTGGATTTTTATATTACTTTTGTTTTACATTTTAACCCCCAACTCTTTCTGTTTTAGCCTCAAACTCCCTACGTTGATAAAAGGTCCCTCTTAAAGATTTTAAATTGAGGGTTACAGAACTTATTTATCCCTTACCTGGAGAGATTTGATTGATGATAGCATAGCTTTTTCGGACTTAATGAATCACTCCAAAATTCTCGCCGGAGATAATGATTCCTTACTCCTTCTAATTTGCTTGGCATAAGAGGAAATACGAAGAAGAACAAAGTAGAGAAACAGGAAAGCGGTCACAACAGAATTAATTTATATTCGCTTCTTCCTACTAAACCAATTGATTACAATTTAGAAACCAAACCGTTTGAGTTATATTCGGTTCAGAGTCCGTGCCTCGCAAGATTCGAAGCAGCCGCAACGATTCTAAAGCCTTGAAATTAGGTCATTAATAAAAAAACGTAGCTTATTGTTGCTAGCTAAGGTAAAATAAAATAGCTGTTTGGTACACTTAAAAGAGATATTTGCGGTTTAGATAAGATAAACATGTTTTTTTTTTTTTTTTGTTGGATGAAGGAAAATAAGCCAAGCGAATAATTCACGTACGTATATGTTTTCACAAAAGACAAAAAATGTACATGTATAGTAGACAACTTCCGAGACTATAATATTAGGTCCGAAAGGCCGGGGTTTGATATTCGACACTCTGTTAGTTATCATTTCAATCATTTTTCTTTTATGAAAAACAAAATAAAACTCAATCGCAATATCATTCTCACGTTTTTATTTATATTTATATATATAAACTTGAGCAACGCTAAATTTAATCACAAATACATATAATTAATACACGCATGCGTGAGCACAAAGTGTTACACCAATTTTAAGTAGAGTCTTTACATGATCGGAGATCAAAACTCAAACTTACTCTCTCTTGGCAAAATCAGTCTACCAAGTTACGCTACACTCTTTCTTGGCACAAAGTCAGTCTACCAAGTTAAATCAAAGGGCACCCAAAAACAATATCTATACAATTACAAATTATATATATACCCCTACCTATATGATGATCTTCGTCTCAAACCTCGTGTATCACGATGGTTAATGCCTCAAACCATGTCTTGTCATATCCCATATATCGAACGAATGATAAATTCATCAGAACCAATAGGAATCACGATTTTAGTAGAAACCCTAGAGATTAGAGCAAGGTGTGACTGAGTTTACTTATTGCTCTTGAAGATCAAACCATCGACTTGAGAATATGTCGTCGTCTTCATCAAGATCGATTAAACCCTCTAAATTAAAGTATGTGTTTGGGTTCGAACATGATCCCCATTCTTCCTTGACCGCGTGGCTTCCTATAAACATATTGACCAGCTCCGCCGTCTCATGGCCGTTTTCTTGAGATGGTGGCGGAGGCGCCGGAAAATTTGTTTGGGTTGTCTTTTTTTTAGTACCGATTTTGGTGATCTCCGGTTTTCCGGTTAGACTTTGGACAAGCGTACGGAAGTTCTTGACGTCGGTGTTGATGATCTCCGGAGCAATTATATGGATGATACGGATCTTAGGCTTGATCTTGGAAATTATTTGGGAGTTCTTGTTCATGGGAACCAAAGTTTTTGAATAATCTGCGTAGAAGCTTTGATGAGGAAGATGATCAAGATCGTACTCAGCCTTCATTGAACCTCTCACCATTCAGACAAAAGAAAAGATTTGGTTTTTGTTTTTTTGTTGGATTTGAGGTTTCTTGTATTACTTCAAGATATAATATGCATATGTTTTGGATTATCTGCGTCTGTATAAATACACAAAAAGTGAATATGCAATTAAATACAATATTATTGTTGGAAGGTCAAAAACATCTACTTATTTAAGTAACAACAGCTGAATATGAAAATAGTAAGAAACAGAGATGGAAATAGCTATGGACCTGCCCTCCATGACACACATAGCAAATTGATTTAAATATACAGTAATTTTTCCAAGAGAATGATCTGTTTCTTTTACGCCATCGAAATAAAATGATTTTTAAATTTTCCAACTGGCATATTAAAAATCAATAATAAGTACAAACATAAAGTAGATGGCGTGAGCGATGTTTTATTTTTTGGTTAGTTGGGGTTGACTTAGCTTATCGGCTTTACCATTGGATGTGGATTTATTGTTTTATTTACGAGTTTGTTATAATTGTCGGCATAATTAATCTTATATGGCTTCTGGAAAAATGGTTTCTTCTAGTTGTAAATATCTATAAAACATTCTTTTAAGTAATTTTCAAGGAATATGTAATTGTTTATTTTTTTGATAAAAATATGTAATTGTCTACAGTCTGCGGTAATTGTAAACATCGTCATATATGTGACGTAGATAACTTAGACCTTCTCTATTGAATCGGACAAGGATTAGATAAAACCGAGCAAAAATGCATAATCTATGTGACCTACTAATAACTTAACGAACACGACAGGTGCTCGTCGCACGTGATATATGCTTCAACTCTGCACGTGCAATGCTTTTTGTTTGGTTTAAATTAATTATTCAGAATTCAAAAAAAAAAAAACACAACGGCCGATAATCATACGGAGAGGTCACACAAACTCATCATCCAATTAGAATTTTTTTATTATACTTACAAATTTGACCCCAAAAAAAAAATATTATACTTGCATCATTCGAGTTTTTTTTTTCGCTACTTGAATGTTGCATCAACCGAGGTAAAGGTCAAATTTATTTAATTCATAGAACATAGTTATAAGCGTGTTTTGTTATATAAATTTCCTAGAGATTTGACATTTGTATGCAAGTAGCTGTCTGATATTTTGTAAGGATGGTTTTTTTCTTCTTTTCAGTCATTGTTTATTGTTGATACGCGGGATTGTAGATAACAATAAATAAAAAAATCTCTATACTAAGAAGAAGTAAGAAGTAGCCAAGTAGGTACCATGTGTATACAATTAATTAAGGAGTAAGATGAGAAAAACCAAACAAAACAAAATCATTTGATCATGAACCTTTCCAAAAAATTCTAGACTGAATCTGAAGCCAATAGTTTCCTCAAGGCTCAAAGGAAGAGACCAGAACATGTTGAATCGATATTTCAGTCCTCTGGAATGGCGAGCGGCTAAGTTACGTACGTCAAATTCAAGAACCTAATTTCAAAGAGGACCAATTATATTATATATATCCTAGCAAATTTATATAATATATGATATATCTAAGGTCATTCATCAATCATCACTACACAATTCGTACAACTAGATGTCTTAATAAGAGTTGAACATGGATTTCATCAAAACAGTCCTACCAACATGTACCGGTTTGGCGGTTTGATCTTTCTGTTTCTTTAAGACAGTTATATGATCAACCCATTTTTTGCTCACATCAGCAATTTTTTTGTTTTGTTTTTAAGATATAGAAATGGATAATATCGCGAAGTTCGAGTATGAGATCCAAAGCACATCGTAGTAAAATAGAGTAGAAGTAGGTTCTTGATTATGATCCTTGGAAAAACGTAAACCAGAAGATCCAAAGCATATCGAATTATACGGTAGTGGACTAAGTAACCCGCATTTACATTTTCCAATAAAGTGAAATTAATTATAACCTCGTCGAAGTAATACTCGAGAAGTGAAAAACGTAGAACAATCATTACCTTTACGTTAATTTCATCAATTATTGCATCGAAATTAGAGACCTTGATTTGACTAAAACCATAGTATAAAAAACAACTCTCGTTTCTGTGATTATAATTAAGAATCGATTAAAAAAAGCCGAATCTGTAAAGAAAACAGAGAGCAAAGAAAGAACACACACACACGCTTATTTGATTTGGAAATCTTAGCCAATAATCGAAAGCTTAAAACCGTTGTTACGATGGCGTTGCGTTGCTTCTCTCTCCTTGGATCTCGTCCCTTCTCATAGCATTTTCCAGACCTGAAACCGTTCGAGCCAGATTTCTCTCCATCTCTCCCACTCCCAATCTCATCTGCTCATGGCGACGAGCAAGTCGCCTCAACGCGTTTCTGATCCCAAGCCAATCGTCTTCCTCCTCGTCTCCATCGGCAATCGTTGCCAAACCCGACAATCGGATCCTCATCTCAGCCTCTGAACCACCGGTTTCCACTTTCGCCGCCGTGGGGAGCTCGAATCGGCAGAGCGGACACGAGTTGTGATCCGATAGCCAAGGGACGATGCAACCGGAGTGGTAAATATGGCTACACGGCAATCTCCGAGCGGATTCTCCGACGACGAAATCCTCTTTGCAAACGGCGCAGAGTAAAACGGAATCTGGATCGGGATCTGAGTTATCGGTTGAACAGAGCATGGACGACGAGATCTGGATCGTGGGAATCGAATCGATATCTGAAGATTTCAATAACGAGGAAGCAGAGGAAGAAGATGAAGATGAAGACGATCCGGAATTCTCGGATGCGAGATGGCGGAGAAGACGGTGGAGGTAAGGGCTATCGAGGAGGAAATTATCATCGGAATTAACCGTCGGATCAACGAAACACCAATCCTCCTCGTCTTCGTCCTGTTCTCCATCATCTTCTTCTTCGAAATCACCGATGGTGACGTCAAAGAGAGTCGGGGATGATTCGTCATCCATACGTTCGAGGAAATCGATGCGACATTGAGGACACAAGAGAGGAGAGGAAACGGAGGATGAAGAGAGAAGCGATAGACTCATATCACATTCGTGACACCAGTAAGTTCGCCGATCAGGCTCACCGTGGACGGTGGTGGTGGTTGTGGAAGATGACATTGGTGGTTGCGGAAAATGCGAGTGAGAGAAGGAGAGAAACAAAAAAAGAATGTGAAGATAATCAGTGGTTGTGATGTTGTAGCAGTGATAATGGATCCATGATTGGTTTGTATTGTAGCCTTTAAATTTCAAGGCCTTTATTCTTAAGCCTGATTATTGGAGTTTTTTTAAGTATTTGTTTAAGTGAATGGATTAAAGTTGGTTTCAAAGGGCCCACCATTTACTTGGCTTTATACACAAGGTTTGGTAGTGGGTCTATCTCTCTCTCTATTCTCTATAAAGTCTTCTTGTCTTTCCACTTAAAACAGTGTTGCCTTTTTATCTCTTAACAATGAAATATTGAAATGTAAGATTGTTGTTTTGTAAAATCGTTTATAAGTTTATTGATTTACAAACTTTGTTACCTTCACTTCGCCAAATATTTATCTAGTAGCTAAAAAAGAACACTAGAACAGTGTTTCTGCATCATATGTAAATTGTAGACGTACATTTTTCTTTGAATACTTATCTGTAGTCTTGTATTATGTTCTAGTGTCATTTTTTTTAAGTTGAGAATATAATTTGTACCATCATCTTATGTTAACAATAAAACATGACAAAAAACACTAGCAAAGATAAATATTGCTTGAAATAGCATAATTTGGACACAAACATCATCAGTCGCTTTGGCCGAGTGGTTAAGGCGTGTGCCTGCTAAGTACATGGGGTTTCCCCGCGAGAGTTCGAATCTCTCAGGCGACGATAATTTTTTTCCTTTTAGGAGTTTTGATTTCGTGTAATTTGCGTCTCTTCGGTGGCTTTTTTAAAACGCTGTTGCAACGTGCGTTTACTTGCTTTCTTTTTTTTGCTTACATGATAAGCCACTGAAAGTTCCGTTTTAAGAAATCAAAATCACCGTTTCCAAGTATGGGCCAGAATTTATAAGTACGTTTTAATAGATTCCAGTTGCCAACAAACAAACAACCAGCACAGAAAGATTTATGATTTTCGAAAGAATCTCTGACAAATTGATTCCACCTATCCACTTATCTCTGCAAAACTAAATTCCAAAATTCACCCATAACCAAATCGGGTAACAAAACCAACATGACTTCTCAGAATGTTCTTTCACCTTCTCTCTCCAACCACTTCATTAATCTTCTTCCAACTTCCAAGTATCCAAAATTTTATAATAATTTAAAGTTTTCAACTAAAGAAAACGTGTATGAGAGCACAAAATGACGCTGGAAGAAAGTTATTACGGTAAGTGGGAAGAGTGTACAAACTGAAACCACCTTCTCGCTGTCCTCTTCATGCCTTTATTTTCCCTCCTTTGAGGAAAAAATTATCTGTTGCTTCTAAATCAATCTCTCATTACATGGGTTTGATTTGAAGTTGATTCTGGGTGCTTGGTTTCAGGTACGAGAAAAGCTCCTTCCTTTATTTTTACTTTTTTGTTCATGAGTGAAAATTTCCATTTCCTCTGTTTTCTAGGTCTGAAAGTTCCTATTTTTTTCGAATTAGGGTTTTTGAAATCCCGATTCCGCTTCCTTTTGTTTCTGATGCGAATTCGATTATGGCTTTTCAGGTCTAAATTGATATAAAAATCCTCAATTTTGCTGCAAATTTTCGTAGCGGTTGAGAAAATGACAGGAGGGAGTGAGGAGGATCCGTTCACAAAACGTATTGGAAGATGGTCTGTGTTCTTCTATGGAGTTGGGCATATGCTTAATGACATTACTGCTTCTTGTTGGTTCACTTACCTCCTCCTCTTCTTGACCCAAATCGGTCTCTCCCCAAGGTGAAATTTTCATCCAAATTTCCATATAATCCTGACCCTTGATTTGTGAAAATTCTAGTTTTATTTTTTTTTTAATTCCTTCTGTAGAGATGCAGCCATTGTTATGCTCTCTGGCCAAGTTGCTGATGGGTTTGCTACTATCTTCACTGGTGAATTGGTACCATTTCTCTGTTTCTGATTTAGCCTTTGTATAGAACAAATTTCGAAATTTGAGGTAACAGAAATTGGTCTTCTGTAATGGCAGATAGATAGGTTTGGGCATTTCAAGATTTGGCATGCTGCAGGATCAATACTGGTTGCAATCTCTTTCTCCTCGGTATTTGGAGGTTGTCTGCCTTGTTCGATCCTCCATAACGACTCTTTAACGCTCGAAACCTTCTCCTATAGCATGTTTGCAGCTATCTTTAACATTGGATGGGCTGCTACTCAAGTTTCCCATATGTAAACCTCTTCTTTCTCATTTCTTTTCACTTCATCTTTACCCATTTCCATGTTTTTGTTTGCTTTCTTATGTGTGTGTGACTGTGTGGTTGCTTATTCACTCTTCAGGGCTATGGTTAATTGCATTTCGTTAAACTCCACAAGCAGAGTAGCTTTAACAAGCTGCCGTAACGCGTTTACCATGGTTAATCTCTTCACCTGATCTTTGTTTATTACTACCAACTATGCTCTCTTTTGTTTTGTGATTTAACAATGAATAGATTGGTTTTCTTGATATGCTTTTTCAGGTTGCTAATCTTGGCTTATATGCCATTGCTTTAGTAGTCTTCGGCGTTATCAAGGCTGGTTCCAAAGAAAACACCGAAACTCAGGTTTCATTCTTCTTATTGACTTCTCTCCATTATGTATATATTGGAGTAAGTAAGTGTGTCTCAGTACTGATTGCATGTTTTCTCTTAAACCTTGTCTCTGCAGTATCGCTGGATTGCGTATTCATCTATCACAATCGGATGCTGCTTTGTGGTCATATTTCTTATGGGGACAGAAGAGCCTAGGCATGTATATGCTCAATTCTCTGAGTTCTTGAATTTTAACAAGAGATTTGTATATAGTCCAATGAATGTTATATGCAGTTTTGATCTTTAAAGGATGAGGATAGAGTTGAGAGAAACTAGCCGAGCAAGAACACCGTGGGTCTATTGGTTTCGGAAACTTCTATACTACCAAGTCGCTATGGTTTACCTCCTCACTCGTTTAGTATTGAACGTTTCTCAGGTCTGTTTCTGCTTTCTTTCTTGCTTGTGTTTATGTTCATTTTGGGGGTAAATTCTCACACCATGTGTTGCATTCCACCTTCTCAGGCATATCTTGCATTCTTTGTTATCGATGATTTGCAAATGGATCAGTCCGCTAAAGCTTTGGTAAGATATTCTTTTCTCATATGATCCATTATAGTATTTATATGATTACTCTCTGACCTGATCAATTGGTACTATTCAGGTTCCTGCAATAATCTATATCAGCAGCTTCGTTGTTTCGGTCCTGCTTCAGGTTTCAAATCCTCACACATTCATTCTTCAATTATCTCCAAAATTTTCTGCTAATTACTATGATTATGCGCATAATAATGTAGGAGATACCGTGGAACGGAAGACGCTTAAAGGCGTATTACTCAGCTGGTGGTATCATATGGATATTCTGCGGTGCAGCAATCCTTCTATTGCCTAGAGACATTAGCTCTTTCATGTACGCAATATCGATCTTTATTGGCATTGCCAATGCATTAATGATGGTATAACAACAATATCTCTCCCTACCTCAGAGTTTTTGATTAGTCAATCAGGTCTAAACCTTGTCTGACTCGTCGCTGATTACAGGTTACAGCGATCAGTATGCAGAGTGTGTTGGTTGGTGCAGAAGTCGGTGGATGCGCATTTGTTTGTGGTTCATTAAGCTTCTTAGACAAAATGTCTTGTGGCCTTGCTCTATATATTCTTCAATCACACCAAAGTAAGTTCCTTTTTTCTTTGGCAATCATTTCAAGACCCACTTGAGCTGAAAATGTCTTGGCTTTGCAGGTACTTCACCTAGAATCCGAGTAAACAGCAACCAACAAAGTGTTTACCTTTCGGTTACAAGATACGGTTTAGGCCTTGTTCCAGCTTTATGCTCGTTTGTTGGTGTCGCTGTGACATTCTTTATGGAGCTTGAAGCTCCTGGTTCACTGTTGAAGCCTCTGCGTGAGACGTTACTAGAATGACACAATGACAAAAGCTCGTTTGTTTCTCTTTTAAACTGGTTTGATTTCAGATCTACTAATCTTGTTACGATATACGGGATTCCCCAGATTATTTACATGATGATATTGTACATAAGGGACTAAGGGAGATAGATCACACTGGTGACAACATTTATTCGGTTTGCCTTGGATTTTTGGTGATTACAATTTGCTAACGTGTTTATGTGTCTATATTCTGAACATGTAATTCAATACTTAACAAGTGTAACGACCGCAAGTATTCCCCGATCCGGACAAAACCCTCAACATAACCATTTGTACCGGAAGTTCCAACTGAAAGTTCTAAAACCAAATAGAAATGTCCTTAACCGGGTTCTCCATGAATGAGATAACTCTTCAGACCGGGAATTTGAGATATAATCGTTCTCGATTGGGCCCAAGAAATTATAATTTAAAGAAAATATTTTATTTTTATTTTATTTTTTTCCTCACTAGTGAAACTGTGAAAGGCGTCTGCTTCTTCTTCTTCTAGAAACCCTAATTTTTTGAGGTTTGTTGCAGTCAGTCGCATCCTAAGAATCGGCCTTGGAGCCATCGTCACCGATGAATCCGATATGGTCGTCTTCTCGGCGAGCAAGATAAGCACTTATCTTCTGCTATTCTGACTATCCAGGTTTGGACCAACATTTATCTCTTCTTCCTGTTAAATTGATTGTGGATCGTATTTGAATTTGAATTTGAAATTGGAAATTCAAATTGCAGGAAAGATCGCAGAGAATAATGGGGATTGAGATCAGATATGAACTTGGCACTTGTTTTCGGCACAAATGTAGTTCGTAAAGCTTACCGCTTTCTCTCCAGCTCCAGGAAATTCTGCAATGGGAACTTGAGTGGTGATGATACCGATATTGGGTTCCCTGATTTAGTTGATTTGGATTGTGGATTTGACGAATACGAAAGCATCGTCGATCGAGAAGAAATCTCTGTTCGGAGCAGGTTTTTAGAGAGTGCCAAGCTTGGTGCGTCTCGGGTTCTCGAGACATTACATCAATACGACTCTGGATTGAATACGAATTCAGCTTTAGACGATTTGAATGTTAGAGTCTCAGGTCTTCTCGTGAGGGAGGTGCTTGTAGGGATCTTAAGGAACTTGGGTTACGATAACAAGCCCAGGTGTGCGAAACTAGCTTACAGATTCTTCGTTTGGTCTGGAGAGCAAGAATGTTTCAAGCACACAGTGAATTCTTATCATCTCCTTATGAAGATATTTGCAGAGTGTGGGGAGTATAAGGCAATGTGGAGATTACTAGACGAGATGGTTCAAGACGGATATCCGACTACGGCGAGGACATTCAATCTCTTGATCTGTAGTTGCGGCGAAGCAGGTCTCGCGAAGCAAGCCGTCGTGCAGTTCATAAAGTCCAAGACTTTCAGTTACAGACCTTTCAAGCACTCTTACAACGCGATTCTGAATGCTTTGCTAGGTGTGAAACAGTACAAATTGATCGAGTGGGTTTACGAGCAGATGTTAGAAGACGGGTTTTGGCCAGATGTGCTAACGTATAACATTCTCATGTGGACGAACTATAGGTTAGGGAAAATGGAACGGTTCGATAGGTTGTTTGATGAGATGGCTAGAGATGGTTTGGCTCCTGATTTCTATACGTATAACATTTTGCTTCACATTTTGGGGAAAGGAAACAAACCGCTCGCTGCTCTTACGACGTTGAACCATATGAAGGAAGTAGGGATTGACCCGAGTGTGATCCATTTCACTACTTTGATAGACGGTCTGAGCCGTGCGGGGAATCTAGAAGCGTGCAAGTACTTTTTCGATGAGATGGTGAGAGTCGGGTGCACGCCGGATGTTGTTTGTTACACCGTGATGATCACGGGGTATGTTGTGTCTCGCGAGGTGGAGAAGGCGAAGGAGATGTTCGAAGAGATGACGGTAAAAGGGCAATTGCCGAACGTTTTCACATACAACTCGATGATTCGAGGGTTGTGTATGGCGGGAGAGTTTAAAGAGGCGTGTTGGTTGCTGAAGGAGATGGAGTGTAGAGGGTGTAACCCGAATTTCGTAGTGTATAGTACATTGGTGAGCTGTTTAAGAAAGGCAGGGAAGCTTTCTGAGGCTCGCAAGGTAATAAGAGACATGGTGAAGAAAGGGCATTATGTTCATTTAGTTCCAAAGATGATGAAATATAGGATATGTTAGGGTTTTTTCTTTTTTTTTTGTTAATTTAGGTTGTTTGTTTCTCTTGTTTACCCATTCTTGTAACTTAAATTCGTGTTCCAAAATTTAGAGAAGGAAAAAAGCGGTTCCTGGCAGAGGATTGATAGTGATACGGTTGTGGTCTTGTGGAAGAAGAGTTGTCTATGTTTCCAACACGCTGCGTTTTAATCCCTCAATCAAATCCACTATAGTAAAAGACAAGCCAATATTGAGTTCCCCAATATGGATAAATCTCTCTTCACTATGAGCTTATAGCGTTGGGGGTTACAGAAAACTTGAGGTCACAAAAATGTGTGATCTCGTTACAAGGAAGAAGAAGAAGAAGACGACGACTCTCACGTTTCGTGTGTGCGTTTTAACACCCTAAGCCAGTTCCACAAATTTCGTGTGGATTAAGTAAATAGATTCAAAAGGGGAATATATACCATAAATTAATAGATAGAAAAAGCTCGTTGTGAAGTAGAAAATGGAAAAGACCAAGTTTTGGGTCGAACCTAGCTAGATAAATGGGCCTTTGATAAATTTCTAATCCATTTAAGAATTCGGTTTCCATTTCCTGTCAAGGAGTCAGAGCAATAGTCCCACAACAACTAGGGTTTTATATAAGGAGATCCATAACTTCACTGCTCACTAGTTTTTCCGTCAAATTTCTTCACTGAAACTCACAAAGATGTCGAAGAAGATTGTGTTGAAGACTTCAGATGGTGAATCGTTTGAGATCGACGATTCGATCGCTCTCCAGTCGGAGACGATAGCGCACCTCATCGGAGACGATTCCGCCAGCACCAGTAATGGATTCCCACTCGCAAACGTCACGAGCAACGTCCTCTCGACAGTGATCGAGTACTGCAAGAAGCACGCCAGTGTTGCCTCCGAAGAGGAGCTGAAGAAATGGGACGCCGAGTTCGTGAAAGTCGACGACTCCACCATCTTCGATCTCATCCTGGCCGCGAACTACCTAAACATCAGTGGCCTGCTTGATCTCACCTGCCAGACAGTCGCTGATAAGATCGCAGCTTGCAAAGACGCAGACGAGATTCGCGCTACCTTCGACATCGAGAACGATTTCACTCCCGAGGAAGAAGAAGAGCTTCGCAGGGAGAATCAGTGGTCTTTTCAGTGATCGGATCATCCGAAACCTAATCAGTTTGATTTACTTTGCTTGGTATGTATTTTCGGATCTCTAGATGGATGTGTAGATGACTTATCGGTTTCTTCTTTTCACGTCGTGGATATGAACGATTTAGGGTTAAGCAATTTCAAGAGCTATGTTATCAAAAAATCTAATCATCTTTAATATATGGCTTATTGGTAGGATCTATCTATGCATCGCTTTCAATGCAGTTTTGTGTTCCAGTAACAAGACTCTTCTTTTGCTGCTGGAGAAGTTGAATTCTCAGAGAACATTCTTCGATCTACAGTATATAAAAGAAAGCAATTTAAAACTCTAAATTCCAGATTAAAACAAAGGATAAACTGTTCAAATGTAGTGGAAGGTTTTGTTTTTTACATGTGAAGCCTGCGTTTTAAGAAGCTCAAGTCCACAATCTTCAGTCAATGATCTTCCTCTACTACTCACTCTTGCTAATTCTGACACTAAAATCTCCATCTCTTTTGCCTGCAAAACGTATTAGGGAGTTAAAAAAACTTCATTCCTGCTAATACCATTTCTTTAAAGAACCATTTTACTAACCATTGCGGTGTAGTTTCCAACATTTTGTGTAATGCTGTCCAAAACCTTGGAAGCAACAACAAGTGCTTCTGCTAATTCTTTATCTTCAACCTGATTTTGAAAGTTAAAACACTTTTGTGATATATGGAGAAGATTTTTCCTATTTGGTAACGGACTGAACACAAGATGTGAATAAAATACCATGATATCTGCATCGAGTGGAAGCCGTAATGAGGCATTGGACAAAGCTTGGATTGTTTGCGATAACGAAGCAGAGTACTCTTCTTCAATCGCAGACCATTGCTCCAAACATGAAGTCTGTTTACACATTTACTCGTAAGCCTCATGTGTTTATGTAGGAGAGAATAAAGTGAAACTTGAAGTCCTTCTCAGCTTACTTGAGAATCTGTAATCGCAAGAAGAGCTTTAACTCTCGATAGACGTTGAAGCTCAATGCGTTTGCTTTGCACAGAATCGTTTAGTTCTGAAATCTTCAAACGAAATGAATAAATCATGGCCTACAAGATAAAAAAAAAAAACAAAACGCCATTAAAACAAAGACTTTTGTTGCTTTTTCAAAGATCAAAGACAGCAATTGACCTCGGTTTGGGCTCTCTGAGTTTGAGTTTTCACTTGTGCATTCGCGTTGGCAAATCTCCATTGCATGTGACGATTGTGGAGTAGTTTCAGATGATGCACATCTTCTAATTGCTCCGAGACTTTCCTCTGCTTTTTACTTTCCGCCGGAATCTTTGTATTCGGTGCCACCGGAGGCAGAGACGAGCCTACCCGCGAAAACGAACTGCTCTCACGACCGTTGCAGCTCGTCAGCGGTGAGCTCGGATATGACGCCGATATGCCGCTTAATTGGAGAAGCCTCGTAGCGGGGGAAGCGGTTAGTAATCGATGTTGGCTTAACCGCGATTTAGACGGCGGAGGAGCTATCGGCGTAGGTGCGTCGAGCCGGTGAGAATTCTCCTTGAACGGTTTCGATTGGCTTTGTTTCGAGAGAGTAAAAGGCGAGTCTAGGCTGCGCGACGCCGTCTCGGACGAGCGGTTCTCATCAGCATCCGCCATTTTCAACTGGCGCCTGAGCCTCTGAGCTGAAACCGAGCGTTGTTGATGGTGGTTGTTGTGGTTTGGAGAATTCGAAGTCAAAAAGTAGAGATCTCCGGCGGATGAAGAGGAAGAAGAAACCGAAGACATGAACCTGGAACTGACTTCTCTAACCCTCGGCCGTCGCGTTGAAGGCGGAGGAGCCGGCGTCGCAGCAGATACAGCCGGTGTTGATGGCTGTTGTTGCTTAGAGCCGCCGATTTTCGCTTCCATTTCTTAGATTCGAAGCGAATTTCGAAATTATGCGAAGAGGAAGAAGAGAAGGAGAAGATACGTTACGGTTTGTTCAGAGATTTAGCCGTTGGCTTTTGGTCAACTTGTCGACAATCCTCTTGTCTCTCTGTAAGTAACGGCAGATTAATTTTGCTTTTCAAAAGTAATTATTAAATCATATAATTGTCGATTAGCATTAGAATATCAAGCTTGGCCATTAATCTTTAGACAAATGCAGTATGCAAAATATAACTGGTATTTCTCAAAAACATTTTAAAAAGAAGAGAAATCTCATTTT
Source organism: Erythrophleum ivorense (assembly GCA_026724425.1). Taxonomy (NCBI): domain Eukaryota; kingdom Viridiplantae; phylum Streptophyta; class Magnoliopsida; order Fabales; family Fabaceae; genus Erythrophleum; species Erythrophleum ivorense. The sequence goes on from JAIUCV010000102.1 coordinate 1,395,754, forward strand.
GAGATTTGAAATTGCAATGACATAAATTAACACCATCTCATCATAGAACCGCAAGTTATAAATTATATCAAACTATGATAATCATCATATAAGAGAAGCTATGAATAAACAAGGAAAAAGGGTCAGAAGAAACATCATCCGAATAAAATTATACAAAAAAAAAAAAAAAAAAAAATCATCATCTCAAACCGGATCCCAATCCGTTAAATCGGATCTTTTTATTTTTTTTTTCAGTTTTCTCCGCTTTAACCGAAAATGGCGGTAAGGTGATGCTCCAAAACCGCCATAAGGTTATGAGTCTCATTTACTTCCACAAGTGCAACAACACATCCTTGAAGCTGTCTCACAGCTTCCACGAGCTGTCCTCTTAGCCTCTGAGACAGTAATTGCCCACCCGCATTCACACACTCTCTGTACAGTGGCATGTAGGCAATGGCTACTCTTAGCGGCGCAGGAAGGTCTCTTAAGGATATATCAGACTCGCCTCTCTTCAACACCCTCATAAAATTCATGAAATTCTCATGGCTCTCTCTCATTCCTTCCTCAAAAGCTGAATCCGACCAATGTTCTCGGAGAAACGACTTTAGATCTGAAGGAACGGTTTCGTCTTCTGATGATGACCTCGCGATGCTGTCTGCGACTGAGTATGTAGCCACAGAATCTCCTAAGAAGTCTGATTTGAGGAGAAACTCCACTCCTTGGAGAGACCCTCCGCTTCTTTCTCCAGCTGCTTTGAGGATTTCGATGCTGAGAGCGGTTAGGACAGTTGGCGGAACATGGGGGAGGAGATACGCAGCGACCTCGACTTGACTACTTGAAGTGGCAGCTGTTAGAGCAAGACAAAGCTCCATGTCTCGGCAACCTCTTTTCACAAACCATTCAACAACTTGCATACAACCTCTCTCTGCTGCTCTCATCAAAGGACCCAAGAAGGCAATGGCATTACCTTCTTCCACTAAGCACTTCATCGTCCCGACTTTACAATAATGCGAGGCAAAACCAAGAGCTAAGTCCACGTCCACATCTAAGCTGTTCCTTTGAGCAATCTGAAAATCAGGAAAAATAACAAAATTAGAGAACACAAAGAGATGTTCAATTCCAAAAGCAATTCAAGTGAGTGTGGAAGCTTACATGCAGCAAGACGCGGACAAGTTCTGTACTACCAAAACGGGAAGCTTCAAGGAAACATTGGTTCACGTTATCTGCACCACCTTCAACAAGCATGCCGAGCAGTCCCTGTATGACAGTAGCTGATACTCCAGACGCCCAACCAGGATCAAACGAGTTAGAAAACAGAGTGAGCGGGAAACAAGCTGCGTCGAAAGCCTCGGTGAAATCCCTTCCCGAGAGATGGTTCCCCGCTAGATCTAAAAACATCTTGAACGCAGAAAGCTGTAGTTCAGTCTCAGCAGCTGAATTGTGGCTGACTCTATCCTTCGCCCCCTGGCATCGGGAGTGGAAACCTATACATTTGAGTGCCCATTCAGTGAACTTCTGAACTTTTGCACCAGCCTCTGCTTTCAGAATCTCATCCCCATTGCACTCTTGGAGACGCTCCTGCAACCTAAATATAACATATAAACAAAACATAAAAACTCAAATTTAGGCCATAGTAACTAACTTATAGCAAATTTTAAGTATTATGCTAATGGAAAGAGAAGAAATGCAAATGTACCTTTGAGCCATTACAGTTACAGTATCAGCCAGGCTCATTGTCCGGCTCTGGCAAGCAGAGACACATGCAGCGAGAAATGAAGTCCTAAGAGTAGCTCTGGTGAAGTCATGAGCACCATGACATATGATCTTCTTAATCAATCCAGTAACCCCCTGAAACTCATGCTTTGTACTTAAGAACCAAACAGAGTCTAGACCAACGCACAACAAATCATTCAACGTTTGCGGATCAGCTAACTGAATCAATCTCTCAGCAAGTTCCCAATCCAGTGAGGTAAGAGCGCCTTGGAAGAGTCGTCCCAACTCGATTCTATCCTGTCTATTGAGCTTTTTCTTCTGACCAATACTTTCCTTCTCGATGAGATCCTCACTACCTTTGAAATTTAGTTTCTTTGCAATACAACCACTGCACTCGCCCGAATTAGTTCCAGCTGGATCCTTACCTATTAGAGGTGCCTCTCTTGAAAAAACCACATTCTTCTGAGATGAAGCAATGGTTTCAGTTTCCATCTCGGAACAGTAAGGCTGATCACTTAACTTGATATCATCATCACACACGCCTTCTTTCTCCATTCTTCTCAACTCGTATAAAAGAACAACTACACACAACTAAACACAATCTTCCTTATGTACAAAACTCTTGGGAAAAAACCTTCTTTGAAATCTCATTTCCACAGAGCAAAACGAGAAGAAAAGTCCCAAATTTATATGCACTTGTTGGAGAAATCCTCCAAAGTGCAGGCTGCTAGATCAAGATACCAAAACTGAGTGACTTGCAGACAAAAAATTTCAGAGATTTGGGAACCAAAGTCCAGAAATGCAATCGGCGGTAATCACAAGAGCGAAAAGGGTCTCAACATTTTCAAAATCAGAAGCATCGAAATCTACAAAATCAAAGGCCGGAACCAAAAACCCACCACTGATCCTTATCAGATTCAAGGCCGCTGTTTCTAATCAGCGTAAATTCCCGATGCCTTCATCTAAGCGCACTAGGACTTGACCATAGCATAAGAAATCAACAACAAACCCTAGAAAAGAAACAATACATCATCAGATTTGCGGAAAAACACAGAGAACAGTGACATGAAACCGAAAATCCGATCAGAGAAACCGAATCGAGTTTCAGAAAAGCGCGAAAAGCAACGTGATTTGTTCTATACATATGATGCACATGAACCATGAAAGAGAACAGAGAGAGAATGGCGAAACCTGGACAGGATTTCCATTGAGAGAAAGGAGAGAGAAAGAGAAAGAGAGGCTGAGAAAAACCCTGTGCATCGGGTTCTGGACCAGAACTTCTGGTTTTTTATGACAGAATTTTTTTTTTAATTTATAATTTAAAAAGTATGCATTTTGAAACAATATTCTCTTGATTAATTTACATTCGTCGAATCTTTAATTTTAATAATTCTAACTATAGATTCTCTTCATTTATTTCGCTGCGTTAATATCCCCTTGACCTTTAGAATCTATGAGAACTCAATTTAACGACTACAAAAAATATGAAGAAGACAAATAATCTGGGGATGAAAATGAGAATGATTCAACTCATGTCTAATTTTTGAAACCTTCTTTGTTTAATATTTTATTGATTAGAAATCAATTGCGTTATTATTTTCAACAATTTTTTTTCTTGTTATTATATCAATATTTTGCACCAATACATTAGTAGCGAATATGTTACGACAAATTATGTAGTTCAAAATTCGATTTCCTTTTTTATATCTTAAAAGTATTGTTTGATGTTTATTACATTTTGAATGAAAAAGGAAAACAAAACATAAAATGGATGACGTAATCGAAAAAGGTTTAAAATGGAATAAGTTAGGGGTCAAATCTCGAAGGATTTCAGACTTAAAGGGATGGATGGAACTGAGAATTCCTACAAATTCGACAATTTATTTATCATGATTAAAAAAAAAAAACATCTTCCAACTAATTATTGTATTTAGTTTGAAAATAATGGTTGAAATATATGTAATACAACACAATTAGAGTTTAATACATAAGAAAACTGTAGCTCAAAAACATTAATTAAGGTTTTTTTTTTTAACAAAAACATTAGCTAAGTTTTAAGCTTAAAGTTTAAGGAAATAACTTAGGGTGAAATGATACATTCGTAATTCGTTTGGTTTAGTAAAAGTTTCACCATTTATATTAAACAGTTTATTTAAAATCACACATTGCTGCTGAGACAAATTGTAAAACAACAAATCTATAAGCAAGTATTTTCTGTTATAAATGCGATAAAATTTTCATTTTCTATTTACCGTTTGTTCTATCAATTACTTGTGTGTTTTATATTTGTATTCACATTTGAGATTCAAACCTAATGTATGTATTGTTAGATATGATACCATGAATTTGAAAGTTGTTTCTTTCTATTTTTAATATATTATAAATTGAATCGTCTGTTATTGATCATTAAACGCGTTTCATTCATGGGATGGTGAACATATATAACAATGTTTGTGAAGTGTTCAATGGATGGTGATGTAATACTAGTTGCTTACATGGTTTATTTTATACATAGAAGACCCACAATCATGTGAATTATTAAAGTGATATAATTCCATCTATAATGCGTGTAAGCTTGCAAAATACAGTATATACTTTTATATAAAACTATTAAGTATCAACATCAATCGAAAAATGATTTCCATTCGAAATTATTACAAACAATTATATTAAAATTGTTATCATCATCTCGAAAGGGACTTGAAGTTGGCTGTTTTCTAACTTTTTCTTCTAATTCAATACATAAAACCCTTTTTGTTTGTCCAGGTAATAACGCATATAAATTTTTTAAGAAGGGAAAAGCTAACACCTCAGCAAAAACGTCTGACCAATAAGAACATTTCAAATAATATCAATCAGCTTTTATATATGTTTAATTGCCACGTTTTTGGTCTGATTTAAATAATTGTACCACGTTTTTGGTCCGGTTTTATGTATTAATTTCCACCTGGTTTTGGTACGGTCTTCTTCTTCCACGAAAGTTTCCTTCTTCTTCGACAATCAATACATTAAAATTCGCCTGAACAAATCTCTCTTACATTCTTCCTCCGCGAAATCAAAGCCATTCTCCAGCTGAATCTTCTCCGTTCCCGCTCGCACGTAGATCCGCCATTCGTCTGAAGAAATCTTCAAGTCTCCGGTCGCACATAGATCCGCGCAGGATCAGTTACGATTAATCTGAGGTAAAAACTTACTCCATCATCATGGTTTCGTACAGTCTCCAACCTTGATATGCGATTTCTTTTCTCTTGATTCACCTCAATCTTCTCCTGCACTTTCATATCAAAATCTACTCGGTGCTAATGAAAATCAAATCGCCGAGATCTCTGATGGTTTACGAAGGAAGAATATATACTCTTTCAAACTAAATTACTTGCTGTTTATTGGATTGATTACCGAGCTTCGTCTCAATCGTATGAGATTGTTCAAACGCACCTTTTTGTTAATGTGATTTCATGGTTTTGTGTTGCGTCTTCTTATTGTGTGCTATTTCATTTTTTGTTGGTTACAGAGGAAGAAGTAGGAAGATTGAGGTTTTTTGTCAATCAGACTGGGTAACTTCTTGCGCCTCATTTGGCTTAGTTCTGCTTCGTTTGCAATATCAAACTCACTTGTTTTATTTTATCAAAGAAACATTCAAAGCCTCCATAATTTAGGATTCCAAAAGTTATTGATGATTTGAAATTTCTACATCTTTCAGCTTTTTGACTTTTCTTTTCTTGAGGTTCATGATTCGAATTTAACTTCTAATTCTACTCTATTTGGAAATGAATAGGGCTGCATCTTATAAGATTAGTTCTTATCCTTTGGGGTCTATGTTAATGCTTCTTTTATGTTACAGATTGACATGAACACTATCGAAGGCAATATTGTAAGAAAAATATTCGTTTGTATCTTAGCTTCATGATCGTAATTATAGATTTTCAAGTTAGTTTTAATAAATTGAACATTATAATTTGTCATATTTATTAGTTTGGGAGGCGTGTTTAGACAGAGAAAAATCTTGAAGCTTCTCGAATCTAGTTTGATCTTAAATCCTTATATTTTTTTTATAATCATTGGAAGGTTTTTCTCTTTTTGTTCCCATTCTTTTATTGTTGTTTCTGCTTTGTTTCCGATTTGAACGAGAGTTAATATGGGAGATTTACTGTTTTCTGCTTTGAAATGGAATTGAAACTTAATCGAATAAAAACATGTGAGAAGTGGAAATTCAAGAGATGATTTAAATATAGAATCGTAGTTGAGATTTAATTGAATTATTGGCCTTGAAATGTCTAGACATTATTTATATGTTGTTTATCAAGAATGGAATTTTGATACGGTCTAAAATAATAGTCTAAAAATAAAATTAAAATTATAAAAAAGGAAAAAAATATCACAGCAGCGTAGCGCGGGTCAAATATTAATATTAGTTGGTTTTAACTTTTGATCAAAGTCATCGAAATAGAAAGAACCGAAGTGCACCGAATTTCCTTTGATTGAACCGAATTTAGCCGAAAACCCAAAATCGAAGAACCGAACTAAATCACATCAAAATCGAACCGTTTCGAACCAAAAGAACCGGTTACCCAGCCCTGAAGCGATTCCGCTAAGGCATCTATTTTTCTTCCTCTTGTAATAGATTGATAGAGACCCCGTTAGTGATCTCCCAAACTCATCTCTGTGTGTTCATCGTTCTCTCTCTCTCTTTCAATTTTCTGTACGAGCCTTTTCGGGATCAGCCATGGATGAAGAGTACGAGGTTATTGTTCTCGGCACCGGTCTCAAGGAGTGTATCCTCAGCGGTCTCCTTTCCGTCGATGGTGTCAAGGTCTCGATCCTCTTCCCACTTCCCTCGATTCGTATTTGTTTTTCTTATTTTCTCTCTTATTCGTTCACGGAGCTTTTGAATTCATGATCGGTTCTCGGTTATTGCTTTGATCCGGGGATTCGAATTTTGACTATTGCTTGGTATACGATGAACGGATCTCAGGCATATTAGATCTCCGATTGTGTGATTTGAGCTCGCATTTTCGATCTAGATATGGATAGGATGTGAGAACGTGGTTACCGATTTCGAGCGAGGAGATGCTTAGAAATATTTGGTTTGTGATTACTTCAGAAATGGGCGGACTCTTAGTTGTCATGCGAGATTGCTTTTGGCGCTTTCATGTTTCATCGGGATCTTGATTTTCACACGATCTGATATTGATGCATTTTGTTTTCTTTCTTTGAATAGAGAAGCCATTTGTTTTAAGAAAGCGTTGGCTTGGTCGACTGATAATGTTGTTTTATGGATATTACGTGTAGGTGCTTCACATGGACAGGAATGATTACTATGGTGGAGAATCAACGTCGCTGAATCTCAATCAGGTTCTTCAACCTGAACTTCTGAAAATGAATGTTTTGGTAGTTTTATTATCATTATCATTTACTTTTATTGATGTATGTAAGTTTTTTGTTTGCAGCTTTGGAAGAAGTTCAGGGGAGAAGAGAAGGCTCCTGAGCATTTAGGCGCTAGCAGGGACTACAATGTTGACATGATGCCTAAGGTATTATTGTTGGTGCCATTCGTTTTATTTTTTATCCTAATTATATCAATGCCACTTACTAACTCTTGTATTTCAATGTGATGGACCAGTTTATGATGGGAAATGGCAAGCTTGTTCGTGTCCTTATCCATACAGATGTTACAAAGTATCTGTCCTTCAAAGCTGTTGATGGAAGCTATGTTTTCGTTAAAGGGAAGGTACGAGCTTCTCGTTGATATATAGGCTGCACATTTTTACATTTTACTGTAACTCTTTTAACTGTCTATGAATTTTTTTTCACACAGGTTCAAAAGGTGCCAGTTACTCCTATGGAGGCCCTGAAATCTCCTCTCATGGGTATATTTGAGAAACGTCGAGCTGGCAAGTTTTTCAGCTATGTTCAGGATTACGACGAGAAGGACCCGAAAACACATAACGGAATGGATTTGACCAAACTTACGACAAAGGAACTGATTGCGTAAGCTGATGTTCTAATGCCTTCTATTGTTTATGACTTTATGGTGTCACTGACATTTAATTAAGATTATATGTGGCTAACCATTTAGATGACACTTTGGCAGGAAATTTGGTCTTGATGACAACACTATTGACTTTATTGGTCACGCAGTGGCACTTCACACAAATGACCAACATCTTAACCAACCCGCCTTGGATACTGTAATGAGGATGAAGGTGAACTTTTGTCTCCCTTGTTTTAACAGTTCTGCAATTAGTTCTTAAGCAGCTATGTGACATTATTTATTTAAATGGCTGGCTAGCTCTATGCGGAATCTCTTGCACGTTTCCAAGGAAGCTCTCCCTATATTTATCCTCTCTACGGGTTGGGAGAACTACCCCAGGTCTTTCTCTCATTACGATCTTTGTCTTGGTTGCGTGAATTTTTCTGAAATATTAGATGATTATTTATTGTTTCTTCTGTGACCTCTCTCTATCTCATCTCCTTGTTCAGGCATTTGCACGACTTAGTGCTGTCTATGGTGGCACATATATGCTTAACAAACCTGAGTGCAAGGTAATTTATCTTCCTCATCATTACGGTTCTTGGTTTTTTCTTTCTTGTGGTGCTGTACTCATATATAGCAATGTTAATCTTATGCCAGGTAGAGTTTGACGAGGAAGGTAAGGTTATTGGTGTAACATCTGAGGGAGAGACTGCCAAATGCAAGAAGATTGTGTGTGACCCTTCCTACCTGCCAGGCAAGGTAAAATTTAAGTTCCATGTTTAAACCTTCGATTATTTCTAACTGGGTCCATACTTATCTACGGGAGCCTATAAATTAGCTGTTCATGATACATGTGACTTTCGCTGTTCACTATGCTGGTTGATTTTACATTAGATACCTTTACACATGTCGTTTAACATTGGAACATGCATGTGGAATGTTTCATGATATGATGGTTAATCACATTGAAACAGGTTAGGAAGATTGGCAGGGTTGCTCGGGCCATCGCCATTATGAGCCACCCAATTCCAAACACCAATGACTCCCACTCAGTTCAGGTCATCATACCTCAGAAGCAGTTGGCCCGCAAATCAGACATGTAAGTTCTTTTGAAAAAACAATGATGTTTGTTTCGCCATTTGTAATCATTCTCTTTTGTTTTTTTGCTCATCTGATGTTGTAAAATACACACTGACAGGTATGTGTTCTGCTGTTCGTACTCCCACAACGTTGCTCCCAAGGGAAAATTCATCGCATTTGTGTCTACAGATGCAGAGACTGATAACCCTCAGACCGAATTGAAGCCTGGAATTGATCTTTTGGGTGCTGTAGATGAAATATTCTTCGACATGTATGACAGATATGAGCCTGTCAACGAGCCCGCTTTGGACAATTGCTTCATATCAACAGTAAGCGATACCCTTCTTTAGTTTCTATCAGTTATCTACATTAATTTGGATGGCTTGTAAAGTTTCTAAACCTGTGCCTTGGCCCTTTGCAGAGCTATGATGCTACAACACACTTCGAGACAACTGTTGCCGACGTGTTGAACATGTATACCCTTATCACCGGAAAGGTAAACGTTCTAAAACTCGCTATGGATATGATGATGCGATGGAAAGACAAAACTCGGTTCTCATTGACATCTTTGTATCAATTTTATGTGTTTTCTTTATGTTTGCAGGAACTGGACTTAAGTGTTGATCTGAGTGCTGCAAGTGCTGCGGAGGAATGAGGAATCGCTGGATTGCTTTCTCTCTCTCTCTCTCTAGTTGTTTTTGTTCTTCAGCTCGTTTTACTCATTTCTCTTTTTTCGACTCTTGCTTTTGGTTTTTTTCTTTTGGCTTGAAGACAGAATCAGACAGTTCCTTCATGTTTAGCAACTAACGACCATGTGTCTCCGTTTAATGTTAAAGAGTTATCTTCAAACTGCTTACATTTGTCGTTTGAGGTCCTCTTTTATGTCTTGAGATTTTCGAATGAAGCCGAATGTGTTTTACCAACGACAATTTATCAGTTAACAAAGTCGTTTCCTTTAATAGTCGTTTTCTACTGTTAATATTATTTGCGGCTGTGTAAATTTAAATAAAATCCTAATTGGTCACCTAAAATCGATTTGGTCTACACTAACACTAGAATAGAAACTATTCAGAACGGAAACGGTAGAGAAGATGTTTTGACAAATGGACGTAAACTGTATTGTTTGTTTAACTTAGATGCGAAAGCAAAACCAATAAGGTTTCGTGGTGTAGTTGGTTATCACGTCAGTCTAACACACTGAAGGTCTCCGGTTCGAACCCGGGCGAAGCCAAATATTAGTTTTGCGAAATAATAATTTTAATTTATTAATAAAATTAAAAAGAAGCGCCGTTGCCGGGGATCGAACCCGGGTCACCCGCGTGACAGGCGGGAATACTTACCACTATACTACAACGACTTTTGATAACTTGTGCACATGTAGTTATATAATCTATAAAAATCTAGTCAATCATCTGTTTATCCATGGATATGTGAAAATAAAATTTCAGCATTTCAGCAAAATTTTAGAGACTAAAAATCTATCAATGAAAAACGATAGTTATACAGTATTTACAGTTGAAAACAAAAACCTATTGCAGATGAAAAAATTGAAAATGAATACTAATTAGTCTTCTTCATGGAGACCAAGACTAAAGATTTGGAGAAGACTACCATGGATTCTATTTCTACAATTTGGAGAATTGACAGTAAGCAAAATCCATTGATCTTACGGTCCAAGATTTGGTCAACGTTTATAGAGGACATCTACATCTAGCGACATAAATTTGAATGTAGGCGGAACGGAATGAGGAACACAAACACAAAACAATATTTTCGTCTTCTGGTTTTTGTTTGTGCTTTGTTAGAAAAAGCTCTTTTTAAATTGTCCACATGAAATTTATCGGCTAATCATTAATGGTTTAGGATTATTGGCTTATTGCCCTTTTCAAAACTTTATAAAGTTATTGGTTATATTTGGAAACCCTTTACAAGACAAACAAAAAGTCACGAGCTATATCATGACGAATAACACACAAATACAACGAACACTGCATTCGCTATTAAAATACAGTGAACATCTGCATGAATTATTTAGATATTTATTTTTTGGGGTTTAAATTAAAATTCTTTTGAAAATATTATCAATTTAATGCCGATAATAACATTTTGTGGTTGCGTGGAGCGAATGGAGAAAACTCTTTTCTAGAATACTATTATTTTCCTCAATTACTGCCAATAATTTCTTTCTAAAAAAACTTATTATCTTCAATATTAGTATTGTTCATTGGAAAATCCAAATGGCATGGAAGATTTTTGTGGCTTCAGGCGAAAGGGTACCCACACGTTTGTTTCCAGCCTTCAAGGCGAACAATAAGAAAGAGTTATATCACTGGTCTTCTAGAAAGCATTATAACAATCTATTTAATATTTTTGAACAATCCTTTTTTTTTGCTACATTTATATACCGAATAATGGTCTAAAAGGATGTCGTATCACGGGAGTCGTTTTGAAGAAGAAAGATACAATAGAACTTTACAACTTGGTGTGGCTTTAGATTTGGTTCGTCATGTGTCTTCCTCATCCGTCTAAACGACGAGATAAAGACAATACACGGTTTCTCGTCCAACGTTGATATAATTCAAAATCACTTGATAGTTTCATATTATTGAGCCCCAATAATGCAAACATCATATCGAAATAAAAGGAAACCAGACAGATGAGTTGTATTCTATGCAATATACAACTCCTCTCTTTTTTTCTTTGGTCTTTTCTTAGCCACAAATACATAAAAGCATACAGTAAAATAGATAGATCACTTCATCACGGTAAAAATGAAATTATAAAATCTTTTACAGCAAATATGAATTTAACTATAAAGATCATCTTTTTATGTTTATAGTAATCTTGCAAAAATAATGATTAACGAACAAGAATAATAATTGAAAATGTATACAGTATTGTCGAAAATTAAATAAAAGGGAAACCGTTTAAGACAAGGTTGGCTGTTGGCAAACGGTAGGAGTTAGGGATTGGTCAAAATGGAACAGTTCTTTTAATGTCACAGCCTTACGATTCCTGTTCATGCATGTAGATAAGTCATATAATTGTCGATCGACCAGCTATCATTATAGTCTTATGGTCATAATATTTAAGCTACGTTTACCAAGTGAAGTGGTTATGTAACCTAATAAGAAAGGCTCTTACAGCATCGTCACTGCATTTTTACAGTAGGAACTAGGAATGCAAGGAAATGTTATTCGTTAAATTAACACTACTAGTAAATGATGTTTATTGTTGATACATTTGAAGTATTGATATTAAAATATTTGCGAGCTCTGAGAGGTCGTAATGACTACGTCTACGGTGCAGGTCCATGTGTTGCCCTACTGTCGTTCGGATAAGAGAGAAGATAAGTCATCGTATCCACATGGACTTCTTCTAGAACCATTTTATCCACAATAAATATATTTTAAATATTATAAACATAATATCTTGTCGTACGATTTTTAGTGAAAAAACAAAAAAAAAGATCAAATCTCTCACGGCATTTTTCGTTATTTAATGCGTTTACACATATCTAAAATTGCGAATAATTATTTGGAATGAAAAATGGTGTGGTCCATTAAATTTGAATGATTTTATTTAGGGTGATCTGAATCATCTGATATGATACAAGATTTTTACATTTCCTGATTGGGCGGTATATGGAGAAGTGAATTACCATTTGAATGATTTCATTCAGTGTGAATTGTTATAAGAATTTTTAAATTAAAATTGCCTAATTATCAGACATCAGATCTTTGTTATACTCGCAGCACACTTCAATATTTTGATTCGTTTAGTAAAAACTTTATAAATTAATAATATCGATTGTTGAATTTTTTTTTATAATAATCTTTCCGAAATTCAAAATTATAAATAGTTTTTCATAAACTTTTAGTACAATTGTAGTTTGGATTGTTCTTGTCCGCCCTATATTTATGAGTAGATTTACTTAAAAACATTATGAATTTTATGTACTAGATGAGAAATGGTTTGAATTCGTTCGTATTTTACAGAAAGTTTATCTTTTGGTTCGGAAATATCAAGAATAAATAAGTGATAATAATAATAATAAAAGGGGGGGGGAAGAAATGATAATAACAAAAAGAAAAGTGATAATTATGAAATTATCTTCACTTTAATCTTATCCCCTATAAAAGGCTCAGCCACTTCGCCTACCAATCACATCTTCTTCAGTGTCTCATACAAATCCAATCTATCAAATTCACAAAACTTTCTTCATACTCTGTTTTAAGAAGCTTCTAGGTCTCTGTAACTGATTATCAGTACCAAGAACACGAAAGATTATTATGAGAGTGTCTGGGAAAATTGTTGAGAGTCGTCGGGATTTAATCCCGGGATTACCAGAGGAATTAGCGATGGAGTGTTTGGTTAGAGTTCCGTTCGAGTTCCATTCTTCCATGAATACCGTTTGCCGATCATGGCGAAGCTTAATCTCCGACCCTTCTTTTAACATGGAACGGCGAAGATTTGGGAAAGCTGAATCTCTTCTCTGTCTTGTCCAACCTCTGACATCGCCGTCTCCGGTTAATCCACCGATTGACGGCGAGGTGAGTGAGAAGAAGAAAGAGGAGGAAGGCGAGTCTCAGCAACGGCAACAGCAGCAGCCGCCGCGTGTGATTGGCACGCCACTTTACGGTTTGAGCGTTTACAACGCAACGCTGGACACGTGGCACCGCGTCGCCATTCCTGAACGCATTCCTCTGTTCTGCGAGTGCGTTGCGCTTCAGGACGCCGGGAAAGTGTTGTTAATCGGCGGGTGGGATCCGGATACGTTGCAGCCTGTGCCTGACGTGTTCGTGCTGGATTTCCTCGCCGGAGAAGGAAGTGGACGGAGGTGGAGGCGAGGGAAGCCGATGTCGGCGGCGAGATCCTTTTTCGCCTGCGCGTCTGTTGGTTCGACGAAGGTTTACGTCGCCGGAGGTCACGATGATCAGAAGAACGCTCTCCGGTCTGCGGAAGTGTACGATGTGGAGAAGGACGAGTGGTCGACGATTCCTCCGATGGCGGAAGGAAGAGACGAGTGTCACGGATTCCCGATGGCGAATCATCTTGGATTTTGCGTTTTGAGCGGTTATGGGACAGAGACTCAAGGCCAATTCCGATCTGACGCTGAGGTCTACGATCCGATTTCGAATTCCTGGTCTACGATCGAAAATGTATGGCCGTTTCCCGAATTAAGCCCGAGAGGTCGTACAGCGGCTTCTCCTGAATCCGCCGGAGATTTCAGAGGTTGTAGGTTATGGTGCTTCGTTGATAGCGAGCGACAGAGTGAGCCTCGTTGGGAAATTGAGGACGATTCGATGAAATGGAAGGTGGTTATGGAGACGGTTCGGCTTCCGGTGACGACGATGACGTCCATATTCGCAGGAAGCTTGAGTGGCCAAGCGGTGGCAATGATTGGCGGCGGCGGGGAAGAAAGTGGGACGATGATGAAGAAAAACGGCGGGAAGTGGAGCCACGTCAACACTCCCTCTGGTTTTTCGAGTCTTCCCTTCTCGTATTCTTCAATCTACGTCTGAAGATTCGAATCAAGAATCTCTCTGTTTTAAAACACTTTGACTTAAAAGTCAACGTTTGTTTGTATCTGAATGTTTTTTGTTTAGATACAACAACAAATCTTTGGTATCGATGTAAAAAAATGGTATTTGAATTTGGACAAAGTTACAACAAATAAAAACTGGCTAGTAAAACTGGTCAAAGTAATTGCCAGTCATCTTCATGTTCCTCGCCAGAGATCTCTGTAGATGTCACTGTGCTGGTTTCTGCAATCCCACAGTCACTCGCCCTGTGAGATTGAGTCACCGTGAACAATGGGGCTCCGTTGGAATCTCCGGCTAGCTTCGTTGCTCGGATACAAAAGTCATCAAAATCATCTGTTACAAAGATAGACAAGCGATATCAATATGACATTTTTAAAGAAATCGTAACCCAACAAACCAATTCATGTAATTTAACTTTGTCCCTGCAAAAGAATCCAGTTACATGTACCTTTGTCCCTACAATGGAATCCAAGAGCAAGTGACGGGTCGAGTGACTCCAACGGAACGTAACGGAGATTACTGTAGCAAGATTAGTAGGAGAAATAATAAGTGAGAATCATGTGGAGACAGAGAACTAAATGAGGCAAGAAAGATCAATCCACTCACTTGCAATGATAAGACGATGTGTCAACATCTTTATTTTCTTTGCTGACTGTCACAACCTACCAACCATTACCGATAAGGCTCAATCAGTGAGACGGCCATGAGTGATGAAGCACATGGACTGATTAATATCAACCCGCAAACCAATTTTACAATAGATAAATGAATGTTGATGGAGACAATATAAGCAAATATGGACCACCGTGTTTCAAACTTCAAATCAAAGCATGCCAGATCATATGGTTTGTTTGATTTCTCTAAAACAAGGATTTATGAAAAAGAAAACCTGTTGAATATCATGCGGATCAAGGTAGAAACCTTTGTCTTCTTGAACTCCAACTATGTATGTTGATGCACCTGGTTTGCCTCCCAAAATGCCAAGGCTTTGAGGGAAAGTGAAAGTGCCTATCAGAGATGGAATGTACCTGACAACAGCAGATTCAGAACCTTTTTCATTTCAGAAAGATTTCAATGATTTGCATATCTTCTCCACAGGGTAAATTTAGATTCATGTGTGTATGTAACAAAAAGCATATCAAATTTTATATGTCTATTACATTAACAATTTGATAGAATCACACAAACCTCGGGTTCACTTTGTCGAGTCCAAGAACGAGCGGGACTAAGAGAAGAACTGGCGTCCACTCAGTTTCTCCTTGTGAATATTCCAAACCAGATTTCCTGACATCTTCTATACAGAGAATTGGAGCTCCGCCTCTCTCTCCATCTTCGCTGCCAGAAACGATATGAACAGCCATGGAACACGGACGGTTTTTAGCATCAGCTTCTTCTCTTTTCTTCCGAGCTAATGCTTCCCATGATCGACAAACAGCATATGGTCCTACCCATGACCCAGCAGCCAGGCCATAAGATTCTCCCGCTATTATAAGATTATGAATTGAGAATGCTGAAGCCACAGAATCACCAAAAGTTTCTAAGATCTCTAAGTATTCCTCTTCAGGTGGCTGCATTTTCAAACCAAACAATCTCATTTTCAATGGCCTAGATTCATGATCAACCAGATTTATGTTCCTAAGACTGTATGTATATTCAGTAACTAAGCCAGAGGCTGGCTAACACAACTAACCTCGGATTCCTTTTTCCTCCAAGACCTTCCCAGCTTTTGAAATAGCAATGCCTGTGCGAAGAGCATCTGGCTGCTTCGAAGCATGCAACCCCAGTTTACATCACTAGTAAAAGTTGTGTCTCCAATAGGCTCAAAACCTGTAGATTAACAAACACAGTGAGTTTTTGGTGGCCACTTAAGGGTTAGCTTTGAGTTGAAGCGAGTAAAATATACAAACCTCGACGATATGTCATTAGTATTAAGGACGAGAAATCTTGTGTGAATGCAGCCAATACACGGCCAGAATCTGCTTCTTCTGAGGATTCACTTTCTGAGATTTTGTAACAGACACCCAGGAGCCATATCTCACTTGTACTGCTGGGAATACCGGTCCTACTCGGCCCTAAAACACGATCTTGAAATCTCCTAATTGCTCCACTAGCCATAGAAGCTGTTTTAAGAATCACTGTCCAACCATTATTTGTGGTGCAAACTGGCTTATCCTCGGATGTTGAAGCCTCACTATACGGTTGAGAAACCGAGGAAGAAGGCGAAAACACACTCGGATATAACGTTAAACTTAACTCGTTATCCCTCGATGCTGAATCTGAAACTAGAGATGTTGCGGATTTATCACGGTTTTCATCTGCGCTTGATGATGAAGAACATTTTGAAGGAAGAAATCTATCACATATAGCCTTCATTACCTAGACATCAAGCACCAAAATGCAACAGGTCTGTCCAAAGAATCTACCTTCGTCTGCAATAAGAAGCATAAGAGTCAAAAAGATATCAGTAAAACATTGAACAGACTTAGCTCTAAGCACTGGTTCTCAAAATTAGCTAAAGCACACACATTTAATTTTATATCAGCCCAAAAACGTAATCCCTTAGTTATTTACTCACTCTTACAATCCATCTCAATGTGCCCACAATTTTTCTTTACACTTAAGAAGGTTTATGAGTCAAAGATTTACACAATTATGAATCCGATATAGAGAATCTCCAAATTGATCAAATTCACAACACTAATAGAAATTCGAGACCAAATCATGAAACAGATTAAAAAACGTCTAACGCACTTTCCCCTCGCGGATCTACAGTAATCACAATTGCTCGATCAGTCAACTATAAATTTGTCAACTCCTTCCTCGTAAATTCCAAAACAAATAAGCACAAACAAAGAGTAGGAGCTCGATTAACCAGAAAATAAAGGCACACAGTTTCATAATAGTCCAATCCGGCGAACGAACTTTTGAATTCCTAGCAGAATATAAAGATGGATCACCTGATAAAAACCAATCGAATCGTTCAGTCTGACTAGATACGACGGAGATAAGACCTCCGGCGACGACGCTGAGAACGGGAACTTGAATTAAGAAGAACGGAAGTTTGAATTGGAGAAGATCGATTTCGTGTTACCACAAGAAAAAAAAAAAAAAAAAAAAAAAAAGGTTCGTGCTCTCTCTCTCCTTTATTTTACGTAACTATCTTTGGCTTCGAATTTGGATGATACAATTAGAATAAACTAATAATTAAACAGTGCATTACCATAATCTCTGGGTTTGATATACAGTACATACATTATAATATACACAATCCTTTTACACGAAATTTAAAAACAATTAAATAAAGTTCAACACTCCCAATGATAATCTCTGGGAATAAATGTGAACGCGACTACTAATTACGTAATGAGTTTGGATCCTATTTGGGCCGCAAATAAAGCCCAGTTGTGTCCAAATGGATATTAGGACAAACCAAGGGTTAGCGGGCCTGCATCAGTCAATAAACTACTGTTTTACCCTTTTGAGGCCCGATATATGGCGTTGTTCGTTGTAGTTCAAAAATCAAAATCATCAGAAGGAAAAAAAAAAAAGTAAAACTGCCGCTCTTTCTTCTTCGCGTCTGTTCCACCATTGTTTCATCATACTCTTCATCTTCATTTTCAATTTGATTAGGTTTTTGAAGATCTTTGATCGTTTATTGATTGCTCCTTATCTTTCCTTTGCGTACGTAGCTTCACCGTACTTTACTATCTCAATCAAATTGGAGAGTATTATTCGAATTCCTCCCATCAATCACCATGCCTGAACCCAAGAAGGTATGTTCGTTCGATCAGAGTCCTTCGATTCTTCTCATACATCTTTCCGTTTCCGAATTACATTAAGTTTTTCTCAGGGCTCCGATCCGAATCAAATCCGGAAAGCGTTCAGAAAGTTGTCAAAGCATATCGGGCCAGATGGGTTGAATAAGGGGGAACCTATTTTCATAAAGCGCAGTATCTTTTTTAACTGTTACAGATGCAAATTTTAGGTTTAATTTTCCATTTACACCTTTGGATTTTTTTTATTTGTTTTCGCATTAATGATCATGGTTTTAAGATATATACGTGACCAAGAAATTCAAAAAGAGGGTTAAAGATCATGGCATATTCTGTTCTTGCTCTTCTTCTCCTAATTCTTCAACTCTCTGCGGCAGTGATTGTAATTGTGGGTATGTGTCATATCAGACTTTATCTTTTAATTTTTTTATTTTGATTGTTGGTTGAAATTTACATTTCAAATGAACAACCACAGGATTCTGCTCTCAAGCTGCTCATCTAGTTGCAAGTGCAGAAGTGAGTGCACCAACAAGCCGTTCCAACAAAGGCATATGAAGAAGATGAAGTTGGTTCAGGTTTGTATATTACAAAGAAAGCCTTGTTAGCTCTTAGGGTAGTTTAATAAGTTGTTGCTTGTAGACAGAGAAATGTGGATATGGGATTGTAGCAGATGAAGATATCAATCCAGGAGAGTTTATCATCGAATATGTTGGAGAAGGTGATGTGAATATTCCTCACCTTGTGAATATATATTGTTGACTTGACTATTGTGCTTACTCTGTCTGTTCATGTGTGTAGTAATTGACGAAAAGATTTGTGAAGAAAGGCTTTGGAAGTTGCAGCGTCGGGAGACAAATTTCTATCTGTGTCAGATAAACTGGAATATGGTGATTGATGCTACTTACAAAGGGAATAAATCAAGATACTTCAACCATAGCTGCAGCCCTAATACAGAGATGCAGAAATGGTTTGCTATTATCCACTCACTTTTATTCTGTATATGAAAGAAACTGTTTATGACATGTTTGTTCCCATTAGGATAATTGATGGAGAGACAAGAATCGGCATCTTTGCTACCCGTTCTATAAACAGAGGAGAGCAGTTAACCTACGATTACCAGTAAGAACACTTGTTTGATAAACTACTTGCTAATAATGTTTTAGCTGTGAGAGACTAAGACATATAGCAGGTTTGTTCAGTATGGTGCAGATCAAGATTGCTACTGTGGTGCAGTGTGTTGCAGAAAAAAGCTTGGTGCAAAACCTAAGAACACACCTCCGGTTAAAGCTGTGAACCTAAAAGCATGTAAAAGACTGACATGGAAACCGCCCAAGGTAAATTTGAATTTGAAATCTAACTGAAAGAAAAGCTTATATGTTGTTTATCTCTATAACCATCTTGTGATTTGGTATGATGCTAAGTGGTTTCAATTTTTTTATTATTTCAAACATTTTGTTAGGGGAAAAAAGCTCGAGGTAGACGCGCCACCGGTTAGTAACAACTATTTGGCTCTGTTATCGACAAGCTTCACAAAAAAAAAAAAACAATTTGGATGCGTCAGGAAAACTTTGGAACAATCGTGGCCGAAAGAAAATAGGTCGCCGGAACTGCATTGGAGTGGTGATCTGGTTAGCACGTCCGATGAACCAAAGGTACAAAAAACAACTATCTTTCGTTTATTCCTCTGGAGTTTATTACAAGGCTCGGATGCGCAGTTTTTGATTCTAGTGTTTGACATTTTCAGGTGTTTTTGCATCATTCGGAAATTCGATGAGTTTTCAAGACAACACTTGGTAATCCACTTTGACTAAATCTCAAACTCTGTTGATCACTTTTCTATCTCATGTGACGAAGTGTAGTTATAAAAACAGTTTCATCTTTGAATTTGTCCAGGTCACGTACGAGGATGGTGTTACCGAGTTTGTCGACATGTCCAGAGAAATTTGGAAGATTGTTTGATATATTTCTGATTTCATTCCATACCCTTTTGTTTTCATTTGAATTTGTGGTAAACCGTTGTAACCAACTCGAATATACAAAACCAGTCAAACTACGATTTTGTCTAATTTTAAATATCGAAATAAAAAGAAGTATTTCTCTATTATTTAGGAAGATTTTTTTTATAATGTAATAATATAGACATCGGAAATATTCTACATTAAAAATGTAAAAGACTGTACGTCGAAACTTTTATTTTATCTAATTGACAGCTTCCCTTTTTTATTATTTTAATAAATAATATACTCCAGCTCCACTCTCCAGTATCTTGATGTTAGGTTTTGGACTTTTGGGCATCGATAGCCGAATAAATAAAAGAGAAATCCCTAAATCTGACTCAAATTCATCGTTAGCCTTCTCCATCATCTGTTCTGACTTTCTACAACCGGAAGAGGGTAAAGAGGAGAGAGATGAGATCCAGGAGAGCTTCAGGACTTTTGTGGATAGAACGCTCGCTTTGCAATGCGGTTCTCCTATCAAGAAGTTCTCGATGACAGCGAGATGGCTCATGTGAGCCGCTGGATCTGCAATGCCGTACAGCGTGGTGTTTCGGAAGTGGACCTAAGTTTGAACGATCGCGCTGAAACCTATCTGCCTTCTAAGCTCTTCACGAGCAAGAAGCTGGTTAAGCTGACACTTGGAACACAAATGTCTCTTGGGAAGATTCCTACAGATGTGTCTCTTCCAGCGCTTAAGAGTCTCTCCATCGACTCCGTCTTTTTTACTATTGATGATCTGAGTGATGTGCTTCTTCCTGCTTGTCCAGTGCTCGAGGAGTTATCTATACGTCACGGGGATTGTGAAGGACACCCATACTGCATATCGAGTCGGACCATCAAGAAACTATCAGTTCGCTACTATTGTGAGTTTGACATTCGTCACCCCAAGTCTTGTGTCCCTGGACTACTCCGATCATGCCATGTCTGTGTACACACCACTTAACTTGGAGTCCCTAGTCGAAGCTAGGCTGGATATATGTTATTCTCCAATGATGGAGCCAGATATATCGGCTCTCCTTATAGGGATGAGCAACGTCGAGACCCTGCATCTTTCTTCCGCTTCTGCTGATGTAAGTTTTCACAGTTTTGTGCGTTTTATGTTTTTTTTTTCCTTAAGAAGACTCATAAAGAACTTGGACATTCTTGAAGCATGTGTATGTGCGTGTTTCAGGTGATTTCTCGATGTGTTAATCAAGGGCTAATTCTACCGGTGTTCAACAATCTGGTTAACTTATCTTTTGGGTGTTACAGTGAACGAGGTTTGAAACTGCTGCTGCCATATCTGCTTAAGCAGTCTCCAAAGCTTGAAACTCTAATCATCCAGGTATGTATAGTTTACCTACAGAGATTAGAGAGAGAGAGAGAGAGAGAGAGAGAGAGGCACTGTCTTAGTGATCGATCATTCTCTTACATGCATCTTCTTGATCTTGATTGATGCTTGTCCAGGGTCTGGATGGTGGTTACACAGAAGATGTTGTTAAGTCTATTCGTCCGTCGAAAGTGAAGGTGTTACATGTTCAAGGCTTTGGAGGAACTGCTAAAGAGTGGGAACACGTGAAGAGAGTTCTTTAGTTTCCGCATTGTCAATAAATTTATGGTAAACTTATTACGAATGGTAAACTTATATAATATCTTCAGTTCTACTTAATTTTTGTGCTTAAACAACCGGAAAATTCAATCAACACGATCCTCCTTCACGGTGAGAAACTTCGCTCCAAAGATCCGTCAAAGGATAAGTAAAAATAAATAAATTAAAAAATATTACTCTCATTTAAAAGGATCAGTTCTTAACAAAATCACCACCAGCTGCTATTTTGCCTAGTTTCGATGAGTCATCAAGCTGAGGTCACAGACAAGTGAGTGGTGAACTATATATACAAACCTGGCACAAAGCTGAGGTCAATAAAAAGAGAAACAAAACTATCAAATAAGATGAAATGTCTTTCTTAAGGAAAAAATTATCAACTAGTATAGAAAAGATCACGTTTAAAAAAAGGTGGAAAAATAGTTCTTTTGTTTTTTTAATAAAAATCCATGCATTTAGCACAATAAACAAACTGTAGCATTTTTAGAGAAAGTATTTGACTATTTGGGTAGAATAAATTTTGTGCTAAATTTGGTAAATTTTATTACTTTGATAAAATTCAAAACAGATGTGTAAACATTATCAATTTTAATATACAGTTTACCACCAAACTTGTTGGATCTCTTTCATTTAGCGATTAGTATAAAAGAGTGAGTAAAAACAAACTAAGCGAGACCTCTTGCCTCTCCACCACTTCTCTTCTCACATATCCCATTTCGAATCTGGTTTTTGAGCTCATTGAGGAGGATGAAGGTGGTGGATAAGATCAAATCGGTGATTGAGGAGGGCAAAACGGCCTTCTCCTTTGAGTTTTTCCCGCCGAAGACGGAGGAAGGCGTCGAGAATCTGTTTGAACGGATCGATCGGCTGGTCTCTTATGGACCAACCTTCTGCGATATCACTTGGGGTGCCGGAGGTACCACCGCCGATCTCACGCTAGATATTGCTTCGGAGATGCAGAATGTTATCTGCGTCGAGACTATGATGCATCTCACTTGTACCAACATGCCTGTCGAGAAGATTGACCACGCGCTTGAGACTATTAGATCCAATGGGATTCAGAATGTGCTTGCGCTTAGAGGAGATCCGCCTCACGGGCAGGATAAATTCGTCCAGGTCGAAGGAGGGTTTGATTGTGCTTTAGATCTGGTGAATCACATTCGAAGCAAGTATGGAGATTACTTTGGAATCACAGTTGCTGGTTATCCTGGTATCAAATTGCCCCTTTTGTTTCCAGTTTCATCATTGGTTTGTAAATGTCTTGTGTTAGTATTGTTCTGATTTGATTTTGGTCTATAGAGGCTCATCCGGATGTCATTGAAGCTAATGGCCTGGCTACTCCTGAATCTTATCAGAGTGATCTTGTTTATCTGAAGAAAAAGGTTCAGACTTTTTGCCATGGGCTTTGCACATTTTGTGTGTTGAATTGAGTCGTTTTTGATCTGATGGGTTTAGTTTGTTGGCTCGTGGAACAGGTTGACGCTGGAGCAGATTTGATTGTAACACAGCTTTTCTATGATACTGATATATTCCTCAAATTTCTAAATGACTGTCGGCAAATTGGGATTAATTGTCCCATTGTTCCTGGAATTATGCCAATTTCTAACTACAAGGGGTTCTTGCGTATGGCTGGTTTCTGCAAGACCAAGGTACACTGTGATTTCTTACATCAGTGGCGATGATGTGGCTTGCACTGTAGAAGTCTTTGTGCTTATATTTCTCATGACTAGATTGAGTTTACAGCTTCTACGTGGTTGCTTATTGGTCATGTAAGATTAGGCTGACATATGTAGACCCTTGGTGATGCCTTATGACTAATTTGTTTGGATTTGGATATCATTCTTCTTAGGTTAATATTCCACTTGATGCTATTTATTGCCTGTAGATACCTGCTGAGCTTACTGCTGCCTTGGAGCCTATTAAGGACAATGAAGAAGC
Organism: Erythrophleum ivorense; assembly: GCA_026724425.1. Lineage (NCBI taxonomy): Eukaryota > Viridiplantae > Streptophyta > Magnoliopsida > Fabales > Fabaceae > Erythrophleum > Erythrophleum ivorense. The sequence continues at coordinate 1,419,339 of JAIUCV010000102.1, forward strand.
TGTTAAAGCCTTTGGTATTCACTTTTCAACAGAAATGTGCAAAAAGATTTTGGCCCATGGAATCACTACCCTTCATCTTTACACGTTGAATGTGGACAAATCAGCTACAGCGATATTGATGGTTGTTCCTCATTTCCTTCTTACTTTTGTTCTTTGTAGCATATTTTAACACATTTCACTGTTGGACACTGGAGAACCTAACAATGGTGCTGACATTGCAGAACCTTGGTCTGATTGATGAGTCAAAAATCTATCGTTCTTTACCTTGGAGACGCCCTGCAAATGTTTTCCGTACTAAGGAAGATGTTCGCCCCATTTTCTGGTATAACCTGCATTTTTCTTCTCTTGCTCTGATCTTAAACTTCAATCTGCAGGAGAGAATAATAACATTGGTTTCTTTCTGAATCTTTGTAGGGCAAACCGTCCAAAGAGCTACATATCTAGAACAAAGGCCTGGAAAGACTTCCCACAAGGACGGTGGGGTGATTCACGCAGTGCATCGTATGGTACACTTTCCGATTATCAGGTACCACGTATTCCTTAGTTTTTCTGAAATCCACTCTAGGATATGCTTGGTTTGATTTCCATCTTCTTCCGTGTCTTTCATTGCCAATGAATGCCCCTGATCTAAATGCATTTGTTGATAGTTCATGCGCAAACGATCACGTGACAAGAAGCTTCAGCAAGAATGGGTTGTCCCACTAAAAAGCATTCAAGATGTTCAAGAGGTAGCATAGAAAATGTTTCCTTTCATCTTTCACCTTATCTATACACAAACACTTACAAATTATCTTGTTACACACTGGGCCTTGGAAGCTTAAAGAGCAGTCCATGGTCTGAGTTAAATGGACTCCAGCCAGAGACAAAGATTTTAAACGAGCAACTCGGCAAAATTAACTCCAACGGCTTCTTGACCATCAATAGCCAACCATCTGTCAACGCAGCCAACTCTGATTCCCCAGCTATTGGTAACGAAATTCATATCTTTGATCACATATCATTACTTAGCTTATATGTAACAAAAATGTTAAATTACAATTGAAAGTTTTTGCAGGATGGGGTGGTCCTGGTGGTTACGTCTACCAGAAAGCTTATCTAGAGTTCTTCTGCTCAAAGGATAAGTTAGACACGCTTGTGGAGAAATCTAAAGCTTTTCCTTGTATCACATACATGGCTGCGAACAAAGCAGAGAAGTGGATATCAAACATGAGCCAGTCCGATGTGAATGCAGTTACTTGGGGAGTGTTCCCAGCTAAGGAGATTCTTCAGCCGACAACCGTGGATCCAGCCAGTTTCAAAGTCTGGAAAGAGGAAGCATTTGAGATTTGGTCTAGAGGCTGGGCTAACTTGTACCCTGAAGATGACCCTTCTAGAAAGTTGCTCGAGGAGGTACAAAATCTTCTTTAAACCCCTTGTCTTCTTTTCTTAGGATCAGAATGGTTAGTTAAGCTGTAATGATGATTTGATCTAATTGTATGTTGCAGGTGAAGAACAGCTACTATTTGGTAAGCTTAGTGGACAACGATTACATCAATGGTGACATCTTCTCTGTCTTTGCTTAATCTCTGAGGAAACATTCTTATTTTTCGCGATTACTTTTCTTAAGAGATTTCATATTTGTAAATTCTTAATAACTTTTTATTCATCGTAAATCAACAAAAAAAAAATCAAGAAATGTTGGCATTTCTTAAAGTTTTGGAAGTAACAAGACCAGAAGATGTCCGCATCAAATGATCCTTAAGCATCGAAACGCCAGAAGCATCAGTCTTCAAAAGCGGTTGCACAGATTCCCACATCTTCTTCTTGTTCACCTGCAAACCAAAACATACACAAGTTGAAAAAATGCCACATAAGAATCAAGTTATTTGCAGGCAGAGTAAGTAAGACCTTATTAGGAGGTGCAGGCTCAGGAAGCTGCTCCAGATCTTCTTCGTTACCAAACCACACTCTGTCTCCAGGAACAGATCCTTCTGGTGGAACCAGAGGCTCAACATTCTCATGAGCAGAGTCAGATGCACACAGAAGCATTCCACATGACTTGACTCCTCTCATGTTTCTTGGCTTCAGATTAGCCAACACCACTACTGCTGCACCCTGCACAGAGCAATTTCTCAATCTAATCTAGTAACTTCTGTATGATTCTCACATAATTCTCAGAATGTAGAACAACTATGAAAGCTGACCTGGAGGAGATCGAGAGGGACGTATTTGACGAGACCACTGCAGATGATTCTAGGCTCAGCTTCCCCGATGTCGACTTCTTCCACATAGAGGGAATCAGCTTCCTCGTGTTGCCAAGCTTTCACTATTCGTCCTACTTTTATGTCTAACAGATTCGCCGTCTCCTTCACATTCTCCTCCTCCACCGATTCATCTGCTGAAACCGTCGTGCCGGCATCGGGACCCGCCGTGCAGAAAGTAGTAACTCGAGGCCAAGAGCTTCGCTGACGCTGATGGTGGTTATATACGGCGGAGACTCGAAGAGATGACGAAATTGCCGCTACCGAAGAAGACAAGTACCGAGGGAGTTCGCGGCGGAGAGGAATCGACGAGATTTGGACGGCGAGAACTCCAGCCTTCACTTTCAGACCACCGGAAAAAATCGCTATCGTGGCCGCCATTGTTTTAGCTAAGATCTCTCTGTTTAGCGTTGGTCTCTCTTCTTCACCATATCCGTATCTATATATTTGTTTGTTTACTCAGTCCATGATTTGACTTTAGGAATGTATTATTTTTGGCAAAGCAAGAAGCTAGCTACAAATCCTCTGCTTATCTTGATCCAGGGCAAATTCATGTTCAAGGCAAATGCAATAGTTTTTTCTTTAACAAGCTTTATAAAAGGATTCCAAGTTGTGTCAAGTCAACAATGAGAAGAAAAGAAACAAGCAGTGTACAAATCTCAACAACAGTTTGAGAGATGAAAAGCAAACAGAGTATCTGAATCAATAGTCGTCTCCCTTGGAAACAACTTCTTTGCAACTAGGTCGCAGTAAAATGGTGTGCTCAAACTGTGATACATAGCTTCCCTTGACATCACACAGAGGAGGGTACGGCTGAAAACAAAACAGAGACAAAAAAAAAAAAAAAAAGATTTAACCTTTTTAACTCCAGAGCATTTCATGAATGAATGATCATTTTAGACTCTAGTGTGAGAAGAGTTTTACCTGAACAATGCCAGCGTCGCAGAGATTCTTGAGAGCCATTAAATATTTGGTTTCACCAATGCGGTCCAAATAACGTCTGCAGAAGGCAAGAGTCGAGAAATTCTTGTTAATGGTGGCAAGAAGTTGTTTTGCTCTAGGCAACCTCAAGGGGACATGTCCAACGTCAAAATTCTTCATGTAGTGGCTACATTCTAAGTCTTCTCTCACATATCCTTTCCCTGCAATACACATCCAGAGAATCCAACATTAGTGAATCCCAAAGATGCAGTTGCTTTTTTTATCTTAATAGTTGGATGTCCAAGCTTCTTTACCGGTTGATCCAAATGTTTCAATGGCATAAAATTCTCCCTCTTCCATCTTCGTCTGCTCGCCTCCTTTAACGATAGGAACGGATTTACCAGCGTGTATCTGATAAGGTCCAATGCTATGTCCATTCAAGTTTCGGATACTCTTAACTGCCAAAAGGACAAAACAGGTTAAGGTTTAATAACTGCCACTGATGTAACAGAGGTCATCAGATTCTCCATTGGATATCATCAGTACCTTGGAAGACTTTTCCATTGATTTCAACCTCATAAGACTCCATGACCTCCTGAATTGCAGCACCGACATCACAGAGACGGACATCGATTCCAGCTTCCTGAACCAGCCAAAAACAAATCCACAAAGTGGGTTATGTATAATACTATACGGTTCCTAACAAGCCAAAGCCTAGAATAAATCACTTTCACACAGAGCTTGTTTGAGCTTAGAAGAACAAAAGGATGAAGACAACATATTCGTGGATATTAGCAATAAGAACAATCAGTACCTTGATACCGGTATAAGTAGCTTCACGGGAGGCTGCTAAGAGAGGATCAAACATAGGATTGAATGCAACTGTAAATGCACAGTCAATAATATGCCCTGCAAAAGAAGAGATGCTAGTTTTTATCAGACATTTGTACAGAGGAAAAACAAAAACGGAATCGAAAATTGACAGTCATTACCATCAATGTGTGTTCCAAAATCCAATTTCATAACATCGTCGTACTGAAGTACAGTCTTATCTCCGGAGTTAGGGGTCCAATGAGCAGCAACCCTGAAAGTTAAAAAACAAAAGCCATTAGAGAAACATGACTAATGAAAAGGAACAGAAAATTGTTGGTAGAAAGAGAAAGAAGATGGCAAATTTATAACCAACCAATTCAAAGAGCATCCTGTTGGGAATGCAATACCAGCTTGAAGACCATTCTCCTGTATCAGCTTACGAACAGTATCCTCCAGAGTCTCACATATATCAGTCATCAACATTCCAGGCTTCACTATGCTTCTGATATATTTCCGAACCTGGCGATGAACTTCTGCAGCCTGGCGTACAGAGTTATACATAGGCTTCTCTAGACGCTCCATTTCTCTCTTCTCCTCAGATGTTGTTCTCCATAAATTGCTACATCACAGAGATCAAGACCAAAACCTTAAAATGTCAGCACAAAAAGTTTGATAAAGATCATAAACGAATAGTCTTGACATCAAAAAGACTGAAAATCCATACAAAACAAAAAAAAATTAAAACTTCTCTACAATCCATAAAACGTAAGCCTATTGCATAGTATAACATATAACTAAGAGTAATACGAAACTTACTCATCCTTGTACTGTTGGATTTCACCTTCAGGAAACTCTCCGGATGGGAAGAGCTGAGCGACAGGAATTGAAGGTGGATCAGTCTGTTGAGGCAGTTCCTTCTTCTTCCTGCAGCATAATCGAAACTTGTCATTAAAACAACCACCACAAGTGACAAGCTAAAAGAAACAAAAGTAGAAAAAAGAAAAAAAAAAAACATTCTCTTACTTGCTTTTATTTTTCTTCTTCTTCTTCTTCGTTGAAGCCTCAGCTAACAAGAGAAGAAAAAATGAAGTCTAATATTAATCCACCATACAGGCATAAACTCGCCGATTCTAAGAAACAAAGGATCAAATCTTAAAAAATTCAAATCCCAAGACCAATTCAAAGAATAATCATAGAAAGCTAGTTCCTTTGACGAAACGAAGATAAACATAACATTTACAGAAGTCCAAATTTCCACCACCTACTAATCAATAACACAGAAAGATAGCAAAACGATCCATTTTCTTCCTAATTGGTAAATGAATTAGAGAATCGAAAGCTCAAAAACATGTGATCAATCAGAACACCGAAAAAATCAATTAATTCACCTTTGCTTCCTTCTTCCTCGTCGTTCTCCTCCTTTCCATCTTCATTCACGTCTGTAATCTCAAGCTTCTTCGAAAGCTCGGATTCCAATTGTTCCTCCTTTCCGTTGGACGATTCGGCGCCGCCATTATCCACCACGGGAGCTACAGCAACATCAGGATTTTCGCTCGCCATCTTCAATTTCGTTTCTTCACCTTAATAACAAAGCACTTAATCGTAAAACGAACTCGATGATGAATCGCAGAAAGCAATACAGACGAAGAAGAAGTAGACAAGTTACAAGTCTTTCGCTTTTACCCTTTACTGTCTCGCTCGCGCACCTCCGACACCTTTTTCGTCTTTCGTTTGTGGAAGCCCTCGAGATGTTTTGCGTATTTGCAAAATTGGACAACTTTATTATCTTGTTTACAATAGCAACCCCTCAAATCTAATTCACAATTCCGCTCCTTATTGGGCCTTACCGACATCTGAACATGGGCTGGTTTGGTTTTATATATTGCATTTGTCTGTTCGAAATAGTTCTCTATACAATTTTGGTCCTAAGCAGACAAGCAGTGTATAAATAAAATAATAAAATGATGGATCTTCTTCAGTCAACAACAAACGTGAGAAACGAGAGAAACAAGATGAGTGATGGATGATGAATTAAATTTGAGTTTTGATGAGAATATGATAGTTGGACAAATAAACTCTTCAACTAGTTGAATATTTTGGCTTCTAAAAGGACATAAAGTAAAGCCAAGTTGGAAACAAAGCTCGTCATAGAGATGGTGTAGTTCACAATGATCAAGGTTTAAAATAAAAATATTGACAATGTAATTCGTGATTTATTGTAATTAGTTATACAAAACTACATATGAAATGATGCACCAGATGAAATATTTTACCAAGTGAATGACACAGCTATCTTTTGTTTTCAAAATTTAAAGATATAATCAAATACAGTAATAACAGATTTACATAAAAGTGTAAGTGACATCTTTGGCACTAGAAGAAGAAGAAGAAGAAGAAGAAGAAGGCATGAAGGCAAGAACGACGAGCAAAACCATAATCCCAATGGGAATCAAAAGGAGCATAAACGGAGGGGGAGGTAACGGCGGCAAAACTAACGGAAGGATTAACAGAGACGCCGTTAGGCCCACCAGCAGAACCAGAGACTCTAAACTGAAATAGTTCGCCGGAATCATCAACCTTTTCTGCGACGAGAAAGTCCGTCGTAATTCTTGCTTGCTGGTGTTTTTCCGACTGTTTCTTCCGACGTCCATGGCTACGTTGTTTGAATAACGGTCTTGGACGTTTATGATATCCTTTTGTAAGTTTGGGATTTCGCGAATCATCTTGTTTCTCGGATTTAGAAAATCGATGAGAAATTGTCGGAAAGATCTGATTTTACTTTAACCCGAATGCAAGCAAAAGCAAAGAGCCTTTTTTTTAAGTTTCTGGTTAACCAATGCAGCTTGATCGAAGCAGTCGGTGAGGAATTCGAGACGAAATCACGATGACCCAAGATCCAGAAACCGAGAATGCAGATGAATCCGAGTTCCTTGACGAGTTAACTCAGAGACACAGATTGAAAAGAAGAAGCTTTTTTCCGGTAGATTCGATCTGAATTGAGTGATCTTCAGTTCAAACCAAAAGCTGCATTAAGAAATTGTCGATGTTCTGATTAGTAAACTGTTATGAAGAGATCGTAAACACAACACAACCGGGTTTAGCTCTCAAAATCAATACAGAAACCTCAAACAAGTTTTCCTCTGTTTTTTTACCTTTAAGCCATTAGAGCCAAATCCCTTATGCGAGAAGAAGAAGAGAAAATGGGTTTCGTTTGTTCTTGAATGTGTATGAGAGGAAGATGAGTAGCTAATGAAAGAAAGCAAGAAATGATGATTTAAAGGAAAAACAAAAAATCAACGGGGTTATTAATAAGGACTTGGAGAAGATCAGAGAGAAGAATCAGAAAACATGGGGAGGGTTCAGTGAATTTAGGGATTTCCCAATATGTTGAAAAGAAGAAAAAGAGAAGCTTCTCTTTTTTTATAATGTGAGAGCAAGTTGCTGATTTTAGAAGATTTGAATTTTGATTTTGTTTCGAGAATTTAGTATACATATTTCGTGTGGCCTAGTCTTCCTCCACAATCGCAAGGTTCTTCTCCCCTGGACTATATTTTTTATCATACACATGACGTAAGCCTTTTTAGCTAGAATCTCCTCGGAATAAGCTTACTTACATGTTAGCAATATTAAAATAATGAGTCTTAAGTATGGGATTGAGTCAGAGCGGTTGGAATGAAAAAAACTAATGTAATCACAGCAATTTTTGGATCAGTCTTATGTGGAATTTTGTAAATAATCTGTCTAGCTCTCCTAAAATTTGAAGGCATTATTGGAATTTGTGATTCAAAGTAAATAAATATTTGTATTTTTACTTCGAATATCAGTGTTTGTTTTTAATCAAAAAAGATTGATGAGACTAGGAGATTGCTTTAGTTATCATGTTCATACCTACCAATAATTTTGTCTATGTTTGTGGATCGATCAGGACCCATGGTGTTGCTCTTCTCCAAGGCAATTCGTATGGTGAATGTGTTTGTTATAGTGGGAGATGTTGGGCCAAAATTTATGCTTTACTTTAAGTCTCGTTTTTTACTTGAATGTAAAGCGAAGTTATCAAACAGTACCAGTTTCGGTTTGGCTCAATTGAATTCTAGCTAGTTACAAGTTTGTTGGCTTTAACTTTTCTTCGTTTCAATATGAGTTTTTCACTTTTCGTCTCGCTTCCTTAATTGCACAATCGTCTTTCTCTGATTTGATAGCTAGTAATTAACATGTACAATTAGAAAAAAGAACTGAGTCGGAAATCATTTTTTTAAATATACATGGTTCAGTGAATTGAGAAACATGCATGGGATAGCCTTCAGAGTCAGCGTCAAGTGGGTTTTTTTCTTTTTCTTTTTCTTCTGGCCTTTGTATATACTATAAATTAAAGCTGATTAGTAGTTCAGGGAATTGATAGATTACCAAAGACCACAACACTTGTTATTCAAATTTTTTCAATTAAATTGTGCAACATTACTTTAGTTAGGTCAAATTAACAATACATAAAAGACGAGTTATTTGCTATAAAAAAAAAAGTAGAGTTAAAAGTATGAAACTCTTTGACGTGTACCAACAAAGTGATTTTGCATGGATAGCATACCCTGAATTAATAAAGTAGAAGTTTTTTCATATTGAAAGATCTTCCCTAGTTTCTAGACCTACTCTATGGATATGATGAAGATCGTATATATAGGGATGTAAAAATGAATCTCCTCGTTGACCAAAAAAAGAAGAAGAAATCGATCTCCTCAGCATAAACAAACAAGTAATACTCTTTAATATTACAAAACAGTTACTTTCTTTTTAATAACAGTGTTATATCTAAAAGTATACAATTCGAGAGGCTAAATATAAATGAAGATGAGGAATTCATCTCTATTTGTATATTTTTAGTTATATAATACTAATATTTATTTTGAGAGACTAAATGAGTGAATAGTGGAAAGTGAAGATGTAGATGTGTGTATCAGTATACATGGCAAGTATTGGCAACCCATGCATGGTTATTGCCTTGAACACCGCAAACCTTCTTCGGATTGAATGTCCAGTGGACCTGCAACAATGTTCAAGAAATTAAAAAATATATCATTTTATTCCCTGTCTTTTTGTTTTAATATTTTTATCCTCTATCATAAGAAAATATTATATTCGTAACCATTTATCTACATAGACATGTAGTCTTCGACAGTCCATATGCATAGACATATGTTTTGGTCTGATTCGCAACAGCAAGGTCCATATGGTCAGCTTCACCACGTCCCCGGTTTTCTTAAAATCAATAATATATACTCTTCCATTATGTATTAGCAAGAAGTATAGTTTGGTGGAAAAGTACTACTATAATCTGGTTGATTTGCAAGAAGAAAGGCTATGAGACATTGAGGATCGAACGGCACATGTAAACATCACGTGGCTCTTTCACTTTGATTCAATGCATTATCTCTCGAGCCTCGACCAAACCAACTTGCCTAATTAATATTCCTCGTCACATTTTCTTTTAAGTTTCCTACAAAACCATTTTGTTTCTCTAGTGGAAATTAATCCAAGTTATTTTAAAATTAAAGATCTTCTCTCCCCGACAAGCATCTGTAATTTAATAGCTGCGGAACATTTAAGTGGTTGGTCTAATAAAGAGATTGGTCGTCTTCATGAGTGATGTTATCGTGAAACAATTTAATTGAAAAGTGTTTAAGGATTTCCGTAATTTGCTATCCAAAGTTAATTAATATGATTAGGTTCAGAGTATCGTAGGAAAAAAAGAAGCGTGTGTTTATTTCTTTGTGATAAAGACAAGAATAGGTATACTTTTATGTGTTTTAGCTTTGTATTTGATAAAGCTAAGTTAATTAAGAATCCGAGATTGAAAGGGAAATTAAACGAATGATGAGAAAGAAACTGATGTCACTGGGTTCATTGCATTCATCCTAATGAATAGATGAATAGATTATACCAAACTTACGGTTTAAATTTACATTTTCTTAACAATAGCTCCAACAATTCAATGTTTACATATGTTTATTTGTTTGAAAGAGACTAAAAAGATGATTCAAGACCAAGTGGTAAACTGATAATTGAAGTTGAGAGATGTCGCCATTTGGCATAATTTTACTTGTGTTAAAGACAAATTTCGGTTTTGATAAAAAAAATTCCGGTTTTGACCATAAATTAAAGGGAAAGTCCGGTTATGGGAAATGTCTAAAACCCTAGACTTCTACCGTTCAACGTTCGCCGGTCGAGTTTAATTCAGACAAACGTCAGAAATTAAACTTCACTCTCGTCGATCGGACCAAGTGGAAGCTTTGAATCGGAAAGAAAATGGCGGCGAATGGGTAACATCTCGCTCTAAACTGGTTCCACTCTCATTCCGGCATTGTTTTTTGATGAAAATGAGGATCTCTAAGAGAATCTGCTGAAAAAAGAAATCATTTTTCTTTGTCTTGTTTGGGATTTTGATCACAGGCTAATGGCGACATCCAATGTGTTTCTTCATCGGCCTCAACATGCTCATTTCTCGTTTTCTTCTACAACGAGTCAAATGCCTGTAATCGGCGTTAAAGGCCGTGTTAGTTTCATCGGCAAAGGGAAACGCTGTTTTCCGGTGGTTTTGTCAATGGCGACGACGGCGGAAGCCGGAAAGTCTGTTCCTCCTGGTTCCGGCATTTCCATCATGGTATCTGATTATTTCCCAATCACTCTGAAACTGTGAGACTTAGATTGATTGATTGTCTTTTCTCTAGCAATAGCAATCTTTAGGGCCAAATTACATTTTATTTTATAAAGGAGCAATCTTTGTGAGAGTGTAATTCTGGGATCAAGCTAAGTCGTTCATACTCTCTCTGTATACTTGAGGTGAATGGATGCAGTGGTAAAATGGGGAAAGCTGTAATCAAAGCGGCAGGTTCAGCAGGAGTGAATATAGTTCCAACATCATTTGGATCTGCTGAAGAAGCTGGCCAGAGAGTTGAGGTCTGTGGGAAAGAGATTTTTGTGCATGGTCCTACTGAAAGAGAAAAGGTTCTGTCTTCGGTCTTTGACAAGTACCCCGAACTTATTGTTGTTGACTACACAATTCCCTCTGCTGTAAATGGTACATCTACTAACTCCTATTTTATTAACATCATTCTGATGAAATTGTGCATAGACTCTGTTTGTTTCAAGTTAGTTGATTTGTGTGTGTGCAAAAATGTAGATAACGCAGAGCTGTATGGCAAAGTAGGAGTTCCTTTCGTCATGGGAACAACTGGAGGAGACAGGACAAGGTTGTATAAAACTGTTGATGAAGCCAAGATTTATGCTGTGATTTCTCCACAGATGGGTAAACAGGTGCTTAGCTTACTACTCTGTGTGTGTCATAAAAGCTATATATATATTTGTGAGATGATATCTTTTGCTTTGTTGGTCGGTCCACTAGGTTGTTGCGTTTCTTGCAGCCATGGAGATCATGTCTGAGCAGTTTCCTGGTGCCTTTGCTGGTTACTCCTTGGAGGTGATGGAGTCTCATCAAGCAAGCAAACTGGATGCATCTGGTACTGCAAAAGCTGTGATTTCTTGCTTCCAGAAATTGGGCGTGTCTTATGACATGGACCAGGTGTTTCTTTATCGTACCCTCTTCTCCGCATTAATTGTTTCTACTCATCCTCGACAAGACCATTTTCAATTTGCATTTTGTTTACCTTTGAAACCAGATACAATTGGTTAGAGATCCTAAGGAGCAGATGGAGATAGTTGGTGTTCCGGAGGAGCATATCTTGGGTCATGCTTTCCATCTTTATCACTTAACCTCACCAGATAAAACGTAATTATGCAAGATTTAAAGACATTCATTGTTTCTCTTTTACTAAGATCGCTCCTTTTTTCTTCTTCTCCTTTCTTGAAGTGTATCATTTGAGTTCCAGCATAATGTTTGTGGAAGATCAATATACGCTGAGGGTACTGTTGATGCTGTGCTTTTCCTTGCCAAGAAGGTATGACATCAAAAGATCCAAGAAATCGAATATTTCATTTATATTCTGTATATCTGCTGAAACACACATTCATGAATTGTAGATCCGGTCTAAAGCAGAGAAGCGGATCTATAACATGATCGATGTTTTGAGAGAGGGTAACATGCGATGACCAAGATGTTGAAGCTAAAAGACACACCAAAGCAAATCAGCTATCAACTTGATGTGCCTTTTTAAGACAAGCTTGTACTTGTTGCTTTCCCTTGGTATAGACAGAAGAAGAAAACTCTGTTCTAGATGAAAAACATTTATTGCTAAGGTTTGATTAGTTTTTTTGGAATTAGAAAAGAAAATGCTAGCTTTGGTTGCAGGCTTATTATAATAGCACAATATTCTGAGATTAGGTTCAAACCAAAAACAAAATTGTCGTCGATACGGAAAATGGTTATGAAGAAATCAGAGACACAACAACACATCAAAGTGGATCTACGTAAAAACAAAACTTAAAAGAAGCAAACAAAACTTTTGACTAATTTTTCATCTTCTCCCAGCAATTCTCATCAAAGGAGCCATAACACCTTGAATCTCCACAAGAGAGAGTTGAATCTTCATCTCCTGATTCACCTCTCTCTTCAAGTTCCTCAGAAGCCCTTTAAACTCCTCTTTACCCTTAACATCATCACCTCTCGTCTCCAAAACCTTCTTCGTCAATCCCATCAACAAACCTGAATACCTCTGCACCGTACAGTACCTCTGCAAGAAACTCAGCAGCAATCCCAACTCTCCTTCCTCCATATTCGACACACACTTGATCAGCTTCCTCCTCGCCACCAATTCCTCCATCACCGCCACCACATTCGCCGGTTTCTTCTCCTCCAAAACCGACACCAGCGCCTCCTTATGCCTAAACTTCTTCAACAGCTTGTCGTGTCTTGCCAGCTTCACTCCTTTCTTCCCCTTCACCAAGTAATCATCTTCCGATGGCTTCTCGCTCTGCCCTCTCTGGAAATACCTGAAATACGTCGGCCTCAACGCCCTTCTCCTACTCTCATCCACTTCACTCTTCACACTCCAAAGGCTCATCAAACTCTTCTCTTCTCCCGCTTCTTTCTTCACCTTCTTCTTCCCGGCGAACACCATACCATTAGACCCTCCGATGACCCGAGTGGAACCATCCGGCGAGAGCCCGACGGACATGAGAGGAGCTGGAAACCTCATGGAGTAAGTCACCTTTGCTCTCCCGTAATCGAACACTTTCATGTATCCGTCTAACGCAACGCTCACAAGTCGATTCTCAGCTGCTTCGTCCAATCCCATCCTCCCAACGCAAAGAGACGTCACAGTCTTGTTATGGCTTTCCATGGAACAAACCATCCTCCCTCCTCCGATCAAGTCCCACACCTTGACGCTGTTCAGACCTGCCGTCGCAATCATCCCACCCGACGGCAGATACACCACGTCCTCCACCGGATGGCCGTGGTTTATCTCGGCGACCCATTTCGACTTGTCCACTCTCGCGTCCCACACCTTCACCGTGTGATCGTAAGATCCTGTTATGAACATTGAATCGTTCACCGGAGAGCAGTCACCGCACCTCACGTAGTCCTTGTGGCCTAACAGATCTGATATCACGGTTGCTCCGGCCACATCCCAGTACTTGACTACACAATCGTCGCCTCCGGATACCAAGTGAAGCTTGTCCTGAAACGGATACTTGACGAATCGCGCCGGCGCCTTGTGAGACCGGAGGCTACGGAGAGCCATTCGTTCCCTGACGTCGAAGACCTGGACGAGACCGGAGAGGTCGGCTGCGGCGAAAAGAGCGCCGTCGGAACGGAAACACACGGAGGAGACAACATCTCGGAGGGAGAATAGGCGGGAGGCGGAAAGCGTATGGGAGGAAAAGAGGGAGACGGCGGCGGAGTGAGCGACAACGAAGGAATGAGGGTCGACCGGGGAGAAAGCGAAGGCGGCGACGGAGGAGACGAGATTAGGTAAAGGGTGATGCTTGAAGGAGGACCAGTATCGGGAATCGGGAGTCTCCGATTCGGAAACAGATTTCGCCGTCGATTTTGGTCTGACGGGGAAAATCTTTGTTACCTCATAATCATTGAGTCGAACACGAAGCTCCTCCTCCATTGAAGCAATGGAGATTGAACACCGAGAGAGGATAGAGGAGGCTGGTTTAGGGTTTAAGGCTTTAGGCAATGACTTCAAAGTAGTAACCTTTACCGGCTCCGACACTTTTTTTTCGTCTTTCGTTTGTGGAAGCCCTCGATATGTTTGGCGAATTTGCAAAATTGTACAATTTTATCATCTTGTTTGCAATAACAACCCCACAGTTCCGCTTCTTATTGGGCCTTAACGACATCTAATCATGGGCCGATTTGGTTTTATATGGCTCGTTATTTATTCATTTGAGGTTGTAACGAGACAACTTGATTGTATCTTATTATTACATACAGCATCTAATCGTGGGCTGAGCATGTTATAGCGTACAGCATCTATATATTTGTGTTGTTGTTGTTCGGATAGCTACAAGATTGATGATGGGGAGATCAATGAAAGAGCTTTTGTTGACTCTTTGATAGGGATGGATCAAGATTTGAAATGCTTGACAAGTTAGATATGTCAGATTCGAATATAAGACAGTTTTTCGTTTTTTTTTTGGTCTATTCTTGCATTGAATAGGCCATAGTAATAGTATTTAAGAACATTTTCAGGCATTGATTAATCGATTCCACGAGAACAAGTTTCGAAATTTTCTTGTGTTTTTTCTTTTACTTCTAGGGGTTTCATATCATCATGCTAGCCAGTAAGAAATCTCTCTCAAAGGGTTTATTCCAAAGCATATGCTTAAGAATATCCATAGAATATTCTTGTTTGGATTCGTGTTCTTGTCTGTACTTGCACATTCCCAAACTTGTTTTTATACATCTTGTACTTCAATGAACATTATAGCGTTTTTTTCTTCTTCTTTCCCTTTTGCAAACCTTGAATGTGTTTGTTGATTGACATCTATGCATATCGATCATCCTCGTTTGTTGATTAATTCGTTTAGATGACCATCAACAAACGCTTTCTTGTTTTGCATCGCCTCTTGAAATCTATATAGTGTTTTTAGCATCTTCTTTTTTTGTAGGGTTTTGATATCGTCAAAGAAGCTCGAGAGGTACTTGCATCACCTAACGCAGGAGAAGAAAGAATTGAAAAGATTCTTAGGAATCTTTATTACAATATCCAAGTTTGTAACTTCTCTAATATCTTGGCATATTTTTGTTCTTTTTGCAGTCGTCGCATGTTATAATTAGCTCGTGTAAAAGAATCATGTTCTTGTAGTTACTGAATCTTGTTCTTGTTGTTCTTGAAGTCTAGAGCAATTAGTCTAAAATTGAAATTAAGTAGTTTGCTGTGTTGTTTAATAGGTTTAATTCGTTCCTCGTGGGTATTGTGCAGAGAAAGTTTTATGATATATTGATATATCATATGTAAATAAAATAGGTAAATCTTGGTGTGTTAAAATAACGATCAATGCTCACTATCTCTTAAGACTATTTGCATTTGGTGGATGCATCGCTGATGATGGTGGAGTTGTGGACCAGAAAGAAAAGTCAACGAAACAAGTCTTAAAGTTTTTTTGCGTGGTTAGTAATTCTTTGATGTGTATATACTATATAGTTGTTGAGTTCCATATGATTTATATTTATTGCGGATCAAGTAGATTCCATTTAAAAAGACTGATTTATAATTTTCCAGTTTCAGACGAATTCTTAAAACAGTTGCCGGTTCAGATTATATCAAAGCAAACAGTTATTGCAAAAAGTATAATTGGAACCAGACGGACTGTTCTCTTTCTGTTCCAACTTTGACAAAAGAGGAGCATCTATTTTGAATGTTAATACGACAGTTCTATAGCCTTCCTTAACATTAATACGTGTCGTGTGTTTGTTTAATATATGTATAGTAGGTCAACAAGTCAAAGGAGTCTAAAACCACATTTTTCACTCAAATAAAAATTTAATTTTTGCATGTTACGTCTATTTAATACCTCTGTGAACAGAGAAGAGGATGAAAATTTACAAGATTACATTATCTAATGGAGTTTGAGGTGAATTTTCTAAGTTATATAACTATTTTTATCAATCGACTTTAAGGTGTATTTTGGGCACAACCAGAGGAATACAGACAGTAACAGTAACGTAGCAGCCTTTATCAAAAAAAGTAACAGTAACGTAGCAGCCAAGCAGGGTTATTTTAGGAAAGTTTTTTTATTCAATATTTATAGATTTTTTAACTTAATACACGTTCTTCTTACGCATTTTCAAACTAACACCGTGTTCCGTGTACGACACAACGTATAAATTATTAGGTCAACGGTATTAGGTCACCAAAACCTTTTGGAATATAGTAAAATATTTCGTTATTGGCCCACTAAAGTTTTAGTTTTACTTTTCATCCCCCAATAAGCATAGCTTAACAAAACAAACCCCCAAAAACTTTACAAGATCAATATCGGAATATCACAAGAAGAACATAATCTGCATTTTTTTCAGATCTTTGTAACAACAATTACAAAATAAGGCAAAACTAAGATGGAATATTGAAAGCTTTTGTATTTAACGGTTCATTTAAACTTTTTGGATCGATAAATCATTCACCTGAGACACAAGAGAACAATTTATGGCTTCTGTTCCTCATAAGCTGTCCTCGTCGCGACAGAGAAAAACCAATATTTCCGCCTTCGCCACCGGATCTTCTTCCTTCCCGAGAAGACATCGAAGAGAAATCTCCAACCGACCATCCACGGCGGTGACGGTTGTTCATTTCTACATGATCAAAGGTCGAAGACGGTCGAGTAACAATGGAGTGATCTGATTTTGCGGAGAAGGGGAAGAAATCGGAGTCGTCGTAGGATTCTTTTGTAGTGCCGCCGGAGGAAGAGAGACATTCATAACGCCGGCGAGTTCGGTTTTTCTTCATAGCCTTAAACGCCAATGGAATCAAACCATCCATTTGATTATATTCTTAGTGTTCTTAATTTTCTTTCTTTCTTGCTCTCTGCTTTTTTTTTTTTTATCTCTCTCTGTGTATGTGTGAAAACTAAAAAATTAAAAACACTAGAAAGTTGGGAGGTTTATGGTTTGGGTGGTGGTTTGGTGATAACAACAGCTTCTATCAGTTTCACTTGTCTATCTTTCTTTTCTTTTTATATTTTACAAATGGTTTTCCTTTTTCTGTTATCTTTCCATTGTACTGATATCATTATACTAGATTATGTTTTATCTAATTTCACTATATGAGATTAGTTTTTTTTGTGTGACCTTTTCCCTCTTTTATAATGTTTTTCGTTTACAATATTTCATTTTTAGTTAAATAGTGTGATTGAGGCCCATTCAGAAGACGTGGCCCAGTCCATACACTCCGACTCTCGTGTGCACAGAGAGAACTTAGGCGATGGTTGGAAGATCGCATCTTGTTTTTATTTCCTGATTTAGAAGTTTCCCATGAAAAAAAATCTAACAAAAGGGAGCTCTCTGTGTAATGTCAAAAGTGTACTGTGGACACATCCTACTCGCAAAGCCACGGATTCATTGTACCATCGAGTATTGATCTAGCGTACAATGTAATTTAACCGGTTGATTTTTTGTTCTTTTCTATAACTCTAAGTTATCATATCTTGTAAACTAAATCTATAATTCAAACACTAGTTGTGGCAAAAAAATATACTAGACTTGATCCTTTGAAACTTATAAAGATATCATGAGTTGTGAGACCAAAATTCTTAGTTATTTTAAAATAATCTATGAACACTAAAGGCTCGAAATAAGTAGTTCAACATGTTGAATCAAAATTTGTTTTTTTGTGGGTAAAGTAAACTAGGTCGATCTATAAAGTAAACTAAAAAGCGACCAACCATCCGGAATCTCTTCCTTTCATCACTAGACAATCGACACCAATCATGTATAAAATTTAGATTGTCGTATTAATTAAAATAAATTGAATATTATATTGTATAATTCTGAAACAAAGCAAACATGGAACTAACATAAGTTCAAAATATCATATTTCAGATTGTTTTCAAGCACCGTTATATAGATTGGTCGCTTTTTCAAAAATTGACAATAATATCTCTCCAGAATTCTTGGAATGTAATAAAATATTATGGCTACTCTAATTCTAGGTCGACCTTTTACCATCAATATTATGTTTTTTCCAACATCTATATATACACTAATACTATTAAATATGAACGAAATCCTGCGATCCCGATCTAGACCGTGCTAGTAGTTTTTAAGATTACCTTTCTACGACTCTACCTAAGGCTTTTTTTTTAGTGAACTAAAATTAACTTAGAGATTTATCTTTGGAACGCTAAGGAAGATGGGGATATATATTTTTTCTTGGATATGAAAATTGAGAGATATTTGAATCTTGAACAAAGGAGAAACATAAACTCAACATTATAGGACATTCTTCTTCTTATGGTTTGATTAACTTTCCTAATAATACGACATGAACTTAACATTATAGGACATGATTCTTCTTATGGTATAATTAACTTTTCTTGATCCTAATTATACGACATGAACTCAATATTATAGGACATGCTTCTTCTTATGGTTTACTATCAGCATATTTTAATTAGCTTTTCTTGATCCTAATAATACGGCATGAGGCAATAAATGTGGTCTTTTAACAAACATCACATTTTTCTGAATCGTTGCCATGCATGTGATTATCATCCATTCCCCCCGAAATCCTTACGACATTATTGGCCAATTTCTTCTCCGGTTTCTCCTCCACTTGTCACGTTTCCTAGTCGTGTTTAGCTCCGTATGTCCCGTACATTATTTTCTTCTTTATTTCCCTAAATTTGTTTTATATTCTAAATAAATATGCATGGATCCGTAAAGTCCTTGCATTGGCCGGTTTTGAATAATGAGGATCGTGTAACGTTTTATTGATTGTCTATGAGACAATCAAAGCAAAATCGGTTACTACCCAATTGACGTCGTCACATGCATTAATACCATGTTCCTTACCATCAACATGCCTGCCACTTCCCTGACCGTTCCACTTGCTTTTTCAGTTATCTAATTTGAGTACAACATAATTTTATGTATGAACACTTTCTTGTACACATTTGGGTTCTACTTTAATCGTAAACATCTAGTCGGACAAAATCTACCCGTGAACTTTTACGCGGTGAAATTTTATAATTCATGGAAAAAATTGTATTTTGGTTTTCTTAAATTGTATTTTGAGTTCAGTTTTTGTTTTCCAATATTTATTAAAAGGCTGAACTAACAGAGAGTGCATAACGACTAATAGTGGCCTAGAGGGACTTAGGAAGTCATCCTCTTATAAACGATCATTTGTTCGCAATAACCGATCTACCAATTAATCTATAAATTAACAATCTATTATTATATTTAGTATAATTATCTTAAATATATTATTAGCATTTAAAATATAAAATGTAAATTATTATTCTTTGGTCTAATAATAATATTTAGTTATAAAATATAAGAAAATTGATCTTAAAAGAATGAGAAAAAAATTAATTATTAATTAGTCAAATTTTAGTTACAATAAAATTATTTTTATATTAAAAATAAGTTTTGATTTCTTGTGGAAAGAAGAAAGAATAAAAGTAATTAAAAAGAAAGAAAAAACAAATCCTAAAGTCATTAAAGTCTCATGTACGTGACTTTTACAAAAAAAAAAGTTCAAAGAGTAAAAATTTAAAAGTCTGCAGTTGGGCTTTAGAGAGAAAATAGGAAAGTAAAAGTCTAATTGGCAAAAAATTAACTTTCAAGACTTTAAAACACCAAACAGCCCTCAAAGCCACAACGCCAATCAGAGCCTCAGTACACAAAACAGAAAAGAAGATAAACAACCGACAATGCACAGACTTTTCGAACCTATAACTTGTAATATTCTGAAATTTGACGAAAAATATGTTCTCAATTGCTTGGCCCTTTTTCACACGTATACAAATTTAAGAGAACAATTTTATAACAATATTTCTCCTTCATATTAGGTTTATTTTATATGAAAATACTTAAAAAATATCAAGAAAAACAAAAATTAAAACCACATAATAATAATAAATATAAATTCGAATAAAATAAAACCCTTTAATTAATACATACGCAATAGTATATATACCCTCAGCTAAACCGTTTCAAATCCCACACACTCCACCACCATTATTCAACTCCTCCCTCTATCTCTCTGAAAACAATGCCTTCTTCACTTCTCATAATTCTCCTCTTTCTCATCTCGATCTCATCGTCCTTCGCTCAAACCTACAATATCCTCTCGTACGGAGCCAAAGCCGACGGCAAATCCGACTCGACCAAGGCCTTAAACGCCGTGTGGACCAAAGCCTGCGCCTCGGTCAAGCCGGTCACCATTTTGGTCCCTAAGGGACGGTTTTTAGTACGAAGCATTGTTTTTGATGGTTCCAATTGTAAACGCAAGTCCGTCACGGTCCGTATCCAAGGAACACTTGTGGCTCCATCGGATTATCGGGTCATCGGTAATGAGAACTACTGGATATTCTTCCAGCATCTCGACGGCCTCTCCGTCTACGGTGGAGTTCTTGACGCTCAAGGAGCTTCTCTGTGGTCTTGCAAAAAGTCCGGCAAGAATTGTCCTAAGGGTGCTACGGTACGAATTCACCATTTTATCCCTTTACAGTTTAACATTATATTGTTAAATGAGCCATAGAAATAGCTAAATCTGATCACAAAATGTGTAAAATGGTAAAAAAAAATTTGTTTAAATGGTACAATTACAGTTTTGTTACAAGCTTTATAGTACTAACTCTATAACATTTTTTTATTTATATATTTTGAAATTGAATATCCGCCGTTTTCCGCAAATTCCGCCACTACGATGCAAATGCTGCATTTTCCCTAATTTTCTCTCCACTTTTCCGCTAACATAAAATTACAAGTTACATCCATATTCCATACTATGCTTAGTTGACTTCTTAAGTTAATCTCAATTCTGACCAAAAAAATAAAAGTCAATCCCAATACACATAGACCAATCATTGATTTTTAAATGGAAATATTAAATATACTTATATCCAGTGATAACTTTACATTTTAGATAAATGTAATTGACACGTGAGCAACAATTACAAACAGACCATAGGTTTTCAGAGCTCAAGCAACGTGGTGATCTCCGGGTTGACGTCACTAAACAGTCAGATGTTTCACGTCGCGATTAACGGCTGCCGTAACGTAAATATTCAAGGAGTCAAAGTTTCTGCTGACGGAAACAGTCCAAACACTGACGGCATCCACGTGCAGTCATCCTCCACCGTCTCCATCCTCAATTCTAAAATCTCCACTGGCGATGACTGTGTCTCCGTCGGTCCAGGCACTAACGGCCTATGGATCGAAAACATCGCTTGTGGCCCTGGCCATGGTATCAGGTATTTATATTTTTTTAAATTAATCAAATTCCTAGTCACTTATTAAAGTGTTACAGTTTCGATGATTTTTGAATGTTTTTGGCTGATTGATGAACTATAGTGTGGAAACTAACTTAGATAGGTTTGATGGATTTTCAGTTTCATTTTAAGATCTCTTAATAGTTTGATTGAACTTAAGTTATGTTGGATTAGTTCCGTTTATAAACTTTTCAAGTTTCTGATAATTGTTTTTTATTTAATTTGCAAAACAGCATTGGAAGCTTGGGAAGAGAAAGTGTGGAGGCAGGTGTGCAAAACGTAACAGTGAAAACGGCGACGTTTACAGGAACAGAAAATGGGGTGAGAATAAAGTCATGGGCCAGGCCCAGTAATGGATTCGCTAAGAACATCCGTTTTCAACATTGCGTTATGAACAACGTACAGAACCCAATCGTCATTGACCAAAACTATTGTCCTGGCAACGAAAATTGCCCTAACCAGGTATGTTCTGTTCCTATATTATAACATGAGATATAAACTATTCTAGTATTTGTCGTTCAAATACTAATTGGATTATGATCAATAGGTTTCTGGGATAAAAATCAGCGATGTAATGTTTTTCGATATACACGGGACATCTGCAACGGAAGTTGGAGTGAAGTTTGACTGTAGCTCTAAGAAACCATGTACCGGAATTCGAATCCAAGACGTGAAGCTGATGTACCGGAATAAACCGGCTGTAGCAGATTGTAGCCATGCCGGAGGGACTGAGGCTGGTTTTCAACGACCCAACAGTTGTCTATGACCACACCAAAAAATAGATTTGTCTCTTTTTTTTTTATTGTGTGTTGTTCGTGAAATGTAAGTAACATCGTCGTACTAATAACATATCCATATCTGTCGTTTGTAATATGACTAATAATTATTGGTCTAATAGAATTTGGGTCTAGCCTTGATTGTATTATCTCGCACACAACATTGTGCCTTAGAGATTTTTTATTTTCAATCTATTTTTAGAAATCATGGCGAAGCAACTATATAGATTACAATTACATATTTCCAAAATTCCTACAAAACCGGAGTGTGACGCATGTTTTAGACTATTGGTTCATGTGAATCCCCTTTACTACTCAAAGGTTTATATATACTCCGCAAACAAAGTATTGTGACGCTAGCTTGTTCGAATCCCTCAGAGTATATGATAAGGATCTCTAAATTCCGCAGACATAGTATTATGACGTTGCATCACATAAGATAGCATGTAGTGTTATTTCGCGGCATATCAGACATTTCAAGGATTTGGTCTCGAGGCGTGAGTAGATTTTGGCTTTGCCTTTTTTTTTTTGTGTATGCTTGTTTCCATTGGTTTTGATTCGGATAAATGATAGTCGGATATAATATAGCATGTGCAACAATCTTCACTTATCATCTCACATCCAGCGGCATAGCTCATCTGAATTGGTAATCTTAGATTTTTCATGTTTTCGTGTTTATTCAGTTTGAGATGAATTGCAATTGTTTCTCCATGATTCTTAGCATACAATAAATTCAGTTTGTGATGAGTTGGAAGTGTAAGTAACTACACTAAATTTGTAACTGTATCTCAAATTTTATCAACAAATAAAAAAATCTGTAATTTGTAGATGTACGAAAAAACACATACAATATGAAATGTTCTCTCTCGTTCAGTTTTCTACTTTTTCTAATTCTTTGTGTGCTCTCATGTTTTGAAATAGACACCAAAGACTTGGAAACAGTTATACTTGACCCACGTTGCATTGACAGCATGAATAATTTTCATGAATAAAGTCCATTTTTCATTCTTTACGATCGCTTCTAGGTTATACAAAATTAACAATATATAAAGCTCCTTTTTTGTTAATTAAACAAAAAAACATATCGACTTCAGACCCGACTTGAACCCCAACCGGGTCAGCCATGAAAAACCCGCGTATTTGCTTAGGGGAACTTCGAAGCATCATTTCAGGTCTTAGAAAAATAAACTCTTACATATAAAGAAAAGGAAAAAAGATCTCACACGCGATTCCATTGTCCTTTTCATGACGCTTCATCGTCGATTTTTTCTGGCCGTTTCACGGAATCTATTAGTTTGGTTTTTGGATGCACCTCTTCAGTCAAATCAAACCACACAAAGTGGAGGTTCTATCTCATCAGATGGTGTCCTACCAAAGCCGGTTTTAAGATTTTTGGAGCCTGAAAAATTATAGAAAATGGAAGCCGATAGTTCATGTCATGCAAAAAAATCATAAAAAATTATACAAAATAGAAGAGAAAACCATGAAAGAAAGAAAAAATAAAGATTTTTTTTTTGAGTTCTTTGGTGTTTTTTTCAATTGAATAGGCCACTTTGTGTTTTTTTTTCATATTTTATTGGACCAAATATATATATATATATATATATATATCGAAAAAATTTCTTAAAAAATGGGCGTGTAAAATTTGGGGATCGAGCCTAAAGTCTCATTTGGGCCTTGTATCTCATGCAGTAACTTCATGCTCAGCAAGATGCTTGAACTTGGAGCGGGTACAAAAAGATTTTAACTATAGATATTACTTAGTAAGCATGTGCTCATATATGCATTGGAAAATCATCTTGTGACAATTACTCTTAGTACTAAGCGTGAACAAGAGCTATGGTGCTACAACACACTCTGAGACAACTGTTGCGGATGTGTTTCTAATATTAGATATATAATGATTTATTATCATTTACTTACATTTCTGTTTTAACGCTTAATCTCTTGTCTCCTTGTTCAGGCATTTGCACCAGTTATTGATGTCGGTTCTCACCATTCAATTTCACAGGGGAACCGCAAAGTGTTGTAATCTGAAATTCATTTTGAAGAAGCAACATGAAGCAATTTATGAGTTTAGAAAATTATTATTTTGTTTTATAAAGTTTTGGATCATTGGTTCTCTCATGTTGGTTATCGAGTGCGTTAGTTAAGTGGTTATTTAAATCAGCTAAATCTGTCAAATGTAATGGATCCATTAAACAAGTGATTATCCGTGTTTTACTGCTCCAAAGGTCAATTTACGCCAACGAAACCTTTTAATCCATAAACGAAGGACAGTCCAAAGCAAACGCACCACGATCGTCCCTCTTCTTCCGAATTTCAACCTTTCGTTCCATTCTTCTTTTCTTCGTTTCGTCTTCTTCAACCAAACTGACGAATTTTCCCGAATGATGCAAATGTGGTTTTGATCCTTGATTGATCTGGGTTCTCCTGCGAGAAGAAGATTCATCATCAATCATGGAGAACGTAGCCGCGCAATTGAAGCGCGGGATATCGAGACAGTTCTCCACAGGATCAATGCGACGAACACTAAGCCGGCAATTCACACGCCAATCCTCTCTCGACCCTCGCCGTAACAACATGCGATTCAGCTTTGGCCGCCAATCTTCCCTCGATCCGATCAGACGGAGCCCCGAATCCCTTAGCTGCGAGCCGCAGATGATGTCTGTGCCGGAGAATCTCGATTCCACGATGCAGCTTCTCTTTATGGCAAGCAAAGGCGACGTTCATGGCGTCGAGGAGCTGCTCGACGATGGAATTGATGTGAACAGCATCGATCTCGATGGACGTACGGCTCTTCACATTGCTTCCTGTGAAGGTCACTACGACGTCGTTAAGGTCCTTCTTAGCCGGAGAGCCAACATCGATGCTCGTGATCGTTGGGGTAGCACGGTCTGTTCTTCTTCCCCCATTTCCTGATTCGACCGTCCAAATCTGGTTGTTGTCGTCGGTTTTGTTGATTTCGGTTTGATGTAGTATCGATTCTGGTTCAGATTTGGGGTTTTAGCAGAACTGAGATTGGATTGGTTTATTATTTGTTTTCCGGTTCCGTTAATCTGGTTGCGGTTACGGTTTCGGTTTTGGATCAGTTTCTCCGGGTTAATCCGAAGTGTGCAGCCTTAACCGGAACACATTTTGAGACCGTGATTTCGATTTTTCTTTTGCAGGCGGCTGTTGATGCGAAGTATTATGGGAATGTTGAAGTGTATAATCTCTTGAAAGCTCGAGGAGCTAAAGCTCCGGTATGGTATTTAACAAAATGATTTATCTTTTTTTTTTTTCTTCTTAAGATGATGATTGGTGCTCTCTTTTTCTCTGTTGTTTGGCTTCATCTTCAACATTTGTCTGTGTGAAACTTTAGAAAACCAGAAAGACTCCAATGACGGTGGGGAATCCGAAAGAAGTTCCTGAGTATGAGCTTAATCCACTCGAGCTTCAAGTCCGAAAAGTTGATGGCATCTCAAAGGTTATTCATTCTCCTAATTCACAAGAACTGAGATTTTTCTCCTAAATCTCTTTTTGCTTTTGTTTTCTTTAATTTGTAGGGAACTTATCAGGTTGCTAAATGGAATGGCACGCGAGTGTCAGTAAAAATATCCGATAAAGATAGTTATTCAGATCCCGAACGCGTGTATGGAATCGTTGAATCTCCCTGTCTTAGTTGTTGATAACATGAAAATAATCCTAACACTCTGTTTTATACGAGCAGAAACGCCTTCACACATGAATTAACTTTGCTAGCTAAAGCTCGTCATCCAAATATTGTTCAATTTGTTGGAGCCGTGACTCAAAATCTACCAATGATGATTGTAGTTGAGTACAATCCAAAAGTGAGCTTACTTTTACTTCTAATCACAAATGCAGCAAAATCTTGTTTCATTCATTCATTGATCATCTTAATTTTCAGGGTGATCTAAGTGGCTATCTCCAAAAGAAAGGTCGTCTTTCTCCTTCCAAGGCTCTGAGATTTGCTCTTGATATTGCCAGAGGCATGAACTACCTCCATGAGTGTAAACCAGATCCGATCATCCACTGCGACTTAACGCCAAAGTAAGACAAAGCCGAGAGCCAAATCAGATAACCACGAAAATAACAGTTTGGATAATATTTTGAAAGTTTTTTGTAAGGTGCCAGAAATATTTTGCTGGATAGAGGAGGACAATTGAAGATCTCTGGATTTGGTTTGATAAAGCTGTCAAAGATTTCTGAAGATAATGCAAAAGTCGTGAACCACGAAGCTCAAATCGATAAATCAAGTAAGCGAAAAAAAAAAGGCTGCATTTCTTGTTAGAAACAGAGCATTGTTTTTGAATGGTCTTGCTCCTAACCTTTTTGAAAAATACAGATTACTATATAGCGCCTGAAATTTACAAAGACGAAATCTTTGATAAAAGGGTAGATGTACATTCGTTTGGTGTCATTTTGTATGAGGTATTAACTCACAAAGTTTTCGCCTTTTCTATGGTTAAATTTTCCATCAAGCTCTTACCATTTTTGTTTTTATGTGAAGATGACTGAGGGAGTTTCAATTTTTCATCCTAAACCGCCTGAAGAGGTTACAGAATTGATATGTATAGAAGGAAAAAGACCAATTATCAAGACAAAGTCGAAGAGTTATCCTCCGGAATTGAAAGAGTAAGCATTTAAAGATTCTGTTTTAAATCCATTGTCATGTGAAGCTTCATTTTAATGATAGTTTCTAGCATTAAGAACTCACGAATCTTGGTATATATGTAGGTTGATTGAGGAATGTTGGCATCCAGATATTGGTATGAGGCCAATATTCTCTGAGATTATTATTCGACTCGACAAAATAGTTGCAAACTGTTCTAAGCAGGGATGGTGGAAAGACACATTTAAGTTTCCTTGGTAAATTTTGTTTTCAACTTCTTTAATCAGAATAAGAATCCTCAGAGAATCTTATGTTTATCAGTTTTGTGTATGCAGGAAATGAAAGGGAACTGATGAATTAATCTACCCTAAAACTGAAACCTCCGGAGATGAAAAGAAACAAAAAACAAGATGAGAGTGAGATTTGTAAAAACAGAATATCGCTTATTTGTTTTTCATACTTTTTTTTTCATGTTTGTTTCAATATCATAAGTTTTTGGGTTAATTTGTAAGTATATTTTATGATTGACTGACATACACGGTACTTATTAAAACTGGAAGCACAATGACACAATCTTAATTCTAGATAAGATTAATACATTTCTGCTATAATGAAATAGAATTGCTAAGGGAATAGATAGAAACAATATAAATAAAAAGCAATTGTGGAAATGTATTTCTCAACTAGAAATCCAACAAGTTTCTCTTAATTATATCGGAAAAGGATTGTGTGTGAAGTGATGAACAAGGTTAGTTTTGATAACTTTATCTTATAATCATAATGGCTATAATATTTGTTAATTTGTTTGATGAAGATGTAAAAGCTTTCAATTTGTTTTACTAGTTAATCATGAATACAACCAAAATAAATGATTAAAAATGAAAATAAAATAAAATAAAACAAAACTATCCTCACTTCTTGGCCCTTGGGGTTCAAGGATTAAATTTGATTGTGGATTCGTCCACGTGGTTACAATCGAAATGGCATGGGACCCAGATATGATCTAACGGCGTAGAGTCACTCATACAGGCGTAAGCAAAATATCTTCATTTCTCTTCTCTCCTCAAAAGAGACCAAAATAAAAGAAAAGAAAATCTAAAACCCTTTCCTCACGATTTATTTGCCGCATCCCTAAAACCTCTACATTTATCCGGCGTGTTTTCTGGTTCACTTTCTCCGGTAAACCGAGTTCATCCGTCTGCTCTGGAATTCTGGTCGACTGTAAGTGATATTCCATCTCTTTTTTTTTTAATATCTTCTTCGTATCCCTCATTGTTCTTAAATCAAGGTTTTTTTTTTCTTTTTCATTTGATTTTCTTGCGTCGCTTCGTTTTCAACATCCAATCGATTATCTATCGTCACTTGAGAATTTTGGGGGTAAAAATTGTGCTTTTTGTCCTTCCAATGTCGATTGATCGTCTCGGATTTTTTTTCCGATTCAGATACTTAGTAATGGTTTAGTAATGGGTTCGCTGTAAGTTTCTTAGGTCTAGTTTTTCTTGATCTCGTAGTTTTTGATTCAGCGAATTTCATCTTCCAAATATCAGATTAAGGAGTGTTCTCTTCTGGGAGATGCCCAGGTGATTCTTATTTCCATAACAAGGTATTAAGAAAATGGCGTCAAGAGCGATCGTTAGGAGAAGGAGTATCATTTCCGATTACTTGAGTGTCTATGCTCGCTCAGCTCAGAGCTTTCAGTCTATTGGGAACTCCGCTCAGAGTGTTGATTCACATGCTTATCACACTATCAACCGTCCTCCCGTTGAATCCAAGAACCATGTAACCGAAAGCAAGTCCTTTACAGGAAGAGATGGTCTTCTATTGCCTTCTAGAAACGGATTTTTCTATCGGAGATACCATGGTTCTCACTTCTCGGCCACTGGATCCGGAAGTTTGGAAATTGTTCCTTCTCTGGGGATGAGATATATGAGCATATCCATTCGTAATGCTACTACAGCTGCAGCTAAGAAACCGGAAGATGAGGATAAGAAAGAGGATGGGGTTGCTAAAAACAGGAAAGAGGCATCTCCTGAGGAATGCGATCAAGCTGTTGTAAGTCTGAGCAGTCTTAAAGCAAAGGCTAAAGCTAAACGTCTACAAGAATCCAAAAAGGTTGCTCGATCGATAGCACAGAGGACATGGGCGTTTCTTCTGAGGATAGGTCCTGCTTTAAGAGCTGTTGCATCCATGAGCAGGTTTTAGCTTTCTCCTGACATTGTGTGTGTTCTTAATCGCCAAGCTTATGCATAGTTATTGTAGTGTACTGAATTTTCTGTTTTCTACAGGGCGGATTGGGCAAATAAGCTCACTCACTGGAAACAAGAGTTTATATCAACGTTGAAACATTATTGGCTGGGGACCAAACTACTCTGGGCAGACACTAGAATCAGTTCGAGATTGCTGCTCAAGTTGGCTGGTGGAAAGAGTCTCTCCAGAAGAGAAAGGCAACAGCTAACTCGAACAACAGCTGATATCTTTAGATTGGTGCCATTTGCAGTGTTCATCCTCGTGCCGTTTATGGAGTTTCTGCTGCCAGTTTTCTTGAAGCTCTTCCCTAATATGTTACCGTCAACTTTCCAGGACAAGATGAAAGAACAGGTATGTTTCAACGGACTGTAGGCTTTACACGTTCGTTTATTACCTTCTTGCCTTCTGAGTCTCTCTTTTGGATGTTGCTCTTTTGTTTATGTACAGGAAGCATTAAAAAGGAAATTACTTGCAAGGATGGAATACGCTAAGTTTCTTCAGGAAACAGCCAAAGAGATGGCCAAGGAAGTTAAACATTCAAGAACTGGCGAAGTGAAGAAAACTGCTGAAGACCTGGATGATTTTCTGGACAAGGTAACAAGTCATGGATTTTTTGCTGACTCAGATGCTTCCCTTTCTTTCGTTCCCCGATCTTAAAATCTTGCCTTGAAGGTTCGAAGAGGTCAAGTAGTCCAAAATGATGAAATTTTGGGATTTGCAAAGCTTTTTAACGATGAGCTTACTTTGGATAACATTAGCAGGTTTGGTTGCTCTTTCTTTTCTGAATCGCAGAGATGTCTTGTGCTCTTAAAGAGGTACATGTTCTGACAGTATTCTTTGTTTTCAATAATAGGCCTCGCTTGGTTAGCATGTGCAAATATATGGGAATTAGCCCATATGGAACAGATGCTTATCTGCGATACATGCTCAGAAAAAGACTGAGGAGGTAAGATGCTTCCACGTCTCATTGTTATTAGACTTGTTACCTTGCTTTGATGTTTAAATTTTTAATCCTTTTCACTGCAGCATTAAGGAAGATGATAAGCTGATTAGAGCCGAGGGTGTGGATTCCCTTTCAGAAGCTGAGCTACGTGAAGATTGCAGGGAACGGGGCATGCTTGGGCTGGTTTCAGTTGAAGAGATGAGGCAACAGGTTCCTTTCCACTCCTATGATTCTCGTTTCTTTGTTTATCAAACTCCTTGGGGAAAAGATAATGATACAGTTGTTAATGTTTTAGTGTCGAAATAATCTTGCAGCTTCGTGATTGGATGGACTTGTCACTTAATCATTCTGTCCCCTCGTCGTTATTGATCCTATCTAGGTAGGTTCCACAACTCTTTTTCTCGTTTTTCGTTCTTCCATTGGTTTTATTATGAATAAATTTCTGATCGCAATATATATTCAGAGCATTCACGGTTTCTGGAAGAGTCAAAGCAGAGGATGCTGTCCGAGCTACTCTTTCTTCTCTTCCCGACGAGGTTGTGGATACTGTTGGTATTACTTCTCTGCCATCTGAAGACCCTGTTTCTGAGAGAATAAGGAAATTAGAGTACCTTGCGATGCAAGAAGAACTGATCAAGGTATGATCATAAGCCATTAATTGTATTGTATTATTATGCTTGCTTGAGGAAGTTAGAGAACTCAAATCTCTATTATTCACATTTTCCACTTTCTACATTTATGAATATGTAGGAAGAAGAAGAGAAAGAAGAAGAAGAACTTACAAGGATTAAGGATGTTAAAGGTGGTGAAGAGGATAAGGCACTGCAAGAGATGACCATTCCAACGGCCAGGGAAGCACAAGAACAGGCCAGAGCTAGAGTTCTTGAACAGCAAGATGATCTTTGCAAACTTAGCCGTGCATTGGGCGTTTTAGCTTCCGCTTCTGTAAGAAAAATGAGTATATGGTTTTCAACAATAAATATGCAGAGCAGATTTACCCGGTCCTTATTTGAGAATCTGTTTGTTTTTTATATAAACAGTCGGTATGCAGAGAGCGAGAAGAATTCTTGGGACTGGTCAAGAAAGAGGTACAGTGTCCACCAAAGCATAAGCTCGTGTCTGAAAGTAGATTGCGTGATTAGCATTTTGTGTCCTCGATTGAAGACCTTGTGTTTCTGTTTGTGCAGATGGAGTTCTATAACACAATGGTCGAGAGGGAAGATGTAGATGGTGAAAAGGCTGCAATGAAGGCATACAAAGCAGCTAGAGAAGATAGTGAACAAACTGATGAAGTTGCTGAAGCAGACGAGGTTTCCTCTGCACTAATGGAAAAGGTAAAATTACTTAAAATCGATCTTAAAAGAATATCAAAGTCCCATGAGATGAGTATTAAAGCTAACTCTTAAGGCATTCTTTGTAAGGTTGATGGTCTGATTCAAAACCTCGAGAAGGAGATTGATGATGTGGATAGCAAAATTGGCAAAGGCTGGCAGCTTCTTGACAGGTATAGAGACGATATTATATCCTCCACTTTGTTTTCGCTTCTGAGACTAAGATTCTAATGTTGTCACGTTTAAATGCTGACAGGGATCGAGATGGAAAGGTCACACCTGACGAAGTTGCAGCTGCTGCGATGTACCTGAAGGACACACTTGCTAAGGAAGGCCTTCAACAACTAATCAGTAGTCTCTCCAAAGATAAAGGTAAAGAAGAACGATCCTCTCCTTCTTGAGCTCCTTTTATCTCTCTGAAGGTAATATGTTAGTTGATCTTTGTTTTGAATCGGTTTTTCAACAGAGGGAAGAATCATGGTGGAAGACATTGTAAGGTTGGGGAGGTTGGGAAGTAAGCCAGAAGAAAATGCCACAGAAGAAGAATCAAATTAGATGAAAGAACACTCTTGAAGAAGACTCTATTACTTTTAGTTGTAATGAAGATAGAGAGAAACTATACTTCCGGTTTTGCTGCTTAGACTATAAGCAGTTACAAGAGGCTAATATTGAGTTAGACCTTTTGCTGGTTATGTGAAAAGAGGTTCAAGATTAAACAGAAAGGAAAAGACAAACACAGGTTACCTTTTAAGAGCTTAATTCAATTGAAAAACATTTAAGCCAAGTTTCTCTCCACTTCTTTGCATTCTTCTTCACCTTTATGCTCTTCTCTCTTCACATTCTAGCTCTAGTTGATATATGTTGATGATTCAGCCTACAGTAACTTTGTTTGTACATCTCGGTTCGTATTTATTCGTCAGTCAAGTTCAGCTTTTGCTTGTTTCTGTTCAACTAACCGGTTTAATCGAATGAGCCTTCCAAGCCGTTACTAAACTCGAATTTGTTATTTGTACCAATCGATCATACTAATTAGGTTATTCTTTGCTTCTAAGTTTCTAACTTTTAATCTCGTATCCTCAACTTCGCAAATAAATTGTTAGCTGTGTGCTATTACCATGATTATCACAAAAAATCATTGAAGAAAACTAACATTTTTGATACATATCATTCGTCAAGTGCAGGAGCTAATTTAAAATGAGGCCAAAGAAGATATAACATCAATGGCGATGACCATTGATGATGATGATGATGATGGTACATCAGAAGAGTCTAGGCTCCGTCCGCCAAAGTTCTCTTCACTGTACTGATGTAAAGAACTGTACCCAAAGAAGACACGGATTTTTTTTTTATACATAAAAGGAAAAGACATACAAAGAAGAAGAAGAAGACATACAGAGAAGAATGTTGAGAGATTTTAGTTACCATTGTTTCCACGGATAAAGGCATCACCATATTTGTTCTTGAGCTGCCCGTTTACATACTCCTCTGTCTGCTCCATTGCTATGTTCATATAGCCATCAAGACAAGTAAGAATGCCTGTGTAAAAAGAACAAGCAATTCTTGATCAAGAAACCCAAATTAAGCTTGACCAAACTGACCAGAGAAACAAGTCGAGATGAATGAAATAAGTAGTTTCTCATGTGTCAAATTTCTCTCTTACATAGCATTGACCATGAAACCACGAAGCAAAAATCTAATAACCGAAGCTCAAAATGCTCCAGTCAAACTATTGTAGTCATATTGCAGGGTGTTTAGGGTTGGCTTTTAAAACAAATCTAATGCTTCTCTGATGCAGGGTGGAGGAACATCGATAAAAGGAGAAATTAGAACGAGTATCAGATAGGAGAAAAGTACAATCAGCTAAATTGGTTACTCTGAACTGACAGTAGTTGCTGTGAACCTGTTTATAAACAGAATGTCGAGCGACTTTGCTGGCACAGTAGATATGAATTAGCCTTCAAATGATTGAATTAAGTCATTAGAGTGGGCTTGAAAAGGCAACTCTTGGGGCATGGCTAAAAAGAAGCAGTCCTACGTCAAAACTTCTAACCTAAAGTGCAGAGTGCAGCAGAGACAGAAATGCAAAATACTGAAGCATCAACTACAAGAACAAAGCTACACAGCACATAAAGAGTACCTAGAGAGAAAGAGAGACTGACCTCGATAATCAACACCAGAATTAAGCTTCACAACAACGGGTTTCCCACGGATCGATTTGAGGAAATCTGTAGGTGTCTTTGTCGTTCCAGTAACTTTCTCTCCTGTTCCACTCATTTTCTTATTTATTTCTTCTTCTACGCAATATCCCTGATGTAGCTGCAAAAGCAATTGAGATCTGAAAAATCAGTTGGGTCGCTCTGAAATTTCCCACAAAGTTGAAAACGAGACTCAGATATGACTACACTAATCCAAAACAAGCATTCCTACTCAATAGTAAGCAAAAATCCATAAACCCTCGATTTCAAACAACAGAACTCAGACCTAAAACCCATCGGAAGTGTAAAGTCGCAGCTTCTCAACAAAAAGACTCCGAACCCTAAAACCCTAAACCTTCGAATCGATTAAAAGTTGAGACTTTTACATGGAACAACTAAGAAATCCCTACCTCTGACCTATTCGAGTCGACACCTCTGTTTCGATTTTCACAAAAAGCAAGAGAGGGAGCGAAGAAATAATAATGGTTTGAGAAAGGGTTTTATTATTTTTTTCCCAAAAACTTAATAAAATCGAATATATTGGTCCTTTTTAAATTTAAATTTAAAATTTAATTTGGGTGAGTGAAATTAAAAATCTCCAGGTGCGTTTCGGTTCGGCCTCACAGTTCTCTTTCTCTCTCGTTTCGCTTTCTCTCTACAGATCCCTAAATCCTCTCCTTTGGACCGTTAATCCCAAACCCTAGATTTCTCAACAAAAATCCTCACAGCTTCTTCATCCTCAATCTCTTAGCTTTCTTTCTCTTTCAATTTCGGTTTTGTCCGGAAATAAAATTTTCGACTTTTTCTTCTGGGTTGATCTTTGAATTTATCAGCTATGGGGAAGAATCAAGCTTACAAGGCTATGCAGCGATCTAGGGTTGGCTCCAGCTCCGCGCAGCCGGAGGAGGTTGAAGACGGAATGGTTTGTACCTTTTCATACTACTTTCTTCATTGCAACTGTTAATAGTTACGTCTCAAGAAATCCAATTTGGTTGATTACTTTGTTGATCTTCGTGTCAAGCTGCGTGATTTATCTCCTTGAATCCCTTACGGGTCCCAATTTTGTGGAAACCTAATCTGTTTAGGCTTTTAGAGTATTGATGTTCATGTTTGAGGAAATTAAAATTTGAGATGCAATCTCTTCTAGTGTAGCTATTGAAGTTTGTCTACGAGTGATTCAAAAGTCTCCTTATTGTTGTTGCACTCTGTGAACACAAGGAAGAAAGTATCTGGACAAGTCAAACACAATGATGCTTTGATATGAATATGGAACATTTGCTTCTTCTTTGTTTCAACTTTTTGGTTTTGTTATAATCGGCTTGATGACCATTTATAGTATCTGGTACCGGAACATTTCTGATGAGGATTGTCTCAGGTGGATGGTTCATTTCATACACCAGAGTGGCATGCGGCTCGTTTGGCTAGTCTCAAGACTACACACACAATCACTTGGGAAGAATATAAGCAGAAGCAAAAGGTAAGATCTTCTGAATACTGTATGGAATGTTGGTCCTTGTTATAAGATAAATTGACCATTGATGATTAAGTGTTCATTGTCGCTTATTCATCTTATTTTGCATATCCTCATTAGATGGACAAGCTCATCTGCAATATCAGTTTCTTATTTTGTTGCAGCTTCTTTGCATTGTGGTTATGGAACACTAGAAAGTGTTTAACTGATGTATCTTTTATTTACGTGACATGTTTAGGATGAAGAAATTAAAAAGGGGGAGCTTGAAGCAGATACCGATAAACTGATGCGTGAGTATAGAGCTCAGCTGGATGCAGAAAGGGCCTTGAAACTCTCCAAGGGAAGGAACTATTCTAGCGATAAGTCCCGGAAAGGTAATATGATCAACCTAACACTAGACATAATATCTAAACCTTCTTTCTGAGGAAGTTCTTAACTGGTCTCCAATGGCTCAATGACGTTACAGATAAGAAAGACAGAGATTCGAAGAAGAAGAAAAGCAAGAAGAGAAAGGTGCTTATAAAGAATTTAGCTTTAAACAGACTGTGTCATGTTTTATAGCTTCAATTTAACATTAGCCATGTTATGTTGTGTTGTGAGTTTGCAGCATTATTCGTCCTCAGAGTCGTCGTCTAGTAGTGATGAAGATGAATCTAGAAGATCAAGATCAAGTTCTAAAAGATCTAAGAAGGAGAAGAAGCACAAGTCCAGCAGAGACAAACACTCTAGTAAAAGTAAAGATGAAACCGATGGCCCTGTACCACTCTCAAGATTCTTTGGCAATCTTAAGAATTGACACAAGCAAACCTGCAAAAGAACCATTACAAGAGCAAGTAAGATTGTCTTCGATCAAAATACTCAAAATAGGGATTTGACAACTTTCTTCCTTGTTGCAATGTTATATTTTTGACGATAGCTCATGTATTGTTATTTGTTGGATTAAAATTTGCAATAATGCCCACATAATCAATCAGGTGTTTTTTCAGTTGATTTGCTTAAAACTTAGAATAGACAACAACGAAAAAAGAAATTTATTGGAATAATCTGGCAGAAAATCTTAGCTCATCAATAATGTTCTGAGAGATTCTCAGTCCAAGACTCTTAAAAGAAAATATCCAAACAAATTGAAAAGAAAAAAAGTACGGAACAAGGAACAAAGATGATCCCTCTCTCTAAGCATCTCTCAAAAGCTCTGAAGGACAAGAAACATAATGACTGTTGTGAAGCCAAAGTCAATGTTCCTATTCTTGCTGGTATTCAGGGTTAAAATCTAGGGCTTCACTGTAGATCAACTCCCCAACCTCCTCCTTTGTGAGTGGTTGTTGTCCTAGATCGAATTTGGAGGGCGTTGTGCACTCTGGTTCATTAGTAATGTCATGCAGCGGCTGGAGATATGGATGAGCAAGCGCTTCTTCAGCTGAGAAAAGGCAAGAAACCAAACAAATTAAAAGCAGTTCTTGAAAGAAAAGGGTAAAAGAAGGTTTGGACTGAACTATCCCACAATCAAGAAGCACAAGAACAACTAACCTGAGATTCTCTGTCTAGGGTCAAACTTGAGAATCTTCTCCATGAGGTCTATAGCTAAAGGAGCCACATTTGGGAATTTTCAGAGAACGATTGGCGAGGAAACGAAGGAAACTGCCGTAAGTATCGCTTAGTGTTTTCATTCAGTGATCTAAGATATTCTTCTGATGGACTGCCTATGAGCTGTGCAGTGTTTTCTTAAGGTCATCGGCCATCAATTCATATGCAATGTAAACATCTTCAAAAACATTTCTCTGACGAGGCACTATTACGTCTTTGATCTTAATAATCTATGGAAAATGGTATTTACTTAATTAGCTTTTAATGCGTTTTAGACAAGAAAAAAAAAAAGAATATAAGAAAAATTGTGATGAAATCAAACGGACATTGTCGTGATGTTTCAAGTGACGAAGAATCTTGATTTCACAGAGAGCTCTCTTTGCATTCATCTCGTTAACAAATACATTCACGATTTTCTTTACCGCGACGCTCTCATTTGTCTCCGAGTTCATAACCGAACAGTAAACAATAAAATTTTATGTTGAAGAACACAAAGATCATAAATGGTATATCATTTTTCCACTAGTTTTTACTATTGGAAAAAAAATCACAAGTTTTTTGTATGTTAACACGTTTTGTTAGAGTGATATCGCTGTACATGACGCATGTGTTTAAAAAACCTTGGGAAATTTCTCATAAACGAAAGTTGTGGCTTTTTCAAGATTGAAATGAAACTTTACAAAACCCAATCACCAAATTTACAAACAATAACAGACAGGCCCGGTTAGTAAGGTGTGTGAGGTGGGATATGTCTCAGGGTCCATTTAATTTTAGTCACATTTTCTTTAAATTTTAGGGCCTAATTTTTCTAAAAAATTATAAAATAGGGCACAAAATTACAAGAGTAGTTTTGTAATAGAATGTGTTTAAAACAAAATTAGCTGGACACAGGGCCCACGTTTTCATCGATCCGGGCCTGATAACAGAGAAAAGTAAGAAAATATGAGAAAAGGAAATTACCAAACGTAGCCATAACCACCTTTGCCGATAGGGTTGATCGGTGGCTTATACTTTGCTTGAGAAAACTTGGCTTGTAATTTTTGGTTTATCTTATCAACTTAGATTATTCATTTTGAAAGAAATGGTATTTGTTTATTTTTTGTTGGGTTAGTATATTTTTTATCTTAGAGGGATATATAGTGAATGACATAGTATACTAACCCATATATCCCACACTATGTCACTCACTATATATCCCTCTAAGACAAAAAATATACTAACCCAACAAAAAATAAACAAATACCATTTCTTTCAAAATGAATAATCTAAGTTAAAATTTTTCGTTTTATGAGTTTAAATTTTGCTCATGAAAGGATAAATTTTCATTGATGGAAATGTTAATGCTGTATGTATAAGCAAATATTTGTACACCAATGGTTGATTAGAAAGAATTTTAGGAGTGATTTACCACCGTTAATCTGTATAACAATATCTAGAAAAAAATAATACGATGTATCAAACATTTTCAGTCTATCATTTGTATAATAATATTTTAAACCGTGAAAAGAAAAAATCAAGCGGGTGAAAAGGTAATTTTGATATACCAATTCAACAAAATCCACGCAACATATTCAGGGCAACTCTGGGCCACGACCAATGAAGCATGGCCTACGACTCCCAAGTTTTTGTACGTTATCGGTATTCAAAACAGACTCCAATTTTAGTTTATTTGTAATAAAATACCTTCAAAGTTTTTAAAGTTTAACTATAAATTTTTTCAGGTTTAGAAATCAATCTAGAAAACTCATAAATATTTTTCATTTTTTTGTTTGTTTGGGGTCGCGGAATCTATTTATTGTAATATTGAGACTTAAATTAGTTATTGACTTATGACAAAAAAAAAATTAGTTATTGACTTTTGACTTTTAGAGGAAGAATATGGTTAAAAA
This sequence comes from Erythrophleum ivorense, assembly GCA_026724425.1. Lineage (NCBI taxonomy): Eukaryota > Viridiplantae > Streptophyta > Magnoliopsida > Fabales > Fabaceae > Erythrophleum > Erythrophleum ivorense. The sequence continues at coordinate 1,457,758 of JAIUCV010000102.1, forward strand.
AGTTATTCTGTTACAATTTAAGGCTTTTTTATGGGCCTAAAGTCCACATTTATTTGGGGAGAAGATATCTGTTAAATTTGACTTTCAACCGATAATGTTCGTCTTATCTAACTTTCGACCCAACTAGTTCTAAAATTGCATAACAATCCGCAGCAACAAAGAATGTAAAGGTACACAGGTATGAATGTTAATAACGGATACAAGAGACGAGCAAAGTAATCATTGGCAGTTACAAGAAACAACAGAATAATAGTTGGAGCCTTTTACGCTTCTGAGACATCAACCTTGTCCAAAGCTTCTTCTGGGGACGACGATGCATCTTGGAGACCTTCAGAAGTTTCATCGGACGGCTGAGATTCATGCTTCTTAGCAGCCTGCAAAACACGGCTTCGAACATCTGGGGAAGAAGGTGAAGTTGGGAGGCCAACACCATTTGTCTCAAGTTTTCCTGCAGCCCATGAGAAAGCCTGTGCTCCAAGTTTCACCGGTGCAAACAGCAGCCTTGAAGAAGAAGAAACAATCTTTGTTAATACAAAACGGAGGTTTTGTTATGAACAATGATGGTGCTTTTATACCTGACGTCTTGCTTGAAATCTTCGGAGTCATCATATGAAGAAAGTCGTTGGTATATAGTCTGCATAATGTTTGAGACTTGAGAAACAGAACAAAGAAACGACAATTTGACAGGTAAAGCTTGAAAGAAGTACTTGACCGAGGCCAAAGACAGCTATGAGTTGCAGTGTTTTCTCCCACTCTGCGAGAGATATAAGCAATCATGTTACTGCAAAGTTTATAGCAGCAACAACAGATTCTAAAGGAGAAATGAGAATGAATTAAACGCACCATATAAAGCATACAATGCTGCGAAAAATCCCTGCATAGATCGCATTGTGTTAGTCAGGATAGGGTTAATATATTATGGAAAAGGAAATATAGAACTAGAAAAATACCAAACCAACTCCAACTACTTGCAATGGAGAAGGATTTATATCCTCAAGAATTGCCTCAGCTTCCTGAATATCATTCATGAAATCCATAGTATTTGAGAGAAAGTTTCATTTCATCCGAATCCATAGTCCACAAGATTGTCTATCATATAGTAAAGCGGATCACAATGAAAGATACCTCGTTGAGGATGGAAAGTGTTGTCTCAGGTTTTGGCTCTTTCACACGAAGACCTTCCTTAACCCATGATCTAAACCCACCTTGCACCAAATATGGCTTCTGTCACATTATAAGCAACCAAAGAAGAGCTTTATTTCAGAAACGATTTTAAGGTAACTATACTACTCAAAGCGAGTTGGAGATCAGAATAACTTGCCTTAATCCCAAGTTTTCTCAAGGCTCTTGCAATGCCCTTAGAGCGAGTTCCATCAGCATCCATAACAATAACCTTGGAACTGTCCTATAAGTAGTAGAGTAACCAAAGCTTATAACATGTCAGCATAACTTTAGAAACTGAAACTCCACCAATAAATTGCTTGGACATGCACAAACAAAACCATAGCAAGTTACGAAAGAGGCATGAAGGTGGCATACCTGGACTGATTTTAAGTTCTTGATGATAACTGCTGTCAAGGTATCATCAACGTCATTTCCACCTTTCAGTAGCCGTTTAACAGCACCGTCAACCTTAAACAAGAATCAAGAACAAGAACCATAAATTGTTTCACTGATTGCTGAAACTTTATTCTGTTCGTGTATTAGATCTATGGAGTTTCTATAGTCAGTGTGGCCAATAAGAATGAGGATGCTGAAACCAACCTCAGGCAGTGTCACACTAGAATATCGAAAACGAGCTCCTCTCCGCAGATCAGGGATTCCATCTTTCTCTCTCAAGGCCTTCAAAGAGACAGAAGCTAAAATGAATCTTTTTATTTCAACTCAAAGTCCTTGATGAACATTACGTGAAAGAAACAGCCAAATTGTGGAGGGCTTTGAAAAAGTTAATGAAGCTTAAGAGCGTCTTACTTCAGGCCTGACATCAACGAGGACTGGTTTCTCTCTTGATGTTAAAAGCTCAAGAGTTGACTTTGGAGACAAATCTCCAGCATATCCACCATATGTCCAAACCCGATATAGAGCCCTGCAAGTATCTGGTGGAAGATATAAATTCTTGTATAATACATTGTTCTTCTCGCAATAAAGGCAATTATGATATATACTCAGGGTCAGAAAAAGCCGTGTACCAAAAGGTTCCTGTGGTGCCTACGACGAGAAAAAGGTGAATGATTGGATCATCTGGATTCAAACCCAAATTTCTCTCCAAACCTCCAATAGCAATATATACCTGTTCATCATTATGCGGTAAGAAACATGTGGTCTATCAAGAGTTACATTTCTGTTCAAGAACAATATTAAGTATAAAAGAAAAAAGCACCTGCTTCAACACAGCTCCCAAGGGGCTCAATACTTTTAGAGCAACATCTTCTGATGAGGTAAGAACACTTCTAACATCTGGAGGAAGCAATTGCTTTGCTGAGCCATAAGAGTAGACAACAAAAGAAACTCCATTTGCTAAGGAACTCTCTGCAATACTAACTGATTGCCTCAACAGCTCAATGGCAACAGAAGCTGCTCTGTTTGAAGCATCCTTCAAGCCAGCGGAAAAGCTCGAAAACTTGTCTCCAGCTATGTCTCCCGTTTGGTCTAGCGTAGAAAACGCAGTGTTAAATGCACTATCTACAGCTTCAGAAGCGTTCTTTGTAATGGATGTCACGGACGAGGAGAAGGAATCCAAAGTATTCTTCACAGCATTTTCTCCTTGGTTTAGTGAAGAGCTCAAGGACTCCTTGATCCCAGAAGAAAAGTCATCAAAGCTAGCTTTCGCATCGGGAAGTGACCCTTGATTGAGATCTAGAGTATCAGGCAGAGACACAGAAGTATCCGGAGATATATCAACAGTTGATATTGTTCCCGGTTCACCGGAGACTATAAGGCTACTGGTGTTTTCAGTGAAAGTCTCAGCAGGGAGGTTTTCAACGGGGGAAACATCTGCTGTACTGTCTACAAATGTTAGTCCCCCGTTTCTTACATGACAAAGATCACCTGCTACAAGAGCTTCTCTCATGTCATAAACCATGTAGTTGATTTTGTCCAACTCATTCTCACACAAACTTCTGACTGTGGATACTTGCTGTTCAGTGTTCTCGATGGTACCGGAGAAGAAACTTCCAGTGGCTTGAGATAAGCAACTCTTCTGAAGTGGTGTTCCATTAGAAATGCCAAAGAAGGGATTATCAAGAGAAGTATATCTGTGAATCGACTCTCTCCTGAAGGAAGAACAACCTCGCCAATTGCCAGTAAATAAAATCTGCAGGAACAATTCGTTATGAGGTACTTGTCGATGCAAATCATTTGCAGCAAATGAATCCAAAATCTTTGTTTTAAAACACATATGTAACAAAGCATAATCACCACAGCCTAACGAAACAATATGTTCCCGGAATTCAAATTGGACAATTTAAATCCTTTTTTGCTATCAATGAAAGAATTTGCTCCCATTTCTGTAAAGAAAAACTCTCACCTGAGAATGGTAATGGCAGCTTGTGGCCGAGCACAGGGGAAACATTTTGGTCTCGACAAATTTAATCAGCCCTGGATACTTGTACCAATCTCATATCTTTCACAACATACCGGAAAGGGAATTCAGAGGCAAAATGACAAGAAGATAGAGTGACTATACAGACAAAAAGAATCCAGCAGCAGATTCACAATAGCGGGTTTTGTCTGAAACCTGCAACAAGAATACCCATTATCCAATTATTCAGTCTGAGAGGTCAAAGAGAAGAAACTGAGAAAGAGAGATCAAATGCGGTACCTTTGACCTATCCGGGTCAGGATCGAATATGGAGTTTCATGAGAAGAGTGGAGTGAGGTTGATGAAAGGTGTATGGGCGCGTGGATTCGAAAGAGATTGTGTTGCAATTTGGATTGGGTGGAGGAAGATAAGTGACGAGAAATCGTGTGGCTTGTCAAAGCCCGCTCGTTATTTCATCTCTGATCGATCTCTCTATTTTTTTTTTGGTCTTTTCTTTTGCCTTCTCGTTTTTGGTTGTTGTTTGAATAGGGTCCATTCATTACAATCTAAAACTATTGGGGGCAATATCGAATTTAACAACAGCTTTATTCTTTTTCGTAAATCAATGACACAATCTAACACGTGTCATTCTATGATCGTTTTTATCCCGTGGGTTGAGTAACAGCCGATTTGCTACTCCTCTTGGCCTGTTCGCCTAAGACTTCGTGAATTTTTTGCATCTGATCATCTCTGCAACTTCATGCTTCCTTGCAAGGTGAGTTCTTCTCTTAGTGACCCATTTCTTCGTGTGACTAATGATAAAGGTTCGAGTTTTATGAATAATTGATCTCTCTGATTTCCCGGTATATGAATCTTCGGTTTGCGTCTATAATTTTGCTGTCATCGCAACTCTCAGATCTCTGGAACTCGGAATTTTTTGTCTTTCTTGTTTGAATAGAGACCACAATGTTGTGAGAAAATTCTGAGCTTTTGGGTCTGTGAGATTGGAGAATATTTTAGGAAAGATGATCTCGCACTTTGCATTCTAGTTAGCGTTAAGTATAGAACTAACTATGCTGCATTTTGGGATTACATTGCTATTTATGCCTATGGATTTCAAGTGAATTGATTTCCTCATTTTCATTTGTTTTTTTTTTTTTAGATTGTTGATTCCATATTCATATCTTGATCAGTGAAGCTGTCAAGAGGGCACCCGATCCGCTTGTTCCTGAGTTCAGATGGATCTGCGTCCACCAGGTGAGTCGTATTTTGTGATTGTATCTGCTCTTCATTGTGTTTCTTTTCGAAAGATGGAAGTGTTTGTTTGTCATCATTTAGTTTGCTAATGTCGTATCTTTCTTGCAGTGGGTGGTCAGAAGACATCTATAGTTGTTGTCACCTTAGACTCTGGTGAAGTCTATGTCATAGCCAGTCTGTTCTGTAGGGCTGACACTCAGGTTATCTATATTGATCCTACGACTGGTATCTTGCGGTACAATGGGAAGCCTGGTCTTGATAGTTTTAAATCAGAGCGTGAAGCCGTTGATTATATCACGAACGGATCAAGAGGAGTTTGTAGAAGCTCAGTTTATGGCAGGGCAATACTTGGTTATGCTGTGTTGGGGAGCTTTGGGATGCTTCTTGTTGCCACCAAGCTAAATCCAAGTATTCCAGATTTGCCTGGTGGAGGATGTGTATACACAGTCACTGAGAGTCAGTGGGTCAAAATACCACTTCACAATCCACAGCCTCAAGGGAAAGGTGAAATCAAGAATATTCAGGAGTTGACAGAGCTTGACATCGATGGGAAGCATTACTTCTGTGATACTAGGGACATCACCCGCCCCTTCCCAAGTCGTATGCCAGTGCAAACCCCTGATGATGAATTTGTTTGGAATAGATGGTTATCCGTGCCTTTTAAGAATGTTGGTCTGCCTGAACACTGTGTTATTCTTCTGCAGGTTTGTCCTCCATTAATGACTTAATTATGACTGATCGACCTATCATATTTTGGTTTGGATGTGAAGTCTCAAAAGTAGTTGAATTCATATTTTATGATGACGTGACATCACAAACATCACATCATGTCTTCTTATTTGATTTTAATTATAGGGGTTTGCAGAGTATAGACCTTTTGGGAGCTCAGGTCAGTTAGAAGGAATTGTTGCTCTAATGGCCCGTCGTAGTAGACTGCATCCAGGGACACGTTACTTGGCTAGGGGCATAAATTCATGTGCTGGCACAGGTGAGATGCTCCTGAAACTCTGGAATTCCTCTTTGCTTTTTTTTTTGTTTGACCGTTTTTAATACTTCAATTAATTTTCAATGTTTTTGGTTGGGCTCTGAGCCTACCAAACTTTGGGTATTTGTATGACTTCTTACTTCCGATGGCACCCTTAAAAGCAATGGCTGTCTGAAAGATAGGCATACAATTCATGTAAATGTGGCTCTGGATTTGACTAGGGCCTAATTTTAGAAGTATATTTGTGTAGTGCAGGTAACGAAGTTGAGTGTGAGCAGCTTGTATGGATACCTAAAAGGCAAGGTCAGAGTATTGCTTTTAACTCATACATCTGGCGACGTGGCACCATACCAATATGGTGGGGTGCAGAACTGAAGATGACCGCGGCAGAAGCAGAAATTTATGTGGCAGATAGAGATCCGTATAAAGGAAGCACAGAGTACTACCAAAGATTAAGCAAGCGATATGATACTAGGAATCTAGATGCACCTGTTGGGGAAAACCAAAAGAAAAAGGCTTTTGTTCCTATTGTGTGCGTTAACTTGTTAAGAAATGGAGACGGGAAATCAGAATCTATATTAGTTCAACATTTCGAAGAATCGATGAACTTCATCAGATCCAGTGGAAAGCTTCCTTATACTCGTGTTCACTTAATAAATTATGATTGGCATGCCAGTGTGAAATTAAAGGGGGAACAGCAAACAATTGAAGGATTATGGATGTATCTAAAATCTCCCACTATGGCAATAGGAATCTCTGAAGGTGACTATTTGCCTTCACGACAAAGACTGAAAGATTGCAGAGGTGAGGTAATCTGTATTGATGACGTTGAAGGTGCCTTCTGTTTGAGATCACATCAAAATGGGGTAATACGCTTCAACTGCGCTGATTCTTTGGATCGGACAAATGCGGCTAGTTTCTTTGGTGGACTTCAAGTGTTTGTAGAGCAATGTAGAAGGTTGGGTATATCACTTGATACTGATCTTGGATATGGTTATAATTCTGCTAATAGCTCTGGCGGATATAATGCTCCTCTTCCACCAGGATGGGAAAAAAGAGCTGATGCAGTCACCGGAAAATCGTATTATATAGATCACAATACTAAGACAACAACATGGAGTCATCCATGTCCTGATAAACCATGGAAGAGGCTTGACATGAAGTTTGAAGAATTTAAGAGATCAACCATCTTATCTCCTGTGTCTGAGCTCGCAGATCTTTTTCTGCAGCAAGGTGATATCCATGCGACCCTCTATACTGGCTCAAAAGCTATGCACAGCCAAGTTCTTAATATCTTCAGTGAAGAATCTGGAGCGTTTAAGCAGTTTTCTGCAGCACAGAAAAATATGAAAATTACGCTACAAAGAAGGTATAAAAATGCAATGGTTGATAGTTCACGGCAAAAGCAACTGGAGATGTTTTTGGGAATGAGGCTTTTCAAGCATCTTCCATCAATTCCAATCCAGCCTTTACATGTAAGAAAATTAGCACAGTTTCAGTCCCATTATTCCCATCTTACGGTCAGCTTTTTCCATGTGTATACTGCTCTAGAGAATGAAAACTACATTTTTTTGCACGAGGTAGAATTTGCTTCATGTTGAATAGAAACTCTTTATTAATTATTATTTTGTGTAGATATACGTTTCGTGAGAGAATATCTTCGTTGTTGATATGCAGAGTTTACAATTTGCTCCTTTCTGAATTTTCACTGCAACTTCTTTTTCATGTCAGGTACTCTCTCGACCATGTGGTTTCTTTCTGAAACCTGTACCTAGCATGTCTGAAAGTTCCAGTGAGGGGTCCAGTCTACTGAGTATCAAGAGGAAGGACATAACTTGGGTACCTCCACTTCGATATAACATTACTTTTTAGTTCTCATTACTGGAAAACCTTGAGCTAATAATTTCCCTGCGTTTTATATACTTTGCAGCTATGTCCACAGGCTGCAGATATTGTTGAACTGTTTATCTATCTCAGTGAGCCTTGCCATGTATGTCAACTTCTACTGACCATATCCCATGGTGCGGATGATTTAACATGTCCATCCACTGTGGACGTGAGAACTGGACGCCACATAGAGGACCTTAAATTAGTTGTCGAGGTTGACTCTCTTTTAGGTCTTGTCCCTTCTTTTTTATTGTTTGGAGGAGATCATGTAGACTTACATGCAGCTTAGTTCAATTTTACCGATTGCCTGTAATTATGTTTTGTGGACAGGGTGCTTCGATACCGCGCTGTGCAAATGGTACAAATCTTCTGATACCCCTACCAGGGCCAATAAGTACCGAGGATATGGCTGTTACTGGAGCTGGTGCACGTCTTCATGAAAAAGATACGTCAAGTCTTGCACTGCTGTATGATTTTGAAGAACTAGAGGGACAATTGGATTTCTTGACTCGTGTAGTTGCTGTTACATTTTATCCAGCTGGTTCTGTTAGAATTCCTATGACTCTTGGTCAGGTACTAACTAATTTCCTGACTGTGAATTGATGATTTATCTATTAGCTTCTTCATGCTCTGAACTAGTTTGGGTTTATGATTAGCCATCATTAAAAGAAAAAAACACTTTTTCTGCAATGTGTTTGTGCTGCAGATAGAAGTCCTTGGAATCTCTTTTCCATGGAAGAGAATGTTTACTTGCGAACTTACGAGGGGAAGATTAGCTGAAGTTGCAAGGAAAACAGATGATGATGAAATTCCTTTTTCATCTAGTTCTGACTTGAATCCGTTTGCTGCAAAATCTTTACAGACTGAAACTGTGTCCACACCCGTACAACAGAATGATCCTTTTCCCAGTAATCTGCTTGACCTTTTGACAGGAGATGACTCTTCTTCTGACCCGTTGCCACAACCAGGGGTGGAATATGTTGCAAGTGGAGGCAATGACATGCTTGATTTCTTAGACCAAGCAGTTGTTGAATATCAAGGCTCTGAAACTGTTCCTGGCGGGTCTTTCTCACAAGATATAAAGCCTAGAGAAAGTGGTTCTCATCTGTACTTAGATTGTCTGAAGTCCCTTGTGGGTCCAAACATGGTATGCTGCTTCATATTTTATTAATTTAACTCGGAGAGGGAAAATGGTATCTTCAGATGCAATTACTTCCTGTCACTAGCTATTTCTGAAGTGTTATCTTTCTTCTTAAAGTACCATTTTTTTAGATTAAACTTAATTCCTGCATGTTTGAATATTATTCAGGGAAAGAAGCTTGAGTTTGCAGAAGCTATGAAGCTTGAAATTGAACGTCTACGTCTTAATATTTCTGCAGCAGAAAGAGATAGGGCACTGTTATCAATTGGAATTGATCCTGCTATCATTAATCCAAACTCTTCGCACGATGAGTTATATATTGCAAGATTGTGCAGAATAGCAAATGCACTTGCAGTTCTGGGCCAGGCTTTTCTTGAAGATAAAATCATAGCTTCCATTGGTCTAGGGAATCTGGACACTAGTGTTGTAGATTTCTGGAATATTACCGGAATTGGTGAGGGTTGTGTTGGCGGAATGTGTCAAGTCCGAGCAGAGGTCAATAAAAGTCCAGTTGGATCTTCTAGCAAGAGTTCGGGAGGAGAGTCGGGATCAGTCTTCTTGTGTTTCCAATGTATGAAAAAAGCTTGCAAGTTTTGTTGTGCTGGAAGAGGAGCTCTTCTGCTTTCAAAATCCTACTCCAGGGACTCTGCGAATGGAGGCGGAAGTCTTGCAGATGTCTCTGCTACTTCAATAGGTTCAGATCATTACATGTGTAAAAAATGCTGCAACACGATTGTGCTTGAAGCCTTGATTGTAGATTACGTTAGGGTCTTGGTCAGCTCGCGAAGAAGTGGCCGTGTTGATAATGCTGGTCGGGAAGCTCTGTATGAGGTATTTGGATCTAACATTACGAATCATCTTGCTGTTAGAGGTCAACCTTCTCCTAAGCAAGAAGATTCTAATTTCCTTCGCCAAATTCTGGGTCAAGAGGAATCACTTGCTGAGTTCCCATATGCAAGCTTCTTACATAAGGTAATTATATTTCTTTCTTACACATGTGTGAGATAAATTTCTCGAATCTCTTCACTTTAAATGGAGAGGGCTGTTGTATGTTATCTAATCCTCCTCCTCTCTCTCTCTCTCTCTCTCTCTCTCTCTCTTCTGGATGTGTGCATAATGCAATGTAGGTCGAAACTGGGACTGATTCAGCACCATTCTTTTCATTGCTCACCCCTCTGTATCTTGCTTCATGTACTTCCTACTGGAAAGCTCCTCCGTCTTCAAGTTCTGTTGAAGCTGTCATCATTCTCAATAACCTTTCAGATGTCAGCAGTTTGATTCTGCTCGTTAGTCCTTGTGGTTACTCTGATGCTGATGCTCCTACCGTAAGTTGGCTTCTCTATCTTCTGTTGAATTCTTGTTAACCATTGCCATTACGTGAGTGATAATGCTGCCACAATAATGGCATGATTGCATTCATTTTAACAATTTATGTGTCCTCTTTGCAGGTTCAAATTTGGGCGAGCAACGACATAAATAGGGAAGCACGGACATTGGTGGGAAAGTGGGATGTACAGTCCTTTATCAGATCGTCGCCTGAGCTTTACGGTCCAGAAAAGTCTGGAAAAGAGGGTAGAGCACCTAGGCATATAAAATTTGCTTTCAAGAATCCTATTCGTTGCCGCATTATATGGATAACACTTCGACTTCCTCGGCTTGGGTCTAGCTCAGTTAGTTTGGACAAAAACATTAATCTCCTGTCTTTGGATGAAAACCCTTTTGCTCCAATCCCTCGGCGTGCCTCTTTTGGAGCAACCATTGAGAGTGAACCATGTCTTCACGCAAAACGCATATTGGTCAGCGGAAACACCGTGAGGGACAATACCCTTGCAAATGTCGAGAGCATGAGCGTAAGAAACTGGCTGGACAGAGCCCCACGTTTGAATAGATTCCTGGTTAGTATCTGCTTGTTTCTTTCACCTTTGTCAATGGCATTTCCATCATTGTCACTGATTTTTTGTTTTTCGTCTTTTTTTCAGATACCACTCGAGGGTGAGAGACCAATGGTCAATGATCTAGTCTTGGAACTTTACCTGCAACCTGGTTCACCTTTAGCTGCAGGATTCCGTTTAGATGCTTTTAACGCCATAAAGCCTCGTGTGACCCACTCGCCTTCTTCGGATATAGTTGACATTTGGGACCCGACGAGTATCATAATGGAAGATAGACACGTCTCTCCAGCCGTCTTGTATATACAAGTCTCTGTTCTTCAGGTATCCATCTCTCCTCCTTCTCCTGGTTTTCTATCCTCAGAAACCAAAATCTTTCTTTTTAAAAAAATGTGGATTGGATCCAAATAATGTTTCTGCAGGAACAGTACAAAATGGTGACAATCGCTGAATACAGATTGCCCGAGGCGAGAGTTGGAACGCAGATGTACTTCGACTTCCCTAAACAGATTCAAGCACGCAGAGTTTCGTTTAAGCTGCTTGGAGATGTTGCAGCATTTGTAGATGATCCTGCAGAGACTGATGATTTGAGCGGAAGGGCTTCTCCGTTTGCTGCAGGATTGTCTTTAGCAAACAGGATCAAGCTATATTACTATGCTGATCCTTATGAAGTAGGCAAATGGGCTAGCCTTTCTTACGCCTGATTTTTACTTTTTTTTCATTTTTTCCACTGGCCGTAGCTTGTGGTTCGATCCACACACTTTTCTTGGTCTCAGATTTTTGTTCTCTCTTTTCCTACTTCTCTAAAAATTAGTTTCTTGTGCTTTGTATGTTCTTGTTTGGTGATGCAAGTATTAATTACCGAATGATTGTATTGGATTAAAAATGGTTGGTTACATGGAGTGATTTTGATGTTCTAGACATTGTGTAAACTTGTCGATTACCATAAGCTATCCATGGAAACCTCTCTTTCAATTTTGGGCCTTATCTACATAATCAGGCCTACTGTTTGACCCCGGTTTAGTTTGGTCCACAAATAGCTATTTCCTTCTTTTCTTTTTTTTTTTTTTTTTTTTTTTTGGTCAAAAGCGATTTCTTTTTTTTTTTTTTTTTTTTTTTGGTAACCCAGGTTTAATCCTGGAACGCTGCAGCCCGCATGTGAATACCGCAGTGGCCGGGACTCGAACTCGTGATGGCGGGTACCTCAGCTGAGGGTCCTTTACCACCAGAGCTAGCAGCCCAGGTTTTTTAAAAAGGGAAGTGTTTTACTTTTATCGCACCGACTATGAAAACTAGGGCTTATATAGAGAGAGAGGCAGAGGCATAGTTTCATCAAAATCATATACCTTATCATCCAAATCAATCTCTCTCAAATCTTTCATTCAGAGAAACGATGTCGAAGAAGATGGTAATGTTGAAGAGCTCCGATGGTGAATTTTTTGAGGTGGAAGAAGCGGTGGCGCTCCAATCTCAGACGATAGCGCATATGGTTGAAGACGATTGCGCCGACAACGGAATCCCGCTTGCAAACGTCACAAGCAACGTCCTCTCGGCTGTGATCGAGTACTGCAAGAAGCACGCCAATGGTGATTCTTCCTCCTCCGAGGAACTCAAGGAATGGGACGCCGAGTTCGTGAAAGTCGACGACTCCACGATCTTCGATCTCATCCTGGCCGCGAACTACCTAAACATCAGTGGCCTGCTTGATCTCACCTGCCAACACATTGCTGATAAGATTGCAGCCTGCAAAGACGCAGACGAGATTCGCGCAAAGTTCCAAATCGAGAACGATTTTACACCAGAGGAAGAAGCGGCGGTTCGCAGCGATAATCAGTGGAGTTTTCAGTGATCGGATCATCCAAACCCTAACCTGTTTTTCTTTTCTTTTCATTCGTCGTTAGTGTGTTTTTTTCTTCTTTTTCTTTTTAAACTACTTCTATTTCCTTTTTATTAGTAAAATCATATTCTTCTTTTGGTGTTTACTTGAAGGATGAGATAAATAAAACAGATGTCAATGAATCCTTAATTATTATTCTGTTGAAAAGATAAAATAAAAATATTGATCCTTATAAACAAAAAGAAAAATACCTAATTTAGGTCGTGTCGCTGATACAAAAGTAATAGGTCCAACGGCTGGAAACTGTTTCCTTGGAGAAGAGATCAAGAGATGTCACCCCCTTGATTAAGCTTTCAAATTCACATCACAGCTTATATAAAAGGAGAATAAAAACAACATTTTCATGTCATCCCCATTTCTCTCGAATCTGAGATAGAATTCTCAGACATATTTTGCTTCACCAGCAAATACAATACATCATCGGTTACACCTCATCACTAATCATTTCTCACTCTCCTTTGTAATTTTTTAATCAATTTTGTTTGTGGTTTTTTTATTATTGCTTTTATATATGCTGAAATTTCATAAAATTATTTCTTGCGAGTACGTCTTCTTCCTTACTCAAAACTGACTCTGGCAAGTCGCAGATTTTCGGCTTGTCTTGAAGTCGAAGACAAGTTCCTCGAATGTGTCAAGGCTGCTATCTCTGATGTGGACCAATTTTCTAAAAATGGAAGCATAAGTGTTAGGTAACGCTTTTATACATGGCAACATTTTCATTCAGTCTTAATCAGCATCAGCATGCATAATTATTCCGACAGAATACTGTTATTGGTCTAGTTGTCTTTTTCCGAAATTCAAATTACTCAAACTGTGTGATATATGCACTATTAAATCATGTTTATTATTCTTATGTGTAAGTAGTAATACGTCGACAAGAAAGGATGAGGAATAAGATGGAGAGGGAGCTGGCAAAAGTTATTAAAATGTTCTACCTTTGAGTCTGTGTGCGTTTAATATCTGTTAAGTAAAATAATAATCGATTTAGCTGTGGTGTCATGTTGACATGTTGTCATGTGCTACTGTCTAGAGTCTCTCTGTTTTCCATAATTCGACGTTGTTTATGGATGATATTCCAAAAATAGCATTATGCTTTTTCTTTTAATACTAACCTTTTTCTACATAATGGGGCCCGGCCGACTATCAATTTTACCACATTACCTATTATGAAAAGAATTCGACAAAATAAGGCTATGGAATGTATATATTTCCTATTAGAGTGAGAGATGAAAAGGCCGAACATAAATAAAGGTCAATCATCTCCACATCAAACTAAAGAAGAAAAGAAGAATCAAATCATAATTTTAGGATAAGAAGAAAGCTCATTGAGAATGATCAAGACATATGAAGAAGAAGCTATGAAGGCAACATGAGTCATGAATGATTGACATCGAACTGTGCCAAGAAAGCCATATAACCGTTAGAGAGAAGGAGTAAGTGGACAAGTGGCATTGATTCAAACAATAGAGCGTTAGGCTCTCTCTCCTTTCTCCTTAGCTTAGGCGTGACATCCTCTCTATAAATAGAGCCTCATATGCTCATTGTAAAGACACACAATACACAAGAAACACATCAATAAAGAGAAAAACAAGTTCTTGAATACAAATTTCACTTTAGCTTTAATCTACTTTACTTATTTAAGTTGGATGTTAGCAATGTAGAGAGTTAAGGTTAAAGGGTTTGTGTCTCCTTAAGGAGACTTGTTCTTGTTAATCTTTCACCTAAATAAACACTTAAACTTTTCTTATCTTTGAGTTAATCCTCTCATCTAAGCACACAAACTCATAGTGTTGTGATGCTATAATCGGATTCTGCTCATCTTTGTTATCTTCTTGTTTAAGTGTTCTTGTGTTTATGAGATACAAACCTCTTCCTAAATCTCACATTTCCTTATTAAAAGATGAATTGTTGATCCAAGTAATTTTCTTTAAAAATTAGGAAATATTGTTAATCCCACCGTACGTCTGTGAAAAACAAGGGCCTATATAAATACACAGGCGCAAAGGTTCATATAGCTTCGTTACCTTATCATTCAATCTCTCTCTTGACGCTAAACCTTTCATATCAGTTCCTCTAGAGAAACTCGCCCCACGACAACAAACGAACCATGTCGAAGAAGATGATTGTGTTGAAAAGCTCCGATGGATAATTGTTTGAATTGAAATCGAAGAAGCGGTCGCACTCCAATCGCAGAGGATAGCGCACATGGTTGAGGACGAGGGCGCAGATAACGCAATCCCTCTTGAAAACGTCACAAGCCAAGTCCTCAAGAAAGTGATCGAGTACTGCAAGAAGCACGTGCACGTCGATGGTGGTGATTCTTCTTCCTAGGCCGAGGAGGATCTCAAGAAGTGGGACGCCGAGTTCATGGATATCGATCAATCCATGATGTTCAATCTCATCCTGGCTGCGGATTACCTAAACATCAAAGTTTTGCGTGATCTCACTTCCAAAACAATTGCTGATATGATCTCAGCCTGCAAAAGCGTAGAAGAGATTCGCGCAAAGTTCAAAATCAAGAGCCAATTTACACCGGAAGAAGAAGAAGAGGTTGGCAAGGAGAATCAGTGGGCCTTTGAATGACTGGACTGGATCAATCAAAAACGAAAATATGTGTTGTAAGTGCAATATAAGTTAAATCTAAATTGCATGACTCCCGTTAGGACCATGTTTTTTTTTTTTGGTAATACACCATGTTTAAAAAAAAATAAAAATTAAGAGGGCTTCGAATATTAGATGAAGGCGAGCGGCGTAGCCATTAGACTAGTGGTCCTCTTCAGTGTGTCTTGAATTGTCTAATCTCGTTTTGTATGCTTTTTAATACAAAGTATACTAGAAAATACTTATTGATTTATTCCATCTCATCCTTCACGAGCCCGTCATTTTCATTTACGTCACTTTGCATTTCAATTCTCTGCAATGCACACGTAAATCCGGACACGTCGATACTACTTTCATTTTATTGAGAATGAATCTAGCTAAACATTTCTCCTCTTATTGTTGCACACGAGTCATCATCATGCTAAACATAATTAGTAGATGTTTAAACTCTCACAAATCGAGACATAATTATCTCATATTTACTTTGGATAATTGATGTTCTCTAATCTCTAGTTTGTTGGTGATTGAGACTTAATTCCTCCTAACCAAAGACCTTGACAATGCAGAATATCGAAATGCTCAGAAGATATTAAATGTGGCTTTCTTTTCACAACAACAAATTATTTTTTAAATTCATTTTTACAAAATATTTTTTTTGTTACATATATTGTTCATTATAATTTGATAATTTTAAAATTATTAGTGGATTAAATAAAATTATTAATACAGAGATAGAATTTTAATTGGCTGACAGATACGAACACAAATAAAGTCAAAGTACTAAAGCAATTAGCGAATAGTTAAAATACTTGAATGTAGATACCAAATATTAGGTATGACCATAGAACAAAAGTTTCGATACTATTTTGATGTAAAAACAAAACCATAGAACAAACGTGAAAGCAATGCACAAATATTATAAGTCAGAAAATATAATATATCAAGATGTTAAGATCTTATTCAATACTCGATAAACTAAACTGATGAAGATCAACTTCTTCCTATAAATATGCTTAAGCAAGTTTTCGTTTTCTGATCCTAAACAAAGTCGTGCTGGCTTACATTGTTCTTCTTTTGGTGCTGGATAAGTTCACTAATTAGGATGACATAAACAAAACAGATATATTTATGTGTCTTCAATGCTTATGGTGCTGTTTTTTCCAGCTCCTTCAAGTCTCCTTCTTTGTCATATACTGTATACTATTTGGGTTTTTTTTCTTCTTTAACTAATACAAAAGGACTATAGAATTATTGTGCTTATAGTTTATGATCCATTCAGTGCATCTTCAAGTGAGAAACATCTGACAGAAGTGCTCTTAGGATCCGGATTAGAGTAGTTTACTCCACCCAACGTTCTTAGTTTATAAATTGGGTTTTCTTAGGATACTATATAAATGTGCTTGTATCTTTTGTTTTCTTAATTGTTATTGGATTTTCGGGGAAAACGTGGAACATATTCTCTTTTTCTTTTTGGAGTACGTAAGTGAAAGACTAGTAACAAGAAAAACTATAGATATTTTGCGACACTTGGGAGATAGGTAGGGTTGGATGAATAAGAACACATTCTCCACGTTGACTTCTGGTCAGTGTGGTCACTTTGTTGGTGATAAAGACATTTTAGTTTCTCTACCTATAAAATCAAATGGGGGTGTATAATTTGATAATAATTGAAAAATAACCATAGATTTAAAAGATGGCACATAAAACTAACTTTAGATGTAAAATATTTCAAATATTGTACATATATAAGTTTGTTTTAACAAAATAAAATTAGGATAAAACAGAAAATAATAATAAGGAAATTACGAGAAATAGCCAAAAAATCTAACACACTTTGGTTTATTGGTTATACAGCTAATAAAACCATAATAAAAATATTTCCTATCGTCATAAAATGAAGCTTATAAAGTCCAAAGCTAGTGGGTAATGGCGATGGACCGTCCCTATCTGAAATCCCAATCGACGTCGTTTTGGAGAAATAAAAAAGAGTAGGATCATGGCGATGCTCATGGCTTCAAGATTTAACCGCGGAGCTAACCACCTCGCATCATCTCAAATCCTGTCTACACTTTTGGGAAAGCGAAGCTTCAATACAGTGAGAGCGTCATCATCATCCATGGCCGCCGCATCTTCCTCTGCTCTCTTTCTTAATCCGTTGACCTCTTCTTCTAGTCTCCGTCATTTCAGATGCTCGCCGAAAATCTCTTCTCTCTCCTTCTCCGCGCGAACCGGTTTCTCTCTAGCGATGGAGAGGCAGAGTCGGAGTTTTGCGGATGTCTCGCAACGAGATCCGTCTCTTGTGTGCGAGGCCGTAAAGCGTGAGACTGGAGCTGATGGACTCAACATCGCTGACAATGTGTCTCAGGTTAGCTGGGCTTTTCTTCGTTAAGATTCGAAATTGATTGAATTTGTAGAGACCAAAGCTGAATTGGTGATCAAATTTACCTTTCCCCTAATGGGAATGTTGCAAGTATGAATGGAAAATGTGGAATCTTTCATTTTCAAAAACATTTCTTTCGCATTCAGTCATGGAAGCTACGGCATTTGATACATTTTACTTAACTTTTCTATCATTTGTTCAGCTCATTGGGAAAACTCCTATGGTGTACTTGAATAGCATAGCAAAAGGTTGTGTAGCGAATATTGCTGCCAAACTCGAGATCATGGAGCCATGTTGCAGTGTCAAGGATAGGTGTGTAGCACGAGTCTTTTGCAGCTGGTTCATATGTTTTTACTTCGACCCTTCAAGTCTTGATTTTTTTTGTTGTTTCACGAGTTTCAGGATTGGGTACAGTATGGTTACTGATGCTGAGCAAAAAGGATTTATAACACCTGGAAAGGTATCGATTATAGATTGAGCTTTTGCAGACATAGACATTGTACATTTTTCATCTCTCTAACTTCCTGTCGTTACTGTTACTGCATTTATCTAGAGTGTTCTTGTGGAACCTACAAGTGGAAACACCGGTATTGGCCTTGCATTTATTGCGGCTTCAAGAGGCTATAGGCTCATCTTGACAATGCCAGCATCCATGAGTATGGAAAGAAGAGTTCTTTTGAAGGCATTTGGAGCTGAGCTTGTGTTAACAGATCCTGCAAAAGGCATGACTGGAGCGGTTCAGAAGGCTGAACAAATCTTGAAATCCACTCCTGATGCATACATGCTCCAACAGTTTGACAACCCTGCCAACCCCAAGGTCTGTGTTGTAATTCTTTTCCCTATTACAACTTGTGTTATGAATTGGTTTTAGCTCTAGTCATCTACCGTTAGAGAATAAAAGTGAAAGGTTATGTTAGTGAAAAATATGGAAACTTCCCTGCGTTTGCTTTTGCGAGAGTACCATCATTCAAAACTGTGATTATCACACTGTCATTGAAGTGGTCCACTTATATTTCATACTATAGGTTAAACCTTGCGGCGTGAATTTGAAATGACATGATCTTCTGTGAGATTCCTCTTGTGTCACTTCTGTAAACTACAATTATATGTCCTAGTTAAACTTTACATAATATGCAGATACATTACGAGACTACTGGTCCTGAGATCTGGGAAGATACAAGAGGGAAAGTGGATATATTTGTTGCTGGAATCGGAACTGGTGGAACTATCACCGGTGTTGGTCGATTCATTAAAGAGAAAAACCCCAAATTACAGGCAACAGCGCAAAAACTGTTAATTACTTAGCTGCAGAAGTAAGATTCCTGTTAATTTTTTTTTGGTTTTACATGCATTAGGTTATTGGTGTAGAACCCACTGAGAGCGACATACTTTCTGGTGGCAAACCGGGTAAGGCACAGTAATTGATTTTCCTTGGTTCCTGAAATTGCATTCTGTAGTTAGTCCTGTTCCTGTGTTATATTTGCTTGCATTTTAATACAGGACCTCACAAGATTCAAGGCATCGGAGCTGGATTTATACCTAAGAATTTGGATCAGAAAATTATGGATGAAGTCATAGCGGTATGATTCTTGGACGTTAATTACTGAGATTCAAATTTCACCAGTTACTCTTAATGGCATGTTAATTACTTTCGTTTTGCCTCTTATAGATTTCAAGTGAGGAAGCTATAGAAACCGCAAAGCAGCTAGCTCTTCGAGAAGGCTTGATGGTCAGTCCTTTGTAATATTTCTGATTTCTTAGTGGAACCACATCAATGCTCTGGTGCCATGTTGGAAATTATGCAAGATTTAACGGGTGAAGGTAATCATTTTGTCAGGTTGGTATATCATCTGGAGCAGCTGCTGCTGCTGCAATCAGGGTCGCAAAGAGACCTGAGAATGCTGGGAAACTCATAGCTGTAAGTCCTTTTAGTTTCACATAATTGCTTTATAGAAACATCACAATATATCGTAAAAAGTCTCTCCAGCGCGTGATCATGTACGAAACCCAAAGAACCAACACTAAAGGCACTTAGCTAGTTAGCTTTTTTCATCTTCTGTGTCAAAAGATCATCTATGAAGCCAGTTTTTTTGTTTGTTTGTTTAAGTAATGAAATCTTGACATGTGAATGAAACTATGAATTTCGGTTCCAGGTTGTTTTCCCGAGCTTTGGAGAGCGGTATCTATCGACCCCTTTGTTCCAGTCGATCCGAGAAGAGGTCGAGAAAATGCAGCCTGAGCTATGAACAAATTAACAAAAGCAACTTAGTCTTACTTCTGCAAATCTCTCGCTTCTACGGTTAGTTTTGCAGAAGGCAATTCCTGTTTATCAATAAGCCAAATAGTGCAGGTTGTATGAGTTCGAATGTTCTATTTTGGACATCCATCAATACTCTTGTTTATTCTTCAACATTTCTATCGGAAATCACCGTTGGTATTCATCTATATTTTTTGTTTACCAAACAAATTTTTAGAGTCTGATGTGTAATGATCTATGCATGACTTATTTAGTGACACGTATCTTCTTCACTTCTTCCTTTAGACTAGTAGAAAATTTGTCAGAATCTACATTAAAACATGTCAAAAACTTAGTATATTTTATGCTCAAACCTTAGGTTCTGAAACTTGCTTTGTTTAATTTTTGCATTTTTGCTGTTTATTTTCACTACTTTGTGATGCTTTTTTGTATGCTTTTTCACGCTGTTGTTATTTGTTTAATCCTCAAAAGGTTTAAAGGTAATAGAAAAATTATGTCTTTTTGCAATTTTGACCCACAATTATTCTTATGCCAAGAGACTCAGTGGTTTATATTGGATTAAGATACTCTCACGTCTCTACCAATTCCACTATAATTTCTTTTAATCTAAAAATGATCAGAGATAACTTTCTCTTGCTTTATGACTTGGTTTAGGCCATGTGTGTAAATACATATTTTTATAAATAACGAAGGATAACACGAGAACGTTTCGTTCCCATTATTTCGAACCTACTTTTACAATTTGGCATTCTTTTATGAGATGATTTATAATTATCACAGTAGGATCAAAACCTTCCATTAGCAAAGAATCAACAAATAAGAACATGTTGATTGCAAACATGTCTAGCGAACTCAAAGTCTTGCAAATAATTCTTGTTCTGTTTTTTACTGTGTTTTCACTCATATACAACTCCAATTGCAAACTGATCCCGGAGGGATCTGCAGTTTTCGACGCCAGCGGTTTCACCGTTTTAACGAACACCACGAAGCATTCCTTCGGCCGAGTTTTCAACAACGAAACCATACTCATCAAGAACGAGACTTTCAACTTCCACTTCCTCTTCGGAATCGTCCCTGAGCTTGACCAGCAAGGCTCACACGGTATGGCTTTCGTTCTCTCTCCTACGCAAGGCGTTCCCGGAGCTTCCTCCGATCAGTACCTCGGATTATTCAACCTGACAAACAACGGTAAAAGCTCGAATCACGTGATAGCTATTGAGTTAGATACACATAAAGACGAAGAGTTCGGAGACATTGATGATAATCATGTAGGGATTAACATTAATGGCTTGAGATCTGTTATCTCTGCTCCTGCTGGTTACTATGATGATGAAGATGGAAAGTTTCATAATCTTTCTTTGATCAGCAGAAAGGTAATGCGTCTTTCCATCGCTTATAGCCAAGCCGATAAACAGCTCAATGTCACCTTAAGCCCTGCTGAGTTCTCTCTTCCGCCGGATAAACCGCTTTTGTCTCTAAACCAAGATCTCTCGCCGTTTTTTATGGAGGAGATGTATTTTGGCTTCACTGCATCAACCGGATCCATTGGATCACTGCATTATATGTTAGGAGTGTCCATCACTCCAGAAGTCGAGCATCCATTGATGGATCTAACCGTAGTCCCCACGCTTCCTCCATATCCGAAGAAATCTTATGATAAAATAAAGAGGATTTTAGCCGTCTGCTTAACCTTGGCCGTGATCGCTGCGTTTGTCGCCTCGTGGCTCGGTTTCGTCTTCTATTTTAGGCATAAGAAGGTTAAAGAGATTATTGAGGAATGGGAGATTCAATATGGACCTCATAGGTTTGCTTATAAGGAGCTTTTCAATGCCACAAAGGGTTTCAAGGAGAAACAAATTCTTGGAAGAGGTGGTTTTGGTCAAGTCTATAGAGGAACACTTCCAGGTTCTGATGCGGAGATCGCTGTGAAACGGACTTCTCACGATTCAAGACAAGGTATGAGCGAGTTTCTAGCTGAGATATCAACCATTGGTCGTCTAAGACATCCAAATCTAGTCAGGCTTTTGGGATATTGTAGGCATAAAGAAGATTTCTACTTGGTTTATGACTTTATGCCCAATGGAAGCCTTGACAAGTATCTCAACCGTAACGACACAAATGAGAATCAAGAACGGCTTACTTGGGAGCAACGTTTCAAGATCATCAAAGATGTTGCATCTGCTCTGCTATACTTGCATCAAGAATGGGTACAAGTCATCATTCATCGAGATATCAAACCGGCTAACGTTTTAATCGACCATGAAATGAACGCGAGGCTCGGGGATTTTGGATTGGCGAAGCTGTATGATCAGGGGTTTGATCCTCAGACATCTAAAGTAGCAGGAACGTTCGGGTATATTGCACCAGAGTTGCTTAGAACAGGAAGAGCAAGCACAAGCACCGATGTTTATGCGTTTGGGTTGGTTATGCTAGAAGTAGTCTGTGGTAGGAGGCTGATTGAGCGACGTGAAGCCAAGAATGAAGAAGTTCTTGTGGATTGGATCTTAGAGCTTTGGGAAAAAGGGAAAATTTTCGATGCGGCTGAGGAAAGCATACGTCAAGAACAAATCAGGGGAGAAGTTGAGTTAGTTTTGAAGCTAGGTATGTTGTGTTCGCAGCAAGCTGAATCGATCAGACCGGATATGAGTGCGGTAATGCGGATCTTGAATGGCGTTTTGCAGCTTCCAGATAATCTTCTTGAAGTGGTAATGGCTGAGAAGTTGAGAGAACGACCTAAGATATCAATGGAAGTACTACTACTAGATATGAATTCAGTGAATACATTGACGTTTACAAATTCTTTCCTCTCCCACGGACGCTGAAACCTGAACATAAGCTAGTTTTTTGTGAACATTTTACACATTTTATATTCAGTCTATGTGTTTTGATATGTATTTTGATGAACATTTTATATTCAGTCTATGTATTTTGATATGTATTTTGATGAACATTTTATATTCAGTCTATGTATTTTGATATGTATTTTTATTTTATGAGCACTTTATATTCAATCTATCTACAGTAGAGATTCAATAGCTTTGCTGCTTGTGGATCTCCCACAGTATTCTTTAGGGTTGTTTGTACTTGATTTTAAAAATCTGACTTTTTCATATAAACAATCAAACAACAACTCATTCAGTAACGCCCAAGAAAACATCTTTAATCCAGTTTTACTTCGGTTTATGAATTGAAGGCCCAAATTGAATATTTATTGGGTATTTTGGGTTTGGCCCATAAAACGAACATGCGCTTCAGTGTAACTTCTAGCCGTCCATTTTGGGTTTTGGACGGGAATTGACCTGAACGAATGGAAATGAAAAAATTGGAAAACCAAATATACTATCCAAAATATTTTTTTATTATAACGGAATGGAAAATAACGGGAATGGGAAGAGAACAGAAAATTTAGAAATAAAAAATTAATATCCTAAATCTTAATAAATCAAGAAAATAAAAATATTTTGGAAAATTACAGGAAAATATGAGAAATTATAGGAAAATTCGGAAAAATATAAGAAAAATTGGAATATTTAAAAAAATATATTTAATTTCTTATTTTTTATTTTTTAAACGAAAAAATTGAGAAATTTCATATTTTTCCAAACTCTTCACTTATCGGTTTGAATAAAAACCCGAAACTGTAAATTTCCATTCCCAAAAAAAAAGTAAACGGGTAAGGTGGGAACGGATTCCCATCCGAAATGCACAGGGCTAGTCACGTCCATAAGGGTTTCTTCAGTCTTGCATCAACTTCCGATTCTTTTATCTGATATGAATCAGTAAAGCCTTCGAATTTTTCAGATTTCATCTTCAAATTCGGTTTCAAATCATAGTTTCTTTAAAATTCTAGGGCTTTGCTTTAGGATTTGTTGATTTGATTTGTTAATTACAAGAAGTTGTAATCACGGGACAAACGAAGAGTGAGTTTGTATCAATGGCGCTGAGAGGAGTGTGGCAGCTACAGAAGCTGGTAGTGAGCTACTGTAACTGGGGAGGTAGCAGTCGAGGCATTAGGTACCATTTCTTTTCACTTTTTTTTTTTATCTATATTCATCCGATTTTCTGTCACTTCTCCTGTATCGATTTGAAATTTCCAACTATTTGTACGAACTTGTGAGGCAAAATCACAGAAATGAAAGGGTGGTGTGTGTGAAGAACATGGATCCTGAAGAAGTGCTTCTGAATGCAACTAGGCTTAGGAACTCTCTTGGAAGGAAAGTTGTGAAACTCAGGACTCGACACGTCACCAAACAAACGAGGAGAAGGTGAGGGGTTTGAAAACTAATTTTCCCTCGGTTTTAAAAACTAATTTTCTACCTCCATTTGCTGTGTAATGTTCTATGAAACTTCGGTTGGTAAAAAGAAAAGAAATGCTTGATTGTTGTTTTAATATGCTATTCACACTTTTGTTATTGTTAATTTAATCGACAAAGCTTGTAAATAACATAGAAAATTTATGTCTTTTTGCAAATTTTCACATGCCAAGAGAGTCAGTGGTCTATGTTAGGATTAGGACTCACTCCCCCCCCCACAATAATTGCTTTTCATCTCATAAGGATTATTTATTAAATTGCTTTACGACTTGAATTAGGCCCATGTGTTTAAAATACAAACATTTGTTTATATGAATCTCACGAGAACGTTCGCTCCCACTATTTCAAGTTCAACCCTACTTTAACAGTTTAACATTATTTTATGTTCTTACTTTAACTCAGTTTATGTTCTCACTTAAAATCATGATCATATAAGTTTCACACTAAGATCAAAACGTTCCGTAAATAAATGAAAAGGAGAAAGACAAAATCGTAACTTGTCTCGTGAATTTAAAGTCATGCAAATGATTCTTGTTCTGTTTTGTACTCTGTTTTCACTTGTCTACAACTCCAATGGCAAATTTATCCCGGAGGGATCTGCAGCTTTCAGCTCCAGCGGTTTCACCGTTTTAACGAACACCACGAAGCATTCCTATGGTCAAGCTTTCAACAACCAATCCATTTCCATCAAGAACTCGTCTTTCAACATCAACTTCTTCTTTGGAATCGTCCCTGAGCTTAACCACCAAGGCTCACACGGCATGGCTTTCGTGTTCTCTCCTACAAGAGGCCTTCCCGGAGCTTCCTCCGATCAATATCTTGGAATCTTCAACGAAACAAACAACGGTAAAACCTCCAACCACGTTATAGCGATCGAGTTAGATATACACAAAGACGAAGAGTTTGGAGATATTGATGATAATCATGTTGGGATTAACATTAATGGTATGAGATCTGTGGCCTCTGCTTCTGCTGGTTACTATGATGATGAAGATGGAAAGTTTCACAAACTTTCTTTGATCAGCAAAAAGGTAATGAGGCTTTCAATCGTTTATAGTCAACCCGATAAACAGCTCAATGTTACTTTATCCCCTGCTGAGTTCTCTGTTCCACCTAAGAAATCACTTTTGTCTCTAAACCAAGATCTCTCCCCATATTTTCTGGAGAAAATGTTTTTTGGCTTCACGGCATCAACCGGAACCATTGGAGCACTCCATTATATGTTGAATATGCTAATTGCTCCAGGAGTCGACTATCCATCATTGGAGCTTATTGCAGTCCCCATCCTTCCTCCATATCCGAAGAAACTGCATGATACAACAAGGAAGATTTTATGGGTCTGCTTAGCATTGGCCGTGATCGCTGCATTTGTGGCGTCATGGATTGGTTTCGTCTTTTATTGGAGGCATAAGAAGGTTAGAGAGGTTCTTGAGGAATGGGAGATTCAATATGGACCTCATAGGTTTGCTTATAAGGAGCTTTTCAATGCCACAAAGGGTTTCAGGGAGAAGCAGCTTCTTGGAAGAGGTGGTTTTGGTCAAGTCTATAGAGGAACACTTCCGGGTTCTGATGCAGACATCGCTGTGAAACGAACTTCTCACGATTCAAGACAAGGAATGAGCGAGTTTCTAGCTGAGATATCGACCATTGGTCGTCTTAGACATCCAAATCTGGTCAGGCTTTTGGGGTATTGTAGGCATAAAGAACATCTCTACTTGGTTTATGACTTTATGCCTAATGGAAGCCTTGACAGGTATCTATACCGTTGCAACACGGAAGAGAGTCAAGAAGGGCTTACTTGGGAGCAACGTTTCAAGATCATCAAAAATGTTGCATCTGCTCTGCTATACTTGCATCAAGAATGGGTACAGATCATCATTCATCGAGATATAAAGCCGGCTAATGTTCTGCTCGATCAACAAATGAATGCGAGGCTCGGGGATTTCGGATTGGCGAAGCTGTATGATCAAGGGTTTGATCCTCAGACAACTAGAATAGCTGGAACATTCGGGTATATTGCACCGGAGTTTCTAAGAACAGGAAGAGCAACAACAAGCACCGATGTTTACGCCTTTGGGTTGCTTGTGCTTGAAGTAGTTTGTGGCAGAAGGTTGATTGAGAGACGTGTACCGGAAAAAGAACAAGTTCTTGTGGACTGGATCCTAGAGCTTTGGGAACAAGGAGGAAACATTCTTGATGCGGTTGAACAAAGTATCTGTCAAGAACAAAACAGGGGACAACTTGAGCTTGTTTTGAAGCTTGGTTTGTTGTGTTCGCATCATGCTGAATCGGTTAGACCGGCTATGAGTGCGGTTATGCGGATCTTGAATGGCGTCTCGCAGCTTCCGGATAATCTTCTTGATGTTGTAAGAGATGAGAAATTGAGAGGATGGCCTGAGATATCAACGGAAGTATTAGTTGATGTGGATTCGTTGGTGGTACTTTGACGTTCACTAGTGAGTTTCTATGTAATCTATCTAGAGATTTAATAGCTTTACTTTGTAGTTTGTTAGGAACACAACCCCCTCATTGTAGAATTGTCCAAGTTCGTTCATGAAAGAGACCACAGTCTCGTCAGAGCTAACTCACTTGATTTAGAGAGCTTTCATCAATTCTTACGCTGTCGTTTACTTTTCTTTCTCTTCTTCAGACATTTATCAGAATTCATGCTTCTTCAGTGGTTTGAGTTCTATTATATTAATCTTTTATAAAAAATGAAAGTATCATTGTTGTAAAATGGTCGCATGTTTCTCCCTCGCTCAAAATGCAAGACAAACACAAAAATAAACTTTGATGTGTAAAATGTCATGGAACATAATTTGCAAGTTCGAATAATGAGAGTAACGTTTTATCTTTCTTTTTTTTTCTAATAATACTTGGACGAAAATCGTTATTATAATTACAAACAATTAATTTTGTGAAAGTATCATTTAATACCAATACAGTAGACGTGGCTTATACATGTTCCAATAAATTAGAGGCCATAAAACTTTATGATTTAGTAAAGCCAATGATGAAGCAGGCACATGGCTAAATCTCACTAATTCTCTGCCTCGATTCAGAATTAAAGAGCTCTGACTTTTTGGCTAATTCTATTTATTTGAAAAGTAAGCCAATCAAGTAGTAATAATGTTTCAAAGTAGTATTTGTTTACAAAATTGTATACTACTACTGTTAATGTATAAGCTGAAAAGTAGGATTCTTAATTGAAGCACGGAACGCATTAAACAATAAACTAAAGAAGACTCCTAGTCAGTATTCCACTCCTCTAGAACATAACAATTATATACACATATCAACTCCTCGAGAAAATTATATTTCGTTTCGATCGTACCCACATTGAACAAAGCCTGATAGGCACGAACGATGTTTTAACTGAAAATTATTGAACACCAGAGAAAGTTAAAAATAATAGCTGTTCACTAAATGTAAACTACGTTTGCATAAGAGAGTGGGTTAAGTAATGTGAGATAAAATGGTAAAAAAATTAGTTCATGATTCCTTGATAACATACGATGCCTTCAAATTATTTGTTACCTAATAATTAAGAGCAAACTTGGTTGATCTCAGATAAACTTACAAAAATCAATTTTTTTTTGCCATCTAAAACGTTTAAAATGGACATGGAAACTAATAGTCAAATATTCAAAACCTATAAGGTGTGGACACTTAAAGCCTATGGACTTTACAGTTACATATTTTAAAATTTTACATTGTTCGGCATTGTATGCACGAGTTCTTGCCTTGTTGGATATTTTATTATAACACATATTTATACATTTTCTGACACCGTCACACACACAACACAACCATGCATATGTTATGTATGCATAATATCAAAACGCATGTGGTCAGATCCAAGTCTATTAATTATATAAACCGTCATCTTGTGATTATAAAAATCATATATACAAACCATATATATAATCCCCTCATCAAGTCGTCGTTAGCATCAAGATCATCTAACCCTTTCGATTTCAAAAGATAATAAGAATGGATCATCTAATTTCTCTTCTTTCTCCAACACCACCTTCAAACAGGTTTTTGAATATCTCTTCTTTTTTTTTTGGTCGAAGTTTTGAATATCTCTAAGTTTTTTTTGTATAATAATTCTTCCAATAATATTAACTTTAACTTAGTTTTTTTTATTGAAGGTGGTGGTCAGAAAAAACAACGGCGGTTGTGACCGGAGCAAACAAAGGTATAGGTTTTGCGGTTGTCAAGAGGCTATTGGAGCTTGGACTAACCGTGGTCTTAACCGCCCGAAACGAGGAAAATGGAAGCCACGCCGTCGATTGCCTCCGCCGCATTGGTTTTCGAAACGTTTGTTTCTTTTGTCTCGACGTCTCCGATCCTTCTTCCATTGCCGCCTTCGTCTCTTGGTTCCGTCTCAATTTTGGAGTACTCGACATTCTGGTATATTTAGACTTGTATGATGATTACATCTGCAATAACATTTTAGGTTTAGGAACTAACACGGCGTCGTTTCCGTCAGGTGAACAACGCCGCCGTTTCGTTTAACGAGGTCGGCGATAATTCAATCAAAAAGCCAGAGACCACAATCAAGACCAATTACTACGGTGCTAAGCTTTTAACGGAGGCGCTTTTGCCGTTCTTTAGCCGTTCGGTCTCCGTTAGCCGCATTCTTAACATTAGTTCAAGGCTTGGCGCATTAAACGTAAGAGAAATGCTTTCTTAATACAATACGTGTATATAGTTGTATAAATTTATAGTTTTTGTATATACCAAGAGAGGTTAATATAAAAAATCGTAGTCAAATTTGATCCACTTAAATAAAAGATTTTTAGGTGATTTAAACATATCATATATAAAGAACAATACTCACTAACCTTTTTTTTGGGTGTAAAATGTTAAGATAATACTCACTAACTTTGAAGAATGTTAAGAAATTTATAAACATGTTACATCCATTGCTTTTAGGTGTTTTTTAGATATTTAAAGTTTGTATTAGAAATTCACGTATACATAAATTTGAAAGTCATAGTCGAATTCACCGTCTATATATAGTACTACTATTTATTTGTGCTCATGACTTCGACATGTTTCTTGCATACAGAAACTAAGAAACCCTAGAATACGACAAACCCTAGAAGATGAAAGCCTCACCTACGAACAAATCGACGCGACGGTGAATCAATTTCTGGATGAGGTAAAGAGTGGGAAGTGGGAGAAGCAAGGATGGCCGGAGAATTGGGCGGACTACGCCGTCTCCAAAATGGCCTTGAACGCTTACTCTAGAGTTTTGGCTCGACATTATGACGGCAAAAAACTAAGTGTAAATTGCTTCTGCCCTGGTTTCACTCGCACGTCTATGACCGGTGGTCAGGGGACTCACACGACGGACGAAGCTGCTGCAACCGTCGCCAAGTTGGTGTTGCTTCCTCCGGAGAAGCTGACCTCCGGCAAGTTTTATATATGCTTACAGCCTACAAAAATTATTTCTAAGTTGTGATTTTTGTATAGTTTTCATACACCTAAACGCATATATAGATCATTATAGAGGAAATAAAAGTTGTACACTTGGTACAAATAATATTTTAAAATTGTGTTTATATTTTTATATCGCGATATATAACATCTAGGGCTTTTCAAGCCCGTGTGCAACTCACTAATAGTATGATATTGTCCGCTTTGGGCCCATGTATCTTAGACCTCACGGATTTATCTTTGGGCTCCTTCCCAAAAAGCCTCATACTAGTTTGGTTGGACACTACTTATATATTAGACACTTTTTTGTCTAAACTTCCGATGTGAGACTTGGATTGATATCCAACATTCTCCCCTTCAAGTCAAAGACCACATAATCTCGTGGCTTCTCCACCTTCAACGACACTTGGATTCCATCTTGTGCTGCCGTACTCACTCTACGGAACTCTCCACAAGAATCTGGGCTCCCTTATCGCATGGTCATCTTGAGGGGTTTTTTTTCCGCATCTATTTGTGCCCAAACATGCATGTTTGAGAAGGGTGATTATTTTAGTTTATTATAGAGTTTGGTTCTGTTTGGAATCAGTCGAATCGATTGGACTAGTTTGAGTTCAACGTAATTGTGTATCAATTCCTTAAACATCTCAACTATTTATCAAGATCATCATGTTTCGAGCATTTTACCGTAATATAATTGCTAAAAAGAATTGATAACGAGTAAAAATATATTATTTAAAAATTAAAATTTTATAATTCCACAGCGATGAATTTGAGGAACCGGACCCATATTGATAAGGCAAAAGACCCTTTGGCCCATTTGGAATCGATAATAGGCTCTTTGGCCCATATCACGAACCCGAGCTTCGATTTCGTCGGTTTGACAAATAATGAAATTAGGGCTTCTTCTTCCTCCGCAGCCGCTACTGTTTCTCCTATATAATGGAGTAAAGGCGTCGACTTTCAGAAACATCACCTCCTCCAAGTTCGATTACAAGTCTTAGTTTGCTTCTTTATCTTCTAGGTTCTTTAGATCTTCTGTCATCGCTTATTAGAGTTTCTATCGGGTTTGGTAGTTTTTCAATAAAATCATGTTTGAAATAAGAAAGCCAATTTGCAGAGCAATGACGTCAAAATAAGAATGGCGTGAGTTGCCTTGAAGGTTGGCAATAACAAAAAGCGATTCTCCGTGCCTATCAAGTTTTTTAATACTGATCGTGGCCTCGAACAAGTCGCTACATTCATTTCTTTTTGACCATATCATCTTTTTCATAGTATTCAAAGATCTAATTTTACGAATTTGAATATTTTTTATTAGGATCCACAGGAATACCTATACGTTTGAATATTGTGTTTTGAATTTTGGGTATTTTAAGACTATGGAATTAATAATGCAAGGGGAAGTTCAAAGCTAATTATCATGTATTAGTTAGCATTTTCGTGTGGCCCTGAATCCTGAGTTGACTTTAACATAAAAATGTTTTTATGTTATATAGAAATTAACGCAAGTACAAATTCTGGAATGAAAAAGTCTCTGAACATATATTTGGTTTTAGCAAATTTGATCCTCTTTTAAGTTAAGTACTTGAATAATTCCTTGTAATGAAAGCATGTAACATGAGATAAGACTTACCTGAACTAGATCAATCGTGTACAGAGAAGATAATTAAGGTTGCCAAAGATGTAATATCAATTGATTGTAAAAGCTACCAACAGTATTGACACCAATTATGCCATAGTCATATTTGACAAACATGGCGATAAAGCTCGTGATGGAGGGAAACTGTGTGTGGTCTTGTTCGTGTGCATACCCTGGATAAATACAATTAGCTACTCCTATACATCTGCAAAGCAAGCTATTGAATCTCTCTAGAGATTTTTCGATAAATAATACGGAAGTCAATCTCAGATTTGTATATCTTCTTGGTAACCAAAGAATAAACTTAATTTTGTGAACCTTCAGCGTCCATGTGAGACTAAAGAATCTGTAAACGGCGTTGAGCCCAAAGAATTCACATCAGATGGCAATGTCATTGATGTCTCAGTCCCTCCTCTTAATTTCTCATCTCTTACAACATCAAGAAGATTATCGGGCAGCTGCGAATCGCCATTCAAGATCCGCATAACCGCACTCATAGCTGGTCTAACTGATGCAGCTTGATGCGAGCACAACACACCTAGCTTCAAAACTAGCTCAAGTTGTCCCCTGTTTTGTTCTTGGCGTATACTCTCTTCAACCGCACCAAGCATGTCTTCTCCTTGTTCCCAAAGCTCTAGGATCCAATCCACAAGAACTTCTTCATTCTCTGCTGCACGTCGCTCAATCAGTCTCCTACCACAAACTACCTCAAGTATAACCAACCCAAACGCGTAAACATCAGTGCTTGTTGTTGCTCTTCCCGTTCTTAGAAAATCCGGTGCGATATAACCTAACGTTCCGGCTACTTTAGATGTCTGAGGATCAAACCCTTGATCATACAGCTTCGCCAATCCGAAATCCCCGAGCCTGGCATTCATTTCATGGTCGATTAAAACATTAGCCGGTTTGATATCCCGATGAATGATGACTTGTACCCATTCTTGATGCAAGTATAGCAGAGCAGACGCAACATCTTTGATGATCTTGAAACGTTGCTCCCAAGTAAGCTCTTCTTTATTCTCATTCGTGTTGTTACGGTTTATATACTTGTCAAGGCTTCCATTGGGCATAAAGTCATAAACCAAGTAGAGATCTTCTTTATGCCTACAATACCCCAAAAGCCTGACTAGATTTGGATGTCTGAGACGACCAATGGTCGATATCTCCGCTAGAAACTCGCTCATCCCTTGTCTTGAATCATGAGAAGTACGTTTCACAGCGATCTCTGCATCAGAACCCGGAAGTGTTCCTCTATAGACATGACCAAAACCACCTCTTCCAAGAAGCTGCTTCTCCCTGAAACCCTTTGTGGCATTGAAAAGCTCCTTATAAGCAAACCTGTGAGGTCCATATTGAATCTCCCATTCCTCAAGAACCTCTCTAACCTTCTTATGCCTCCAATAAAAGACGAAACCAATC
Organism: Erythrophleum ivorense; assembly: GCA_026724425.1. Lineage (NCBI taxonomy): Eukaryota > Viridiplantae > Streptophyta > Magnoliopsida > Fabales > Fabaceae > Erythrophleum > Erythrophleum ivorense. Next base: position 1,490,388 of record JAIUCV010000102.1, read on the forward strand.
CATGACGCCACAAATGCAGCTATCACTGATACCGTTAAGCAGACCGCTAAAACCGTCCTTGTTCTATTAGACGCCTTCTTTGGATACAGAGGAAGGATTGGTTGTGTTCCAAAATCCAATCTCAGATACTCAATTTCTCCAGTAATATACCAACCCATCATGTAATGGATTGCTCCAACGGATCCAGTAGAAGCCGTGAATCCAAGATACCTTTTCTCAAGAAAATACGGTGAGAGATCTTGGTTCAAAGACAAAAGCGGCTTACGAGGAGGAACAGAGATCTCAGCAGGGAATAAAGTGACATTGAGCTGTTTATCTGGTTGGCTATAAACGATCGAAAGCCTCATTACCTTTCTGCTGATCAAAGAAAGGTTGTGAAACTTTCCATCTTCATCATCATAGTAACCAGCAGAAGCAGAGACAACAGATCTCATACCATTAATGTTAATCCCAACATGATTATCATCAATATCTCCAAACTCTTCGTCTTTGTGTATATCTAACTCGATCGCTATCACGTTATTCGAGGTTTTACCGTTGTTTGTTTCGTTGAAGATTCCGAGGTACTGATCGGCGGAAGCTCCGGGAAGGTAACTTGTGGGAGATATAACGAAAGCCATGCCGTGTGAGCCTCGCCGGTTATGCTCAGGGACGATTGCGAAGAAGAAGTTGAATGAGAAAGATGTTGTGAGACCTGTTGATGAGTTCGTGATTGAAACTGGTTGGTTGTCGAAAGCTTGACCGTAGGTGTGTTTTGTCGTGTTGGTTAAAGTGAAGTAACCATTGAAGCCGATTCCTACAGATCCTTTTGAGACGAAGTAACCATACGAATTTTGAAACAGGGTAAGGAACAGAACAAGAATTGCCTGAAAGCGAATAAGTTCACGAGACATTTCTTGATTATTTTTCTTTTTGGTTTGTGGAAGGAAAATATTTTTGATGATATTATGATTTATTATCATCTATTGAGTGTTAACGAGAAACACTGAAAAGTCAAACGGTTTGACTTTCAGGGCATTGGTCAAAACTGGCAACAAGGAATTTTGGTTGATCTCTGATTATTTGTGGATTAACAGTGTGAAACCATCAAAGTGATAACGAATCAACTATCACAACCAAGTTTTGACATCGTTTTCAAAGGAAAATGGTGATGAAACATGTCGACGCCAATTTGCATGGATTGACTGATTATAATCTTATTATATAAAGTTGGATGCGCATGACGTGGTTGCGAGACGTCGAATTTCGCAACATATGTCAAATTTTTATATTACAACTGTTAAGATTTTGACATGTGTCTTGGAAAAAAAAAAAAAATTTAAAATGGGAAAAATATATTTTCTGTATTTAAACGGAAAAGCGAAAAAAAATCCATATTCTAACGAAAAAAAAAAAGTGGAAAAAAATGAAGAAAAAAAAATGGAAAAATGTTTCATATTCTTATGGAAAAAAGAAAAAAAAAAGTTGCTAGACTTATATATTAAAATCAAAAAGATTCATATTCTAACGAAAAAAGTAAAAAAAAGTATTTTCTATGTCTTATCAAACCAAGCAAAAAGTTATATTTTCCATATTCATGTCTCATATTTTGAGATAAAAATGTTCCATATTTTAACGGAAAAATGTAACATATTTTTTCAGATTTTATATTCTAAGATTAAAACATTTCATATTTTAACAGAAAAGTATTTTCTATGTCTCACTAAGAAGCCCTATATAATAAGCTATAACCTTTAAAATTTAATTGCGTGCTTCTATTTTTTTTTTTCCTATCTTTAATTGTGTGCTACTATCTATTTAAAATATATAAAAAAATCATCTCTTCCAAAGTTCAAGAAAACAATGGAGATTATTTGACTCTAAATCAATTGGATCTACATCGAAATTATCTTCGTACTATAGTATGTATTATTCGAAAGAAAATAATATCTTTATGGGTGTTGAGCTTATATTACTTGATGAAAATGCTTATTTATAAAACTTTTACATGACTATTATTCTTTATTATACATCAGTTTTATGTTATTCAAAGATTTTTTTATCCAGTTTTCAATATTATTTTAGTTACATTTAGGAGTAATCATATTTTATTTGATATTTTTTCGTAAATTATTTCAGATAAATTCCGCGTATACACCGGGTCTTATGTAGTTTTATATAATCCTGAAAAATTGTCTTATAAAACATTACGTATAAAAAGTCTTACAACTTTTCAGAATCCAAAATACTATATACCTTTGGCCTAAAATGACCCAGATGCGCTACAGAGTTGCAACCTAATCGTTGGAAACACTCGAAAAGAACGTAACAATCACACTGTTCAATACAAATCCTCTGTTTTTGATTTTTGCTTTTTATTATGTTACATCTGTAAATTCGTAATGCAAGAACACAAAAAGCACTCAAAATCATCACACTCATAAACTGAAGTAAGATAAAAACAAATCAAAGAAGAATCACTGAGAAACAAAAACAAAAACAAAAACAAAAAGTCAAAGTTACAAATCACGCAAATCTGTTAAAAGATCTCCTTCCAACTGTTGCAGGCATCGAAACAGTGGAATCAATACTCACATTTCCTACGGATTTGAGTGTCCTATGCTTCTCAAGCATCACAGCACCAGAAGAAGAACTTGGACGTTTGTTGTTGCTGTTGCTACTCATGAACAAAGACCCTTTGTTCCATCTGAACGAACTAAACGAAAGCCGTCTCTTCTCGTTGTTGGTACTGACCGGTGTACGGTCTACTCTTTCCTTAGGATTGCTGTGTGCTCTCAGCTTTGCTTTAGCTGAGACCGTTGGAGCCATGTAGCTTGGAACTGAGAATGGAGGACAGCTTGTGAGGCTATCATCATCTTTAAAAAGAGAATCTTGTGAGCCTCTTCCTCCTCCTCGCGAGTATCTTGAGACGCTACTATGAGGCTGCTGAGGAGTATGAATGGGTCTAGAGGGAGTGAGGAATGCGGATCTTAATGAATTTGGTGTGGAAATGTCGAAACTGTTGCTGAGCCTGAAATGGTTTTGGTTGGTAGACTGAGGTTTAGGGCTAGGGCTTGGTCGTGTTGGTGTTAGCCTGAATGGTTGGCTTTGGTTCTTCTGCCGGTCCACCCAGTTCCACCAAAGTGGGAAACCATTTGATCTAATGTCATGAACAGACTTCGGACTGTTTTTCCACAATTGGTGAGAATATGCATAGGCCATGGACCGTTCTCTTTTGATCAATGCATCAATCTTCCTATGAAGTCTCGCTTCTTTTTCTTCCTTTGTTAGCACGCTATCGTCCCAATCATCAGACTGCGAGAAAGAAAGAAGAATAATTGCCAAAATGTTTCCAGACGAGAGAACTCTTAGTGGGAGAATCAAAGAGTTATGAAGGCACGCTTACTGCAAGGCTAGAGGCTAATTTGGTGTCATCTTTTTCGTTCCTAGCTCTGTTTTCAAGCATTTGGATGCGACGTGCCTGGACTTGTGTTTGAACACGGACTAAAAGCTGCATATACTTCATAGCATTCATTGTTTGACGCTTCACGCTGTGTCCTCTAACCACTCCTTGAAGCCTAACTAGACCTTTCAAAGCTCTGAAACTCATCCTTGCCTAACAAGCAAACAATTTTATATCTCTTAAATTATGGATGCTTATTGTGATTAATGGTGACAGAAAAGAATCAAGGAATGTTTTAATTTATTACCATGTAACCTCTAAAAGCTGCTTGAATCTTTATTGCAGAACCTTTTTTAATCGGTAGAGTTGGCTCTGGTCTATGCAAAAACTCACGCCGCTGAACAATCCTTGGAGAAACCGCTCTTGGAGAAGGAGGTTTCGGAGAAGGTGGTCGAGAGGAAGCAATTCTTGGCGATATTGGTCTTGGAGAAGAGACGTATCTTTGAGAAGACACTTTAGGAGAAGCAGGCCTGACAAGAGAAGATGGAGCAGAGGTTGTTGATGGCTTTGCAAGACCCGTGGGAGTTGGTGGTCTGAAGACAATGTGATGCTCTCGTTCGGCTTCACCCAAGATCTTTTCGATACTGCTAGGTTTTCTGAAACTTGGAAGAAATGAATTGTTTTCTCCATTCTTTAGCTTCTTCCCAAAACTTTTCTTCTTCTTTTCTTTGTTGCTCTTACTCTCTGGTTCTTGCTGTCAAACCATAAAACCAAAAACACCAAAAGGTATACACTTCAATCATCAATTTATCATCATTTCAGTTTTATGAATTCAAAGAAGAAAACATACGTTGTTGCTTAGTTGTTTCTCCTTGGAATGTGGTGTGAAAGCCCTTTTGATTGCAGAAAACCAGCTTCCTTTCTTCCCCATTTTTCGAACATTACTTTCCTTTTAACAGCTAACTACAACCAAAACAGAACATAAATATTTCAAAACTTTTCTTGATTTTATTTCCATAGGAAGTGTTGCTTACTTACTTTTTCTGCATGACTTCAAGAAGTAACGCTTAATGAAGTCCAAGATTTGGAAAGACGGCGCAAGTTAGCATGATTGCTCTGTTTCACCAAGTATGAACAGCTTCAACGACAAAAACGCCTGCAACGTGATTTATAATGAAGCAGCGGTTGCAGTTTCGGACAAAAGGAACATAAAAAATTACAATGCGCAAAGAACTTGAACAATTAAGACAGGAGGAAACTGCCAGAAAACCAAGATTTGAAGTTGTTGAGCTTTCATGAAAAAAGGATAGTTTTTTTTAACTTTTAAGAAAACTTGAATCGAACTCTATCATCATCATACTAGGCCAAATTAGGTGAACTGATTAAGTCACAAAAATTGATTGGATAATTTTATTTAGGCAGACGTTAGTAGTATTATTGTTTTTGTTTGGAATATTGTCCCCATATTATACCTAGAAAATGTTCCTGGAAAACAACAACTCAAACAGTTAGTAGATCAGCAGACTAACAAAAACAAATTAGACAGACTCTACACAATTCTGTGATTCTATCAAAAAGATATAACCTTTTTCCGAAAACCAAGAAGCACAAAAAAAAAAAAAAAAAAAAGATCATTGAGATAATCACAAGCAACATGAACCACTCACCTTGATTATCGGTTTTCTCAAAGAAGTAAAGTAACAGATAAAAGCTGTTCCTAAATAATACAGAGAGAAAGAAGCAGCCAGAGAAGAAAGAGTATTGTCTAATGATTTTCTTTCTTCTTCTTCTTATATTCCCTTTCTAACTTTTTCTTTCTTTTCTTTTAAAATTTTGGTTTCTGGAGGTTAAACTACTTTGAATTTGTAGAAAAAGTAGGCAACTTTGATTCTTGGTCTAGCTGGTATGGGAGAAATTTAAAACCTTTTTCTTTTTTATCTCTGACCACCTTTTGGATTAATCAAATCAATTTATTTTTAATTTTGAGATTGGATGGTACAGAGAGAATTAGTTGGCCACTTTCTCACTCAATGTTTGTTTAACTTTACTTCATTATAAAGACAAACAATTTAGGGTAACCAAAACCTAGAAATCAATCTCCATTCAAATTCAACCGAAAACCGCTGATCTAATCATTAATTAGACCAAGACTTAGATGATAGATAGTGAAAGCTAGTCTTAATAGAACTAAATTCAACATTAATTATTCATTAGTTCAGACTTCAGATGTTAAGAATAATAAATTTGGACCAAACGGTTAGGTTAGGTCGAGGGATATTGTCGTATACAGTAGTTATCATGATTACGTCAGTGGATGAAGCTGTTTTTTTACATCACGGACGAGGTTGATTCTTTGGTCGTAGTCAGAGACGACCACCCGCGCGTGATTTCACCTTCTAGATAACTTATGTCCGTCAAAGTCAAATTTATGTCCCTCTCTTTTTTCCTGTATCAACGGTTATACTCACCAGATATTATTTACGGGAAAAAACTACCGGATTCAGCAAAACTTACTGTTTAAACAAATTTTGAATACAAAGCTGCTGAACATAATATACTACTACGTATGAGTAGTTACGTGTTAACAAATGCAGATATTTAATTAGAAAAATTGTAGTCCGGTGATAATTGTTTATCAAAAAAGAGTTTATTATTACTATCACAATATGATAATATTTCAACCAGCTTGATATTGATGTTTTGAGATGAAAATGTAATAGTTGTTCCAGACGTTCATCAGCAATAAAAGAGAAATTGGTAATGATAACAGAAATCGTAGGGTTTTGATGCTAGAAACTAAGTACGAACAAGAATGATATGAGCTTGGAAGACAATTCAAGCAAGAAGAATGATATTGCAATTAACCCAAAGTGACAAGACAACTCTCCTTCCAACATTCCTTCTTCTTCATAGGCTGACACACTTTTGGTCACGTGCGTATGTCCCTTTTTATGTTTTAATCAGCTACAAATTTCTCAGAGTTTTGCTAATCAATTTTCCAACTACATATATGAATATGATGAGACTTATACGCAGTTAATGATTTAACTGTAAATAGAAAACAAATTATAACCTATATATCAACCGACGAGTTAATACAACGTTATGTCTAACGAAGGAAAAAATGACCTTGTGGTTTTAAATGGTGAACTGGTTTTACTGCATTCGGTACGTTTGAATGCATTTTATGAATATATGTTCAGTACAGTCGCTAAATATGATCGATGTAAACATTTTATCGAAAAAGTAATTGCTTTAGTCAGTTAAAATTACTTAATTAGTTGAAACTAATTGGGAAGAGTATTAACAAACATAGTTCTATTTCTAAGAAATCATGAATCTAAAAGAAATGAATTATTAAATCTGTTTACAGAATATTGTTTTTCCAATGTTAGGGATTTACAAATGTTTACTAACCGGAGACATGAGGAAATGCTGAGCCTAAATCATATGATGTCAGACATTTCAGAGACCCAAGCTTAGTTGAGTGTCTTTCAAGCTAAGCTAAACAAACATGTAATGTTTTCTTATCCAACTACTACACCTCTTATACTTTAATGTTTCATGTATATACAGATGCCTGCATGCAAGACAATTAGATTACATTGACATCTTTATTTAATTAATTAAACACATCCATAAATATTGCAACTATGAAAGTAGAGATATTGACTTAGTTTTTTTTAAAACATCTGATTATATTTCTGATCAAGAAAACGATTGCAGAACCAACGAGTCTTCAAGCTTAAGCATCCTTTATATATGAATAAACCATCAACAACATAGTTATCCGAGTTCCACGTTGCACAGGAAACAAAACACAATTAATTGATGTTTCTTAATAACCGGTAATGCTTTCGCAAACTATTAATCATGTTTAGCAGCTAATTAGCTTCATCCTTCTGCTTAATTAAATTACAAAACGGCAGCATATTTCTGGTTAATTAATCAACTCTGGTTAAAAAAAGCACAATAACAATAACAAAAAAAAAAAAAAAAAATCAAATGCAAAATGCCAAAATCTTCCCACTTTTTTTTTTTTTTTAAGTTTCATTGATGAAAAACTTGTTCATCGTCTTCAGCAATAACCATGCGACTAAGAGGACTAGGTCCAAGCTTCTTCTTCCTCCTCATCTGATGTCTCTTCCTCACAATCTCCATCTGATCTCTCCTCCTATTCTCCATCATAGCTTCTTCTTCCGCCGCCACGAATCTTCTCATCAACGCGTTCTCCTTCAACGATTTCCCTCTAAATATCCTCCTCCCTGAATCCACGCTCATCCTCGCCGCCGCCGTCGCAACCGCCGTCTCCGTCACCATCGGGAGAGGCTTCGACGGAGGATAGCTCGAGCTTCGTCTCGGCGGGACGTAATTCCGAAACACGTCGTCGTATGGACCGATCGGAGCGCAGAGACAAACCCTAGTGAATGAGTTCGCGGCTACTTTCAGAGACGTGCATTTCCTCAGCTGATGATGATTCGATTTGTTGACGCTAGGGCTTCTTGACGGGGATTTGGGGATTGTTCTCCAGTTCGTGGCGATTCTGGCGATCGCCATAGCTCTCTGGTACCAAGGTTTTCTGTTTGGCAATACCTTTGTGTCACACATATTTTGTTGGTGACTATAATAAATTATTTACTGATTTAAGTTGAATTATAAAAGCGGGTGAAAGAATCTGTAGCATGGAGATGAAGCCAAATTGATTAGAAGTCCTAAATCTGTGATTAGATTCCTAGTTTGGGTTTGTGAGAAAACAAAGAGGAAAAGGAAACATGAATACCACTATTATCTTTGGTTTGACTTCAGCAAGGAAACAAATTAATAGCTACTTTTATTTATTTACCAATTATGGATCAATATCTATTTCTCATTGATTTCTAAACAGTTGTGTTATTACAACAATCAATTTTCTATATCATGGTAAGAAAATAATGTACATGTCCTTTTTGTCTTTGCTACAATGATACGTATCGTGCAGTATATTTATGATCAACAAACATATATTGACTAGAACCCGTTTAAAGATTAAGCCCAATATTGGCCCAAACTAGGTTACAAAGTCTAGTTAACACTATTAATAACAAAGATGCCTTTCGATAATCAAATAATTAAACAAGATATCATCTTTATGTCTGTAAAACTGTTTTTCGTCTTAATTATCAAAGGAACTGTTTTGACTGTAAAAATTGGGATTGCCAAAACTATATTAAATTTTGTTTAAATAAATATAAACCCATGAGAATTTGCTTTCCTAGTTATGTATTGCAAGAATGATAATGTGTTAACATTTCCTTTTAAAAGAAAATATCAAACAGTTACTTAATTATGTGAGTGTTTACTAAATCCCGAATGATTTTGAAGATTTGTATTGACAACAACAACAAAATAATCCACAATTGAGTAAGCAGTGATCGAAGGAGTGAGTTGATGTGCATACCTAGCAGATGAGGTCTTTGAATCTTGCATGAAACAGAAGAGGATGAAGAGTACTGAGTGCTGAGTGAATGATTGAGAGAGAGATAGCCAAAGGATAGAGAAGGAGATGGAGATTTTTCTCATCTGCCCAATGCCAATTTTAGAGAATTTTGAGAGAGGATAGAGAGTGAGATGGAGAGAGTGTGAGTTAAACAATTGACTAGCTTTTTTCCTCTTTATTTCATTCTTTAAGAGTGGTTGTTTTCTCTTCTCTCTCTTGCTTTTACAGTCATATGAGTCTCGTAGTTGTGGAGAGAGAGAAAGATAAGAGATTCAAAAATTGTAAAGAGAAAGTGAAGGGGATTTGGTGCTTTTAATGCAATTACCATAGTCCTCATGATCCACTTTCAATGGAAGCCTTTAAGGAGTTGTGTCTTCTCTCATAAAATCTCATATGAGCGCTTTGGTTCATATTTTGCATGTGTTATATTCATTAATCTAAACCGAATGGTTGTTGCCGTCTATTGATTTTGTGAACTCACATAGCGACTCTAGGCCATAGCCTCATAGGATGAATCCGACCAATTACAAGCTTAATTTCTTAATATGCAAATCGAATTCTTATATTGAAAATATGTATTTCTCATTTGATAGTCCAAACATATTCTCCTTGGAATCTTATCAACGCTTATGAAATATTTGTGTTCTCCCTAATCTTTACTTGAGATCATAACCTCATACAATAGAGAATTACTAATGGGTCTCATTAGTCATTACTAGTATAAAATGACTACATAGAATATATGAGAATAATTAAGAAAGGGGTTAAGAGCTGGATTAATCATGTTAACCTTATGGGACCATCTTCTTTTGAATGATGATTAATATGGGCATGCATCATAGTTAGAGCATTGTTAGCTTTCACATATTTACTACATAATGAAACCATTTTCTTATTTGGGATTATGATGTTTATCAGTATTCTACTCTACTAGAATATTAAGTTTCATTGTACAATTTGAAACACGAACTATATAAGAGATGGTACTATTTGAACTGTTGTATTATTAGTCACAAGTAATATTTCTTAGTAATCTTTTTAATAGAAAGAAAAGAAATAACCATATTCGCATATCGCTAAATCTTCGATAAGCGATTGAATTAATAAAAAGAGGACACTTATAGAGAATCAAAGAAGTAATAAACAATTGACTGGTATAATCAATCATGATTCTGAATTTGATATCGTGGGTGGTGTTATATCAAGAACCTCCAAAAGCTGCTACAACATTATGATTGGTCCGGTTGGTTTTGTAAATTAATTTAAGTATTCAATACCCAACAATTATTTAAACAAACAACTACAGTAAAGCTGAAATTTGAAGCCTTTTCTATTTTTATTATTATTATTATTATTTTTTTTCTTGGATGATCAGAATCAGATTAATTTCCACTTGAAGTAGGGACTTTTTGATTATAACCCACGAAGGGCACATGATAGGCCACCAGTGGTACACAAAGAATCCACCTTCATATTTTCTCATCTCATAATGAATAAGCTTCCAACATTTGTTTCCCCTAATTTGATCATAAACTCGTAAATCAGTATACAAAGATTAGACAAGAACTTGTTAGACAGTAAATATGTGTTCTCTATGACTATTCATAAACCTACAGATTTCTCTATAAAGATTTTTAAATTCCTTTAAGATTTTCTTTTAAATGACAAGAAACAAAAAAAGAGGAGAATCCAAAATACATCTATGTAGTAAGTAGTAACGTAAGATCAAGGAAAAGAATCTTTGTTTATAATTTTCTCCTTCTTGTTTGGGTTAGTGATTTTCCATAGCTTGTTCTGTTTTCCTTTCATTAAAGAACACAAGTATACTGAAACTAAGAAGATGATGCTCATCATTATATTTCATTCAACTTATTAAAATTCCATAAAGCATAAACCTTCAGATGTTCTTCGTGCCAGACTAAGTTTCAAAAATAGAACTACATTCTAAAAGCTTTATAGTTTATACAAAAGTTTGTGTCTTCTCTCTAACTTTTCATCAACATCATAAAACAGAAAAGATGCTAAAGAAGAAAATGATACCAGAAAACAAAGTTGCATGTTCTGTAAACACACAGAATCTGTAGAAAGAAATGAAGAAAAACAAAAAAACACTAAAAAAGGAAATGTTCAGAAACAGAAGATTGAAGTAGATGGCGATGAAAGCAACCAAGCCAAATCTCTCTGATGCATTACCGAAGACTGAGAAATGCAAAGTCTCTTCCTGTGACCTGTGTAATCGATCTTAAGGAAAGACTCTGTTCATAAAAAAGCTTACTGAGTTTTTTTCTCATGAATCACTGGCTTTCAGGATCGCTGAGATGTTTCTTGCACCAAGAACTCGCTTTACGTTCTCCACCTCTTGTCCTTTTGTTTCTAGGAACAACAAGCATCTCAGAAGCTAAACATGATCTAAGAACCGAACCTTCACGGCCTAGTACCACCGAAGAAGATTTCTCTTCTTGTTCTGTTTCTTGAATTTGCTGCAATGGTGGCGCCGCACTGGTTCCTTCACCTTCCTCTGCTTTCTCACCTTCTTCACGGCTACTAGTCTCCATCAAATCAGCATTCATTTCTTCAGCCTCTCCATTTCGTATCAAGATGTTATCCAATATCTGCAAATAGTTGCATCAGACAAACATGAAGGATAAAAGCTGACTGAAAACATCGAAATCTAAAAAGCTTACATTTTCACATGAATCTCCAATATGAGAATGATGCAATGTAACATCCGCATCAGCGAAAAGGCCAACAGTACTTTCGATTATGTCAGGGATATGAAACGCATCTCCGTAGCTTGAAATCACTCCTTCAGATGAGAAAACAAAATCTCCAAGAATGTAACCTTGCATATGCTGCGAAGAGTTGTAAATTGCTCCAACGGAGATCACATCTCCTCCTCCAGCAGAAACCGTCGGGCTAGGCGCAGAACTTGCAGCAAGAAGGCTCAGATTCTCTGAGGATGAGAATCTTGCTGCGTTCTTTGACATGACAACATCAACTTGAGTTTTCAATCTATGAACCTGAGAATGCACCAGCTCGATTTTCCACAGAACCTCTTCTAAGACACTGTCTCCTTCTCGGCGATCGAAAAGTAGCGAGTCATCGTCTTCTAACTCTACAGGTTCCTTTGAATCAACCCGTGGATCTTTTGCAGCTGCCCCATGAAACAACAAAACATTAGTAGTCTGAGAAAGATGAGACATCATCACACAGTTTTAGTGAACATACCACCAAAGTCATCAGCCACTGACATTCCATCTGAGCTCAATCTCTTGTTCTCTGCAACAAGATATACTCAAATCAAGACAGAGTTTTAAGGAGTTGACACTGTGAAGAGTATATATCACAGTCGCTTGCTTACCGATATAAGAGAAGAGGTTATGATGGGACATGTATGAAGATATATCATCCGTGTTCTCGACCTTCTTACGCTTTCTCCTCCTCTTAGCTGCTCTTTTTCTGTAGCAAGGATTGGAGAAAGGCAAAGACTTTATCCCCTCGCCACAAGTTTCCAACGAAGACGGATCAATGTTAGCTCCAAGCTTTTCTTGATCCAATGATGCAAGCTCTTTCGGATATTCTAATGCACGAGACTCTAACTCTCTAATTCTTAACTCAACCCACTTGGATCGCCACATCAGTGGCCTGATAAAGCTCCTCCAGTGATTTGTTAGCCTTTTCTTCCTAGAAAGAGACACAATGAAAGATGGTTAGAGAAACATAAAGAACACAATGGAAAGAAGGATTTGAGTAAACACACCTAAAATGAAAAATGCTGCTAAATGAATCATAAGCAGGTCCTAAGTCGGATTCATCCCAATAATGAGATTCGACCTCAGCGTCTTCGGTTAGTCCATTAAACAACATGTCAGCATTCTCAGACGCAGTGTCAGAGAACGAGCTTGAGTATTCTGTAGCGTTTGGGTCCTCCTCATCATCATTGGTGGATATGTTGTTGTTCTCATCAGATTCAACTATGTCAACTATGCCAGAAACTGAAGTCAAAGTTTCCTCGCTTGTATTAGCACTGGCAAGACCACATTCTTCATGTCCTCCTCCTCCTCCTCCTCCTCCTCCAGGACTCTGCTCTTTCTTTGGCGATAGTTTCTCAGCATTGAATTGTTGGCTTTCTTGATTGAGCTCCATATGTGGTTCAGCCACAGTCATTACAACTGATAACACATACTCTTTGTCTCACATTGGAACATGTATAAGTTAAACCCCAGTAATGCTCCTTGATGAAGAACCTGGGGATTCAAAGACTGAAGGTAGAATACACCAAGCAAAGATAAAATCTTAGTAAAGAGCAAGTTTTTCTTACAAAATCTTAATTCTCATTCCGTACGTACTTCTATTCTCCACAATCCAAGAATTTTTAACCTCTAAAGTAACTAGAAATCTAGGTTTTCATTAGAATTCAAGATTACTGAAATCAGACTATAAAAACAAAGCTGGTAGGCTTCTGTTCAAAGCCAAAAGCAAAGACTTTTAAAGTAATTCGAGGAGAAGCAAATCAATACCACAATATAAGTCTATTCTAAGTATTACTTATGTTTGGATTTGAAACTCTGTCTCTATCACTAGCAATCTACAAAGCTCGATACTTTTGAGCAACCGGGACAAAACCGACTTCAATTCAGAACAATTATGCTCAAGAAAGCTCAAAACCATTAAAAGAAGGAACGACATAAAGAACAAAAGCTAAGGACGGAGCTGGAGCTCACATGGCAAAAAAAAAAAAAAGTAAAGTTAAAACATTTGCAGCCAAACTAAGCAAATGAATGAGCAAAATTCATAAAGAAACAAACTTTATAGTTACATATAAAACAGAGATGATGAGATTACCAGAGAGAAGGGAGTGAGTGAGGTTTGCGGCGAAGAAGCGAGTAAAGAGACGAAGAAGAAGAAGAAGAATGAGAAAAGGGAATGTGTAAAGAAGGCACTTAATAAAAAAAAAACGTCAACTGATCAAATCTATTTATACCCCTCAATCAAAAAACCTAAACGGGGTCCTTCCCTCTCTATCTGTCTCCTTTGTTTTCCACGTGGCCTCTTCTGATTCGATTAAGACCCTTGTTTTAAAACCAAACCGAAAATTTTAACTGAATTAATCTTGTTCTGGATCATTATCCGGTTTACTAGGTTATAGAATTCAAATCTGTTGTATCCTGCATTTCACAACAAAATAATTGTTAATCAGATATACAAATTTTTTTTATAATATGTTTCTATGAATAGATTTTTTTTATAATTAAATTATCTAATTATATTTTAACACTTTCTTTACTACTTGTTCTTAGGTTAAACATTTGTTATCCATTTTTTTTATAAACAAATACAATAACCAAGGTCCATAATTTGTGAGATTTGAAGCTTGACATCGATTTCCATGGCATATCATTCACTGTTCTACATATAACTTAACCATTGGACCAATACGACGTGATTGTTATCCAATTTACTATATATAAAAAAAACATTGGATAAATAGAAAAGCTAGAAACTAATTCAAGCCACATTTTAGTAACACCAGTTTGATCGGATACATAAACTGACCGGATTTAAAAGCAAAAGGCTAATACAAAAACATAGTTCGAGGGGACATCATCCGAGTATCAAAATTCCATTGATTATATTCTCTCGTTACATTTTTAAAACCAAACTTAAGCCCAATTAGTTAGGTAGTTTGGTTTTGTCCAAGTTGATTAGGTTCAGTTATGTGTCTAGTGTTAAGCTTCTTAGATATAGTATTATGTAGCCCAAATTTTTTGACATAGTAGTTTCATCTATAATAACGGACTTATTATCAAATCGAGAAAATTTCAGTTCAAGTAAATTGGTCTAAAATAGAAAAGTAGTTTCTCAAAAAATATTTTTCTTGTAAGTTTTGTACTGGACAACTTTTTCAACGAAGAAAAATTCAAAAGAGGGTAAATAAATAAAAAAAAAAAGGAAGAAGAAGATTACATCACCGGACAAATTTTTCATTTTTTTGGTTTCAGTTTTAAAAAGTCTCACACGACGGTTCTACGGTTACTGCTATTTACATTCGAAAAACTTTAATTTCCAGAACTACCCTCGAAATTCTCTCACAGTCCCTCGAGTGCTCACTTCCCAGCCAGTAACTGTCTCCAGTTCCAAGGGTATTTCCGTAAAGTCAGTATTCATAACTAAAATTTCCCAGTTTCTTTATTCTTACAGAATCCTTCTCTCTCTCCGCGATTGTCCTTTTTTGACTCACTTCTTCTTCTTCTTTCCGGGAAATGGTGATTCTCTGTCGTTTGATCAGCCGGAGAATCAATCCATAGACTTTCTCGATTCGGGATTTCGTTTTATTTTTCGTTTATTTATACTCTATTGATCGAGATGGTTCAGTCAGCGGTGGAGTTTCTGATACCGTCGTCGTGGGAGATTGAAGTTGCGGTGGTTGCTTCGGCTTTCGTGATCGCTTCTTATTGGCTATTCGCTTACAGAAGCGACGGAGATGACGAAGCCGGTGGTGTGGGATTTGATCGGTCTCGCCTCATGCAGAATCCCGATTCCGGTGACCCCATTTTTGACAAAGACAAGGTTTTTATTTCTTCTTCATAGTTTTTTACCTTTTTTCAAAATCGGGCGTTTTCTCAGTATATATATCCGGAGAAATATCGTGGGTTCTTAAAGAATTTGTTTTTGTTTTTATCTCCCCCTTTCAGTAATCTATGAGTGTTCTTCATGGAGTAATTTCCCAATTTTTTGACTTGCAGTTGTGCACTTATTTTTGTAGATAGGACAGTTGAGAGGTGACATTCAAACAACTGCTGCTTATATTATCAAGGTATGTTCTTTTGATTCATCTCCTATTCTGGAGTTTTTGTTGTTGGATATTCATTTTTGTTATTGTTTATCTCAAGGTGGAACTACTGGCTGCTAAGAACCTCATTGGTGCTAACTTAAATGGAACATCAGATCCTTATGCTATTGTAAATTGTGGATCAGAAAAACGATTCAGGTTTGATAAACCTTTTTTGTTTTTTTTTTCAATTAGTTATTTAGATTTTACAACCTTTTGATGTCATTTTCTTCCCAACAACCTCTATCAATCCAAAAAAGGGAATACGTATATTGGTGGTTTTGGTTGTTGAGTGTTAACACCACCTTTGATTGTCTAATAGACATCTGTGCCTATTACAGTTCTATGGTCCCTGGCTCGAGGAATCCAATGTGGGGTGAAGAGTTCAATTTTCCCACAGATGAGCTTCCTGTTAAGGTTATCATCATTTTTACAACTTTAATATGCTTTAGGACTCTCAGTATTGCCAGATACTTACCATATGCTTTGCTATGGCAGATCAATGTAACAATTCATGACTGGGATATCATTTGGAAAAGTACTGTTCTTGGCTCAGTAACTATTAACGTTGAACGTGAAGGCCAGACAGGTCCAGTGTGGCACTCATTAGATAGCCCATCTGGTCAGGTATGTGTATTTTTTCCCTGTTTCTGTTCCTGTCTCTTCATTAGAGGCTAACCCGGTTCTGTTTGTCAGGTTTGCCTTAATATTAATGCAATCAAACTACCTGTGAATGCTTCTAGGTAATCCTCCAGTTTTACTTCAATCTTTCTATCAGTTGCGTTAATCTTGTTTAGATAGGAGAGTGGTGTAATTGTCTCGGTCCATTGGCAGGGCTATAACTGGATATGCTGGAGCCTGTAGAAGAAGGGTCACGTTGGATCAGCAAGGCCCAACAATTGTACATCAAAAGCCAGGGCCTCTGCAGACGATCTTTGATCTCCTCCCTGATGAGGTAAGTTAACTAGTAGTAACCGTATTGCTGTAGCTAACTCATATGAGAGTTAATGAATAGGTATTGTGCAATTGTTCCCTAGGTTGCTGAGCATAGCTATTCATGTGCCCTGGAGAGGTCATTCTTGTATCATGGCCGAATATATGTTTCTGCGTGGCACATATGTTTTCACTCCAATGTTTTCTCTAAGCAGATGAAGGTTAGTGTTTCTATAAGTTGAATAACTATATTCTGATTTCTACTGAACTAATGGTAAAAACACACACATTTTTCAGGTAGTTGTACCTCTGGGAGATATAGATGAGGTACTACTCTTTTCTTGACCACTCAGATCTTCTGTTGATTTAAACTGATAACTTTAGTTTATACATAATGTTTGGCTGTTTATTATAGATTCGTAGAAGTCAACATGCACTGATAAATCCAGCTATAACAATCATACTACGGATGGGCGCTGGTGGACATGGTGTTCCTCCTCTTGGGACTCCTGATGGTTAGCGATTATGTTTATTACCTCTATGCCTTTCTTTATCTTCCGCAAACACTTTGTTTCTTAGTTTTTCGCTTTACCAGCACAAGCCAGCGAGAACATTTTGCCATTTTAATCTGTAGGATCAGAGCTTTTGGGATTTTCATATGTAATGGTGCTTTGTTATGTTTATGTCTCTGTGGAACTCCTTTATTTCAGGTAGAGTGAGGTATAAATTTGCATCGTTTTGGAACAGGAACCATACACTAAAAGCATTGCAGCGTGCTGTTAATAATTATCACGCAATGTTAGAAGTTGAAAAGAAGGTCTCTCTCCATTTCTTGAATAAATTAAGACGTTGGTTAGATATATTACTCTTCCAACGCGTGTTGCCTGAAATGTTAACATGCTTTCATCTTTTGGCTGGCTTCGTATCCTGTAGGAGAGAGCAGAATCTGCCTTACGTGCTCATAGTAGCTCTGTGAGAGGGGGTGGTAAAGTACAAGTTAAAGCTCCTGAAGATACTGCAGCTGTACCTGTAAAGTTTCAGGCTTTCGTCAAGGAAGAAGTCCTTGTCGGCATTTACAATGTAAACATTTGTCGTTTTCTTCTTGTCAGTGCGAGTAGTTGTTTAAAGATATCGTCTTGAAACTTACGTATCATTCTCTTGTGTGCAGGATGTTTTCGCCAGCACACCTGAGCAATTCCTGAACGTCTTGTTAGCTGATGATTCCAATTATACGAATGAGTACAGATCTGCACGGAAGGATAAGAATCTTAATGTAAGATTGGTATTTACTATCTTAGATCATCAGTTAAAAGCTGCACTCGTTAGATCCATCTTCTCTGAAACTTTGTTGTTGATCTTCTAGATTGAGCCTTGGCACACTGCTGTGGAATATGACGGTCAAGTTAGAGAGATTAAGTTCAGATCCATTTGTAATAGTCCTATGTGTCCACCAGACACTGCTGTGACAGAATGGCAGCACTTTGCTCTGTCACCAGATAAGAAAATACTGGTAAGAATGATTCAGTGCCGTGTAAGATAGTAATTTGCTTATGTTGCTTAGATCCTAAAAACAAAGAAGAAGCTATAACGCATCTGATCCTGATGATACATGTATCTTCGCTTCTTTCAGGTTTTTGAAACTGTGCAACAGCCACATGATGTTCCTTTTGGTTCTTACTTTGAGGTACGTTACCTATGAGTAACGTCTGGTTCCGATTTTGTTATCATGCTTCTGAATCTTGTTTGTATCAGGTCCATTGTAGATGGCGCTTGGAAGCTAAAGAGGAGACTTCATCTGTTATAGATATTAGAGTTGGTAAGTAATTTTGGTGTCCTTCAAACTATTGAGAAACCACTTAGCCCAAAGTGTGTGTAGTCGAGTGTAACTTGATCTCTTGGCTTCATGTACAGGTGTACATTTCAAGAAATGGTGCTTGATGCAATCCAAGATTAAAGCAGGAGCAATTGACGAGGTAAGTAGAAAATAAAAAGCTAATCCGGCAGAATAGGATCAATAGGTTTTGTTCTGATACATTTCGTTCTTTGAAACTTTTACACAGTACAAGAAAGAAGTGGAAGTGATGCTCGAAGTTGCATTGTCGCATCTCAAGTCACACTCGTCCTCAAGCAGACGTGGCGATATAGACAACAACACTGCTTCGTTACCTCCAATACCAGAAGACATAAGCTAAAACCTAATTTACCAAAATCAAAAAGCTTCTCAAATTATCCATCCTCCAGTCTTAATTTCTTCTACCGTCAATTTTCTTTTTGTGCTCTCTACATATTAAAATGTATATTGTGGTAACTATTGTTAAGATGGATATTTACAGGGCTTGTCTGATTTATGGTACTTATGACAAATAACATTCTTTTACAATTCTCTCTGTATCGGTAAATACTAAATACTAACTAGTATTACTATTTGGTATTTACTATGTGACAACTCCTGTCTCGCAATTTTCAATGAACAGTATTGAATCCAATTGATCGGCAAAATGAGTACTGTTCTTCTTCTGGAATCTTATTAGAGACTCACCTCACCAAATGAACAAGACAGACAAAATTCAAACACTGCAAAACATTTTGAAGCCTGAATCTTTGTCCAAGTCACAGTAGAAACAACTTGGGATTTGCAAATATAGATAAGGACGAGTCCTGATACTTGCACAGCATTCAATTCGATTCAACAGCAAACTATCTAGGAGGAAAGTGTCAGAATTTGACGGCGGTAGTCCAGGTGCCTTGAACGCTGGGGTGTTTGGTGACGTGTCGAGTCCTGAGTTTCACAACTTTCCTTCCAAGAGAGTTCCTAAGCCTAGTTGCATTCAGAAGCACTTCTTCAGGATCCATGTTCTTCACACACACCACCCTGTCATTTTTGTTCCCTGTACAACAGTTGTATGCAAAAACACTCACATCAAGAGAACCATTCATTATAGGCGATTGTATTGACGGTAATGAGAGGAAGAGAAAGAACTGTAAATGCCCTTCAAATAAGGATGTTGTCCTCGTGAAAGCTCCGTAACCACTTCCAGCTGCGGATTTTTCTCCTTCAGTGCGCCGCCCAATTCTGATTCCATAAAGGCTCTGTATCACAACAACAACAATAATCCATCAGATTCTTCCAAAGAAAAAAAGTAGCATCAGAATGATCAGAGGAAAATGCTCAGTGCCTAGCTACGAAATGGTAAGTAACGACTCATTACTGGACTCCACAGCGAAATATCAAAAGGTCCAAACTGATAGAGAATCGGATGAATATAGATAAAAAAAAAGTGAAAAGAAATGGTACCTAATGCCTCGACTGCTACCTCCCCAGTTACAGTAGCTCACTACCAGCTTCTGTAGCTGCCACACTCCTCTCAGCGCCATTGATACAAAGCAAACCTACGAAATGAAACGAACGCACTCTTCGTTTGTCCTGCGATTGGAATTTCTTTATGTTAGCAAATCGAATCAACAAAGCTCCAAAACTATGATTTGAAACCGAATTTGAAGATGAAATCTGAAAAAGTCGAAGGCTTTACTGATTCATATCGGAGAAAAGAATCAGTTGCTGATGCAGAGACTGATGTTACACTGAAGCCCATGTTCGTTTTATGGGCCAAAATACCCACTACAAATTCAAATTGGGCCTTATAAACCGAAGCAAAACCGGCGTTACTGAATGAGACGTTGTTTGGATTGTTTATAAGAAAAAAGGTCAGATTTATAAAACCAAGCACAAACAACCCTAAAGAATACTGTGGGGGATCCAGAAACAGCAAAGCTATTGAATCTCGATTTTAGATAGAAGATTGAATATAAAACGTTCATCAAAATACATAGACTGAATATAAAATGTTCATTAAAATACATAAGACTGAATAGAAAATGTTCACAAAAAAAACTAGCTTATGTTCAGGTTTCAGCGTCCGTGGGAGAAGAAAGAATTTGTAAACGTCAATGTACCCATTGAGTTCATATCAAGTAGTACTTCCATTGATATCTCAGGCCGTTCTCTCAACTTCTCAGCCATTACCACTTCAAGAAGATTATCCGGAAGCTGCAGAACTCCATTCAAGACCCGCATTACCTCACTCATATCCGGTCTAATCGACTCAGCTTGATGCGAACACAACACACCTAGTTTCAAAACTAGCTCCAGTTGTGCCCTGTTTTGTTCTTGACGTAAACTTTCCTCAGCCGCATCGAAAATTTTCTCTTTTTCCCAAAGCTCTAAGATCCAATCCACAAGAACTTCTTCATTCTTGGCTTCACGTCGCTCAATCAGCCTCCTACCACAAACTACTTCTAGCATAAGCAACCCAAAGGCGTAAACATCGGTGCTTGTGGTTGCTCTTCCTGTTCTAAGCAACTCTGGTGCGATATACCCAAGCGTTCCCGCTACTCTAGATGTCTGAGGATCAAACCCCTGATCATGCAGCTTCGCCAATCCGAAATCCCCGAGCCTCGCGTTCATTTCATGGTCGATTAAAACATTAGCTGGTTTGATATCTCGATGAATGATGACTTGTACCCATTCTTGATGCAAGTATAGCAGAGCAGACGCAACATCTTTGATGATCTTGAAACGTTGCTCCCAAGTAAGCCCTTCTTGGGTCTCATTCTCATTGTTACGGTAAAGATACTTGTCAAGGCTTCCATTGGGCATAAAGTCGTAAACCAAGTAGAAATCTTCTTTATGCCTACAATACCCCAAAAGCCTGACCAAATTTGGATGTCTGAGACGACCAATGGTCGATATCTCGGCTAGAAACTCGCTCATACCTTGTCTTGAATCGTGAGAAGTCCGTTTCACAGCGATCTCTGCATCAGAACCCGGAAGTTTTCCTCTATAGACTTGACCAAAACCACCTCTTCCAAGAATTTGTTTCTCCTTGAAACCCTTTGTGGCATTGAAAAGCTCCTTGAAAGCAAACCTATGAGGTCCATACTGAATCTCCCATTCCTCAATAATCTCTTTAACCTTCTTATGCCTCAAATAGAAGACGGAACCTATCCATGAGGCGACAAACGCAGCGATCACGGCCAACGTTAAGCAGACGGCTAAAATCCTCTTTATTTTATCATAAGATTTCTTCGGATATGGAGGAAGGATGGGGACTGCAATAAGCTCAATTGATGGATACTCGACTCCTGGACTAGTTAACAAATTAATCAAATAATGGAGTGCTCCAATGGATCCGGTTGATGCTGTGAAACCAAAATACTTCTCCTCCAGAAGATACGGCGAGAGATCTTGGTTCCAAGACAAAAGCGGTTTTCGAGGCGGAAGTAAGAACTCAGCAGGGGATAATGTAACATTGAGCTGTTTATCAGGGTGGCTATATGCGATTGAAAGACGCATTGCCTCTCTGCTGATTAAAGAAAGATTGTGAAACTTTCCATCTTCATTATCATAGTAACCAGCAGGAGCAGAGATAACAGATCTCAACCCATTAATGTTAATCCCAACATGATTATCATCAATATCTCCAAACTCTTCGTCTTTGTGTATATCTAACTCGATAGCTATCACGTTATTCGAGTTTTTACCGTTGTTTGTTGCGTTGAAGATTCCGAGGTATTGATCGGAGGAAGCTCCGGGAAGGTCTCTTGTGGGAGAGATAACGAAAGCCATGCCGTGTGAGCCTTGCCGGTTATGCTCAGGGACGATTGCGAAGAAGAAGTTGATGTTGAAAGACGAGTTCCAGATGGTCTGGGATTGGTTGTTGAAAACTTGACCATAGGAATGCTTCGAGGTGTTCGTTAAAACGATGAAACCGCTGGAGTCGAAAACTGTGGCTCCCATTGGGATATAGTTGCCATTGGAGTTGTAGGTAGATGAAGACAGCTTAGACAGAGTGAAGAACAGAACGAGAATTATTTGCAAGACTTTGAGTTCACGAGACATGTTACGATTTTGTCTTTTTTTTTGTACTAATTGGAATATTTTGATCGGTTATATAGCATCGCATAACAGCATGATCAAGGAAGCCCGATGCTTTTAGTTTGATAAGTTTATTCGCTATCTACTTGCCGTTTTATTTTCTTCCTAGTTTTCTCGTTATTTTTATCATACCAATATTTTTATTATAAATTAGGGGATAATCCAGCGTGGAATTTTACGTTGTTATTATTGACTTGGTTAGAAGAAAATTTAAAGATATTAAATTTTGTAATTTAATTTTTGTGTTTCGAAAATGTCATACATAATATGTTCTCGTACCGTCATGTCCCATCCCATCCCATCCCGTCACATTCTATTCCTTTTTGGCCTTGTGAAAAACGAGCTCTTAATTGATTGTACCAAAAAAGTTTGATGCTATCAATAATGGAAATAAAGTGGATGATATCAATCATTTTGGCCTTGTCAAAAAATTTACCAACAAAAGTGGACCCAAACAAGCTGTTGATTGTACCAAAAAAGTGGATGCTGTCAATCATTTTGACATGTTACGATTTTGTCTTTTTTTTTTTTTGTAAAACATGCTCGAGGAATCCAATGTGGGGTGAAGAGTTCAATTTTCCCACAGATGAGCTTCCTGTTAAGGTTATCATCATTTTTACAACTTTAATATGCTTTAGGACTCTCAGTATTACCAGATACTTACCATATGCTTTGTTATGGCAGATCAATGTAACAATTCATGACTGGGATATCATTTGGAAAAGTATTGTTCTTGGCTCAGTAACTATTAACGTTGAACGTGAAGGCCAGACAGGTCCAGTGTGGCACTCATTAGATAGCCCATCTGGTCAGGTATGTGTATTTTTTCCCTGTTTCTGTTCCTGCTGTTTCTTCGTTAGAGGCTAATCCGGTTCTGTTTGTCAGGTTTGCCTTAATATTAATGCAATCAAACTACCTGTGAATGCTTCTAGGTAATCAGCCTGTTCCACTTCAATTTTTCTATCAGTTGTGTTAATCTTGTTTAGATAGGAGAGTGGTGTCATTGTCTTGGTCAATGACATTTTGCTGAATGGATTTTCATTGGTAGGGCTATAACTGGATATGCTGGAGCCTGTAGAAGAAGGGTCACGTTGGATCAGCAAGGCCCAACAATTGTACATCAGAAGCCAGGGCCTCTGCAGACGATATTTGATCTCCTCCCTGATGAGGTAAGTTAACTAGTAATAACCGTATTACTGTAGTTATCTCATATGAGAGTTAATAAATAGGTATTGTGCAAATGTTTCCTAGGTTGCTGAGCATAGCTATTCATGTGCCTTGGAGAGGTCATTCTTGTACCATGGCCGAATATATGTTTCTGCGTGGCACATATGTTTTCACTCCAATGTTTTCTCTAAGCAGATGAAGGTTAGTGCTTCTATAACTTGAATAACTATATTCTGATTCTTACTCAACTAATGGTAAAAACACACACATTTTTCAGGTAGTTGTACCTCTGGGAGATATAGATGAGGTACTACTCTTTTCTTGACCACTCAGATCTTCTGTTGATTTAAACTGATAACTTTAGTTTATACATAATGTTTGGCTGTTTATTATAGATTCGTAGAAGTCAACATGCATTGATAAATCCAGCTATAACAATCATACTACGGATGGGCGCTGGTGGACATGGTGTTCCTCCTCTTGGGACTCCTGATGGTTAGCGATGATTATGTTTATTACCTCCATGCCTTTCTTTATCTTCCGCAAACACTTTGTTTCTTAGTTTTTCGCTTTACCAGCACAAGCCAGCGAGAACATTTTGCCATTTTATGCTGGCCTAGGCTTTAATCTGTAGGATCAGAGCTTTTGGGATTTTCATATGTAATGGTGCTTTGTTATGTTTATGTCTCTGTGGAACTCCTTTATTTCAGGTAGAGTGAGGTATAAATTTGCATCGTTTTGGAACAGGAACCATACACTAAAAGCATTGCAGCGTGCTGTTAATAATTATCACGCAATGTTAGAAGTTGAAAAGAAGGTCTCTCTCCATTTCTTGAATAAATTAAGACGTTGGTTAGATATATTACTCTTCCAACGCGTGTTGCCTGAAATGTTAACATGCTTTCATCTTTTGGCTGGCTTCGTATCCTGTAGGAGAGAGCAGAATCTGCCTTACGTGCTCATAGTAGCTCTGTGAGAGGGGGTGGTAAAGTACAAGTTAAAGCTCCTGAAGATACTGCAGCTGTACCTGTAAAGTTTCAGGCTTTCGTCAAGGAAGAAGTCCTTGTCGGCATTTACAATGTAAACATTTGTCGTTTTCTTCTTGTCAGTGCGAGTAGTTGTTTAAAGATATCGTCTTGAAACTTACGTATCATTCTCTTGTGTGCAGGATGTTTTCGCCAGCACACCTGAGCAATTCCTGAACGTCTTGTTAGCTGATGATTCCAATTATACGAATGAGTACAGATCTGCACGGAAGGATAAGAATCTTAATGTAAGATTGGTATTTACTATCTTAGATCATGAGTTAAAAGCTGCACTCGTTAGATCCATCTTCTCTGAAACTTTGTTGTTGATCTTCTAGATTGAGCCTTGGCACACTGCTGTGGAATATGACGGTCAAGTTAGAGAGATTAAGTTCAGATCCATTTGTAATAGTCCTATGTGTCCACCAGACACTGCTGTGACAGAATGGCAGCACTTTGTTCTGTCACCAGATAAGAAAATACTGGTAAGAATGATTCAGTGCCGTGTAAGATAGTAATTTGCTTATGTTGCTTAGATCCTAAAAACAAAGAAGAAGTTATAACGCATCTGATCCTGATGATACATATATCTTCCCTTCTTTCAGGTTTTTGAAACTGTGCAACAGCCACATGATGTTCCTTTTGGTTCTTACTTTGAGGTACGTTAACCTATGAGTAACGTCTGGTTCCGGTTTTGTTATCATGCTTCTGAATCTTGTTTGTATCAGGTCCATTGTAGATGGTGTTAGTGGTGGGTTTGTCACCCCCCATTATTAGCCCAACATGAATCAAGATAGGCCCATTTATATTATTAAATAAAACATTTGGCCCACTTCCCACACCTATAAATAAGGGAAGCCCCCTCCTTCTAGCTCCGGGACCTTCATTTTTCCTCCCATAAAATAAGATTTAGAGCTTAGCTCTCTCAGCAACTAGGCTGCTCGCCTAACATCAGTTCCCAGTTCGTCATCATCATTTCCCAGTTCGTCATCAACAGTTCCCATTTCGTCATCAACAGTTCCCAGTTCGTCGTCATCATTTCCCAGTTCGTCATTATCAGTTCCCAGTTCGTCATCATCAGTTCCCAGTTCGTCATCATCAATTCCCAGTTCGTCGTCATCATTGCCAGCTCGCCTAACATCATTGCCAGCTCGCCTAACATCAGTTCCCAGTTCGTCATCAACATTTCTCAGTTCGTCGTCATCATTTCCCAGTTCGTCATCAACAGTTCCCAGTTCGTCGTCATCATTTCCCAGTTCGTCATCAACAGTTCCCAGTTCGTCATCAACAGTTCCCAGTTCGTCATCATCACCTCCCAGTTCGTCATCATCATTTCCCAGTTCCCAGTTCGTCATTATCAGTTCATCATCTGCACCCAGGCTACCTAGCTGGAGCTCGCCCAGACGACCTAGTTGGAGATCTCCCTGACGACCTAGCTGGAGCTCTCCCTGACGACCTAGCTGGCGCTCTCCCAGACGACCTAGCTCCAGCTCCAGACGAGCATCAGCTCTCCCGGACGAACGACAGCTCTCCCAGACGAGCATCAGTTCTCCCTGACGACCTAGCTGGAGCTCTCCCTGACGACCTAGCTGGCGCTCTCCCAAACGACCTAGCTCCAGCTTCAGACGAGCATCAGTTCTCCCTGACGACCTAGCTGGAGCTCTCCCTGACGACCTAGCTGGCGCTCTCCCAGACGACCTAGCTCCAGCTTCAGACGAGCATCAGCTCTCCCGGACGAACAACAGCTCTCCCAGACGAGCATCAGTTCTCCCTGACGACCTAGCTGGAGCTCTCCCTGACGACCTAGCTGGCGCTCTCCGGGACGAACAACAGCTCTCCCAGACGAGCATCAGTTCTCGCAGACGAACATCAGCTCTCCCATGATGAACTACGAATGGCTTGATCCTTCTTCGGAGGGTACGTAGGCAACCTCTCACAAGGTGCAGCTATAAATATAACAACATCTCCTATCTCCTATCTCCTTCCCGACCTCCTCTCTTCTTGCGTCGAATTGTAGTTCGATCTTTTTCCAACCTTTAATACGAAAGATCCGACCTCGTCCTAACCATTAAACCACACATAAAAGTCACGTACCGATCTCACCACTCACATTTGGCGCCGACTGTGGGGAACATAGGATTTCTTTTTACAACCTGGAAGCTAGATCGAACATGTCAGGACCGCAACATAGAGAAGGGCATTCAACTCGTCCACCAAGCTCACCGCCTCCACCAGCAACTAAACCGCATGCCGAACACGCCCCACCTTCTAAATGCATGAAGTTCGAAGCTCGATAATAACATGGCCGCAACAACATCGTAATCAAGATAAGTTTTCAAATAACTTTCGATATTCATTTTGTTCAAAAATACTTGCTTTTATTTCTTGGGTGTCAGCTCGTGTCATATCGACTACACTTCACACAGATCCGTCTGTATAAAATTACATCGGTGTTCTGGCCAAACACTCGATTCACGCTCCACGAGTGTAGTGGTGAAATAATCCACGTCTTCGAGCGTCAGCTCGTCGGCTATAAGCCGAGCCCAGTCTCGCATTTTATATACAGGGTAAGCCGAACAAGTTTTCGCACCTAGATCTTTAAGCCGGGTTCCGACCTGCACCCCTCCTAAGTCATGAACAACACGATCACGTAATCCGGGCGCTCCGTGGGATCTAAATCACAGGCTTAGGACAAAAAAGTAAACTAAGCCGAGCAGTGTAAGTCTCCGCGAGCATCATAAGCCTTGCACTAAAAGAGGATAAGTCGAGCACACGCTCGGACCCAAAATAAGCCGAGCTCATGCTTGCACTAAAAGAGGATAAGCCGAGCACACGCTCGGACCCAAAATAAGCCGAGCTCATGCTTGCACTAAAAGAGGATAAGCCGAGCACACGCTCGCACCCAAAATAAGCCGAGCTCATGCTTGCACTAAAAGAGGATAAGCCGAGCACACGCTCGCACCCAAAATAAGCCGAGCTCATGCTTGCACTAAAAGAGGATAAGCCGAGCACACGCTCGCACACAAAATAAGCCGAGCTCATGCTTGCACTAAAAGAGGATAAGCCGAGTACACGCTCGCACCCAAAATAAGCCGAGCCCATGCTTGCACTAAAAGAGGATAAGCCGAGCTAACGCTCGCACCCAAAATAAGCCGAGCTCATGCTTGCACTAAAAGAGGATAAGCCGAGCTCATGTTCGCACCTAAAAAGAGTAAGCCGAGCTTAGTCTCGCAACCAAAAAAATAAGCTAAGCCGAGCTCATGTTCGCACCTAAAAAGAGTAAGCCGAGCCTAGTCTCGCAAAAAAAAAATAAGCTAAGCCGAGCAGTGTAAGTCTCCGCGAGCATCGTAAGCCTTGCACATTGATGTAAAAAGGATAAGCCGAGCTCATGTTCGCACCTAAAAAAAAAAATAATAAGCCGAGCCTAATCTCGCAACCAAAAAAAAAATAAGCTAAGCCAAGCAGTGTAAGTCTCCGCGAGCATCATAAGCCTTGCACATTCATGTAACAGGGTAAGCCGAGCTCGTGCTTTCACCTAGAAACATTCAAAGTCGAGCCTAGTCTCGCATATCAAAACGAGTTAAGCCAAGCAGAGTAAGCCTCCATCGCGCGAACATCGTGAAGTCAAGCCAAATTCATGCTCGCACTACATTCTCAGCCGAATCCATTCTTACACACGATGAAGACCTATCTTGGTTCATGCCGAGCTAAAATTTTTCTTAATATTCGCCGAACTCCCTCGCCTCTCTTCGACGAACTTGGGGGGGGCTTACTGTTAGTGGTGGGTTTGTCACCCCCCATTATTAGCCCAACATGAATCAAGATAGGCCCATTTATATTATTAAATAAAACATTTGGCCCACTTCCCACACCTATAAATAAGGGAAGCCCCCTCCTTCTAGCTCCGGGACCTTCATTTTTCCTCCCAGAAAATAAGATTTAGAGCTTAGCTCTCTCAGCAACTAGGCTGCTCGCCTAACATCAGTTCCCAGTTCGTCATCATCATTTCCCAATTCGTCATCAACAGTTCCCATTTCGTCATCAACAGTTCCCAGTTCGTCGTCATCATTTCCCAGTTCGTCATCATCAGTTCCCAGTTCGTCATCATCAATTCCCAGTTCGTCATCATCAATTCCCAGTTCGTCGTCATCATTGCCAGCTCGCCTAACATCATTGCCAGCTCGCCTAACATCAGTTCCCAGTTCGTCATCAACATTTCTCAGTTCGTCGTCATCATTTCCCAGTTCGTCATCAACAGTTCCCAGTTCGTCGTCATCATTTCCCAGTTCGTCATCAACAGTTCCCAGTTCGTCATCAACAGTTCTCAGTTCGTCATCATCACCTCCCAGTTCGTCATCATCATTTCCCAGTTCCCAGTTCGTCATTATCAGTTCATCATCTGCACCCAGGCTACCTAGCTGGAGCTCGCCCAGACGACCTAGTTGGAGCTCTCCCTGACGACCTAGCTGGCGCTCTCCCAGACGACCTAGCTCCAGCTCCAGACGAGCATCAGCTCTCCCGGACGAACGACAGCTCTCCCAGACGAGCATCAGTTCTCCCTGACGACCTAGCTGGAGCTCTCCCTGACGACCTAGCTGGCGCTCTCCCAGACGACCTAGCTCCAGCTTCAGACGAGCATCAGTTCTCCCTGACGACCTAGCTGGAGCTCTCCCTGACGACCTAGCTGGCGCTCTCCCAGACGACCTAGCTCCAGCTTCAGACGAGCATCAGCTCTCCCGGACGAACAACAGCTCTCCCAGACGAGCATCAGTTCTCCCTGACGACCTAGCTGGAGCTCTCCCTGACGACCTAGCTGGCGCTCTCCGGGACGAACAACAGCTCTCCCAGACGAGCATCAGTTCTCGCAGACGAACATCAGCTCTCCCATGATGAACTACGAATGGCTTGATCCTTCTTCGGAGGGTACGTAGGCAACCTCTCACAAGGTGCAGCTATAAATATAACAACATCTCCTATCTCCTATCTCCTTCCCGACCTCCTCTCTTCTTGCGTCGAATTGTAGTTCGATTTTTTTCCAACCTTTAATACGAAAGATCCGACCTCGTCCTAACCATTAAACCACACATAAAAGTCACGTACCGATCTCACCACTCACAGATGGCGCTTGGAAGCTAAAGAGGAGACTTCATCTGTTATAGATATAAGAGTTGGTAAGTAATTTTGGTGTCCTTCAAACTATTGAAAAACCACTTAGCCCAAAGTGTGTGTAGTCGAGTGTAACTTGATCTCTTGGCTTCATGTACAGGTGTACATTTCAAGAAATGGTGCTTGATGCAATCCAAGATTAAAGCAGGAGCAATTGACGAGGTAAGTAGAAAATAAAAAGCTAATCCGGCAGAATAGGTTTTGTTCTGATACATTTCGTTCTTTGAAACTTTTACACAGTACAAGAAAGAAGTGGAAGTGATGCTGGAAGTTGCATTGTCGCATCTCAAGTCACACTCGTCCTCAAGCAGACGTGGCGATATAGACAACAACACTGCTTCGTTACCTCCAATACCAGAAGACATAAGCTAAAACCTAATTTACCAAAATCAAAAAGCTTCTCAAATTATCCATCCTCCAGTCTTAATTTCTTCTACCGTCAATTTTCTTTTTGTGCTCTCTACATATTAAAATGTATATTGTGGTAACTATTGTTTGTTAGGATGGATATTTACAGGGCTTGTCTGATTTATGGTACTTGTGACAAATAACATTCTTTTACAATTCTCTCTGTATCGATAAATAGTAAATACTAAGTCTGTGAAAACTCCAAATCCAATTTCGCAATTTTTCAATGAACAGTATTGTTTTCATAATACGCCCTTCTGAAATCTTATTAGAGAATCACCTCACCAAATGAACAAGACAGACAAAATTCAAACATGGCATAAACTGCAAAACATTTGAAGCCTGAATCTTTGGCCAAGTCAGAGTTACAAACAACTAGGGATTTGCAAATATACTTGCACAGCATTCAATTCGATTCAACAGCAAACTATCTATTTAGGAGGAAAGTCTCAGAATTTGAGGGCGGTAGTCCAGGTGCCTTGAACGCTGGGGTGTTTGGTGACGTGTCGAGTCCTGAGTTTCACAACTTTCCTTCCAAGAGAGTTCCTAAGCCTAGTTGCATTTCTTCAGGATCCATGTTCTTCACACACACCACCCTGTAATGAGAGGAAGAGAAAGATTGTGCATACTGTAAATGCCCTTCAAATAAGGATGTTGTCCTCGTGAAAGCTCCGTAACCACTTCCAGCTGCGGATTTTTCTCCTTCAGTGCGCCCAATTCTGATTCCATAAAGGCTCTGCATAAATATAAAAAATCCTGTCCTTTTTGACTTTTGAGTTCGTTATTTTGTTGTTGTTCTGTTTGGCTAGCCCCAAGTCGAAAGAGTCAAAACTCAAAAAGTTACCATGACAAGGATGCAAAATCGGTTTGGTTAATAGTACATAAATAGATGTTTGATCGATGAGGCAACACACAGAAGAGAAACGATGACCGCTACGAAATCCTCCTGAGGCTTCCCTTGAAGTCTATCATCAGATTCAAATCCGTATCCAGAGCTTCATCGGGAGACATCTGAAGAAATCCCGACGGAAAATCCTTTTAGCTCTCGACCGCAGTTGCAGCGACGGCGGTCCGCCGAGTCTTTCCATCGGCGAAGAAGAAGAAGTAGAAGAAACCTGCTACATCCGCAATTGCGACGCTTCCATGATCTCGCTGACATGCGACGGCTTAATCTGCATCCCGGGGTCCGATTCGATTGAGGTCTGTAATCCTGCCACACGAGAGTCCCGGCGATTCCCTCCCGGAGAGCCTCTCGTCTGGACCAAACATCGTCCCGGAAAGCGTATCACGTTTGGATTCGGTAAAGATGAAGTTACTGGAGCATATAAAGTTGTTGAGCTGCGTGGTAATGGTGTCTCAGATTGCAATGTTCTTGATCTCGAAATCGGGCAGTGGAGACAAGTAAGCCTCGTTCCTTATCGGATTTCGGCTACAGAAAGATCTGTCCTTGTCAACGGTTCGCTGTTGATCTCTGGGGAGAACCGAACGCAGCAGGAATAGTTGCATTTGATCTTCACACTGAAGAGTTTAGAGTCGTCTCCTACGGAAACTTTTCTTCAGACAGTCCGTATATGTCTGAGCCTCGGAAACCGTCTCTCAGTGTCCGAGATGAGGACCACTCCGGATGTCCGGCTCGATATTTGGAGCATGGTTGATCTTAAAGAAGAAAGATGGGCTAAGATGCATTCGATATGTTTATGCCATCTTTACAAACCACGATTAAGCATGGTTCAACTATTCACGCCCGTCTCAATTGCTGAGCAAGAAGATAGAGTGGTGGTCTTGGTTTGGGATTATCGAGACACATTGTTCAAGTCTTGCTTAACCAAATCCCCCCTCCACAAGGTTTCTTAAGACGCTCGTGTTGTTGCTTCTTCTTACATCCCAACTCTGGTTCGGGTTCAGCAACATCTTACTTGATTCATTACCTTTTGTTTCTTTCTTTGTTTTTACATCATCACACTTGATTGTTTTCCTCATCTTGCTTTTACTTTCATGTTCGTGTATATATGTATATATCTACCAAGTGCTTTAATATTTACTTGTGAAAACATCAATCGTTTACTACCAACCAATCTATTTGTTAGATAACAATGTCAATGTCGAGAGTAACTAAAGCAACATCATGGTTCAGGGTTTAAAGAGCAAAAACTACCTAAATCAAAAAAAAAAAAAAAAAAAAAGTTATTCACCATCTTCATTCGAATCAACATAAGATCTGAGGAGGCTATCATGGCAAGTAGGCGTAGTGATGATTGCTTTTTGAAGCCAGTACTTGTGATACAATCTTTGCCTCGACATACTCTCGAAGAAGCTACTCCAACTTTCCATAACTCGAGTCAGCCTAACACTCTTGGGTCGTCCAATAAGATACCTAAAGTAATCTCTTGCAAGACGCAACAACTCCTCTCCGTTGATGATGTAGATGTACTGGAAACAACAAAAAAAGAAACAATGATCAAAGCTACTACATACACCATAACTCATGAGCGATAAGCCTAAGGTTGGGCTTGTGATGTTCTCAGTACCAGAAAGATGAAGCCTAAGGTTGCTAAAACCACTTGCAGACTTTCATGAGCGATACCAGCAAAACCACCGCCCTCTCCTGATGAGCTTCCAGATCCACTATTCCCACCATTGCCACCGCCTCCCCTTCCTCCTCCCCTTCCTTCTCCTCCTCGTGGAGGTGAGTTGCCTCTGTTAGTGATGTAATAATCTTTCTTTTGAATCTGCTCACGCAACAAATCTTCAACCGATCTCTTCCCCTTAGCTTTCTCAATTTCTTCCCATAGTGATGGTATCTAATGATAAAACATCATCAGTGAGCATATTCATATCAGAAGCACGAAACATAAGCCTTTAACTTCTTACAAACGAACACACACAAAGAGGATCACCACTTAACGCATGATTTAAGATACAATTCTAAAGGGAAAAAAACATCCTGATCTCATCAACTACTATCAGTACACAGCAAAAAAGCATCATATGAACACTACTTATCATCCATCAGAAACATAACTCATTTCTGTGGCCAGCTTCTTTACATGCACACAAACAAACCCGCAAATGTTCAATTTGCAGCATTTAAAGATTAAATTCTCAGCCTTCTATGATTTATTAAGCAAAAATAAGCATCTTACCTCAGGACTAAGATCAAAATTATCCTTCCCACCAAGTAAGCACACAGCAGGACCTTGCCTCTGATTCCCACTCTGTAGACGACATCGATGATTCAGTAGAGGCGAAAACTGCGTAGACATCGATGATGATGATGATGATGATGATGATGCAGATGCCCGAGGAGCTAGATTGGGGCGTGGACGATTATTAAAGCGTAATGTTGGCCTAAAAGACAAATTCGAGACATGTTTCGTTTGTGTAGTCCTTGCAGGGATCAAGGATGGTCTGAATAGAGTAGCCTGCGCAGAGCTCATCTTTTGTCTCAGTGGCTTCTCTCAACACATCAAACTCCAGCAGAATCTTTAACAACATATAAAGAAGAAATTCAATAAGAAGAAACGTTCTTTTAAGGGATATTCTAAAAGTTCAAAATCATAACAAGGACGTTAAGCGAGTCCAGAATTGGGAGAGAAGATTGTAATGATCTAATCGAAAGTTAGCGAAAAGCAATACGCGAATAGAAGATTCCCCAGAAATCTAAAGCCTGGAAATTTTAACGACCCAAATCCTAAATCTAAGGAAGAACAATGAATCAGTCGAGGAGAAGCAATTCGGAGGATTATAAGAGCATGGGACAAAAATGTAATACCTCGACGAAACCCTAATTGGATCCTTGGAGATGAAGGATTTCTTGTCAGCTTTCTTGTGTGTGTGTAACTTTAAAACAAAACAACCGGAGAAATCGGAGCTCGAGAGAGATCAATGACCGACGAAATTGCCTGAAAGCGGCGGAAGAAACGATGTCGTTTTCGTCAGAACCGAGCAGTATATTTAAACCGGGGTTAATAAATATGAAAGCCAATATATTGGAGGTGTGATTGACAGTCCCGGTTTAGTGTAAGCCACGTCATACTTAGAAACATTAAAAATATAAAAAAATTAAAGATTTGATTAGATACAAAAATATTACATTTTTTCAGGTCAATAACTAAATTTGGTTTTAACTATGTTTTGAAGTTGATTGGCCCATCATAGTAGTAGTAATCAACAATCATGTCAGCTTACAAAGAATCAAGTGGCTTCAAATTATGTTGTTTTTGGTAACTGAAGTTTTGGTTATCTAAAAATTAATTGTATTGTCAAGTGTATATGATAATTAAAAAGTGACAACGACAAGTTAAATTATTTGTTTGCTCATTTAGTTTGTATGAAGCGTCAGCAATGTATATTAAACTTCCATCACATGTGAATTTTAATTATTCAAAGAAACAAATAAAAATGCAAGAACTATCGATGAAAAAATCTGCACAGAAGCTTCACAAAAGTTGAATAAATGAGAAAAACTAAATGATCAACACTTAGGCTCTCTTCCAGTTAATGTTTTGAATATTACTAAAGATATATCACCAAAAAGTGTATTTTAGAAATTCACTAAAACATTAGTTATGATTTTTAACATAAATAGTGTATCATTTTTGAAAATTCTCCCAAACATTAATTGTGATTCTTAATCATATTTATTCACTCGAAAATCTTCTCTCCAGCAAATTTCTTACATCTTTCTTCTTCTCTAAACGTAAGTGTCTCGAAAGTATAGCGTAGAATAATAGTTCGCAGATTCTATAGTCGAGTGTCGCGACTATAGTCTCACGTAGTTGTATCTTGGGACTCTCAATCTCATCAAACCGCCACACTGCGGGAGATTTATTGAGTTAAGGAAAGAGATCAAATCTCGCCTCTACGTATTCGTCCCTTTTCTTAAAGATTTTTCAATCGTTTTATTATTATTTAATATCCATACTATAAGATTTTCATTCGTATTTTTCAATCTGGATTTTCGCGGTTCTACAACAAATTCACTAAGAAATAAGTATATCAATGAGATATGTCTTTTATGTATGTCTCTCAATGGATAAGCATAACATACATGATACTTTTATTTGTTTTTTTTTTTTTTAATTTAACATACTTCCATTGTTTAAGCATATATGCTTGCATGTCTGTATATATATAATTGTAATTCTCAATACTTCAGAAAAATACTATCAAATTTGTAAAATCAAAAATACTATGTATATCATTTTTTTAAACTCCTAAACCAGTCCGGAGATCCAATTTATATCAAATTTGTAAAATCAAAAATAATTTTTGATTACCACATCAGAATTATCAGATCGATGGGATAGGATCGGTATAATTTATTGTGAACCGGCTAAATGCTTGTTAAACCGGTGTTACCTGGTCCTATAACGCACAAGGCTCAACCAAAACGGCGCCGTTTGCACGATCATCATTCTTCGTCTCCGCATTGTTTCTTCAGCCGCCATTCGCCTGTGTTTTCGCTCGTCTCCTCCGGTACACGAGTCAGTCGATTACGATTTTAGTTTTCTGGGTTTAACCTATGGACATGGAATTTCAATCGAGGTATGAGATTAATCGGACGGCAGAGTTCATAATCAGCAAAAGCTTCACCAGAATTGCTTTACAGGTAACAAAACTTCTTTTGCATCCGATTTTGTTTCTTATCCAAAATTGTTAATTCAGTGCATACGGGATGATGATAAAGCTTAGGTTTTTTTCCTTTATCTTTGCTTGTGTGATAGTTCCCGGATGAGTTGTTAAAGGATTCGACTAAGGTCGTGAGTGCTCTCAAGAGCAAAACCCGTTTGCTTAACACTGAAAGAAGTGAAGATGACAGAGAAGTCAGGTTCTTTGTTATGGCGGACACAACTTATGGTAGTTGCTGCGTTGATGAAGTTGGAGCTTTGCATATTGATTCTGAATGTGTTGTTCATTACGGACAAACATGTCTAAGCCCGTGAGTTATAGAATAAACCTGTTCTTGATTTGTTTTCGTTGCTGTAAATGGAAAGTGTCTTGAATTGTGTGGGTTTTATGTTCTTCCGCAGGACATCGGTTCTTCCAGCATTCTTGGTTTTTGGGAAAGCTTCAATAAAAGTGTCGAGCTGCGTAAAGCATTTGCTAGATTATGCGTCTAACAGTGATAAGCCGATTATGGTATGCTAAGCTTAAGCTAGTCTTATGTGTATAAACATGTTCTGTTTTCTAATCATTGCATTGTTTGCAGATTCTCTATGGACTAGAGTACGCACATGTCATTCCGCGTATTAGAGAAGAACTTATGGACGCATTATCAAAGACTGAATCTCAAGCGAAGTTCTCTGTAGCAAATGTCATATGTTCATTCATAAGTCCTTCCAAAGATCCTCGAGAATCCATGGAGCATCCAGGACCATCTGGCGAAAGCGGTTCTAAAGCATCTAGTAGAAGCTATAGATTAGGAGGACTAACTTGGGACTTGGCAGAAGGAAACAAAATTGAAGACTATTTACTTTTCTGGATCGGTTCTGACAATTCAGCTTTCGCCAATGTAGTACTGACCTTCAATGGTTGTGACCTAGGTATATGGCTTTATCTATGGAAATGTCTTGATCTATTATTAGCATTGCCTGCTCTGACTGTATTCTCGGTATGCTCTATCTTAGTCAGATATGATGCTGAAGAAGATTCTTTGGTGACGGAATTCGCTCAACAGAGAAGGATACTTAAGCGACGGTATAATCACTTGTCAATCTTTTCCACTTTCTCTATATATCTACGGCTTTCCATTTCTTCTCCTCATTCGAAGTGATGTGTTTGCAGATACTACTTGGTGGAAAAAGCTAAGGATGCGAATATTATAGGTATTTTGGTGGGGACTCTTGGTGTTGGTAAGTTCCTTGTCAACTCAATTTGTGCCTATGTGATGTCAAGATTGATGTTTAACATTGATGTTTGGCGTTGAATGCAGCTGGTTACCTTCACATGATTCACCATATGCAAGCACTCATATCCGCGGCTGGAAAAAAATCTTACATTCTTGCCATGGGACGGCCAAACCCGGCCAAACTCGCAAACTTCCCCGAGGTAAGTTAAATACTGGCTTGTCGTTTGTTTAACTATCAAAGTGAGATATGTCAAGTGGGTAATGTTGTGTTTTTTCTTAGTGCGATGTTTTCATTTACATCTCATGCGCCCAAACCGCGCTTTTAGATAGCAAAGAGTTCATGGCCCCTGTCATAACTCCATTTGAAGCCAATCTTGCTTTTAGCAGGTACAGTGAGATACTACAATATCTTTTTATAGCGTTTGTAACTCTATCCAAGAGTTCTTTAATCAGTAGTGTCTTTGGGGTTTGTTTCAGAGGGAGTGAGTGGACAGGTGCATACTTAATGCATTTCCAAGATGTGATTAACTCTTCAAAATTAGAATCTGAAGCACATAGCGAACCAGAGGAGCCACGCTTCTCCTTCTTTCAGGGTGGTTACGTAGAAGATCACAATGCAAACGGTAACAGAGAAACTCTATACAAACGGTCACTTTTTTTATCCTATTGGTTCGACAAATAGTAAGTTGCTTGCTGCAGATCAAGCTGAGAATGGCGAGGAAGACACAGGAGAGACAATGGCGCTGGTACAAGCTGCAGAGAAAGCATTGGAATTGAGAGGCAAAGATCAGAACCAACTCACTAAACAAACCGCTGCAAAATCAGGACCCGAGTATTTCCTCAACCGTGCTTATCGTGGTCTGGAGATTAACAGCGATAATACTTCGCCAAAGCCTTTCATAGTTGGGAGAAGTGGGAAGGCGTCCGGATACAAGCACGAGTAACAACTCCGAGAACTTCACTTGGTCACAAAGAAGCCTTGATGCTTGACTTGATCGATAAATTTTGAGTTTTATTGAATTCAAATTGTTAGAAGAGTGAGAAAGTTAGGTTAGAAACGAAACAAATCTGTGCCGATATCTGTTTTAATTTGAGTGACAGCCTAGCTTAGAGCTACAAACACATTTCAATTTGACTAGTTAAAAAGTGTGCTGCAAGAGGACGGAAGAAGTTGCTTTTGTACAAGAGCTGCTTCGTGAAACTAGCATAACAAAAAAAAAAGAGCAAAGTTAGAACATAAGAAAAAGCTCCATAAAGCTCTCTGTTCATCTAGTTTTCAATGAGACGGTGGCATCTTATAGCTTCCTCATGAGTAGAAAGAGCCTCTGGTCGAGTTCAAAATGAGAAATGTGAGCTGGATCTCCCTGAAGCAACATCAGGAGGCCGCCGAACGAAACGTATAGCTCTCTGGGAAACACAATAATAAAATGGGAAGGAACCAAAACAGGTGTTAGACCTCTCGAATTGGATTTTGAAAGTTTTGAGATTGAGTTTGTGGGTTCTTACGCTTTTGGAGTTTTGCCGTCACGCTCAGTGATCTTGTAAAGCTTCCCGTGCATGATGTATTCGTACTTATCCGCAAGCGTTTTCTTCGCTCCCTATCGAAATGAAA
Organism: Erythrophleum ivorense; assembly: GCA_026724425.1. Lineage (NCBI taxonomy): Eukaryota > Viridiplantae > Streptophyta > Magnoliopsida > Fabales > Fabaceae > Erythrophleum > Erythrophleum ivorense. Next base: position 1,529,174 of record JAIUCV010000102.1, read on the forward strand.
ACCAAAGCAGCTTAATGTTCAGAACAACTTTCTTGACTTTCAGAGTTAGATTTTCAAGATTAAAGCCACCAAGGCATGCTCAAGTAGGCTTCCTGAATTAAGCCAACTGAATCGTTATATCGAGCAATTAACATTAATGGTTATGCTCTAATCAAATCCTTATACAATGTTTATGCCCAAATCAAATCCTTATACAATGTTTATGCCCTAATCAAATCCTTATACAGGTTCAACCGAGTAGTAACAGAATCAACAAGGCTACATGATGTAACTTCAATTTTACCATTCATGAAATTTGGCCAAGCAAATAAGAGTGTGTATATACACAGAACATAGGAAGTAAATCAAAAGCAGTAGAGTTTAATTACCGGAGTAAAATATCCGGTATCAGGGGTTCCATCGAGGTTAAGAGTGGGAGCCATAGCCAGAGTGAACTTATCACCAACAGCCATCGGATAAACCTCTGTGTTAACATCTAAATGCATAAACATTTCCAAGTTGTGGCTCCTAGCTTCAACACGCGTTACTGTAACCACAAACACACACAGAAACACAATCAATTTCCTAAGAGAAAGCCTCTCAATTTGAAGACATCACTTAGAAATGAGACACTAACAACTTCTAAAGTTCAGATTTTTTTCAACAGTTAATACGATTATATGAAGTAACATCGACTTAGGCCACCAGAAGAAGGATTAGCAATCGTGATTGAGGTAAGCAAAAGTATATATACCTTTATCGAACTTTTTGCCATCAGGGTCTAGCTTATCGACCACGAAGATATCCTCGAACAAGATTATATTGCTCGTCATCTGAAAACACAGAAATTTAAACCCTAAATACTCTTAATTCCTTGATTGAAAAAAACCCGATTCGATTAACAAAGAAGAGCTATATAAGATCATCTGGAAAAACTGATAATCCAAAGTCTCTTAAAATAAGATCAAAAGACGAACTTTCACCTGCTCCGGAGAGTCGAGGAGTCGCAGCGAGAAGAGTGTGACGGAGGCGGAGAGAGGAAGCGAAACGAGAGATCAAAATAGTTTTTTTTTTTGTTTTGTTTTTCCTTCAGCTTTTTACATATATCCGCTCCACTTTTGTTTATTTACATCTGTGTCTAATAGTTTCATTTTATTAGAAAAAGTCCTTATAATTTTGCTTTATAACTTCTCCGATTCACTAGATTTTCTGTTTTCTTTTAGATTTTTTTGGTTATTACACATGTTTCCTATAGTTTTGTTTATTACAGTTTTTACTTTTTAGTACATAAAAACTTTTCTTTAAATGAAATCTTTTTTGCATAGAAAGACATAAGACATGGACGAGGAGTCAAGAGCATCATATGTCACTTATTCCACAACAATATATAAAACCAAACATTTTTAGGTATATATTTTAAAATAAATACGAGAGGCTCGCATCTCACACATTTTGGAAATGAAGAATCAAGATTCTAGAGGGAGGGTGAGAGGTGGACGCCGAGAGCAGTGAGGTGGAGATGAGCGCATTTGCCATAAAAGCCGATGATCTTGGAGTCACCTCCTCCTCCGAGCGCGAAGGATCTCCCGTCAAAGAGTCCGTAGCGTAGCGTATTCATTCTCTTGTGCGTCCGGAATACGATGGAGGTGATGTGGCTCTCATTGTAGGTCCCCTCCACGGCTTCGATGTAGTCATCTTCAGCGATTACAATCTGATAGTATACAAAAGAAAAACTAAAAATAAGCAAATCAAAATTATAAGTTGAATTACAATAAAATAAGAAATTTCACGTACGTTGTTGTATGGAATATGGGTCGCATTCCCATGAACGGCACCGACTACAACCGCGTCACCTTTGCGGTAGTCACACTTGATATAGCCCAAGCCAAGATCACCCCATCCGAAGTTTATTTTCTTCACATGGTCGAAGAAGCCGTCGTCCCACTCTTTTCCTCCAACTCCATTGCTCACTTCTACTCCCCTCGGGAGTGCGAAGCGGAACTCAGCTTGTTTTGTTATCGTGAACGTAGGAACTTGGACCAAACTGGGACAATAGGCACGGTGGCGAGGACAATAATGCTCAAACAACTCTTTGATTTCAATTTCATTGAACTTATCTCCCTTGGCAATATATATGCAAGCCTTTCCCTCCTTGTTATAACAACACAACACCAGACTGGGACTTTGACTTTTATCCTCGTCAATGAAGTAACTTGGCGGATACCAAAAGCCTACTCCTAAACTCGACCATTCAGGAACTGACACATTCATAAACTTGGTCCACTCCACAGCTTCTCCATCCCCATTTTTAATCTTCTCTTTTGTCACCCAAATCTCTATATTCCTTGTGATATAGTTTTTCTCTAAAAACGAAAATCGATCTATCCTGAAAACTGCAAGGGATCTTTTATCTCGCTTATCAGCGTTTTTACTAGGCAAAATACAATAGGGTTTGAAACTCTCGGTAGAAAAATCAAAGCTTTGGATAAAATGCTCTTGCGACTCGAGATTATAAGCAACCCAATACAAAGTTCCGTTCAAGGATACACTACATAATGTGTCCTCTAACTTCCATTTATCGGAAGCAAACTCGTAATTTTTTTCTGCATGGGATCCAAGCTCGATGATACTAGCTTTGTTGGTTATATTTCTATCCGAATTAGACGTAAAGATCTTGTAGTGCTTGTCGGGTCTACTATTGTCGTATCCCATCCCACTGAAACAGTGATAGCGTTCTTTGGATTGAATCCATTGAATTTGTCGCAACCATGGGTTGCAAATTCCGATCCCGTAACATGTAGCATAAATCAATAACCCGTCGCAATATTCGACTGTCACGGGCATATAAAGTTCATAACCGGGAATATGCGAGGGTAAGTCATGTACCTCTATAGATGGACATGGACCGTCAAGATTAACGTTCACCGAACAAAACTTGGATTCGGAAAGCAAGATAAACTGTGGACGGGCAGGACCCAAATCATTGTTGAAGAACCTCCTTTCGTTGAAAACATTGTTCCATCGTTTGCAAACTGATCTGAATCGAGCCTGGATTTTTACTGGAAGCAGAGAGAGTATTTCTTCCTCCAATTCCCACGGAAGTTGCTCTGCAGCTTGCATCATGTTTCTCTAACGAACGCGGTTTAAGATGACTTTCTGTATAAGCAATTACCGCATCACAATATAAGATTACTTATATAGGTGGATTTGCAGAAACTTATAACTTACATTGGTACTCTTACTACATAAAAGAGACTAAGAAAATCATAATTACAATAAATGGACAAAAATCAACTAAGAAGGAAAAGTTTTTTTTTAAATAAATAAAAATATCATAATTAGAAAAAGATCTATGAGGTAAGGGATTAAAAATAAAATAAATTATAAAGCAAATATGGCTATTTTAGATTTGATATGATATGAGTGAAGATCAAAAGAGAAGTGATGATTTAAGAGTATTTGTTTTTTTTTCCAAATCACCTCTTATTGGATCTAGTATTTATAAAAATCACTAACAATCCAAGGTTATTGAACTAATCATTTGTACAAATTCCTTAAAATCTCCTCTTATTGGAAAATTAGGATTTCACTAATAAAAACTGTTTTGAGGGATTTGTGAGAGATTTTCTAGTTAAAAACAAAAGAATCCAAATACCACCTTATGAGGTGAGATTTTCCAAATCCTTTTAAAACTTCGTAGATTTGGATTTATCCAAATAACTCCAAATCATTGATACAATAAGCCGATTTATATCCAGTAGACGAGTAGTACCTAATAAACTATACTCCTCTGTCACAGACAGAGGTCTTTGATTCTCCTTCATGTAATTTACAAAATTATGTGATATATCAGCTGTAGATCACAGGCACACAAAAAAGAGGTTAAAAGGGCCGTACAATATACAAACATGAAATATCCTTTGTGGCGATAGATCTCTCTGGTTTGCTTGTGATCAACGTTAGGGTTTCAGAAAAGAATCATGGGGGACCCTATTTTCCCCATTTTACTCCCAACAAAGGGCCCTATTAAGACAATTTTGTTTTCGAATTTGAGAGCCCAACTAAAAGCACGGCCGAATAATATTTCACTTCCGACATTTTTTTCTTTTGATTTTTTTTTTCTTTTTCAAATCCATACAATGTGTGCCAGTTCTGCAAAATATTATGATCCGCGCTAATATTACCGTGTACGTGTAGAGTATAGTCAAGCGAACATACATTATTCATTGAAGATCTACTTCTACAACTTATTTGTTTGTCTTGCTATGGTTGCTAATATATACACATTCTTCAACTCCACTGCTACATAGATCTTGTCTTTCTACGAGTAACTAATATCAGATCATACATAAGAAAATGTTTTATCATAAGAAGAAACATTTCCAGTATGTGGATGCGAAGCAGTTCAGTTCGGTGAGGCGTTCTTGTTGGAGCGGGAAGATTACAAGATTGTCGATCGGGTTCTATAACCATGATGAGAAATCTGGTGTTTACGTGAAGCCAATCGATAACGCTTAACTAAGCTCCTTATATTTGCCTCTAGAATAATAACGTGAAAAAAGCTATATATGCTTATAGTACTCTCCTTAAGTTGATTCCTATTGTCAGCATTCTCATTCGTATTATGCCTTCTATTATATTATCAAAATAAAGTAGTATGTTTCAATTTATCACATTATTATCGGATGATGGAATTAATCTTGCTTTACTTTGTTGTCAATTTGGCTTTATGTTGAAACACCAACAACGATTTAATTAGGGGATCTTACGTCAAACAAAAAAGGAGAAATTTTATAGGACAAACTAAAAAGTTAACACAAATGCATGTAGCAAGTTCAAAAATATTTTCTCTCATTTTAATGCATGTACATATCATCGGGCAATTTAAACAAATCTCTTCACCAAAATTAAAATAGAAGTTTTTGGTTATTTGTAAACGGCAGGCAAGTAAAACATGACTTTTTCAATTTTTATTTTCCAACCTTTTACTCAAGGTAGATTACAGCTCTTTAATTGTAAAATGCTAACAGATGTTTTACACTGCGTGCCTATTAGATTTTGAGGTATTTATTCTAAATGAAATACGAGAGGCTCGCATCTCACACATCTTGGAAATGAAGAATCTAGAGGGAGGGTGAGAGATAGACGCCGAGAGCAGTGAGGTGGAGATGAGAGCGCCATAAAAACCGATGATCTTGGAGTCTCCTCCTCCTCCGAGCGCGAAGGATCTCCCGTCAAAGAGTCCGTAGCTTGACGTATTCATTCTCTTGTGCGTCCGGAATGCGATGAAGAGAATCAAAGAAGAACTAACAAGTATGCATGGTTTCACTCTACATACCCCAATTCTCTAAATAAATCTAAATAGATAAAGCTCTACAACAGAACTAACAAGTATTTTCAATTTACCATTTCTTTTCTAGGACTAGAACCAGGCCGAAGTCCTCAGCCGACTTAACCCGTCTGACTAGTCTCAGAGATGGGCCAGCCCAACTAGGAAAGCTTAGAAAAACTTGGTTTGTAAAGTACTAACCAAATTAAGTTTAAGGAAAAAACGGAAAATAAAATAAAACTCATGGATAACAAGTAAAACGTAAAGATGAATTGCATTAGACATGGACGAGGAGTCGAGAGGAGGATTATAACTATCTGCTTCTTGATGGCTGTTATTCTTTTGGTAACCTTGTTTCCAAATAACAACAGGACTGAAATGCTTGCACACTTTGACTAGTCAAATTGAAATGTCTTCGTAGCTCTAAGCTATGCAATATAAGTACTTGAAACCAGCAACAACATAACAGATGAATTGAATATTAGACATGGACGATGAGTCAAAAGCATCATATATGTCACTTTATTCCACAATAATAAAACCAAACATTTTTAGGAATTTTACGAGAGGCTCGCATCTCACACATTTTGGAAATGAAGAATCTAGATTCTAGATGGAGGGTGAGAGGTGGACGCCGAGAGCAGTGAGGTGGAGATGAGCGCATTTGCCATAAAAGCCGATGATCTTGGAGTCACCTCCTCCTCCGAGCGCGAAGTATCTCCCGTCAAAGAGTCCGTAGCGTGGCGTATTCATTCTCTTGTGCGTCCGGAATTCGATGGAGGTGATGCGGCTCTCATTGTAGGTCCCCTCCACGGCTTCGATGTAGTCATCTTCAGCGATTACAATCTGATAGTATACAAAAGAAAAACTAAAAATAAGCAAATCAAAATTATAAGTTGAATTACAATAAAATAAGAAATTTCACATACGTTGTTGTATGGAATATGGGTCGCATTCCCATGAACGGCACCGATTACAACCGCGTCACCTTTGCGGTAGTCACACTTGATATAGACCAAGCCAAGATCACCCCATCCGAAGTTTATTTTCTTCACATGGTCGAAGAAGCCGTCGTCCCACTCTTTTCCTCCAACTCCATTGCTCACTTCTACTCCCCTCGGGAGTGCGAAGCGGAACTCAGCTTGTTTTGTTATCGTGAACGTAGGAACTTGGACCAAACTGGGACAATAGGCACGGTGGCGAGGACAATAATGCTCAAACAACTCTTTGATTTCAATTTCATTGAACTTATCTCCCTTGGCAATATATATGCAAGCCTTTCCCTCCTTGTTATAACAACACAACACCAGACTGGGACTTTGACTTTTATCCTCGTCAATGAAGTAACTTGGCGGATACCAAAAGCCCACTCCTAAACTCGACCATTCAGGAACTGACACATTCATAAACTTGGTCCACTCCACAGCTTCTCCATGCCCATTTTTAATCTTCTCTTTTGTCACCCAAATCTCTATATTCCTTGTGATATAGTTTTTCTCTAAAAACGAAAATCGATCTATCCTGAAAACTGCAAGGGATATGTTATCTCGCTTATCAGCGTTTTTACTAGGCAAAATACAATAGGGTTTGAAACTCTCGGTAGAAAAATCAAAGCTTTGGATAAAATGCTCTTGCGACTCGAGATTATAAGCAACCCAATACAAAGTTCCGTTCAAGGATACACTACATAATGTGTCCTCTAACTTCCATTTATCGGAAGCAAACTCGTAATTTTTTTCTGCATGGGATCGAAGCTCGATGATACTAGCTTTGTTTGTTGTATTTTTATCCGAATTAGACGTAAAGATCTTGTAGTGCTTGTCGGGTCTACTATTGTCGTATCCCATCCCACTGAAACAGTGATAGCGTTCTTTGGATTGAATCCATTGAATTTGTCGCAACCATGGGTTGCAAATTCCGATCCCGTAACATGTAGCATAAATCAATAACCCGTCGCAATATTCGACTGTCACGGGCATATAAAGTTCATAACCGGGAATATGCGAGGGTAAGTCATGTACCTCTATAGATGGACATGGACCGTCAAGATTAACGTTCACCGAACAAAACTTGGATTCGGAAAGCAAGATAAACTGTGGACGGGCAGGACCCAAATCATTGTTGAAGAACCTCCTTTCGTTGAAAACATTGTTCCATCGTTTGCAAACTGATCTGAATCGAGCCTGGATTTTTACTGGAAGCAGAGAGAGTATTTTTTCCTCCAATTCCCACGGAAGTTGCTCTGCAGCTTGCATCATGTTTCTCTAACGGACGCGGTTTAAGATGATTTTCTGTATAAGCAATTACCGCATCACAATATAAGATTACTTATATAGGTGGATTTGCAGAAACTTATAACTTACATTGGTACTCTTACTACATAAAAGAGACTAAGAAAATCATAATTACAATAGATGGACAAAAATCAACTAAGAAGGAAAAGTTTTTTTTTTTAAATAAATAAAAATATCATAATTAGAAAAAGATCTATGAGGTAAGGGATTAAAAATAAAATAAATTATAAAGCAAATATGGCTATTTTAGATTTGATATGATATGAGTGACTAGGGGGGTTATTGGATTGATGATTTAAGAGGATTTGTTTTTTTTTTCCAAATCACCTCTTATTGGATCTAGTATTTATAAAAATCACTAACAATCCAAGGTTATTGAACTAATCATTTGTACAAATTCCTTAAAATCTCCTCTTATTGGAAAATTAGGATTTCACTAATAAAAACTGTTCTGAGGGATTTGTGAGAGATTTTCTAGTTAAAAACAAAAGAATCCAAATACCACCTTATGAGGTGAGATTTTCCAAATCCTCTTAAAACTTCATAGATTTGGATTTATCCAAATAACTCCAAATCATTGATACAATAAGCCCCCTAGATTTATATCCAGTAGACGAGTAGTACCTAATAAACTATACTCCTCTGTCACAGACAGAGGTCTTTGATTCTCCTTCATGTAATTTACAAAATTATGTGATATATCAGCTGTAGATCACAGGCACACAAAAAAGAGGTTAAAAGGGCCGTACAATATACAAACATGAAATATCCTTTGTGGCGATAGATCTCTCTGGTTTGCTTGTGATCAACGTTAGGGTTTCAGAAAAGAATCATGGGGGACCCTATTTTCCCCATTTTACTCCCAACAAAGGGCCCTATTAAGACAATTTTGTTTTCGAATTTGAGAGCCCAACTAAAAGCACGGCCGAATAATATTTCACTTCCGACATTTTTTTCTTTTGATTTTTTTTTTCTTTTTCAAATCCATACAATGTGTGCCAGTTCTGCAAAATATTATGATCCGCGCTAATATTACCGTGTACGTGTAGAGTATAGTCAAGCGAACATACATTATTCATTGAAGATCTACTTCTACAACTTATTTGTTTGTCTTGCTATGGTTGCTAATATATACACATTCTTCAACTCCACTGCTACATAGATCTTGTCTTTCTACGAGTAACTAATATCAGATCATACATAAGAAAATGTTTTATCATAAGAAGAAACATTTCCAGTATGTGGATGCGAAGCAGTTCAGTTCGGTGAGGCGTTCTTGTTGGAGCGGGAAGATTACAAGATTGTCGGGTTCTATAACCATGATGAGAAATCTGGTGTTTACGTGAAGCCAATCGATAACGCTTAACTAAGCTCCTTATATTTGCCTCTAGAATAATAACGTGAAAAAAGCTATATATGCTTATAGTACTCTCCTTAAGTTGATTCCTATTGTCAGCATTCTCATTCGTATTATGCCTTCTATTATATTATCAAAATAAAGTAGTATGTTTCAATTTATCACATTATTATCGGATGATGGAATTAATCTTGCTTTACTTTGTTGTCAATTTGGCTTTATGTTGAAACACCAACAACGATTTAATTAGGGGATCTTACGTCAAACAAAAAAGGAGAAATTTTATAGGACAAACTAAAAAGTTAACACAAATGCATGTAGCAAGTTCAAAAATATTTTCTCTCATTTTAATGCATGTACATATCATCGGGCAATTTAAACAAATCTCTTCACCAAAATTAAAATAGAAGTTTTTGGTTATTTGTAAACGGCAGGCAAGTAAAACATGACTTTTTCAATTTTTATTTTCCAACCTTTTACTCAAGGTAGATTACAGCTCTTTAATTGTAAAATGCTAACAGATGTTTTACACTGCGTGCCTATTAGATTTTGAGGTATTTATTCTAAATGAAATACGAGAGGCTCGCATCTCACACATCTTGGAAATGAAGAATCTAGAGGGAGGGTGAGAGATGGACGCCGAGAGCAGTGAGGTGGAGATGAGAGCGCCATAAAAACCGATGATCTTGGAGTCTCCTCCTCCTCCGAGCGCGAAGGATCTCCCGTCAAAGAGTCCGTAGCTTGACGTATTCATTCTCTTGTGCGTCCGGAATGCGATGAAGGTGATGTGGCTCTCATTGTAGGTCCCCTCCACGGCTTCGATGTAGTCATCTTCAGCGATTACAATCTGATAGTATACAAAAGAAAAACTAAAAATAAGCAAATCAAAATTATAAGTTGAATTACAATAAAATAAGAAATTTCACGTACGTTGTTGTATGGAATATGGGTCGCATTCCCATGAACGGCACCGACTACAACCGCGTCACCTTTGCGGTAGTCACACTTGATATAGACCAAGCCAAGATCACCCCATCCGAAGTTTATTTTCTTCACATGGTCGAATAAGCCGTCGTCCCACTCTTTTCCTCCAACTCCATTGCTCACTTCTACTCCCCTCGGGAGTGCGAAGCGGAACTCAGCTTGTTTTGTTATCGTGAACGTAGGAACTTGGACCAAACTGGGACAATAGGCACGGTGGCGAGGACAATAATGCTCAAACAACTCTTTGATTTCAATTTCACTGAACTTATCTCCCTTGGCAATATATATGCAAGCCTTTCTCTCCTTGTTATAACAACACAACACCAGACTGGGACTTTGACTTTTATCCTCGTCAATGAAGTAACTTGGCGGATACCAAAAGCCTACTCCTAAACTCGACCATTCAGGAACTGACACATTCATAAACTTGGTCCACTCCACAGCTTCTCCATCCCCATTTTTAATCTTCTCTTTTGTCACCCAAATCTCTATATTCCTTGTGATTATAGTTTTTCTCTAAAAACGAAAATCGATATATCCTGAAAACTGCAAGGGATATGTTATCTCGCTTATCAGCGTTTTTACTAGGCAAAATACAATAGGGTTTGAAACTCTCGGTAGAAAAATCAAAGCTTTGGATAAAATGCTCTTGCGACTCGAGATTATAAGCAACCCAATACAAAGTTCCGTTCAAGGATACACTACATAATGTGTCCGCTAACTTCCATTTATCGGAAGCAAACTCGTAATTTTTTTCTGCATGGGATCCAAGCTCGATGATACTAGCTTTGTAGGTTGTATTCCTATCCGAATTAGACGTAAAGATCTTGTAGTGCTTTTCGGGTCTACTATTGTCGTATCCCATCCCACTGAAACAGTGATAGCGTTCTTTGGATTGAATCCATTGAATTTGTCGCAACCATGGGTTGCAAATTCCGATCCCGTAAAATGTAGCATAAATCAATAACCCGTCGCAATATTCGACTGTCACGGGCATATAAAGTTCATAACCGGGAATATCCGAGGGTAAGTCATGTACCTCTATAAATCAATTTGGGAATCTCTTAGAGAGCTAAATCGATTTGGGAACTTAGGGATTTGAGAGTTTTCGATTTGGGGTTTTAGGAATTTTCTGTGGTTAGAGAACGACGTCATTTTATTTAACAGAGATGTTAAAATGAGTTTAACGATGCTTCTACTGTCTGTTAGGCAAGTTAACGATGGGTTTAATTTGGCCGAGTCAACAAAAGTTTGGGATTTAAAACGACATAAAGTTTGTCATTAAATTGGTTCACGGGAAAGTTGATGGTTTAAATGGCCGAATTTTTCCCTTACTTATAGGACCAGGTAAGTAACACACCGGTTTAGAAAGCATTTAGCGGGTTCACAAAAAATTATACTTCATTAATGCGTTGTAGTGCAACGGAACTACTCACTACTGTAGCAACAAATTATACTTCTCTCGTCTATGTTTAACATGCAATTCATCTTTTATGTCTCTCTATGCAAAAAAGATTTCATATAAACAAAAGTTATATGTACTAAAAAGAAAAGACTGTAATAAACAAAACTATATATAGGAAACATGTGTAATAAACAAAAAATCTAAGGGCCGACAAAAAACGAGAAAATCTAGGGTATCGGAGAAGTTAACATGCAAAATTATAAGGACGTTTTGTAATAAAATAAAACTATTAGACACAGATGTAAATAAACAAAAGTGAACTTGTGACTTGTGATGGGACCCATTTTTTTCCTTACGCTGTGAGTCCTGTGAGTCGAGATTTAAGCTCTATATAAGCACGCATATGATACACCTCTCTACATAACAACAATCAAAGCAATTTCGATCACCCAAAAAAAAAAAAAAAAAAAAAAAACAAACAGATTCAGAGCTAAGCTTTTAAAAGGTGAGAAAATCACTTTCTCTATATACACTCTATTAGTTTCGCGTTTCATTTCTTTTAACCTTCTTATTATTTAACTCTATCTGAATCTTTTTCAGCAGGAACAATGACTTCATATTCAGAGGGACCACTTGGATCAATACTTTCTGATAACCGTGGAGTTGCTTGGGATGACGGGGCCCACGATAATGTTCAGACGATACGAATCTATTACCATGCCCTTGGTATCAACACGGTCCAATTTGAATACAGAGACGGCACGAAAGGTGACGAACACGGAAACAGGAGGCCAGACACTGAAACGGAAACAAGGCAGGAGGTATCGGTTGTTGTTGTTTCTTCTTTTCTTTTTGTTTTTGTTTCTATTTCTTGTCCAGTATATCATGACCTTTTTCTTTTCTTTTTTGCTTCGTAGTTTTCTTTGGAAGAAGATGAATACCTCACAATGACATATGTAGAGAGCGGCCTAATTGGAATAAAAAACATTCTGTTCGAGACCAACAAGCGACGCATGGGATGCGGAGTGAATCCGAACGACCTAATTTACAGCCAAGAAGTAGCGGACGCTTTTGGGTCGACTGACGGGAAAACAAAGATCGTTGGCTTCCATGGCATTTACGGGAATCAATTCCTTCACAAAATTGGAGTCCATTGGGCTCCAGTCTAGTTGATGAGCGAGGACAAGTCTACACCGATCGAAGCAGCTATTATATAATCTTTGTCTTCGTCAAATTAAAATTAAAAATAAGAATATAAAACAAAATAGCTCTAACTATCTCGCTATTCCTAGTTTCCTTGGCTTCCAAGCCTTTAACTATGTTTTTCTTTTCTTTTGTCTTGTCGTTGTTCTTATGTTGCTATGAACTGTTTCGATGGAATAAATAAAAGTACGTACGTTTATTATATCTATTAATATTCTGAGATGGGTTGTCGTAGATTTGTCCAAGAAACATAAGGTTCAAACAAAAAACAAAATTTACATCAAAGTATAATGATCCATTGATCTATACACCTCTATTTTTTTTCACATTTAATTTGTCTTCAATGTTCGTTACCATTGATTTGAAAAAAAAAAAAAATCAACAATATCTTATTTCTTCCCCAGCCTTTGACGGCGACATCAATGAAGTCCAATAAGAATAAGCTATGGCAATACTAAGTAACGGAGAAGAACAATAATCCCAACACGTGAAATAACAAATTTGTTTATAGTTTTATTAATGATCGATTAAGGTTAATAAAATAAATAAAAAACTCATTGTTGCATGTGACACTATCTAACCAAATACTGTATCAATAATAATTCACAATTAAAGTTTTTTGAAACATTTTCACCTAACAGATTTGAAATTTCGTGCAACTTGCATAAAAACACTTATTTGGACACAACTTCTTTTTAAAAATGGAAATAATATTTATTTGGATACAACTTCTTTTTTAAAATGGAAATGATAACTTGTAACTCTTTGACAAATTAGGAAACGTAATTCCTTTTTTTATAAAGTAATAAATATCATTTCACGCGGATTCCACATCTTTTTCTAATACTTGGAAGGATGAAATGTAAAACTAACTAAAATATTGTTGAATTGAATTCCACTTATTTCTTTAAGACAGCAATAAATTAGATCGTTGACAAACACACACACAAAAAACAATAAATTAGATCAACACAAACTTATAAAGATTCTTTTTAAAAATTCTCTCACCTATATCCGGGAAATGCTTGCATCATCCACAGTATAACCACTTTTTATAAATAGAAATTTTCATTTAGTTCGATGGGAAATTTTTATGATCAAATTTTATGATACTTTGGTGTTTGGTGATAACGATCCTTACAACTAGCTAACTGATTTCTTAAAATAAAATTTGAAAATTTTACATTAATTCTGGAAGGTGAAATCGTGAAGATATCATGAAATTGTTATTTGTATTTTTGGTTTGAGGTGATGATGAATTACACATGTGAGCAAACTTGTTAATATATTTTGTTTGTAGATGTATGAATATTTTTGGCGTATTCGTATAAACCTACTTCAACCTATTATCGGAAATAATGCATGGTTTCACTCTACATACCCCAATTCTCTAAATAAATCTAAATAGATAAAGCTCTACAACAGAACTAACAAGTATTTTCAATTTACCATTTCTTTTCTAGGACTAGAACCAGGCCGAAGTCCTCAGCCGACTTAACCCGTCTGACTAGTCTCAGAGATGGGCCAGCCCAACTAGGAAAGCTTAGAAAAACTTGGTTTGTAAAGTACTAACCAAATTAAGTTTAAGGAAAAAACGGAAAATAAAATAAAACTCATGGATAACAAGTAAAACGTAAAGATGAATTGCATTAGACATGGACGAGGAGTCGAGAGGAGGATTATAACTATCTGCTTCTTGATGGCTGTTATTCTTTTGGTAACCTTGTTTCCAAATAACAACAGGACTGAAATGCTTGCACACTTTGACTAGTCAAATTGAAATGTCTTCGTAGCTCTAAGCTATGCAATATAAGTACTTGAAACCAGCAACAACATAACAGATGAATTGAATATTAGACATGGACGATGAGTCAAAAGCATCATATATGTCACTTTATTCCACAATAATAAAACCAAACATTTTTAGGAATTTTACGAGAGGCTCGCATCTCACACATTTTGGAAATGAAGAATCTAGATTCTAGATGGAGGGTGAGAGGTGGACGCCGAGAGCAGTGAGGTGGAGATGAGCGCATTTGCCATAAAAGCCGATGATCTTGGAGTCACCTCCTCCTCCGAGCGCGAAGTATCTCCCGTCAAAGAGTCCGTAGCGTGGCGTATTCATTCTCTTGTGCGTCCGGAATTCGATGGAGGTGATGCGGCTCTCATTGTAGGTCCCCTCCACGGCTTCGATGTAGTCATCTTCAGCGATTACAATCTGATAGTATACAAAAGAAAAACTAAAAATAAGCAAATCAAAATTATAAGTTGAATTACAATAAAATAAGAAATTTCACATACGTTGTTGTATGGAATATGGGTCGCATTCCCATGAACGGCACCGATTACAACCGCGTCACCTTTGCGGTAGTCACACTTGATATAGACCAAGCCAAGATCACCCCATCCGAAGTTTATTTTCTTCACATGGTCGAAGAAGCCGTCGTCCCACTCTTTTCCTCCAACTCCATTGCTCACTTCTACTCCCCTCGGGAGTGCGAAGCGGAACTCAGCTTGTTTTGTTATCGTGAACGTAGGAACTTGGACCAAACTGGGACAATAGGCACGGTGGCGAGGACAATAATGCTCAAACAACTCTTTGATTTCAATTTCATTGAACTTATCTCCCTTGGCAATATATATGCAAGCCTTTCCCTCCTTGTTATAACAACACAACACCAGACTGGGACTTTGACTTTTATCCTCGTCAATGAAGTAACTTGGCGGATACCAAAAGCCCACTCCTAAACTCGACCATTCAGGAACTGACACATTCATAAACTTGGTCCACTCCACAGCTTCTCCATGCCCATTTTTAATCTTCTCTTTTGTCACCCAAATCTCTATATTCCTTGTGATATAGTTTTTCTCTAAAAACGAAAATCGATCTATCCTGAAAACTGCAAGGGATATGTTATCTCGCTTATCAGCGTTTTTACTAGGCAAAATACAATAGGGTTTGAAACTCTCGGTAGAAAAATCAAAGCTTTGGATAAAATGCTCTTGCGACTCGAGATTATAAGCAACCCAATACAAAGTTCCGTTCAAGGATACACTACATAATGTGTCCTCTAACTTCCATTTATCGGAAGCAAACTCGTAATTTTTTTCTGCATGGGATCGAAGCTCGATGATACTAGCTTTGTTTGTTGTATTTTTATCCGAATTAGACGTAAAGATCTTGTAGTGCTTGTCGGGTCTACTATTGTCGTATCCCATCCCACTGAAACAGTGATAGCGTTCTTTGGATTGAATCCATTGAATTTGTCGCAACCATGGGTTGCAAATTCCGATCCCGTAACATGTAGCATAAATCAATAACCCGTCGCAATATTCGACTGTCACGGGCATATAAAGTTCATAACCGGGAATATGCGAGGGTAAGTCATGTACCTCTATAGATGGACATGGACCGTCAAGATTAACGTTCACCGAACAAAACTTGGATTCGGAAAGCAAGATAAACTGTGGACGGGCAGGACCCAAATCATTGTTGAAGAACCTCCTTTCGTTGAAAACATTGTTCCATCGTTTGCAAACTGATCTGAATCGAGCCTGGATTTTTACTGGAAGCAGAGAGAGTATTTTTTCCTCCAATTCCCACGGAAGTTGCTCTGCAGCTTGCATCATGTTTCTCTAACGGACGCGGTTTAAGATGATTTTCTGTATAAGCAATTACCGCATCACAATATAAGATTACTTATATAGGTGGATTTGCAGAAACTTATAACTTACATTGGTACTCTTACTACATAAAAGAGACTAAGAAAATCATAATTACAATAGATGGACAAAAATCAACTAAGAAGGAAAAGTTTTTTTTTTTAAATAAATAAAAATATCATAATTAGAAAAAGATCTATGAGGTAAGGGATTAAAAATAAAATAAATTATAAAGCAAATATGGCTATTTTAGATTTGATATGATATGAGTGACTAGGGGGGTTATTGGATTGATGATTTAAGAGGATTTGTTTTTTTTTTCCAAATCACCTCTTATTGGATCTAGTATTTATAAAAATCACTAACAATCCAAGGTTATTGAACTAATCATTTGTACAAATTCCTTAAAATCTCCTCTTATTGGAAAATTAGGATTTCACTAATAAAAACTGTTCTGAGGGATTTGTGAGAGATTTTCTAGTTAAAAACAAAAGAATCCAAATACCACCTTATGAGGTGAGATTTTCCAAATCCTCTTAAAACTTCATAGATTTGGATTTATCCAAATAACTCCAAATCATTGATACAATAAGCCCCCTAGATTTATATCCAGTAGACGAGTAGTACCTAATAAACTATACTCCTCTGTCACAGACAGAGGTCTTTGATTCTCCTTCATGTAATTTACAAAATTATGTGATATATCAGCTGTAGATCACAGGCACACAAAAAAGAGGTTAAAAGGGCCGTACAATATACAAACATGAAATATCCTTTGTGGCGATAGATCTCTCTGGTTTGCTTGTGATCAACGTTAGGGTTTCAGAAAAGAATCATGGGGGACCCTATTTTCCCCATTTTACTCCCAACAAAGGGCCCTATTAAGACAATTTTGTTTTCGAATTTGAGAGCCCAACTAAAAGCACGGCCGAATAATATTTCACTTCCGACATTTTTTTCTTTTGATTTTTTTTTTCTTTTTCAAATCCATACAATGTGTGCCAGTTCTGCAAAATATTATGATCCGCGCTAATATTACCGTGTACGTGTAGAGTATAGTCAAGCGAACATACATTATTCATTGAAGATCTACTTCTACAACTTATTTGTTTGTCTTGCTATGGTTGCTAATATATACACATTCTTCAACTCCACTGCTACATAGATCTTGTCTTTCTACGAGTAACTAATATCAGATCATACATAAGAAAATGTTTTATCATAAGAAGAAACATTTCCAGTATGTGGATGCGAAGCAGTTCAGTTCGGTGAGGCGTTCTTGTTGGAGCGGGAAGATTACAAGATTGTCGGGTTCTATAACCATGATGAGAAATCTGGTGTTTACGTGAAGCCAATCGATAACGCTTAACTAAGCTCCTTATATTTGCCTCTAGAATAATAACGTGAAAAAAGCTATATATGCTTATAGTACTCTCCTTAAGTTGATTCCTATTGTCAGCATTCTCATTCGTATTATGCCTTCTATTATATTATCAAAATAAAGTAGTATGTTTCAATTTATCACATTATTATCGGATGATGGAATTAATCTTGCTTTACTTTGTTGTCAATTTGGCTTTATGTTGAAACACCAACAACGATTTAATTAGGGGATCTTACGTCAAACAAAAAAGGAGAAATTTTATAGGACAAACTAAAAAGTTAACACAAATGCATGTAGCAAGTTCAAAAATATTTTCTCTCATTTTAATGCATGTACATATCATCGGGCAATTTAAACAAATCTCTTCACCAAAATTAAAATAGAAGTTTTTGGTTATTTGTAAACGGCAGGCAAGTAAAACATGACTTTTTCAATTTTTATTTTCCAACCTTTTACTCAAGGTAGATTACAGCTCTTTAATTGTAAAATGCTAACAGATGTTTTACACTGCGTGCCTATTAGATTTTGAGGTATTTATTCTAAATGAAATACGAGAGGCTCGCATCTCACACATCTTGGAAATGAAGAATCTAGAGGGAGGGTGAGAGATGGACGCCGAGAGCAGTGAGGTGGAGATGAGAGCGCCATAAAAACCGATGATCTTGGAGTCTCCTCCTCCTCCGAGCGCGAAGGATCTCCCGTCAAAGAGTCCGTAGCTTGACGTATTCATTCTCTTGTGCGTCCGGAATGCGATGAAGGTGATGTGGCTCTCATTGTAGGTCCCCTCCACGGCTTCGATGTAGTCATCTTCAGCGATTACAATCTGATAGTATACAAAAGAAAAACTAAAAATAAGCAAATCAAAATTATAAGTTGAATTACAATAAAATAAGAAATTTCACGTACGTTGTTGTATGGAATATGGGTCGCATTCCCATGAACGGCACCGACTACAACCGCGTCACCTTTGCGGTAGTCACACTTGATATAGACCAAGCCAAGATCACCCCATCCGAAGTTTATTTTCTTCACATGGTCGAATAAGCCGTCGTCCCACTCTTTTCCTCCAACTCCATTGCTCACTTCTACTCCCCTCGGGAGTGCGAAGCGGAACTCAGCTTGTTTTGTTATCGTGAACGTAGGAACTTGGACCAAACTGGGACAATAGGCACGGTGGCGAGGACAATAATGCTCAAACAACTCTTTGATTTCAATTTCACTGAACTTATCTCCCTTGGCAATATATATGCAAGCCTTTCTCTCCTTGTTATAACAACACAACACCAGACTGGGACTTTGACTTTTATCCTCGTCAATGAAGTAACTTGGCGGATACCAAAAGCCTACTCCTAAACTCGACCATTCAGGAACTGACACATTCATAAACTTGGTCCACTCCACAGCTTCTCCATCCCCATTTTTAATCTTCTCTTTTGTCACCCAAATCTCTATATTCCTTGTGATTATAGTTTTTCTCTAAAAACGAAAATCGATATATCCTGAAAACTGCAAGGGATATGTTATCTCGCTTATCAGCGTTTTTACTAGGCAAAATACAATAGGGTTTGAAACTCTCGGTAGAAAAATCAAAGCTTTGGATAAAATGCTCTTGCGACTCGAGATTATAAGCAACCCAATACAAAGTTCCGTTCAAGGATACACTACATAATGTGTCCGCTAACTTCCATTTATCGGAAGCAAACTCGTAATTTTTTTCTGCATGGGATCCAAGCTCGATGATACTAGCTTTGTAGGTTGTATTCCTATCCGAATTAGACGTAAAGATCTTGTAGTGCTTTTCGGGTCTACTATTGTCGTATCCCATCCCACTGAAACAGTGATAGCGTTCTTTGGATTGAATCCATTGAATTTGTCGCAACCATGGGTTGCAAATTCCGATCCCGTAAAATGTAGCATAAATCAATAACCCGTCGCAATATTCGACTGTCACGGGCATATAAAGTTCATAACCGGGAATATCCGAGGGTAAGTCATGTACCTCTATAAATCAATTTGGGAATCTCTTAGAGAGCTAAATCGATTTGGGAACTTAGGGATTTGAGAGTTTTCGATTTGGGGTTTTAGGAATTTTCTGTGGTTAGAGAACGACGTCATTTTATTTAACAGAGATGTTAAAATGAGTTTAACGATGCTTCTACTGTCTGTTAGGCAAGTTAACGATGGGTTTAATTTGGCCGAGTCAACAAAAGTTTGGGATTTAAAACGACATAAAGTTTGTCATTAAATTGGTTCACGGGAAAGTTGATGGTTTAAATGGCCGAATTTTTCCCTTACTTATAGGACCAGGTAAGTAACACACCGGTTTAGAAAGCATTTAGCGGGTTCACAAAAAATTATACTTCATTAATGCGTTGTAGTGCAACGGAACTACTCACTACTGTAGCAACAAATTATACTTCTCTCGTCTATGTTTAACATGCAATTCATCTTTTATGTCTCTCTATGCAAAAAAGATTTCATATAAACAAAAGTTATATGTACTAAAAAGAAAAGACTGTAATAAACAAAACTATATATAGGAAACATGTGTAATAAACAAAAAATCTAAGGGCCGACAAAAAACGAGAAAATCTAGGGTATCGGAGAAGTTAACATGCAAAATTATAAGGACGTTTTGTAATAAAATAAAACTATTAGACACAGATGTAAATAAACAAAAGTGAACTTGTGACTTGTGATGGGACCCATTTTTTTCCTTACGCTGTGAGTCCTGTGAGTCGAGATTTAAGCTCTATATAAGCACGCATATGATACACCTCTCTACATAACAACAATCAAAGCAATTTCGATCACCCAAAAAAAAAAAAAAAAAAAAAAAACAAACAGATTCAGAGCTAAGCTTTTAAAAGGTGAGAAAATCACTTTCTCTATATACACTCTATTAGTTTCGCGTTTCATTTCTTTTAACCTTCTTATTATTTAACTCTATCTGAATCTTTTTCAGCAGGAACAATGACTTCATATTCAGAGGGACCACTTGGATCAATACTTTCTGATAACCGTGGAGTTGCTTGGGATGACGGGGCCCACGATAATGTTCAGACGATACGAATCTATTACCATGCCCTTGGTATCAACACGGTCCAATTTGAATACAGAGACGGCACGAAAGGTGACGAACACGGAAACAGGAGGCCAGACACTGAAACGGAAACAAGGCAGGAGGTATCGGTTGTTGTTGTTTCTTCTTTTCTTTTTGTTTTTGTTTCTATTTCTTGTCCAGTATATCATGACCTTTTTCTTTTCTTTTTTGCTTCGTAGTTTTCTTTGGAAGAAGATGAATACCTCACAATGACATATGTAGAGAGCGGCCTAATTGGAATAAAAAACATTCTGTTCGAGACCAACAAGCGACGCATGGGATGCGGAGTGAATCCGAACGACCTAATTTACAGCCAAGAAGTAGCGGACGCTTTTGGGTCGACTGACGGGAAAACAAAGATCGTTGGCTTCCATGGCATTTACGGGAATCAATTCCTTCACAAAATTGGAGTCCATTGGGCTCCAGTCTAGTTGATGAGCGAGGACAAGTCTACACCGATCGAAGCAGCTATTATATAATCTTTGTCTTCGTCAAATTAAAATTAAAAATAAGAATATAAAACAAAATAGCTCTAACTATCTCGCTATTCCTAGTTTCCTTGGCTTCCAAGCCTTTAACTATGTTTTTCTTTTCTTTTGTCTTGTCGTTGTTCTTATGTTGCTATGAACTGTTTCGATGGAATAAATAAAAGTACGTACGTTTATTATATCTATTAATATTCTGAGATGGGTTGTCGTAGATTTGTCCAAGAAACATAAGGTTCAAACAAAAAACAAAATTTACATCAAAGTATAATGATCCATTGATCTATACACCTCTATTTTTTTTCACATTTAATTTGTCTTCAATGTTCGTTACCATTGATTTGAAAAAAAAAAAAAATCAACAATATCTTATTTCTTCCCCAGCCTTTGACGGCGACATCAATGAAGTCCAATAAGAATAAGCTATGGCAATACTAAGTAACGGAGAAGAACAATAATCCCAACACGTGAAATAACAAATTTGTTTATAGTTTTATTAATGATCGATTAAGGTTAATAAAATAAATAAAAAACTCATTGTTGCATGTGACACTATCTAACCAAATACTGTATCAATAATAATTCACAATTAAAGTTTTTTGAAACATTTTCACCTAACAGATTTGAAATTTCGTGCAACTTGCATAAAAACACTTATTTGGACACAACTTCTTTTTAAAAATGGAAATAATATTTATTTGGATACAACTTCTTTTTTAAAATGGAAATGATAACTTGTAACTCTTTGACAAATTAGGAAACGTAATTCCTTTTTTTATAAAGTAATAAATATCATTTCACGCGGATTCCACATCTTTTTCTAATACTTGGAAGGATGAAATGTAAAACTAACTAAAATATTGTTGAATTGAATTCCACTTATTTCTTTAAGACAGCAATAAATTAGATCGTTGACAAACACACACACAAAAAACAATAAATTAGATCAACACAAACTTATAAAGATTCTTTTTAAAAATTCTCTCACCTATATCCGGGAAATGCTTGCATCATCCACAGTATAACCACTTTTTATAAATAGAAATTTTCATTTAGTTCGATGGGAAATTTTTATGATCAAATTTTATGATACTTTGGTGTTTGGTGATAACGATCCTTACAACTAGCTAACTGATTTCTTAAAATAAAATTTGAAAATTTTACATTAATTCTGGAAGGTGAAATCGTGAAGATATCATGAAATTGTTATTTGTATTTTTGGTTTGAGGTGATGATGAATTACACATGTGAGCAAACTTGTTAATATATTTTGTTTGTAGATGTATGAATATTTTTGGCGTATTCGTATAAACCTACTTCAACCTATTATCGGAAATAATGCATGGTTTCACTCTACATACCCCAATTCTCTAAATAAATCTAAATAGATAAAGCTCTACAACAGAACTAACAAGTATTTTCAATTTACCATTTCTTTTCTAGGACTAGAACCAGGCCGAAGTCCTCAGCCGACTTAACCCGTCTGACTAGTCTCAGAGATGGGCCAGCCCAACTAGGAAAGCTTAGAAAAACTTGGTTTGTAAAGTACTAACCAAATTAAGTTTAAGGAAAAAACGGAAAATAAAATAAAACTCATGGATAACAAGTAAAACGTAAAGATGAATTGCATTAGACATGGACGAGGAGTCGAGAGGAGGATTATAACTATCTGCTTCTTGATGGCTGTTATTCTTTTGGTAACCTTGTTTCCAAATAACAACAGGACTGAAATGCTTGCACACTTTGACTAGTCAAATTGAAATGTCTTCGTAGCTCTAAGCTATGCAATATAAGTACTTGAAACCAGCAACAACATAACAGATGAATTGAATATTAGACATGGACGATGAGTCAAAAGCATCATATATGTCACTTTATTCCACAATAATAAAACCAAACATTTTTAGGAATTTTACGAGAGGCTCGCATCTCACACATTTTGGAAATGAAGAATCTAGATTCTAGATGGAGGGTGAGAGGTGGACGCCGAGAGCAGTGAGGTGGAGATGAGCGCATTTGCCATAAAAGCCGATGATCTTGGAGTCACCTCCTCCTCCGAGCGCGAAGTATCTCCCGTCAAAGAGTCCGTAGCGTGGCGTATTCATTCTCTTGTGCGTCCGGAATTCGATGGAGGTGATGCGGCTCTCATTGTAGGTCCCCTCCACGGCTTCGATGTAGTCATCTTCAGCGATTACAATCTGATAGTATACAAAAGAAAAACTAAAAATAAGCAAATCAAAATTATAAGTTGAATTACAATAAAATAAGAAATTTCACATACGTTGTTGTATGGAATATGGGTCGCATTCCCATGAACGGCACCGATTACAACCGCGTCACCTTTGCGGTAGTCACACTTGATATAGACCAAGCCAAGATCACCCCATCCGAAGTTTATTTTCTTCACATGGTCGAAGAAGCCGTCGTCCCACTCTTTTCCTCCAACTCCATTGCTCACTTCTACTCCCCTCGGGAGTGCGAAGCGGAACTCAGCTTGTTTTGTTATCGTGAACGTAGGAACTTGGACCAAACTGGGACAATAGGCACGGTGGCGAGGACAATAATGCTCAAACAACTCTTTGATTTCAATTTCATTGAACTTATCTCCCTTGGCAATATATATGCAAGCCTTTCCCTCCTTGTTATAACAACACAACACCAGACTGGGACTTTGACTTTTATCCTCGTCAATGAAGTAACTTGGCGGATACCAAAAGCCTACTCCTAAACTCGACCATTCAGGAACTGACACATTCATAAACTTGGTCCACTCCACAGCTTCTCCTTCCCCATTTTTAATCTTCTCTTTTGTCACCCAAATCTCTATATTCCTTGTGATATAGTTTTTCTCTAAAAACGAAAATCGATCTATCCTGAAAACTGCAAGGGATCTTTTATCTCGCTTATCAGCGTTTTTACTAGGCAAAATACAATAGGGTTTGAAACTCTTGGTAGAAAAATCAAAGCTTTGGATAAAATGCTCTTGCGACTCGAGATTATAAGCAACCCAATACAAAGTTCCGTTCAAGGATACACTACATAATGTGTCCGCTAACTCCCATTTATCGGAAGCAAACTCGTAATTTTTTTCTGCATGGGATCCAAGCTCGATGATACTAGCTTTGTAGGTTGTATTTCTATCCGAATTAGACGTAAAGATCTTGTAGTGCTTTTCGGGTCTACTATTGTCGTATCCCATCCCACTGAAACAGTGATAGCGTTCTTTGGATTGAATCCATTGAATTTGTCGCAACCATGGGTTGCAAATTCCGATCCCGTAAAATGTAGCATAAATCAATAACCCGTCGCAATATTCGACTGTCACGGGCATATAAAGTTCATAACCGGGAATATCCGAGGGTAAGTCATGTACCTCTATAAATCAATTTGGGAATCTCTTAGAGAGCTAAATCGATTTGGGAACTTAGGGATTTGAGAGTTTTCGATTTGGGGTTTTAGGAATTTTCTGTGGTTAGAGAACGACGTCATTTTATTTAACAGAGATGTTAAAATGAGTTTAACGATGCTTCTACTGTCTGTTAGGCAAGTTAACGATGGGTTTAATTTGGCCGAGTCAACAAAAGTTTGGGATTTAAAACGACATAAAGTTTGTCATTAAATTGGTTCACGGGAAAGTTGATGGTTTAAATGGCCGAATTTTTCCCTTACTTATAGGACCAGGTAAGTAACACACCGGTTTAGAAAGCATTTAGCGGGTTCACAAAAAATTATACTTCATTAATGCGTTGTAGTGCAACGGAACTACTCACTACTGTAGCAACAAATTATACTTCTCTCGTCTATGTTTAACATGCAATTCATCTTTTATGTCTCTCTATGCAAAAAAGATTTCATATAAACAAAAGTTATATGTACTAAAAAGAAAAGACTGTAATAAACAAAACTATATATAGGAAACATGTGTAATAAACAAAAAATCTAAGGGCCGACAAAAAACGAGAAAATCTAGGGTATCGGAGAAGTTAACATGCAAAATTATAAGGACGTTTTGTAATAAAATAAAACTATTAGACACAGATGTAAATAAACAAAAGTGAACTTGTGACTTGTGATGGGACCCATTTTTTTCCTTACGCTGTGAGTCCTGTGAGTCGAGATTTAAGCTCTATATAAGCACGCATATGATACACCTCTCTACATAACAACAATCAAAGCAATTTCGATCACCCAAAAAAAAAAAAAAAAAAAAAAAACAAACAGATTCAGAGCTAAGCTTTTAAAAGGTGAGAAAATCACTTTCTCTATATACACTCTATTAGTTTCGCGTTTCATTTCTTTTAACCTTCTTATTATTTAACTCTATCTGAATCTTTTTCAGCAGGAACAATGACTTCATATTCAGAGGGACCACTTGGATCAATACTTTCTGATAACCGTGGAGTTGCTTGGGATGACGGGGCCCACGATAATGTTCAGACGATACGAATCTATTACCATGCCCTTGGTATCAACACGGTCCAATTTGAATACAGAGACGGCACGAAAGGTGACGAACACGGAAACAGGAGGCCAGACACTGAAACGGAAACAAGGCAGGAGGTATCGGTTGTTGTTGTTTCTTCTTTTCTTTTTGTTTTTGTTTCTATTTCTTGTCCAGTATATCATGACCTTTTTCTTTTCTTTTTTGCTTCGTAGTTTTCTTTGGAAGAAGATGAATACCTCACAATGACATATGTAGAGAGCGGCCTAATTGGAATAAAAAACATTCTGTTCGAGACCAACAAGCGACGCATGGGATGCGGAGTGAATCCGAACGACCTAATTTACAGCCAAGAAGTAGCGGACGCTTTTGGGTCGACTGACGGGAAAACAAAGATCGTTGGCTTCCATGGCATTTACGGGAATCAATTCCTTCACAAAATTGGAGTCCATTGGGCTCCAGTCTAGTTGATGAGCGAGGACAAGTCTACACCGATCGAAGCAGCTATTATATAATCTTTGTCTTCGTCAAATTAAAATTAAAAATAAGAATATAAAACAAAATAGCTCTAACTATCTCGCTATTCCTAGTTTCCTTGGCTTCCAAGCCTTTAACTATGTTTTTCTTTTCTTTTGTCTTGTCGTTGTTCTTATGTTGCTATGAACTGTTTCGATGGAATAAATAAAAGTACGTACGTTTATTATATCTATTAATATTCTGAGATGGGTTGTCGTAGATTTGTCCAAGAAACATAAGGTTCAAACAAAAAACAAAATTTACATCAAAGTATAATGATCCATTGATCTATACACCTCTATTTTTTTTCACATTTAATTTGTCTTCAATGTTCGTTACCATTGATTTGAAAAAAAAAAAAAATCAACAATATCTTATTTCTTCCCCAGCCTTTGACGGCGACATCAATGAAGTCCAATAAGAATAAGCTATGGCAATACTAAGTAACGGAGAAGAACAATAATCCCAACACGTGAAATAACAAATTTGTTTATAGTTTTATTAATGATCGATTAAGGTTAATAAAATAAATAAAAAACTCATTGTTGCATGTGACACTATCTAACCAAATACTGTATCAATAATAATTCACAATTAAAGTTTTTTGAAACATTTTCACCTAACAGATTTGAAATTTCGTGCAACTTGCATAAAAACACTTATTTGGACACAACTTCTTTTTAAAAATGGAAATAATATTTATTTGGATACAACTTCTTTTTTAAAATGGAAATGATAACTTGTAACTCTTTGACAAATTAGGAAACGTAATTCCTTTTTTTATAAAGTAATAAATATCATTTCACGCGGATTCCACATCTTTTTCTAATACTTGGAAGGATGAAATGTAAAACTAACTAAAATATTGTTGAATTGAATTCCACTTATTTCTTTAAGACAGCAATAAATTAGATCGTTGACAAACACACACACAAAAAACAATAAATTAGATCAACACAAACTTATAAAGATTCTTTTTAAAAATTCTCTCACCTATATCCGGGAAATGCTTGCATCATCCACAGTATAACCACTTTTTATAAATAGAAATTTTCATTTAGTTCGATGGGAAATTTTTATGATCAAATTTTATGATACTTTGGTGTTTGGTGATAACGATCCTTACAACTAGCTAACTGATTTCTTAAAATAAAATTTGAAAATTTTACATTAATTCTGGAAGGTGAAATCGTGAAGATATCATGAAATTGTTATTTGTATTTTTGGTTTGAGGTGATGATGAATTACACATGTGAGCAAACTTGTTAATATATTTTGTTTGTAGATGTATGAATATTTTTGGCGTATTCGTATAAACCTACTTCAACCTATTATCGGAAATAATGCATGGTTTCACTCTACATACCCCAATTCTCTAAATAAATCTAAATAGATAAAGCTCTACAACAGAACTAACAAGTATTTTCAATTTACCATTTCTTTTCTAGGACTAGAACCAGGCCGAAGTCCTCAGCCGACTTAACCCGTCTGACTAGTCTCAGAGATGGGCCAGCCCAACTAGGAAAGCTTAGAAAAACTTGGTTTGTAAAGTACTAACCAAATTAAGTTTAAGGAAAAAACGGAAAATAAAATAAAACTCATGGATAACAAGTAAAACGTAAAGATGAATTGCATTAGACATGGACGAGGAGTCGAGAGGAGGATTATAACTATCTGCTTCTTGATGGCTGTTATTCTTTTGGTAACCTTGTTTCCAAATAACAACAGGACTGAAATGCTTGCACACTTTGACTAGTCAAATTGAAATGTCTTCGTAGCTCTAAGCTATGCAATATAAGTACTTGAAACCAGCAACAACATAACAGATGAATTGAATATTAGACATGGACGATGAGTCAAAAGCATCATATATGTCACTTTATTCCACAATAATAAAACCAAACATTTTTAGGAATTTTACGAGAGGCTCGCATCTCACACATTTTGGAAATGAAGAATCTAGATTCTAGATGGAGGGTGAGAGGTGGACGCCGAGAGCAGTGAGGTGGAGATGAGCGCATTTGCCATAAAAGCCGATGATCTTGGAGTCACCTCCTCCTCCGAGCGCGAAGTATCTCCCGTCAAAGAGTCCGTAGCGTGGCGTATTCATTCTCTTGTGCGTCCGGAATTCGATGGAGGTGATGCGGCTCTCATTGTAGGTCCCCTCCACGGCTTCGATGTAGTCATCTTCAGCGATTACAATCTGATAGTATACAAAAGAAAAACTAAAAATAAGCAAATCAAAATTATAAGTTGAATTACAATAAAATAAGAAATTTCACATACGTTGTTGTATGGAATATGGGTCGCATTCCCATGAACGGCACCGATTACAACCGCGTCACCTTTGCGGTAGTCACACTTGATATAGACCAAGCCAAGATCACCCCATCCGAAGTTTATTTTCTTCACATGGTCGAAGAAGCCGTCGTCCCACTCTTTTCCTCCAACTCCATTGCTCACTTCTACTCCCCTCGGGAGTGCGAAGCGGAACTCAGCTTGTTTTGTTATCGTGAACGTAGGAACTTGGACCAAACTGGGACAATAGGCACGGTGGCGAGGACAATAATGCTCAAACAACTCTTTGATTTCAATTTCATTGAACTTATCTCCCTTGGCAATATATATGCAAGCCTTTCCCTCCTTGTTATAACAACACAACACCAGACTGGGACTTTGACTTTTATCCTCGTCAATGAAGTAACTTGGCGGATACCAAAAGCCCACTCCTAAACTCGACCATTCAGGAACTGACACATTCATAAACTTGGTCCACTCCACAGCTTCTCCATGCCCATTTTTAATCTTCTCTTTTGTCACCCAAATCTCTATATTCCTTGTGATATAGTTTTTCTCTAAAAACGAAAATCGATCTATCCTGAAAACTGCAAGGGATCTTTTATCTCGCTTATCAGCGTTTTTACTAGGCAAAATACAATAGGGTTTGAAACTCTCGGTAGAAAAATCAAAGCTTTGGATAAAATGCTCTTGCGACTCGAGATTATAAGCAACCCAATACAAAGTTCCGTTCAAGGATACACTACATAATGTGTCCTCTAACTTCCATTTATCGGAAGCAAACTCGTAATTTTTTTCTGCATGGGATCGAAGCTCGATGATACTAGCTTTGTAGGTTGTATTTCTATCCGAATTAGACGTAAAGATCTTGTAGTGCTTGTCGGGTCTACTATTGTCGTATCCCATCCCACTGAAACAGTGATAGCGTTCTTTGGATTGAATCCATTGAATTTGTCGCAACCATGGGTTGCAAATTCCGATCCCGTAACATGTAGCATAAATCAATAACCCGTCGCAATATTCGACTGTCACGGGCATATAAAGTTCATAACCGGGAATATGCGAGGGTAAGTCATGTACCTCTATAGATGGACATGGACCGTCAAGATTAACGTTCACCGAACAAAACTTGGATTCGGAAAGCAAGATAAACTGTGGACGGGCAGGACCCAAATCATTGTTGAAGAACCTCCTTTCGTTGAAAACATTGTTCCATCGTTTGCAAACTGATCTGAATCGAGCCTGGATTTTTACTGGAAGCAGAGAGAGTATTTTTTCCTCCAATTCCCACGGAAGTTGCTCTGCAGCTTGCATCATGTTTCTCTAACGGACGCGGTTTAAGATGATTTTCTGTATAAGCAATTACCGCATCACAATATAAGATTACTTATATAGGTGGATTTGCAGAAACTTATAACTTACATTGGTACTCTTACTACATAAAAGAGACTAAGAAAATCATAATTACAATAGATGGACAAAAATCAACTAAGAAGGAAAAGTTTTTTTTTTTAAATAAATAAAAATATCATAATTAGAAAAAGATCTATGAGGTAAGGGATTAAAAATAAAATAAATTATAAAGCAAATATGGCTATTTTAGATTTGATATGATATGAGTGACTAGGGGGGTTATTGGATTGATGATTTAAGAGGATTTGTTTTTTTTTTCCAAATCACCTCTTATTGGATCTAGTATTTATAAAAATCACTAACAATCCAAGGTTATTGAACTAATCATTTGTACAAATTCCTTAAAATCTCCTCTTATTGGAAAATTAGGATTTCACTAATAAAAACTGTTCTGAGGGATTTGTGAGAGATTTTCTAGTTAAAAACAAAAGAATCCAAATACCACCTTATGAGGTGAGATTTTCCAAATCCTCTTAAAACTTCATAGATTTGGATTTATCCAAATAACTCCAAATCATTGATACAATAAGCCCCCTAGATTTATATCCAGTAGACGAGTAGTACCTAATAAACTATACTCCTCTGTCACAGACAGAGGTCTTTGATTCTCCTTCATGTAATTTACAAAATTATGTGATATATCAGCTGTAGATCACAGGCACACAAAAAAGAGGTTAAAAGGGCCGTACAATATACAAACATGAAATATCCTTTGTGGCGATAGATCTCTCTGGTTTGCTTGTGATCAACGTTAGGGTTTCAGAAAAGAATCATGGGGGACCCTATTTTCCCCATTTTACTCCCAACAAAGGGCCCTATTAAGACAATTTTGTTTTCGAATTTGAGAGCCCAACTAAAAGCACGGCCGAATAATATTTCACTTCCGACATTTTTTTCTTTTGATTTTTTTTTTCTTTTTCAAATCCATACAATGTGTGCCAGTTCTGCAAAATATTATGATCCGCGCTAATATTACCGTGTACGTGTAGAGTATAGTCAAGCGAACATACATTATTCATTGAAGATCTACTTCTACAACTTATTTGTTTGTCTTGCTATGGTTGCTAATATATACACATTCTTCAACTCCACTGCTACATAGATCTTGTCTTTCTACGAGTAACTAATATCAGATCATACATAAGAAAATGTTTTATCATAAGAAGAAACATTTCCAGTATGTGGATGCGAAGCAGTTCAGTTCGGTGAGGCGTTCTTGTTGGAGCGGGAAGATTACAAGATTGTCGGGTTCTATAACCATGATGAGAAATCTGGTGTTTACGTGAAGCCAATCGATAACGCTTAACTAAGCTCCTTATATTTGCCTCTAGAATAATAACGTGAAAAAGCTATATATGCTTATAGTACTCTCCTTAAGTTGATTCCTATTGTCAGCATTCTCATTCGTATTATGCCTTCTATTATATTATCAAAATAAAGTAGTATGTTTCAATTTATCACATTATTATCGGATGATGGAATTAATCTTGCTTTACTTTGTTGTCAATTTGGCTTTATGTTGAAACACCAACAACGATTTAATTAGGGGATCTTACGTCAAACAAAAAAGGAGAAATTTTATAGGACAAACTAAAAAGTTAACACAAATGCATGTAGCAAGTTCAAAAATATTTTCTCTCATTTTAATGCATGTACATATCATCGGGCAATTTAAACAAATCTCTTCACCAAAATTAAAATAGAAGTTTTTGGTTATTTGTAAACGGCAGGCAAGTAAAACATGACTTTTTCAATTTTTATTTTCCAACCTTTTACTCAAGGTAGATTACAGCTCTTTAATTGTAAAATGCTAACAGATGTTTTACACTGCGTGCCTATTAGATTTTGAGGTATTTATTCTAAATGAAATACGAGAGGCTCGCATCTCACACATCTTGGAAATGAAGAATCTAGAGGGAGGGTGAGAGATGGACGCCGAGAGCAGTGAGGTGGAGATGAGAGCGCCATAAAAACCGATGATCTTGGAGTCTCCTCCTCCTCCGAGCGCGAAGGATCTCCCGTCAAAGAGTCCGTAGCTTGACGTATTCATTCTCTTGTGCGTCCGGAATGCGATGAAGGTGATGTGGCTCTCATTGTAGGTCCCCTCCACGGCTTCGATGTAGTCATCTTCAGCGATTACAATCTGATAGTATACAAAAGAAAAACTAAAAATAAGCAAATCAAAATTATAAGTTGAATTACAATAAAATAAGAAATTTCACGTACGTTGTTGTATGGAATATGGGTCGCATTCCCATGAACGGCACCGACTACAACCGCGTCACCTTTGCGGTAGTCACACTTGATATAGACCAAGCCAAGATCACCCCATCCGAAGTTTATTTTCTTCACATGGTCGAATAAGCCGTCGTCCCACTCTTTTCCTCCAACTCCATTGCTCACTTCTACTCCCCTCGGGAGTGCGAAGCGGAACTCAGCTTGTTTTGTTATCGTGAACGTAGGAACTTGGACCAAACTGGGACAATAGGCACGGTGGCGAGGACAATAATGCTCAAACAACTCTTTGATTTCAATTTCACTGAACTTATCTCCCTTGGCAATATATATGCAAGCCTTTCTCTCCTTGTTATAACAACACAACACCAGACTGGGACTTTGACTTTTATCCTCGTCAATGAAGTAACTTGGCGGATACCAAAAGCCTACTCCTAAACTCGACCATTCAGGAACTGACACATTCATAAACTTGGTCCACTCCACAGCTTCTCCATCCCCATTTTTAATCTTCTCTTTTGTCACCCAAATCTCTATATTCCTTGTGATTATAGTTTTTCTCTAAAAACGAAAATCGATATATCCTGAAAACTGCAAGGGATATGTTATCTCGCTTATCAGCGTTTTTACTAGGCAAAATACAATAGGGTTTGAAACTCTCGGTAGAAAAATCAAAGCTTTGGATAAAATGCTCTTGCGACTCGAGATTATAAGCAACCCAATACAAAGTTCCGTTCAAGGATACACTACATAATGTGTCCGCTAACTTCCATTTATCGGAAGCAAACTCGTAATTTTTTTCTGCATGGGATCCAAGCTCGATGATACTAGCTTTGTAGGTTGTATTCCTATCCGAATTAGACGTAAAGATCTTGTAGTGCTTTTCGGGTCTACTATTGTCGTATCCCATCCCACTGAAACAGTGATAGCGTTCTTTGGATTGAATCCATTGAATTTGTCGCAACCATGGGTTGCAAATTCCGATCCCGTAAAATGTAGCATAAATCAATAACCCGTCGCAATATTCGACTGTCACGGGCATATAAAGTTCATAACCGGGAATATCCGAGGGTAAGTCATGTACCTCTATAAATCAATTTGGGAATCTCTTAGAGAGCTAAATCGATTTGGGAACTTAGGGATTTGAGAGTTTTCGATTTGGGGTTTTAGGAATTTTCTGTGGTTAGAGAACGACGTCATTTTATTTAACAGAGATGTTAAAATGAGTTTAACGATGCTTCTACTGTCTGTTAGGCAAGTTAACGATGGGTTTAATTTGGCCGAGTCAACAAAAGTTTGGGATTTAAAACGACATAAAGTTTGTCATTAAATTGGTTCACGGGAAAGTTGATGGTTTAAATGGCCGAATTTTTCCCTTACTTATAGGACCAGGTAAGTAACACACCGGTTTAGAAAGCATTTAGCGGGTTCACAAAAAATTATACTTCATTAATGCGTTGTAGTGCAACGGAACTACTCACTACTGTAGCAACAAATTATACTTCTCTCGTCTATGTTTAACATGCAATTCATCTTTTATGTCTCTCTATGCAAAAAAGATTTCATATAAACAAAAGTTATATGTACTAAAAAGAAAAGACTGTAATAAACAAAACTATATATAGGAAACATGTGTAATAAACAAAAAATCTAAGGGCCGACAAAAAACGAGAAAATCTAGGGTATCGGAGAAGTTAACATGCAAAATTATAAGGACGTTTTGTAATAAAATAAAACTATTAGACACAGATGTAAATAAACAAAAGTGAACTTGTGACTTGTGATGGGACCCATTTTTTTCCTTACGCTGTGAGTCCTGTGAGTCGAGATTTAAGCTCTATATAAGCACGCATATGATACACCTCTCTACATAACAACAATCAAAGCAATTTCGATCACCCAAAAAAAAAAAAAAAAAAAAAAAACAAACAGATTCAGAGCTAAGCTTTTAAAAGGTGAGAAAATCACTTTCTCTATATACACTCTATTAGTTTCGCGTTTCATTTCTTTTAACCTTCTTATTATTTAACTCTATCTGAATCTTTTTCAGCAGGAACAATGACTTCATATTCAGAGGGACCACTTGGATCAATACTTTCTGATAACCGTGGAGTTGCTTGGGATGACGGGGCCCACGATAATGTTCAGACGATACGAATCTATTACCATGCCCTTGGTATCAACACGGTCCAATTTGAATACAGAGACGGCACGAAAGGTGACGAACACGGAAACAGGAGGCCAGACACTGAAACGGAAACAAGGCAGGAGGTATCGGTTGTTGTTGTTTCTTCTTTTCTTTTTGTTTTTGTTTCTATTTCTTGTCCAGTATATCATGACCTTTTTCTTTTCTTTTTTGCTTCGTAGTTTTCTTTGGAAGAAGATGAATACCTCACAATGACATATGTAGAGAGCGGCCTAATTGGAATAAAAA
The DNA here is from genome assembly GCA_026724425.1 of Erythrophleum ivorense. Lineage (NCBI taxonomy): Eukaryota > Viridiplantae > Streptophyta > Magnoliopsida > Fabales > Fabaceae > Erythrophleum > Erythrophleum ivorense. The sequence continues at coordinate 1,563,697 of JAIUCV010000102.1, forward strand.
ACATTCTGTTCGAGACCAACAAGCGACGCATGGGATGCGGAGTGAATCCGAACGACCTAATTTACAGCCAAGAAGTAGCGGACGCTTTTGGGTCGACTGACGGGAAAACAAAGATCGTTGGCTTCCATGGCATTTACGGGAATCAATTCCTTCACAAAATTGGAGTCCATTGGGCTCCAGTCTAGTTGATGAGCGAGGACAAGTCTACACCGATCGAAGCAGCTATTATATAATCTTTGTCTTCGTCAAATTAAAATTAAAAATAAGAATATAAAACAAAATAGCTCTAACTATCTCGCTATTCCTAGTTTCCTTGGCTTCCAAGCCTTTAACTATGTTTTTCTTTTCTTTTGTCTTGTCGTTGTTCTTATGTTGCTATGAACTGTTTCGATGGAATAAATAAAAGTACGTACGTTTATTATATCTATTAATATTCTGAGATGGGTTGTCGTAGATTTGTCCAAGAAACATAAGGTTCAAACAAAAAACAAAATTTACATCAAAGTATAATGATCCATTGATCTATACACCTCTATTTTTTTTCACATTTAATTTGTCTTCAATGTTCGTTACCATTGATTTGAAAAAAAAAAAAAATCAACAATATCTTATTTCTTCCCCAGCCTTTGACGGCGACATCAATGAAGTCCAATAAGAATAAGCTATGGCAATACTAAGTAACGGAGAAGAACAATAATCCCAACACGTGAAATAACAAATTTGTTTATAGTTTTATTAATGATCGATTAAGGTTAATAAAATAAATAAAAAACTCATTGTTGCATGTGACACTATCTAACCAAATACTGTATCAATAATAATTCACAATTAAAGTTTTTTGAAACATTTTCACCTAACAGATTTGAAATTTCGTGCAACTTGCATAAAAACACTTATTTGGACACAACTTCTTTTTAAAAATGGAAATAATATTTATTTGGATACAACTTCTTTTTTAAAATGGAAATGATAACTTGTAACTCTTTGACAAATTAGGAAACGTAATTCCTTTTTTTATAAAGTAATAAATATCATTTCACGCGGATTCCACATCTTTTTCTAATACTTGGAAGGATGAAATGTAAAACTAACTAAAATATTGTTGAATTGAATTCCACTTATTTCTTTAAGACAGCAATAAATTAGATCGTTGACAAACACACACACAAAAAACAATAAATTAGATCAACACAAACTTATAAAGATTCTTTTTAAAAATTCTCTCACCTATATCCGGGAAATGCTTGCATCATCCACAGTATAACCACTTTTTATAAATAGAAATTTTCATTTAGTTCGATGGGAAATTTTTATGATCAAATTTTATGATACTTTGGTGTTTGGTGATAACGATCCTTACAACTAGCTAACTGATTTCTTAAAATAAAATTTGAAAATTTTACATTAATTCTGGAAGGTGAAATCGTGAAGATATCATGAAATTGTTATTTGTATTTTTGGTTTGAGGTGATGATGAATTACACATGTGAGCAAACTTGTTAATATATTTTGTTTGTAGATGTATGAATATTTTTGGCGTATTCGTATAAACCTACTTCAACCTATTATCGGAAATAATGCATGGTTTCACTCTACATACCCCAATTCTCTAAATAAATCTAAATAGATAAAGCTCTACAACAGAACTAACAAGTATTTTCAATTTACCATTTCTTTTCTAGGACTAGAACCAGGCCGAAGTCCTCAGCCGACTTAACCCGTCTGACTAGTCTCAGAGATGGGCCAGCCCAACTAGGAAAGCTTAGAAAAACTTGGTTTGTAAAGTACTAACCAAATTAAGTTTAAGGAAAAAACGGAAAATAAAATAAAACTCATGGATAACAAGTAAAACGTAAAGATGAATTGCATTAGACATGGACGAGGAGTCGAGAGGAGGATTATAACTATCTGCTTCTTGATGGCTGTTATTCTTTTGGTAACCTTGTTTCCAAATAACAACAGGACTGAAATGCTTGCACACTTTGACTAGTCAAATTGAAATGTCTTCGTAGCTCTAAGCTATGCAATATAAGTACTTGAAACCAGCAACAACATAACAGATGAATTGAATATTAGACATGGACGATGAGTCAAAAGCATCATATATGTCACTTTATTCCACAATAATAAAACCAAACATTTTTAGGAATTTTACGAGAGGCTCGCATCTCACACATTTTGGAAATGAAGAATCTAGATTCTAGATGGAGGGTGAGAGGTGGACGCCGAGAGCAGTGAGGTGGAGATGAGCGCATTTGCCATAAAAGCCGATGATCTTGGAGTCACCTCCTCCTCCGAGCGCGAAGTATCTCCCGTCAAAGAGTCCGTAGCGTGGCGTATTCATTCTCTTGTGCGTCCGGAATTCGATGGAGGTGATGCGGCTCTCATTGTAGGTCCCCTCCACGGCTTCGATGTAGTCATCTTCAGCGATTACAATCTGATAGTATACAAAAGAAAAACTAAAAATAAGCAAATCAAAATTATAAGTTGAATTACAATAAAATAAGAAATTTCACATACGTTGTTGTATGGAATATGGGTCGCATTCCCATGAACGGCACCGATTACAACCGCGTCACCTTTGCGGTAGTCACACTTGATATAGACCAAGCCAAGATCACCCCATCCGAAGTTTATTTTCTTCACATGGTCGAAGAAGCCGTCGTCCCACTCTTTTCCTCCAACTCCATTGCTCACTTCTACTCCCCTCGGGAGTGCGAAGCGGAACTCAGCTTGTTTTGTTATCGTGAACGTAGGAACTTGGACCAAACTGGGACAATAGGCACGGTGGCGAGGACAATAATGCTCAAACAACTCTTTGATTTCAATTTCATTGAACTTATCTCCCTTGGCAATATATATGCAAGCCTTTCCCTCCTTGTTATAACAACACAACACCAGACTGGGACTTTGACTTTTATCCTCGTCAATGAAGTAACTTGGCGGATACCAAAAGCCTACTCCTAAACTCGACCATTCAGGAACTGACACATTCATAAACTTGGTCCACTCCACAGCTTCTCCTTCCCCATTTTTAATCTTCTCTTTTGTCACCCAAATCTCTATATTCCTTGTGATATAGTTTTTCTCTAAAAACGAAAATCGATCTATCCTGAAAACTGCAAGGGATCTTTTATCTCGCTTATCAGCGTTTTTACTAGGCAAAATACAATAGGGTTTGAAACTCTTGGTAGAAAAATCAAAGCTTTGGATAAAATGCTCTTGCGACTCGAGATTATAAGCAACCCAATACAAAGTTCCGTTCAAGGATACACTACATAATGTGTCCGCTAACTCCCATTTATCGGAAGCAAACTCGTAATTTTTTTCTGCATGGGATCCAAGCTCGATGATACTAGCTTTGTAGGTTGTATTTCTATCCGAATTAGACGTAAAGATCTTGTAGTGCTTGTCGGGTCTACTATTGTCGTATCCCATCCCACTGAAACAGTGATAGCGTTCTTTGGACTGAATCCATTGAATTTGTTGCAACCATGGGTTGCAAATTCCGATCCCGTAAAATGTAGCATAAATCAATAACCCGTCGCAATATTCGACTGTCACGGGCATATAAAGTTCATAACCGGGAATATCCGAGGGTAAGTCATGTACCTCTATAGATGGACATGGACCGTCAAGATTAACGTTCACCGAACAAAACTTGGATTCGGAAAGCAAGATAAACTGTGGACGGGCAGGACCCAAATCATTGTTGAAGAACCTCCTTTCGTTGAAAACATTGTTCCATCGTTTGCAAACTGATCTGAATCGAGCCTGGATTTTTACTGGAAGCAGAGAGAGTATTTTTTCCTCCAATTCCCACGGAAGTTGCTCTGCAGCTTGCATCATGTTTCTCTAACGGACGCGGTTTAAGATGATTTTCTGTATAAGCAATTACCGCATCACAATATAAGATTACTTATATAGGTGGATTTGCAGAAACTTATAACTTACATTGGTACTCTTACTACATAAAAGAGACTAAGAAAATCATAATTACAAAAGATGGACAAAAATCAACTAAGAAGGAAAAGTTTTTTTTTTAAATAAATAAAAATATCATAATTAGAAAAAGATCTATGAGGTAAGGGATTAAAAATAAAATAAATTATAAAGCAAATATGGCTATTTTAGATTTGATATGATATGAGTGAAGATCAAAAGAGAAGTGATGATTTAAGAGTATTTGTTTTTTTTTCCAAATCACCTCTTATTGGATCTAGTATTTATAAAAATCACTAACAATCCAAGGTTATTGAACTAATCATTTGTACAAATTCCTTAAAATCTCCTCTTATTGGAAAATTAGGATTTCACTAATAAAAACTGTTTTGAGGGATTTGTGAGAGATTTTATAGTTAAAAACAAAAGAATCCAAATACCACCTTATGAGGTGAGATTTTCCAAATCCTCTTAAAACTTCATAGATTTGGATTTATCCAAATAACTCCAAATCATTGATACAATAAGCCCCCTAGATTTATATCCAGTAGACGAGTAGTACCTAATAAACTATACTCCTCTGTCACAGACAGAGGTCTTTGATTCTCCTTCATGTAATTTACAAAATTATGTGATATATCAGCTGTAGATCACAGGCACACAAAAAAGAGGTTAAAAGGGCCGTACAATATACAAACATGAAATATCCTTTGTGGCGATAGATCTCTCTGGTTTGCTTGTGATCAACATTAGGGTTTCAGAAAAGAATCATGGGGGACCCTATTTTCCCCATTTTACTCCCAACAAAGGGCCCTATTAAGACAATTTTGTTTTCGAATTTGAGAGCCCAACTAAAAGCACGGCCGAATAATATTTCACTTCCGACATTTTTTTCTTTTGATTTTTTTTTTCTTTTTCAAATCCATACAATGTGTGCCAGTTCTGCAAAATATTATGATCCGCGCTAATATTACCGTGTACGTGTAGAGTATAGTCAAGCGAACATACATTATTCATTGAAGATCTACTTCTACAACTTATTTGTTTGTCTTGCTATGGTTGCTAATATATACACATTCTTCAACTCCACTGCTACATAGATCTTGTCTTTCTACGAGTAACTAATATCAGATCATACATAAGAAAATGTTTTATCATAAGAAGAAACATTTCCAGTATGTGGATGCGAAGCAGTTCAGTTCGGTGAGGCGTTCTTGTTGGAGCGGGAAGATTACAAGATTGTCGGGTTCTATAACCATGATGAGAAATCTGGTGTTTACGTGAAGCCAATCGATAACGCTTAACTAAGCTCCTTATATTTGCCTCTAGAATAATAACGTGAAAAAAGCTATATATGCTTATAGTACTCTCCTTAAGTTGATTCCTATTGTCAGCATTCTCATTCGTATTATGCCTTCTATTATATTATCAAAATAAAGTAGTATGTTTCAATTTATCACATTATTATCGGATGATGGAATTAATCTTGCTTTACTTTGTTGTCAATTTGGCTTTATGTTGAAACACCAACAACGATTTAATCAGGGGATCTTACGTCAAACAAAAAAGGAGAAATTTTATAGGACAAACTATAAAGTTAACACAAATGCATGTAGCAAGTTCAAAAATATTTTCTCTCATTTTAATGCATGTACATATCATCGGGCAATTTAAACAAATCTCTTCACCAAAATTAAAATAGAAGTTTTTGGTTATTTGTAAACGGCAGGCAAGTAAAACATGACTTTTTCAATTTTTATTTTCCAACCTTTTACTCAAGGTAGATTACAGCTCTTTAATTGTAAAATGCTAACAGATGTTTTACACTGCGTGCCTATTAGATTTTGAGGTATTTATTCTAAATGAAATACGAGAGGCTCGCATCTCACACATCTTGGAAATGAAGAATCTAGAGGGAGGGTGAGAGATGGACGCCGAGAGCAGTGAGGTGGAGATGAGAGCGCCATAAAAACCGATGATCTTGGAGTCTCCTCCTCCTCCGAGCGCGAAGGATCTCCCGTCAAAGAGTCCGTAGCTTGACGTATTCATTCTCTTGTGCGTCCGGAATGCGATGAAGGTGATGTGGCTCTCATTGTAGGTCCCCTCCACGGCTTCGATGTAGTCATCTTCAGCGATTACAATCTGATAGTATACAAAAGAAAAACTAAAAATAAGCAAATCAAAATTATAAGTTGAATTACAATAAAATAAGAAACAGTGATAGCGTTCTTTGGATTGAATCCATTGAATTTGTCGCAACCATGGGTTGCAAATTCCGATCCCGTAAAATGTAGCATAAATCAATAACCCGTCGCAATATTCGACTGTCACGGGCATATAAAGTTCATAACCGGGAATATCCGAGGGTAAGTCATGTACCTCTATAGATGGACATGGACCGTCAAGATTAACGTTCACCGAACAAAACTTGGATTCGGAAAGCAAGATAAACTGTGGACGGGCAGGACCCAAATCATTGTTGAAGAACCTCCTTTCGTTGAAAACACTGTTCCATCGTTTACAAACTGATCTGAATCGAGCCTGGATTTTTACTGGATGCAGAGAGAGTATTTTTTCCTCCAATTCCCACGGAAGTTGCTCTGCAGCTTGCATCATGTTTCTCTAACGGACGCGGTTTAAGATGATTTTCTGTATAAGCAATTACCGCATCACAATATAAGATTATTTGAATAGCAGAAACTTACAACTTGCATTGTTCTCTTACTACGTAAAGAAACTAAGAAAATCATAATTACAATAGGTGACAAAAAAAATGAACAAGACGTAAAAAGTTTTTTTTTTTTTAAATAAGAAGATCATAATTAGAAAAAAAATATGTGAGGTGATTAAAAAAAACAAATATATTATTTTTGTTGTTAAATGGTAATTATATATTTTAGATTTGATATGAGTGACAAGATTTATATCTAGTTATAATAACTATTTATCCTTCTCTGAAAAATTATTTTCTGTGATACTCTCAGATATGTTTAATGTTTCTGCATTTGTACCTTCTAACTAGATTCCCTGAAAACATTTGTCATAGCTGTCTTTGATTCTCCTTCACGTAATTGTCTAATTGATCATCTCGGGAAGACGTTAGAGATTCTCACAGCAGAACAAGTAGAGCTATATTTACAAAATTATGTTGTTAATCGGCAATAGATCACACACACACGAAAAAGTTTGACTCTGGTTTGCTTGCGTTCAACGTTTAGGGTTTCAGCGAAATGGAAAGGAGAACCCTATTTCCCCATTTTACTCCCAAAAAAGGGCCCAATAAAAAGTACGGCCCAGTAATATTTTCACTTCCGACATTTTTGATTTTTGTATTATGGCATCCTAATATTACTTCTACAGCATGTTTGAAGCCAAAATGCAATCTTTCTATATATACATATATACATTCTTCAACTCCACTACACAGATCTTCTGTCTTTCTATGAGTAACTAATGTCAGATCAAACATAAGATAATGTGTTTCATACATAGCAGTGGTCTTATATAATACAGATGCTATGAACATGTTCCCATGTACCCGTTGCTGCCTCCGGAACTTCCATTCATCACAGCGCCAGGTAAATCACGAACCAAAAACTTCACCGTTTGTTTTCTCATACCGTTTAATATCTCTAAGCATTCATGGAGATCAGAATCTGTGACAAGCATCACCCATTCTTCTTCATCATCCAAGTATTTCAACTGAAACGCGCCGTCTTGCAGCTTGAAACGCATACCGACTTCTTTATAGAGCTGAGAGCAACCAAAAACGTACGGATCAAGCTTGAAACGTACAGTGTCGTCTCTGTAAGTGGCTTTTACGGTTAGTATTGATCCACTCTCGCCGCTGTTGTTATGAGTTCTTGTTTGGCTCCAATCTTGTTCCATGGAATTAGATGAACTTCCAACCACAACCGCACCTGAACCGTTCGACGAATCCGACATGCTGCTGGAGATTGATTGGTTTGGTTCAGCAATACCAATACCACACTCGTTTCTTGCGTTTTGTCTATCATCTGCAAGTGCTAGAGAGCTCAAACACCTTCGCACACAAATGTCTTTATCTTTCTTTACCTCTTCACTCCTCTTTCTTATATCGAAATCATCGCTATAGTTGAAGCTAGGCTGTCTGTTCATCCAAGACCATGGCTCCACCAAGGATCCTGAGAACATTAAAAACAGCTTATTAGATAGATTCTTCACCATGTTTTTATATACACTATATACTTATTCTTACCTTGTCCTGCTTGGTTTGTTTCAAGACACTCCTCCAACTTAACCTCACCACCGTCATTAGACTTAGCTTTCAAAAGCTCTAATGCATCGTCATGGTGAGAAGACAGACTCTTTTGAGAATCAAACTCTTGTATAAAAGGGCCAACTGCTACAAATTCCCCTGTTACCGAGTCAAACTTCAGTCCTCCGTCTACACCTTGAACAGAGTCCAGCACCGTCTGTATCTTCCTCAGTGACCTATTCACTTTGTTAATCTTGCGAGATGGCCACCTCATGATTCCGTGTTGTCTGCATATACGTTTTAGTGTAGTCGGACAAACTGCAAAAGAGAGCATACAAGTCAACAATTGAGTTGTTTGTAGAGAAATCAAGCAACGAGAACAGCAAATCTCACCACCAAGGCTCTTTGCAGCATCCTTTAGGCTTCCAGAGAAGTATTGTTGGAGAACGATTAAGCTCACATTCTTCTCTGTACTGCTTTTCTTCTTCTCTGATCTTCTTGTTCCGCTAATTTCCTTATGAAAGATATAAGAAAAGTTCCCTGAGAACTTGCTAATGTATATCTACGGGCCATTATCAAATGAATTCAGATACATTATATGTACCTGTTGAAGAGTTCCCTGAGAGCTTGCTATATCATTTGCTGTATCAGAGGAGATGTTCAAGAAGATATTTCTAGAAGAGTTGACATCAGTATCCAGCAATGTTGTCTGAAAGCTTCCTTCGGATACATTAGCCTGTGGGAGATTTGACATTATCTCTCCACTACGAAATCCAACTTCATCTGAAACTGTTCTCAGAGTCCGACAGATTCTCTGCATCGTGCCCGAGAGACTGTCCAGCAAAAGCTGTTGTTCTGAGCTTCCCTTCATACTCACAGGCAAGAAAAACTCAAGTATATAATCGTTGTCGCCGGTGAATGTGCTCCTAAGTTTGGTAGCAACTGCAGCATTCAGGCCAAACTTTCGAGCATGCTGAACAAGAGGGTACTCGCAGATATCAAACGTCTTCACATCGGATGAGAAAGAGGGTTTGTTTGATACGAGTGCTTTGCCAACAATTCCTTGCCCTTCTCTCAGATAATGCTCCAAACACGCATTCACAAAACCTTCCATTTCCACATCATTAACATAACATGCTGTCTCTTCTACGCAAAGAAGAGAGCTTTCCTCTGAGCTTTTCCCATAAACTTTGACCAAGTCATCGCTCGCTCCCTTAGAGTAACTACATGGAATCCAAGCTAGAGCTAAAGGCAACCTATGTGCATGGCACACTGCTCGGAGAACGTCTCTTATTTCAGCCAAAGCTTCTTTTTGATTGCTCGACAGGTACTGCAACACAAAGACACCATTAGATTTAAGCAGAGACCAAAAGAAAACATAATCCTTATTGTTTTTGTTTAGATGTACCTGACGACGAGGAATACTTGATGTCTGCAAGTTCACGGCCTGACAAGGATAAAGAAAACATGAATCAAGCTACGATCATTGTTTCATATGGTACAAGCAAACACGCATACACACAAAGAGAAGCGAGAGAGAAGTTGGTTTTAACCTGAAGAGCACGGCAAACAGAGTCCATCTCCAAATCAAAGTTTGGTTTCTCCCTACATGTTACAAGTTCTAGAACAGCACAACAAGAAGTCCCAGATGCTTCAAGAACAGGGATAGCAATCGAACCACGGACTTCGTTATCAAGCGCATGCTTCATCCTTAAATACTCAACAGTCTTGTAATACATGACGTTTGATGTCCACTCAGGAACACCAGAGATAAAGACTCTCCCTGGAAGACCTGGAGAAGAGTATTGGTTTGCTTCTGCAGAGAAAGTGAATTTCCTCGACACTTCTCGGTATCCAGATAGCCTCGAGTCAAGCAAGTACGCCTGATCACTAGTACTAAGCATGAACTGATCTCCAGTCTTGATCGGAGTCCAAAACTGTGCAAGAATTCCCTCTCCAGAGAACTCCATGAATAAACTTAATGCCTTAAGCATCCTCTCATCGAGTGAATAGCTCAATGACCTTGGAACACTACAGTCTACCGCAACGGTTAAACTATTCTTCTTGCTTCGTTTACCACTTATGTTCTCAGTATCAGATAAGCAATAAAACGGAGAGCTCATCTCTTGTACCGGTCTTTTTTCACCAACGAAAGATCCTTCTAAACCATTGAAAGAACAAACAGGATCTTGAAAACTAGCAAGAGGCGTAGTAGTAGTAGTAGGAGGAGGTTGAGAGGTGGTGGGTAAACCGTATTGAGTGAACAAGATATCTGTAGCGGAAGGAGTATTGCACCAAGAACCAAAAGATTCAAAATTCATAAGCTCTGAAGAGCTAAACATATCTTCTTCTTCTTCTTGTTCAGAGATCAAATTCTTAACCCAACCATCCATTTCCTCTGTTGGAATTTCTGGAAAACAGAAACCTTTTCCTCTGGATGTTGATGGGTTTTCCATTCTTTTTGATGGTTAGGTTTTGACCCAAAAGACTCTCAAACAGAGTATTTGCAAATGAATTGATCTCTTGGTAAGACTGGTCTTTATTAGCAGATTGATTCAATACCCTTCAGAAGAGAGAAAATCACAAACACCAGATTAAATATAAATACTCTTAAAAGTTCCCAAATTTATAATTTAAACAAGCACTAACTCAGAAACAAGACAAACTTCACCGCAAGGAAAACAAAAAAAATAAATTCTTAAATCCCAGAATTGAATATCCTAAACATTTTGTTATTGTATGGTCGAAAAACACGAAAGCAACAGCACATTTAAGTGGAATTCAAAAATTATCTTAGCTCATCCAATTGCAAAAGTAAACAAAAATATAAAACTCAGCGAAGCAAGTTATGTTATGGGTTGTACAAGTGAACCTGGAGCATGAAGCTATAAGAGAGTGTACAAGAGTAGAACAAAGGCGAAAGTTGAGTGTATTCTGGGAGAGAAAGTTTAAGGCAGCGAGCGAGAGGAAAGATAAAAGAGGAAACTTTTTATATTGTAAGAAAATAGTGAAACCGATTTGGTTCAGTTAGCGGAAATTGCGCTGCAAGCTTACTCTTAAGCTCGTGGGAGCTACATCAGCAGAGAGAAAGACGGTTCCATTAATGGAGGATAGAATCCGAGCTTCTTCTTTTTTAACAGATGGGGAAGGTGAAAAATGTAGTCTTTTTTTCTTGATAAACGAACGGATCGAATCGTGATTTTAAATCGCGGTTTTAATTAAATGACTGGTTGTAGTATTTTAATTTTCATCTCTGCTTTTGGTGTGCGTGCGTGAGTCACCGAGCCGTAAAAAAACGATGCGTGTTAATCGACCCCACCACCACGGATGACGTAATGAGAAAAGTTATTGATATTTAATTATTATTATTGTTTTTTTCTTTAAGGTGTCGCCTTCTAAAAAATAAGGGATTAATGTAGGTAAGCTTTTCAGTTTTCACTCGAAATCGTAGAATGCTATATTACTAGGGATTTTATACTTCTAAAATGTGTATTTCACTTTTTTTTATATCGTTTAATTACTCTAATCTTTTTTTGGTGTGATCACACTTTTTTTTGAGGAAATTTGGACCAATATTATCTAAACTGAAAATAATTTGAAAACTAACCTTTTTTTAAAATGTTGGAAAACTAATATTTTTAGTATTTGAAATTATCAAAATACTTTCGATTATTTCAGACATAATGTTTTTTTAAAAAAAATCGTTTATATTATTTTAAAATTATTCAGTTGAAAAAAAATATTTTTCTGTTATTTTAAAGATATTCTAAACAGTTATTTGTATTTTATTATAATAAAAACTTAAGGGAAAATGTGGTATATTCCAGCATATAAGGAATATAATCTAAAAAAATCTACAACAACAAAAAAAACATATTCAGAAGATCTTATTTGAAATGTAATTTATCTGATAAATAATTATTAGAAAATTTACTTAGCAAAAATACGTGCTTCTTGTTCAGTTCAATAGCAAAAATATATCAATATAAAAAAGTGATGTTATTGAACGATATATTATGATATATGTGTTGTTATTTATAGAGTTTAATTGCTATTTATGATAAATACAAATATATATTAAAATATTTTTTTCTTGTTTTGTGATAATCTCTTTTGATATATCTAAAATTTCAATTATTATTTAATTTAAATTCAATATCTTAATTATAAAAGAAATTCGTTTTTATTATTATTAATTTAAAAAAACTGATAATGGTTTTATTGTCTTTTCACTTATTAAAAAATTTTATTTTTGAACATTTTTAAAACAAGGGTTAGTTTTCAAATTAAAATTATTTTTTAGAATATTAAACCAACTCTCTTTTTTTTTATCTCAATTTGTGTGATTACACTATTTATTACCAATCAAAACAATAGTTAGAGAATGATTCCTAGAATAATAAAAGTCTTAGCGGTAAAATCAATGGAACTAATTTAACTGAATAACCGTGAAACGTTAAATATTGATTCTTAATGCATGAAGGAAAACTCGAAGTTAGGTAGCTTTACAAGATGTTTTATGGCATTTCGTCTTGTATGGATCTTCCAGGGACCAATTAGAGGTAAAATAAAAGCTACGTTACCTAAGTTTTATAGAATCGTATTTCAAAATACTTTGAACCGTAGATATCAATTTTCATAGAACAGTAGAAAAACAAAAAAAAAACAAAAAAAAGGTGTAACAAAGAGAGTTTGAGAGATGATGAAATGATGTGGGGAAAACAGATAACGAAAAGGATGACAAAGGATAGCTTTAATCTGCAGTGAAAGAGGAAAGTGACACGTGTGCATCTGTTGGATTCGGAGGACCATAAATTTGCGTAATCTGACGCCATTTTTTTTATCTCCTTTCATTCCTCTCAATCAGAGAGCTGTCACTTTCTCCTCTTTCCCATGCCGACTTTCCTTATAAAACATCAACAATTATTTTAAATAAAGCAACAAAAACGATTTTAAATGGAAATAACTATGAAAAAAGTTTTTAAAAATAAAATAAAAAACTATTTTCGCTTTTCTATTTAACAAGAACAAACAACTAATTTAAGATTGGGTAAAAATAGACAATTAGCTAGTTACGTTGATTCTTGGTTTTCTACATTCAAACAATTTTAGAGAAATAAAATTTCCATTATTGGTTTTCTACATTTAAACTATAATTCATTACTGTAAACTAAGTATCTTTTACAATTTCGTTGATTATAATTTATCTAATGCTATCTGTGAGACACAAAACACGTTTTCACATAATTTTTTCTGTCCAAAACATGTTTTTACAAATGTTTCAGCCAAAAACGCGTTTTCACAAATTTCTCGCCAAAAATGCGTTTTCACAAATTTTCCGTCCAAAAAAGTGTTTTAACAAATTTTTCCATTCAAAACATATTTTCACAAATATTTTCGACCAAAAACGCGATTTGATAAATTTCTCAAAAAAAAATTATTGAATGGGTTATAAAAAAAAATATTTATGTTTATGATTTATGGATCATGGATTAACCATTTAACTAACTAAACTATATAATGAGTCATAGATAAACATAATCTATTTACTAATTGGGTTGGATTAATCCATAATCTATTACCTCTCAATCCATTTGGATAATGGGTTAGATGGGTTGGATATCTGTCAGCTTAATAACAATAGTATAATTTTTTCTTGCCTAATGCTTATGTCATTCTGCTTTGTATTTAATGTCGTCTATACAATTTTATTAGTTTGCACCATTATCGATTTAAAATATATATTTTTTGGTCAACTGATTATATATAGAAAAAGAATACTAATGTAGAAGCAAAACTAATCCTGAACCTAGTACCATTTTGTTTACACAGTTTTTTCACATATTAGTTTAAAACTTGCTTGGATCTCCCATACCATAGGAGCGGCTGTCGGCAAGATATATTATAATTGTTCAGTAGTACAATCATGAACAAACATTGATTAATTGTACAATACATTTAAATAGAAGAAAACCAAAAACTATTTCAACATACAAAGTCATCTTGAGACTCCGTCTTCAATTTTAGTTTTAACAGGTTCAAAATAGTGTTTTGTTTTTTTTGTTCCGTCTACAATTACACCACAATATCAAAGATAACACGCTCGATCCTCAATATATTACGAATTCGAAATTTTAATATCGGAGTAATGTGAATCATTAAATATATTATGTTATCCAAGTCGGAAAAAAATATGGAGTAAAAATATATACCTTCTTGATATTAGAAAACGTTGAAAACATTGTTTTGAACTCAGAAAAATAGTTTTTTATTGGAACCCAAATCGGTTTCTTTAATCTTTAAGATTGTTCATACAATTTTACTACTAGTTTACCATTGTTTCAAAACCAAAAAGAAACGAATAACCCCACGTATGGATGAAACAACTGCCTCACATAGTGACTTGACATTAACAAACTCTGTTGTAAACTTAACTGTTTTGCTTCATCATATGATATCTATTATTTTGTAAAATTGTAAAAGACGAAGTCATTATCCAGGCGCTAATGGTAGTATTCTCAGGTAATACATATCCAGGCGATAAGTGTATTGAATTATAAATTTAGTGTTGTTTAAAACTTTTTTTTTGTTATTGTTGTTGTCATCGTTATTGATAACTTATATGAAATATGATGATATATTCCTGGAAAACAACAAAGTAGTATGTAATGGGACCACGACATTTATTATGATTATATATTCTGGCACTCTGCCACCTAAACTATTTTATAATCATACGTTATATTATTCCCGCCTATGTCACAAATGATCCACTTCCTCTTGTCGTTACATGTTTCTCCTTAAAAACAGATTCCTAAAGTCGAGATATGCCAAATCCTGACCGTCCATTCTCCTTTCAAGATTCGGATTCTCTTTCAAGATTCCCTAGCTCCATACGCGGAATCTTCAACAATATACAATTACAAAGATATCTACGTCTCTTGTAGGACTGTGCTAGTTCCCCTATTTGCTGTTAAATCTTTTTTTATTTCTAAACATTTTTTTAACATTCTTAGTGTGATTAGTTGAAATAAAAACTAATTATGCGGTGTAGAATCATCCCAAGAGATAACTCGTTCATTGTTGTGTCGGCACGTAACTCGTTTGATTGATATTTATAATTTTGAATCCAATTGATGCCAGATGCAAGTAAACAGTCGAGATCCGAGATATCTCCAATAGGGTTGAAACGGTCCGATTCAATTACACTAATAGTTAATTGCCATCCACATTTTTTTGGTTAATGTATTTTTACTTATATATATTCGCTCAAGTATTTTACCATATCTAGGAAAAGTTTTTAACAACAAAAATATATATCTAGGAATAGGTCTTCGTCGACGAAGGAGAAAAGAAAACGGTATATATATATTTTTTATTAGAGGGTATTTTTCAGTCTTCGATGTTAAGGTATATTCATATCATGTCATCTTTATAACAGGTGTACCATTAACTTTCTTTTATGTATAGAATCAAGGTCTCGTCAATCGTTACAAAACCATTAATAATGTAAGTTATAAAACAAAAATACTCTATCGCAGTAATCAGATCTTTAATAAAGCTAGAATTGTCAGTATCAAAAGGAGAAGATTTCCACTGTAATTCTTTTTCAGGTAATGTCAGCTTGTGACGTTGGTCGCTTTCTAATATCAAATGATAGATTGATGAGTAGCATATTTTTTGTTTTGGTATTTTGCCCCTTTTCTATGCTACATTGAAATGTTAATATGTAAGAATTTGTTTAGTATTTAATTATTTAAAATTTGAGAATACATAATCGATAGCTCAGTAGTTTGCCACCTGTGTTATGCTGGGTCACTACCGCGATTATTAGATTCCCATTTAGAGACAAACATTCAAGTTCACTTTTATAGACTCTGTTAGATAAATTTCCCGGAGATCGATAAATAATGATACCCGAAATGATATAGAGACCGTATAAAAAAATTTCTTGTAATGTCACACTTGGAGATGCTAAAGTATCAAACAAAATAATTACACAGAATAAAACCAATGGATTTAATATTTATACACGAAAAGAAAAAGAGTATGAACTACTTATCAAAAGAGGATTTAGTGCGATCAAATGCATAGTACACAGATTAATTATCAAAATTATGAATTTCAACAAAAAATATAGTTTTTAATAAGCGACAAGTTACAGATTGCTTAGATATTCTATTTTGTGCACTGTTTAATTTTAATATACATTTTGATTGACAAATAAACAAGAGTTCCTTCTTCCTCTAAACGCGAAAGAGATGGTTTCGAAGTCCATTGTCCAATCAGTGTCTAACATGATAGGTATAACCAGATGGAAGGGTCTTGTAGGGATTGGACAACATTTTGAGAATCAATTCCAGATATAACGTTATGACAAGACCGTTCCATCTTAGTTCTGATCATAATTTTACCAAATGGGGGGTTAGGAACTTAGGATCATTCTTGAGTGCAGTGTAAGTTTAATTTTTTTCATAAAAAGATAGATAGTTAGGCTCGTTGAACGTTGACCTTAAGTCAAAGCGGACCGGGACAGATTTTTGTGCCGACCCTTCTGAAACCAGGTTAGCCAAAGCACTCATCTCTTCGTAATATTGTGAAACAATTCCAAATGTAATAACAACGTTCCTGGGACTGGGAGGACCACATTAGCCTCTGAAGACAAACTAAAACAGGTCCATCTAATCCTTATTTTGGATCCTGTAGGCCCAGCTAAAAGCACACATTAAGAAGTAAACAACTACAAGTTAAATTGAGCCTGAACACTTTTTTATGCATGGCATGTCCAACGGACCGGACTAATTAAACATTGAGACTCAAACATTAATCTTAATTTCGAATAGCTCGCAATTTTTTTTTTTTTTTTTTTTTGTTTGAGAATTAATAATAATAAAAATAAATCCACAAGTATTAATTACAGATTAGTATCACCAGTGTCTGTCACCACTATTAATTACAAGTAACTATTCAGTATCACACACACAGAGTTATGGATAAGTTGTAAACATTGATACCAAAAAAAGAAGTTGTTGCATCTTCTTCCAATGATGAGTGTAATTGCCTAAATGCAGTGTCAACCTAAACAAAAAGGTAGAAACTTTGGCGAAAATAGAGAGACGCGACAAAACCAAAAAAGAGAGGAGAGAAGGAACATAACTTCTTCATCGGAAAAGACGAGAGAGGCGAGAAGAAAATCACACACAAACAAAACGGAGAAAAAACTTTCCGTTGAAGGAAAATGGCGATCGGAGAAGAATATCCTCCTTGAACATTTCCCAGGTTCTCTCTCTCTCTCTCTCTCGATGCATGAGTAGTATCGCATTCGCCCCTTTATGTATTGCATTGCTCATTTAAGGATGTTGCGCGTCTGATTTATCTATCCATTGTTTCGAGGAATGTATCTGTAACATGTAAAAGCTCTTGTACCTATTTCCGTTGTGGGTTTCCAATTTAATTTGTACGGGATCGAATGATCTCTGATTACGTCTCGTCCGATTCGTGTTTGTGGATTGCTATGATGCGAAAGTGTTCTCATTTGCGAAGCTCTATATCTGGGATTAAGGAGTTAGGTTCTGAATTCTGGGAATCTCTGAAATGCCGTTTTAAGTGTTTTTCTTTTTGCTCTCTCGTTCTGGATTTCCTTTTGTGTTCTGGGTATTTTTGGGTATCTGTTTATATTCAGAGATGATTTGACGACCTTGGTCACTGCTTATCTCATTTTCGCTTGTCAATGACAGATAAAGCAAAAGTCTTTCTTCCATTATGCTGACAATATTATGTCTTGTTGCAGGTTTCTTGCTGCTTTTGGGCTGTTTTGTGGGGAAATTTATCGGAGTGTTGTGTTTTGATTAACTGATGTTTTGTGGTGGAGAGGGGAAGAAATGGACTTGTGGGAATGCTGGTGTGGTACGTTTGCAAAAAGTGGCTTCTTTTGTTCAGGATCTAAGCCAGCCTTGTCTTTCACAATCAGGGATTCAGGTTCTGTTAAATGTAAGATCCTTTCTTCTTCTAAGTGTTGCAATGGTTTCTAAGAAACATACTTTAGGGTCTTGAACGTTGAGGAATGTTTTAGAGTCCATTGTATGTTTCCTGCTCTCTCTATCATTTTTGGAATCTTGATTGCCGTTTTTTTCGTGTTTACTTACTATGTTTTGCTTATATGCAACCTTTTTGTATTTAATGTTTTTAGTGAAAATGTCCTTAGATGTAATGAAGTGCTTATTGTCAAATGTACAGATCGGCAAAATGCTTAAGCCAGAGAAGTGGCGGGTTTTTTTCGATTGTGATGGAAAGGTTTCTGGTTTCCACAAGGCGCTCAAATTAATTATCTCGGGGGTATGTTTCCTTTTGCAGATGAGTTTGTTTCCATTTTCATGTCCTGCAGTTTGCTACATTTGTTATTTCATTCGGTTACTCTAATGCATCCTTCTTGTTTCTTGTTAGGGAATCGACCCATCAATAAGAGCTGAAGTTTGGGAAATTCTCCTTGGCTGTTATGCACTGAGCAGCACCTCTGAGTACCGTAGGCAACTCAGGGTAGCACGAAGGTTGGACAGTTTCTTTGCTTTGATGTTGTTGTATCAGAGGGAGTGTGCTAAGTGAAACTCGAGTTTAATGCCCTGTTTACCATTCATGCAGAGAACGATACAATGAGCTGCTGAAGCAATGCCAGATGATGCATTCAAGTGTGGGAACTGGTTCACTTGCCTATGTTGTGGGATCTAAAGTTATGGATATGCGGAAATCATACAAAAACGAGGTGGTAAAGGAAGCTACAGATGAAAGCACAGAAGCTTCTACAGATGGTAATGAGAATACTGAAAATCACGTTGGTGATTCGAGTGATAATGATACTGACACATCTCATGCGCACAGAACGGGAAGTTCTAGTGAGTCAGTTGACCTAGTAAGTCCTGACAGCACAGTTGTTGAAACTTCTCCTTTTGTACCAGTGTCTAGTCCACGTGGCTTTCCTTCTTCTGGTCCTTGTGTTGCGGATGGTTTTTTTGAATTTCCCACTCTACCGGTAACAGATTTGTTTGGGAGGAGTAGTTTAGGTAAGAAAGGGGTTTCTACTCCAAATAAGGAAGCTTCCATGCAAAGTGAGTTAGGATCTGAGGATGAAGGAATGCACAGTTTTCGAATTGAGAAAAATGCAGAGCTAGTTATAGAGTCGCACGGGTCTTCTTATGACAACATAACTGCATCCACTAACTCAGAGATTGAAGTGGTACATCCTGACTCTGTCGAACAATTGTCTCATAGCGGCTCTATGACAGAGATAGTTGATGGTTTGAGAATATCAGATGAACCTGAAATGCCATCGGGAAATGAGGCTCCTTCTCGTGGTGGGACTGTCAGGGATGATAGGATGTCTGAATGGCTTTGGACACTGCACCGAATAGGTAACAGTTGTGTGAGTCTCTTTTAATGGTCACTATTCCGAATCAAAATTTACTCTCTTTTTTTTTTGTCTCCCACAGTTGTTGATGTGGTAAGGACAGATACCCACCTTGAGTTCTATGAGGATCCAAGAAATCTAGGAAGAATGTCAGATATCCTAGCGGTCTATGCTTGGGTTGATCCTGCAACTGGTTATTGCCAAGGTTCAAAATCTCTCTTGAGTTGGGTTTGTAACTTGTTATTAATTGACACCGTATGAGGTCATACTGATGTAGGCTACTTACTAACTCTCTGGTGGTGAATCTGATGACAGGAATGAGCGATTTAGTGTCACCTTTCGTGGTTCTCTTTGAAGATAATGCTGACGCCTTTTGGTGCTTTGAAATGCTTATAAGAAGAACGGTACTCAATTTTTCAGTGATATCACTGAAATGAAACATATTTTTTTCTCCTGGCCCCAATAAGTGACATAGCCTACGCCATTATTTTGATGTTCTTTTCTTATGTGGCTGGCTATTACTGTAGCGTGCAAATTTCCAGATGGAGGGACCAACAGGAGTGATGGATCAATTGCAGTCTCTGTGGCATATATTGCAACTCACAGATAAAGAAATGTTTTCTCACCTATCGCGTATTGGTGCTGAAAGCCTTCACTTTGCGTTCCGGATGCTGTTAGTGTTGTTCCGACGGGAGTTATCTTTCAACGAGGCTCTAAGGATGTGGGAGGTTGGTACTTGTTATTTTTCCGGTTTCTTGCTCAAGAAAATTGGAAAACCAATTGATATTCCCATGACTACATATTTTGAGTCTGGTTTGTCTTCACACTAGGTTCATTAGTTAAATTTGTGTCTCACTCAGAATAACAAATGGGGTTTAGTTATGTGACGCTTGCCGAAGCTTGATAAAAGAGAGAATCTTGGATTTCTTACTATATATAACTGTCTTGACTTATCAGATTCAAAACTCTTGCAAATGTATTCATGGGTTTTTTTCTTCTGTAGATGATGTGGGCTGCTGATTTTGACGAGTCTGTTGCTGAAACTTTGGAGAATGATTGCTTGGAGCTGTTGGTGGTTCAGCTTTCAAGACAATCTGAAGCTGAGTTGGGGGACAAAAAGGTAGACGATGGAAATGGCAGCACTACTACAAAGAGCGATCGGGTTTCAAAAAGCGGACCATTGTCAAAGAGTAGTATGTTGTCCATGAGAGGTCTACTGCCAAAAAGTGGTTCATTGCCAAAGACTGGTCGGCTGTCTGATGAAACTCGGGTGAAGTCAGCATCTTCGTATAATTTCTGTGGCTTGACGAGAAACATATGGTCTAGGAACGGAAGAACCCATGTCTCTCCTGTAGTTTCATCCTTTGGAAAAGGAGAAGACCCTCTTCCAGTCTTTTGCGTGGCAGCGATTCTTATCATGAATCGGCATAAGATCATGAGAGAAACTCGATCGATTGATGACATGATAAAGGTATGATGTATTTCCACTGCATTTTGAGCTTTGCTTCTTTCCTGAACTCTACTGTTCTTTCTGCACTAACTGCATTGGTGAATATCTTAATGATTTGAGATATTTGCAGACTTTTAATGACAATCAGCTTGCAATTCGAGTGAGAAGATGCATACGCACAGCCATGAAACTTCGTAAGAAATACATGTACAAGGTTAGATGCTCAACAAAGCTAATGCTTATTTGTTTTCTCTTCTTCTCTGTTCTCCGAAATTCCTTGATCGAGCTTGAAATTTTTTAGTCCATTCATTTGCAAGAGTATCCTCTTATAGAAACTTGACACAAAACACAAGTCTAGAGTTGTTGCATTTGGCAATCTTCCTTTTCCTCATATCTAACTGCATAACATTTATCAGAATCAGGTAATCAAGATCAAGAGCCACACTCAATCTCAGAATCATAAACCTGCACCAGATACAGAATCAAACCGCAATGGAGAACCAGATCCAAGAGGAAATTCAGAGTCATGATGAGAACTTTAGCCATAGTCCTGCCTGTTAGAAAATGATGACTAGGATAGATTCTTTCTAGCTAGATACAATATCAATTTTCTTTCTTTCTAGATACAATAGTCTGGGCTAAGATATACAAAAAAAGAACAAGTATTAAAACAGGTAGGTCATCTCTGGAATTCGAGAAAGGCTCTGTTATTTAAAGATTCATGAGTTTATCTATGCTTATCAAGTTACTATATGTGTTTGTCAACTTTTTGAAATAATCAAATTTTCTTTTTGATGTAATATTCTTATAACTAAGGTGGTCCAAAGTGCATCAGAGGCTTGTTAACTCGGTCATGAAGGAACCTGTAAAACAAGAACAGAGTATAACTGTCGAATTTAACTCGAGTTTTTTTTTTTTCCGAGAAATGTGTAAACAAACTAGGGATCACTTTGTGCACAAAAAAAAAAAAAAAAAAAAAAAACTAGGGATCACAAATTAATAATGACCACTTCCTTGTTAGCATCTATGTTAATATACCCTTAATATACACACATAAATAAATCTGGTGAGGCATTGTTGTTTATTCATGGTTGAAACTTTGGAAAAAGGGCAGGCTTCAACTTCAGATAAGATCATGGTCTTGTTGCGCATCTACAAGTCCCCAAAATATAGTTATTTTTTTTTCTTAGCTAAAGACACACACAAGGAAACAGAGAATCATACCTCGTTTAGCATGTCTATTGCTTTCTGAGTAATCTTCATCTTCTTATTGTGTTCGGCGATCCGATTCACCGACATAGTAACCGGCGATGAAGAAACCCACTCTGATCACCTCTGCCAGTATCGAAACAATCCAATTTCGTAACTGGACGACTTTTGTTCTTTTACTTCCCTCGTTGATCTCAGCATCCGTAACTGTAATAAAAACCATGATGATTTGAAAACCGCTCGCCTTGCTTCGCCATCGCCATCGCCATCGCCATCTTCTCTCGTAATTTGTTTCGTTTTATCTCGTAATTTTTCAGAAATGCCATTGACGGACTGGACAAGGATCAAGTTCAATTGGTCAGAGCAGTCACTAGAGAGAGATCAGCAGCAAGAGATGCAACTGATGAGATTGGTAAGTCATTTGTTTTATCTAAAAAAATAGATTGAAATAGGTTTTTTGATCATTGATCACTTTTTTATGGCAGCTGAAAGGAGGGCAAATGAGATGACTGATGTGTACCTAAACCAAGAAGTCACCATGTACGATCTATATTAATAATACATACAAAAATAAATTCAGTAAGCGTTGCACAAAAAAAAAAATTAAAAAAATTCAGTAAGCATTGTTCCTTCATGGTTGAAACTTCGAAAAAAGAGCAGGCTTCAACTTCAGAGAGATATCACTGTAGGGTTGGTCTTGTTGCACATCTATAAGTCCTCTAGACTTCAGTACCTGTAATCCAAAAAACAACCCGTCTCAGTTAAAGGCAATGCAGAGATAAAAAGAAAGAATCTGTATTGAGAATCAATTACCAGTGTCTCGAAGAACATTCGAGCAGCTAGCTTCCTCGTCTTTCCTGCCAAGATCATGCTCAAACTTAGATCCCCAGAAGGAGATCTTGAAGTTGGACTACTTGAAGAACGTTCTTTAAGATACTGAGCCAAGGCTCTGCAATGTTCAATGAATGTTACAAGTTAGTAGAGAAACAGTAGGCTCTTAAAGCTGTAGATGAATTATTGAAATTCTTGATACCTTGTTCTCCCTGTCAAACCATCAGAATCTTGACTAGCTGGTGATCCTACCGGGGTATTGCCTCCTACCTCCAGGAAATAGAGTTCCTTTATAGGCACAGACAAATAGGATTTTCTATCAATGTTGGCAAAGCACCAAGAAATGGTAAAAACAAAACACGCAAAAACGTGAGAACAAACCTCATCCTGCATTTCAGGAATATCTGAAAGCCCCGAGTTTCTTTGTCCACGCAGATCCTCTGAATTTGTGGAAGCTGAAGGCTCTGTTCTATAAGAAGATCCTGTCTCCCAAGATCCAGGTTGAGTGGTGAAGTCATCGGTCCTAGCAGGTGAAGATCTTGGAGCCGGTGACCGCATGTACTCAGGGTAACCACCATCCCTTAAATGTTCGATTCCAGTGTCATCATTATTAAACGACATAGGAGATTGTGCTTGTCTTGCTATAGACTCTGCATGCGCGGATTGATGAACATCTTCAGTTTGCCGATCTGGAGACAGCTGAACTGTTCTGTCAGGACTAGTAGTAGAGTCAGGAACCGTAGACTGTGGAATTGGAGAAGTCGGGTTAACTTCTGTTTCAGCTTCTCGAGTAGGAGATGATACAGACGCAGGTTCTGTAACAGTTTCATCAGGAACAGCAAGATATGGCTTCGAAGATACACAGTCCTTTTCAAAGACGCTGCGCAAATCATCTGAAAAGCCTGCGGATAGACATAGACAAAGCAATAAATCTCTTCATAATCAAAGGGCAAAAGAAGGTAAAACCGTCGAAAAATGAAACAAAGAATCACTGGAAAATTACCAGTAAGCAAAGGCTCATCGAACACTTGATCCTTCTTTGACTGGTTATTCAGTCTCCAAATATTTAGTTTAGATGAAGGCAACTTCTTTCTCTTACGAAGAGTATCACTAGCATCTTCAAGCCTTTCTCTCATGAACCTGACCCAAATTCTTTGATCAGTATGAAACACGTAATGAAATAATCAAAAGTCACAGGAAGCAACGGACAAATTTTCTACCTGTTAGTTAATACTGTGACCTTATCAAAATTCTTCCTCTTCCTTGGCCTTGCTTGTGGTTGAGGAGGAGGAGATGGCCGTAGAGCCAGTTGAGGTGATGGATGCACTTAACACATCGAAACAAACAAACAATACGATAGTGAATACAATGTTTTATAAGCATAAAATCATCAGGCTATGTTGTTTACTCACCAAAATCAGCACGTTCTTCCTCTGAACCAGCAAAACCGGGAGACCCTGAGCGAAGCTCAAACGTCGAATGTCCTCTAGAGTCTAACATTTCTTCATCAATATCAGGGATAGTGGCTTCCTTCTCGTTCAAAGTTTCATCCAAAGATTCAGAGCGTTCAACTCTTGGAGAAAGTGGTGGGTGGGACGCAGGGCTTAAGTCGTGTGCAGCGTCACGCCTTATCTCAATCTCGGGAACACTTCCAGGAGAATTGGCATGGCTTCTCTCGGGACTAGCATTAAGCGCTTCTGTTGGTCTAGGATCATGGAATTCAGGGATTTCCTCTGTGTCGTTATTGTAGCCACGATGCTCACTGTTTGGTTCTGTCTCATTAGCCATGTCAACATCAGTATCTCCACGATGCTCACTAGCAGGTACTGTGGATTGGCTGCATAATAACCACATTAGAAAGAAAAAAACATATTTTTGAACCAGTTAGGAAGAGAAAGAAACAGAGGAAATCAAAAACTTTATGAAGAGACTCACTCAACATCCATCGGAGTAGATTCTGGAAATATGTCCTGTAAGAAAGACAAAAAACTTTCTATCAATTACAAGCTCTCAGAGACATCAAAACCGGTAGTTAAAATCAACTTCAAAGTCATAATCTCACCTCGTCGAATGTTACAGCAACATAAGGATCAACTCCAGTAGGAATTTGATCTGCAAAAATCAGCATCAGGATCATATACACCTTGAATCATAGTGATGATGCATCAACAACAAAAATTATAGGCAAAAGGTACCTGTGAGGGTGATATCTTCCGCACTCCTAAGATGATTATCAAATTCCCTAGGATTCACAAGAAAAGAATATAAACTCTTAAGATCTCTCAGGCTTTATTACAGTATCAAACTCCAGCAAAAAGAGAGTGAAGAAGATAGATACCCCTCGCGTGTGTCATCCTCCAATTCAAAGTCGTCCAAGTTCAGTGCTTGAGGCAAAGTGACTGACTCAACCGGAGCCTGTCTCGCATCCTCTGGCAAATCAACTTGAGTAGAAACGAAAGCCTTCGCTAACCAAGTGCTAAAGAGATTACAGTCACGGAAAAGATAATCGACTTGCTTCGAATATATTCGCACAACCCCAAGGAGAAGGTGACCTGACAGTCTCAATGCCATTGGTGCATCAGGAACCATTATAAGATCTGCAAAGACAAAATTAACATACATTAATCAACAATCCTGCATATGATCAATCAATTCAAACCTAACCAGAGACACAGAGAGAGAAAGAGCGTTGAAAATTCTATAACTTTTATAGATTAGAAACTCAAAGAGCAAACGAGGCCAAATCGCAATTTGGTGATTGGTGATTGGTGAATACCCATGTCAAGAATAATCACAATTGAGCGGAAAAAGTGTTGATTTTTCGAATTGGATTACAATCAAACGGGATGAAGAATATAAAAAAAAACGAACTTTAGAGAGAGAACAATATCGAAGAGGAAAGACGACCAACCAACTGTTTCGGGGATGTTGGTGGAGGTGTAGTGAGACTTTTTGAGGAGATGTTGCAAGTGAACGGCACACCACACAGTCCCCAACGGACCCTTTCGAGCCAAATAGGTATGAGAATAAAACATTTATTCCTCGAAATCAAAGAGTATCAGATTTAGAAATCAAGTAAACAGGGCAAGGGCAAGGTTCTTCGCTCTGGATAAACAGAACAAAAATAAAAACCCTAAACAAGTAGAGATGGAGACTGAGTCGATTCGAGGGAGAAGGATTATCGAAGGAAAAAGAGAAACCAAATCGATTTCGAAAAGAGGGACGAAGAGGTTAGGGTTTTTTTAATGTCATTTTGGAGGAGACGAAGTGGCGCGGGAAAACATTTTGGCGCGATGTTGAAAATAGGGGAAAGTTATGTGACATCATTTTGGGTTAAATAATTAAAAAACGATAATAAAGGGGTCTAAAAGAAAATAAACTCTAGTCGAAATATGCAAATCAACAAGAAAAGACTTCAAAATTTTTAATTGGGCCCATTAAACCCAATAGCCAAATGGTTTGGATTATAGGGCCCGAAGGGATATAAAAAATCTAGGGTTTCTTTCTTAAAGAGAATACTTAAAGTTTTGTATTTCTTCCAGTCGCTGGGCTCTCTAAGTGGAAGAAAGTTGCAGCGACCAAAATCAGATCCGAGAATGGTATTTTTTCCGTTGTCTCTCAATTCTTATCATTCTTCCTGAAGACTGTTGAAGCTTATGTATTAGCTCTTACACCGATTTAGGACATCACTCACTGTCTTGTCTTTTTTTTTTTTTTTTTTTTTATAGAATTTGATTGATTGGTTGTCCTCGACACTGGAATTTT
Source organism: Erythrophleum ivorense (assembly GCA_026724425.1). Lineage (NCBI taxonomy): Eukaryota > Viridiplantae > Streptophyta > Magnoliopsida > Fabales > Fabaceae > Erythrophleum > Erythrophleum ivorense. The sequence continues at coordinate 1,590,532 of JAIUCV010000102.1, forward strand.
AGCATCCATATGAAATTAATCTCTAATTGTTGGTTTCCTGTATGGTTTCTAATTAGTCTAGTAGATTAATTAACGTCCTCGTCAATAATCTATTTGCTCAAGTTTCTTTATGGATTTTATCAGGACATTTTGTTCAAGTCTTGTTGTGAGTTGTTGTTTGTTTCTGTTGACTTTTTTTTTGGGATTTGTTTGAAGTCGTATTGAATGGAAATGGCATTTTGATTTGAATATGTGTGTAGCCTAAGCAAATCCACGAGATTAAGGACTTCCTTCTGACGGCGAGAAGGAAGGATGCAAGGTCGGTGAAGATAAAGAGAAGCAAGGACATCGTCAAGTTCAAGGTCAGGTGCTCAAGCTACCTCTACACACTATGCGTCTTCGACCAAGAGAAGGCTGATAAGCTTAAGCAGTCACTTCCTCCAGGTTATAAATCTCTTCTCTCTCTCTCTCGCACCTCCTTTTTGTGTATGTGTGATTCGTACATTACAAACTTGCTATCAATCAATTGAAACCTCCCTCTTATATCACAACATTGTTGGCATATGGGTTTTACTAGGGTTTAAGGAATTTCATAACTTGAATTAAAATTGTGTGAGATTGTGATATCTTGATCCTAATATGCTTCGGGTAATTGTATGAAAGTTTGTACATATGCAGTTGGGTTTATCATATGATAAGTCTTAGATCTTAGCATCTGTGAGTATGTGATAAGAGTTGGAAATTTAAAAATATTGGGAATTTATTTCAGGTTTGAGTGTGCAAGAGCTTTGAAGATCTTTTGAAGTCAGTTTTAGTCAGTGGTCTACCAATAGCAGAAGTTTAATATTCTGTCCATTTTGTTTCTTACCATCCCTTTATATTCAGACTTAAATAGAGTGGAATTGTATTTTGTTTTTTTTTTTTTTTTTGAAGAAAAGCACTCGTGTGCTTATTTCCTGATATCTCTCATTTTAATGATTGAACAAGATTTGAAGCATTTCAGACATTGTCAACTAGTAAATGCATTACAAATATTCGAAATGAAATACGATAAATCAACCTCAATGAATGACGAGTAGTTCTAGTCTTTTGATTATTATTTTTTTTAACAGAGTCTACGAGAAGGAAGACGAATGATAACTTGTTGAGAAACTGTTGAAACGCCGTCGTTTTTGGTAAAAAAAAACATTTGCTGAGCAGTGTATCGGATATGAAAAGTTTTTTTTGGTGCAAGGATATGAAAACTTGCCGTCGTTCTTTGGTTTTCTCTATCTAGGCAAATTTACCTGGATTTTCATTTCAAAAAGCTTGATAAATCTTGTGGTTTCCGTCTTAGAATCTCGCAATTCGTCTTCGTTGGGGACTCTTGTTTTGAAATTGGAACCCAATTTGACGGGTGGGTCGAGAAGGCTGGCGATGGCTCCAGTAATGAAGCCTTCAAGAGGCCGTGAAGCAGACGGATCTGGATTCCAATCGAGCAATCTCTGGGTCGGTAGTTTGACCACCGATACTACGGAATCCGATCTGGCCGATCTGTTCGGAAGGTTGGGTGAAATCGACAGAGTCACGGTGTATTCTTCCCGTAGCTTCGCTTTTGTATACTACAGGCGCGTTGAGGAAGCTGTGGCGGCGAAGGAGGCGCTTCAAGGTGCTAACTTGAACGGGAGTCAGATTAAGATCGAATACGCGAGACCGGTTTGTTCTCATCTCTGCGTTACGTCCTTAGCTTTACATTGTCGTTTCTTCCTAAATTTTGATCGTCATTTAGTTGGAGAAAATTGTTGCTTTTAGTGTTTTTGCGTGTCTCAATCAAAATCAAAAACTCGAAATATCTTAAACGTCAACGGTTAATCAAACTCGTTCCAGAGAAATCTATTAGTCGAACTCGAACCGATTCACCAAACGAGCACAGCGCAAAATGTATCAAAGTTGTGTTTTTTTCCCTTTCTTATATATGACTTTGTGCAGCCGGATTGATTTCGTAATCGTAAGCCGATTTAAAATCACTCTGATCAGGTTTTGCTATCAGGTCTTCATCTCTGAAGCTCGTTCCAGATACAGTTTGTTATTTGTCAATCTCGTAAGATTGAGTGTAAACTTCAAATGCGTATTCAGTTCCAGTATCTGAAGCTGTTTTCGTACACACTCAGAAACTCTTAAGATGAATGCCTGCGGTAACAATTCGCAAGCTAGCATATCAATTCCCAGCGAAATGTATCAGTATCTTGAGCTTCACTACTCCAGATCTCAGATTACGCAGAGTGTGAGTGTGCGTAACGTCTCTACTGCCAGTTATACAATCCTTGTAGTTCCTCTAGCCATCAGAGATGTAACAGTAACACTACCAACATGGTGGAATTATCAACACAAGGATTTTGCGGAAACAATGTTATCATCTTGTTGATTTTGAAGAGAGCACTGGCTGTCCTCCATTTATGGAAATGATTCTCTTGAACTCATCTTGTGTGTTTAGGGTAGTAATTGATTTCAACTTACTACAGTGGTGTCCTTGTGAATTAACTCTAGTCTAATAATGTTCTGTAGTGTTAAAAGGTTCTCTTTATGACAACTAACTAGAAACCAATCTGGATTTTAAGAAACATCATATTGGCTTCTTATGGAAATTGTTTGTTTGCAGGCAAAACCTTGTAAGAGTCTTTGGGTGGGTGGAATCAGCCCGAGTGTCTCAAAGGATGAGCTCAAGGCAGAGTTCAGGAAATTTGGGAAGATCGAAGATTTCAGGTTCCTTAGGGATCGCAAGACAGCTTTTATTGACTTTTTTGACATGGACGACGCTATACAGGCAAAGAGTATGAACGGAAAGCGAATCGGTGGTAGTTTTTTGCGAGTTGATTTTCTTCGGTCTCAAGGGACAAGAAAAGTAAGCATCCTCTTGTTCTCTCTTGTTTAAGCTTTAGTAACCAATTTGTAAGAGCTCTCTATTGAGTGCGTTAACTTTCATGATCTGTAAACAGACTTCCATGGCTAAAAGCTTTCCCGGGATTTCCATTCTTATTTCTTCTGCACTTACTTTTCATATCTACGTTGTCGTATCTGCTAGATCACTCTGAAATCAAGTAACATTCTTCTCTCTGTAGGAACCATGGCCTGGCTCCAACGATGGCAGGGATGCCTGTTTGAGTGCTACACAGCAGGTTAGCCTTAATGCTAGAATGTCTGTTTTTCTTTATCTGCTGCTGCTGATATGTATACTTCTTTTAGAGTTTAGAAAGCTTTGTGCCTGCCAAGTTCCTGAGTTTAAGTTGTTATATGCTTAACAGTATCCTCACTCATTTGGAGATGGACAACCAAGTAAGGAAGGACTACAGGGAAGGTTATTCAACGATTCAAGAGTCACAATTATGTACCAAAACGATAACATTCCCCCTGAACGAGGATATGACACTGGTTTGAATTCTGGTGTCAAACGGTCAAGGCCTGAGACGTTCATCAATGATCCTCCATACATATCATCTCCATACTCCACTATGGTTCTTAACCCTATGAGGCCCTTCCGAGGTAGCATGGAACGTTTGCATAGTGGTCCAGAATATAGCAAAGTGGTTGGTAAGGAAGGAAGCTGGAGGAGGCCATCTCCAACTGGTGTTGGATTACTCCCATCTCCTGCACCAAGTACAAGGCTACCCATTAGCTCGAACCGTGATTCTTGGGAAGGATATGATCCTGCTCAGTTGGATAGAGAACCTAAGAGAACCCGTAGAGATGGATCAGTGGATGCTTTTCCTTCGTTGGGCGTAGATGATCGTATCACCGGGTTGGATAGGTCATATGGGCGTGGCTCAGTTGCAGCTAGGCCGGGCCGTGGTTTCCCTGATACTGATTTCATTTGGAGGGGAGTCATTGCCAAAGGTGGAACTCCAGTTTGTCATGCTCGTTGTGTACCTATTGGAAAAGGGATTGAAACAGAACTGTGAGTAACATTTTCACGCACTCTAACCTTTTCTGCTTTTATATAAGAGAAATTTTAGTTCATTGGTTAGAAGTTATGTATCTATTCATTCTTTTAGATGTGATATGTGTTGTCTATTTTCTGATCTCAAAATGGATTGCGGTAGTGTTGATATGAGTCACTGATAACACTGCCATCGATTACTGATTCTCGGTTTTTCGAATGGTTAATAGCCCTGAGATGGTCAATTGTTCAGCAAGAACGGGTTTGGATATGCTTGCCAAACATTATACCGAGGCAATTGGATTCGAAATCGTTTTCTTCTTACCAGACAGCGAAGAAGATTTTGCGTCTTATACTGAATTTCTCCGCTACCTTGGTTCAAAGAATCGAGCAGGTGTTGCCAAATTAGATGATGGAACCACTTTGTTCTTGGTTCCTCCATCAGATTTCTTAACTGATGTGCTCAAAGTATCTGGTCCAGAACGGCTGTATGGTGTTGTTCTCAAATTGCCTCTCCCACCTGTTCTTGCATTATCATCGTATAGACAAGAATCTCAGCCCATTCCTCAATCCTATATGGATCAATCTCGGGATTCGCCTGCCAATGCCAATCACGGTTTGTATGATCGAGCCTTGTTTGAATACAACAGGGGTATGCAGGAAGAATCATTGTTTGCTCCTTCTAGAGATCCTGTTTCTGTACCTAACACTGCAATGCCTCAAGCCGGAGTTAGTTTAACGCCCGAGCTATTAGCCACTCTGGCATCCTTACTCCCTGCAACTTCTCAACCTACTATTGCCTCTGAAAGTCACCAATCCGTTGGAGTGTCCAATGGAGAAGCTTGGAATCGAGACCAACCAACGGTTACTGATCCATTAAATCTATCATTCCAACAATTTGGCAATCAATACAATCTGGTGGGGCAACTACCTCCTCCTCCTCCGCCGATGCATTCTCCTCCAGTGTCAAGCACACAGAGCTATTCCAGTGGAATGGTACATGGTGGTATGCAATACCAACCGCCATATGTTAGTATGCCTCAGCAGGCGCTCTTACCTCCTACTCCAACAAATAATCACGTCATGTACTCACAAGGTTCACATCAAGCTGTTTCTCAACCCATGAGACCGCAATATCAACCTGAAGCTCCTATGCTTAACCAAAACTACATACCGGTCCCTGGAGCTGAGAACACTGGCTTGCATGTTTATCAGCAAGGTAATTATCACGGTCTGACAAATAATCAAGCGCATAACGGAAATCATTCCCAATCTCAAACTGCGATGCCACCACTATCGAACAAGACAAACTTGGATTCCTCTAGCCAAGCACAGCAGCAGCAGCTCCAGCCTTTGCTCCCTGGAGCTGATCAAGATATTTCAGATGGCGAGGTCGATAAGAACCAGCGATATCAGTCTACTCTACAGCTTGCGGCTAACCTTCTTCAACAGATTCAGCAACAGCAGCAACTGCCATCAAATGCTTCGACTGGAGAACGGCCTTGACACTTAGCTCCACATGCCCTCATAATCTATTGGTACTTTTAAAAATCCTTACTCTTTGGCATCTGATAAAGTGCTATCCATATTCTTCTACTCGTCTGGCATATGCACACCGTGCTGAAATCAAATAGGTACTAGGGTCTTCTGCTGTGACATCATCCTGCTACAATTCTTCTTGAACAGGACTGTTTACTATGTGTGCCATCTCGTAATAGAAACCTTTTGAAATGTTCTGTGTGTGTGTTGCATCTACAGCCTTGTCTGCTTATTTCTATGAATCTTGCTCTCATTTTAATAATCGACAGCTAGAGTTTAGTAATGAACAAGCTGGCCGTTACTGTTATGTTACATATTGGCTGTTGGAGGAACTGTGTTGCCTGCGGAAGGATGATGTGCGCAATGAGCTTATTCTGTCCGGACCAGACGATGATGACACAATGGGGCTTCACTTTGATCAACCAAATTATCTTTAATTGTTTGCGTTATACCTATCTTATGTACTAGGCTGTACAAAATACAAATTATGTGATTTAAATTTTCTTTACTTTTAAAAATGATTTTGTTAATTATTCTTCGATGACTTCAAAAAAAAAAATAAAAAAATAGAGAACTTGAAGAGCAATCTATGCACTAGTTCACATAACTTCAACAGAAAAAAAAGACAAAAAACATCATTACAGTGGAAACAAAACGAAGATAGATAAGTTACAGAGAGATGATGATTTAGTCCAATCATCATTTGTTACATATTGTTCCTTTATCATCATGAATGTTAATCAAGAGGATATCACTTCCAGGAGCTAAGAACTACACAACGAACTTTATCATTAATTCACTGGTAAAGGGTAAGGCAAAGAGGCAATGTGGTTATGAGCCACAGTCCCAATCCAAAGCTTCCCTTGAACCTCCTTCACTTCACTCACAAGCTTCATGACCTTACCTTGTCTATCCTCAAGCACCTCCAATATCTTACCTTCCTCGTCGAATCTCGATATCACAGTGTACATCCTCATCCCCATCGCTTTCGCCAGCAGCTTCATCGGTATTGGCAACCGGAAGTAGATGCTCTTTATCCAAGGGTTGTTTGTAAGAACCTCCTGTGCTGGTGTTCTGCAACAGTCTATGGCAACCCAAAAATCACCCTTCTCGTTCATTCTCACATTGTCTGGGAATCCTGGTAGATCTGCCACCACCTCGACTTCACTCTTCTTTGAACCCTCCAGCCAGTATTTCACTAACCTGTCAAATACATATCAATAAGCAAAAATTAGAGGGAGAGAGACACTGAGTCTATATCCATGATGTTGAACGAGTCTTGCTTGAATGTTAGGGTTGTTAATATAGTTATACCTGCAGTTGGTTGTTTCGGTGAAGAGAAGGAAAGATTGGTCTTTAGAGAGCTGAATGCCATTGGGAAAAGCCAAACCATCCAGCACAATATGCGTTGTTTTGGTAGGTGGGTCATATCTTAGAAGCCTTCCTGTTGATTCCCCTTCCAGTAATATGAAGAAATGATTCCTACAAAATACAAAGTCTGTATTATACAATTAACGGTGGCAAATTGAACTGAAAAAAAGCAGGAAAATCTGAGTTTTTTTTTGTTTTGCGAAAACTTACGCTCTATCATATCTTGTGCTTGTGTCGGTGAAGAAGATGGAGCCGTTTCTATGGATGTCAAGATCGTTGGCAAAGAGTATAGGCTTTCCTTCCACATGAGTAGCTAAAGGCGTAGCGATACCTCCTTCAGGACCAACCACTAGTAGACCATAGTAAGCGTCTGCAATGTACAAATTTCCAGTCTTTTTGTCAAATCTCAGACCAAGAGGTCGCCCACACAGCTTCTCGTGCTTCCATTGTTTGTTTGTTGTTGAATCCACACCTCTTGCGCAAGCCTTGTCCGACCTAATTCTCATGAACACACAACCTCAGTAAGAGAAACTGAAACAATCATAAAAGTGATGAACATATAAAGTGATGTTTACCATTTTGAGGTCACAACGGAAAATGTCTCCCATCCGATAGCTTCACCCATCCATCTAACCACCCTTCCATCAGCCAGCCCTGTGTATGGACCACGACCTAAACTATCAAACTCTAATGACTCTGGACCAAAGACTTGGTCGACAAACTCCAGTTTCCCAAGATGGCCTAGTCGGCTAAGGTTGTCTCTTGGCCAGTTTTCCATGACTTGCTTGTATGGAGCAACCACATGCTTCACAGGTTTGAACTCACGACCCCCGATTGGACTCATGTGTAAGGGGTCGATCGCTATGAAAATTACAGACAAAGCAATGATACAGAGAATCGGGTGATTAGTCAGAAAGGAGTCGTTTGTATTATGCTGCCCTTTCTTCTCCATTTGAAGTGCTCAGAGAGCAAGATCAGATTCACCTACAGATTATATAAGAAACATAGAGCATTGTGATTCTAGAGAAAGATGGGGTAATAATGCAGATCCTGTGAAAAAAAATTGGGTTGGAAGTAGGTTAAAAGGTAATCAACAACTATTCAAAAGTGGATCCAAGTTAGATTACTCTGATAACAAATACAATTGTCATGACTCTATTTTGACCTGTAAATCATCCAACCTACAACTTCTCATAAATCAACCGTAATTGCTCTTACCTTGTTTATGAAATATACAGCAAGTAAAGGACAGAAGATGGAAACAAGTAACAAGAGAAGACACTGCTCTAATCGAAAAGACCTTGTGAAATTGCAAGAGTGAAGATGATTGAACAGATACAATATATGGAAGAAAAGCAAGAATGTTTGGTAGCATGCTTTCATAGTGAAATAAATGTCAAGGTCACGAATGAGGAAACATGTCTAGTGGATGGAATCTTTAGGTCATACATGGGACCCTTTCGCAACTATACATCAAACTCCAAAACATATGACAAAATAATCGACTGTCCTATTCATCTGTAATGATGCCTAAACAACACTAACTTGATTAGACGAAGAATCCTTCTCTAATCACCACATTATGCAGGAAGCATCCCCACAAACACTTCAAGCAAGAGCCTTTAAGTAAGTATCTGTTAAATTCGTTGATTGGAACTGCAAAGCTTGGTTAACAATCTTGTTTCACACATACAATCTTGACCATGAAACTCAACTCAGACAACTTCCACTCCACTAAGAGGAACTGCACTGGCTTGCAAGGTCCGGCCGTTTCCAATAAACCGCACCGAGGGTAAAGAAACATCAGTAAGCGATTCGATCTCGAGAAAACTGAAATCATAAGCACCCGACTTCTTCAAACTGAAAACAAACACCACTATGATCCAACCAAGCATAGTAAGAGCCCAGTAGTTGTTCATCCCGCCAATCAGACCCCAAGAAATAGCGTAGCCAATCAGGATTCCCGACAAATGTCCCAGAAAGCTAGCTTGCGGAACAATGATGGAAGTGAAAATGAGTGACTCGAAGGGAGCAAAGCTAATGGGAAGAGACAAAAGCCCAAAAAGATCAAGCTTTGAAGAAGGTTGCTTCACAGAGAGAATCGTCATCCAGCCAAACACAACGCAAGAGTATCCAACAGCTGTAACTCTCCTGAAATACTCGATCTTGAACCTCGCGATGAGCAAATGGTAGATCCCAATAACCAAAACGCCAGAGAAGACGACAAGAACGAGAGTGTAGTGAAGGTAATAAGCCGTCCCGAGACCTAAATGGCCAAGCTGTTCAACAACACCAAGACTCCACAGAGCACTCATGTTAAAGACGAGATGCAAGACGCTGATATGTGACAATGCGGAGGTAATCATCCTCCAGTAATGCCCTTCGATTGCAGTCTCGTAACTCAACCCGACTTGCGAGTACCCAATGCTCTTCTTCTGAATCACAAACCAGATCAAACTGCATACCGTCACGACGCAGCTCGTCGCGGGTTTCTCGATGATATCATAAAACAAAGGTCTTCCCATTCTAAATCGAAATCGCAAGTAGACGACACTGCAGTTGAGGTTGAATTTCTCTCTCAAGTAGAAGAAGCTAAACCCAAAGCTTAATTCAATCCAAGATTGGGGCGATGCAAGAAATAAACAGAGAAAAGCAAATCCGTCTGAAGAGAATCAGATTCAATACGCAGATCTGAGAATTTAACTCAAAGCAGTGACCTTTCAGCTAAGCCCGCCGACGAAAATATGAATCGGCCGTATTCTCCAGAAGGATAAAGAGAGATCTTTTAATTTTCCTTGAGGGAGTTGATTCGATTCTTCGAGTTCGCGCTAAGTTGTTTGTTCTAGATTTGATTGATTGATTGATTTTCTCAGGAGAAAACTTCCTTCTTTTAGAAGTTTAGAACCCAATTCTTGTTTGTCTTTGTCCCTCTGCCTTTAATGTTCCTGGGCCTATGACCTATGTAAGGGGCCTCTCGGGCTCTCACCGTCAATTTTTTATTCATCCAAATTTTGTGGGAATTTAATATAATACATTTGATACACATAAAACTTTAGAAGTAAATCAACATTGGAATATACAATTGGGTTCGAGATATAAAGAAGTGTGCGGATAAGTTTGATGGCATGTATCGAGTTTTCATGGACGTCACAATTAAAGAACTAATGGACATGCAGACATAATAACTTTTACCAATTCCAAATAACAGATCAACAGGATTGTCGACTTTGTTTTTTTTTTTTTTTTTTTTTTTTATTCACGAAGATTATGCGGTATCTCGATCAAGTTAATGGAAGTTGTTGAGCTAAAAAAATGGAGTTAATGTATATTTATGATTTGGATACTCAAGTATATGTCATGTATTATTAGCTTAACTTGTTTATTAAATGGAAGAGAAGTAAGTCCATGAATATTTATGAGTTTGTGTTATATATATATATATATATATATATTGAAGCTTTATAGATAGCTAAGTTTGTGTCTATTAGCTAGGCTTTGTTCCCTTGGACTGATTGATTCTATACGATGTAAGATGTTTAATAAACTTCTATACATGATAACCAAAACAAGAAAAAGAAGAATGAATTTACACCGAGAAAGCCTTTTAAAAAAAAAAAATTACGCCGAGAAATTTGAAATATCGTAGATCAATATTTCTTCTCACTATAGTTCTTCTACAGCTATGCATCAATATTTCTTATGTATGTTTTGTTTCAATGTCACTAGCGAAGAGTTACAATGGGAACATCAAAACAATGTTCGCTTTATAATCGCTGAATCCAACATTATAATTTGGTGTCGTATTCTCCATCAATAAAGTTACAAACATTTAACGAAACGAACCACAATCCCGTAACTTAATCCCACTTGATATATAACACAATTTTATTAATATTAATATAGGGATACTTGTATCCGCTTTAAAATTTACAATCTAAAAAAACATAGATTGCGAACATTCGTGCTGTCAAATTCTAGAGAAATCATAAAATAACTCTGTCAATGAAATATGAGACTAGTATATTTCATTCACATATACAAATATTATTTTGTAAGACATTATTTATAAGTAATACATCCATAATTAAACGAATAGGAGGATGAAAAAATAATATATAATAAGATTAGTGTAGGCATGCTTGAAGCTCCTCGTTGAAGGAACCATTTATTTTCTCTTACTTTATGAGCCATCGATTTAGAAAAAGAAAAACTTTTGCTTTGGAGGCGGCTTGATTGTGACGTGATTCCTGGCCTCAACTTCGGTCACGATCATTGTTACCATCATCATAACGATGATGAAGGAGGCAATGAGTGTTTTCTTTTCGATAGCCATAGTTTAATAAGCTCTTAAATGGTTTTCGTTCTCGTTTTTTTTTTTTTTTTTTTTTGTTGGGTTATTTTCTTAGTAATTCTAGGTTAACTGACCGACGTATTTATATGCAAAACCAAATTTCTATAAATAGTGAATTCCTAATTTTACAATTTCGTGGAATGTTTCAATTGTCTTTTCTTAGATATTGGTCAAGTGATTACTAACCTTTTTTAGATCGAAATCTAAAATCGTATTGGGTTCTAAATTTGCACCTGACGTCTGTCATGTAAATTTAACAATAACAAAATTTTTAAAAATGGTCAATAAAAAGTTGAAGCAAACTACTTCATCCGTGAGAATTAGGATAGTCTTCTCGATGATATTTTTGTATTTTCAGTGTCCCGTTGAAATCTTGCAATTTTAATTGGGTCATTTTATTAGCCAAAGATAATTCTGATTTATCGATGTTTTTTTATGCTTCTTCTCGTCAGCTGTTAATGTTTCGATATGAGTCCCAATTTATTTTATAACATCCTTCATACTACCATTTTTTGTATCTTGTGAAATGAAATCCACTTGGGCGTGAGTTTATTCTTAGATATGTCAGTTCTTTTTGGTAAAAACACAGTTACTGAAAAATAAAACTCTAATTAAGTTATCTCAAAAGGGTTTGCAAATCATTCAAAATTCGGGTCATTTTGAGGAACAACTTTTTAAAATGGGTTAGTTTGCCAATAATCTTAAACTAAATCGGTCCCATATCATATAATATGGCGCTAAAAAGATGTGAATCTCACCAATTAACATACCCAAAAACCTTTGAAGCATGTTAGATCCCAATTAGGTTCAACATGACGACCTTCTTCTCCTTCCTCTTCTTACAAGAAGACTCTCTTAAAAAGAAAAGGTTCCATCTTTCATTCATGTTAAAGAAGAACCACCTGCAACAATGGCTGCCAAGACACAACCATCATCTTCTTCTTCTTCCGTACTACTTATGTCATTCTTTTTACTACATCTTTCAATTATTCTCCTTTCATCAGTTCTCTCAGCCACTCTTCGTTCCGATATTCAAGCCCTAGAGTCTATCATACGCAGCATTGATCCAAGCTCTATCTCCCCATCCTCTTAGGCTCTTACCTCAGCATATGGGACTTTCCCTCTTGAAAACACAACGAGCGGAGTCACAGAGATCGACCTTGACGATGATGGTTATGACGGTTTCCTCTCTGATGCGATAAGGAACCTAACTGAGCTCACTGTCCTCAGCCTCAACAGGAACAGATTCCGAGGTCCAACACCTGAAACTGTGTTCCAACTCAGGAAACTCACCAAACTCTCTCTCTCTCTCTCGGAAATTTTCTTCACCGGAGACATATCCCCTGGAATCACGCGGCTCAAGGAGCTCAAAACCATAGACCTGTCAAAGAACAGTGTCGCCGGTGAGATCCCTCCAAGAATCTCAGCCCTAAGAAGTTTGACTCACCTGTCATTACAAATCTCAGCCCTGAGAGATCAAATCACTTATTTTCAAAATGTTTGAATTTTTATTAAAATATATATGTGTGTAATAACGATTTTTACTTTTACAGTTGAAATAAACAATATAAGCCAAATTAAAAATTTGATATTATTTCTAAATCAAAAAAATTTCTTCAATGCACGGGGGTTGATTACTAAAGAAGTAAAATAAGTGAGATGTTTATTACCATCTTCAAACGTTAGAGCCAAATTAATATCTAAAGGAGTACTTAATTTGAACAATTAAAATAAAATAAAACAAAAATTATTGCTCTGTTTGTCCCTTATCAGTCTCTTTGCCGAACATCTGTAGTGGCAAAGTGTGACAGACCAATCAGTTACTAGTAAGAGTGACCGTGAAGCTTTTGGTGGTGACATGGCATGGGCGTGATGAATGTTTAGTCCACAAGTCTTTCTGTATTTCGGCACATGTTTTCTTTCGCTTCGACGTTCACCAAATAAAGCCTTGTTTTTGGTTAAATTATACTTATTGTCTCTACAAAGCACCTCTTGAAGGCTTTTTATTTTGTGTGAATCATCACAATTTGGATGCTGTATGTTCCATAGTGCAACATCATATGTTCTGTATAGTTTGAGATCAAAGTTTGTACTTTTACAAACTGTAAAGTCCATAGTGTTCTGCTTAACCAAAGTTAAACCTTGGTTCTTCTCTTAATTTACCTTTTTTTCTCTAGGTTTCATCGGCGATGGGTTGCAGATAAACTGGGTCCTGATGCTGAAGGGAAAGAACTTCACTCTACTCTCTCTCACTTGATCCCAAACATTTATCTTTTTAGACAGGTTTGTGATTTCAAACCTTGACACTCACTCACACTCACACTCACTCGATGTATTATATTTCTTAGCTTGATGTTGGGAAATTATCTGCAAGCATTAGGATAACAGGAATATGAGCTTGATTACTGTCACGATCTCCTTGAAGCTGACATCTTTAACAAATCCGCATGGAATCAGGTAACAACAATATGATCATCGATACACACACTAGATTATGTTTCCCAAATTCATTCATATTCACTTCTTGTTTATGAATGTCGTGAACCTGTGTTCATATAATAAAAAAGAAATATAATTTTGACCCAACAAATCAAACTTAAAAGTATTGAAACTCACAAATAGCCAAAACTAATCTGGGATTTATTATTCAGGAATTTTCAGCAAACCATTCTCTTCCAGTCATAAGTTTATCTTGGTCTATGGAATAACATTACTAGAGAGAGAGAGAGAGAAACAACAACTTAATGCCAAAAGAAGAAACAAGAACGCCTCGTGTTTCGTGCGGTGGTGAGAGATCCATGCTGCAACGCTTCAATCTCTTTTTCTTTGAGACTTTCCCAAAAAAGCAACTGTTTCACACGAAAAAGGTGATACTTGAATATAAAAACGCCTTAGGATATTGAATAGGAAAAACTAACCTCTTGACGAGCAGGCTGCCCAATTTCTGCAATGTCATTAGCCATTTCTTTAAACTTCCACTCTTCTTGCAACAAGTTTAAGATTTCTGCATTGAAACTGGTAAAGTTAAAAATCAAAAGATATGGTCATATAATTAATTGTTAGGATTTGGTTTGAGTTTACCCTTGTTATTTGTTTTATCTTGGCAACAACCCTCAAGCTTCCTTGCTTCCTCACGGCTTATGGCAGCCAAGTCCAGGTAATATTTCTCATTTTTTGCAACGATAGCAAGCGCCTGACATGAACATACAAATATACAATGATAAAGAATAATATACCAATCTTTCAGTTTCAGGTAACTACAATAGTTGTTAGCTTCAAATCCAAGAAACATCTGAAAACAGAGAATCATACCTTGTTTAGCGCGTCTATTGTTTTCTGACAAATTTTAATCCTCTTCTCGTGTTTCCCGGCGAGACAATCCGCAAACATAGTTACCGAAGAAATAGAGTAGAGTAGTAAGATTCCCGTTCTTTCTACAACATAGATTTAGGCTTTATCAATCAGTTTAGACTAACTAACTCGAGATGGAGACAAACCTGGTCGATGCGAAAGCAATATAGATCTGAGTAGAAAATCAAAGGGACTTACTTGAAAGGATTAATCGAGCGCAGAGGAAGGAAGAAGAACAAAGGGCGAAGCTTTTTTTATTTATTTATCAGGCCGGTTATGGTTTCCTAATTCTCTTATTGGACCAAAAAGGCAAAAGGATTATGTAAATTTAACATAATCACTATTTTTTTTTTTTTTATGGGAAATTGTCAAATTTGAATCGAATCCTAATTCGCAGAGATTCTGTAACACTTCTCCCGGTATCTATAAGCAATCTACTCTATCACCCGTCTAAAGCCAGAAACAAAAAGATTTCAACGAAAGCACAATTAGTGATGAAAACCTTGCTTAATTGGTTTACGATTCTGGGTTAAGGGTTTATCGGAAAAGGTTGCGTTTGAAGCTCTTTTTTCTAGTTTCAGCTCAAGTGGTTTTGTTATTAGACATGTTGTATTATTGGTTTACAGTTCAATTACAATTTCTTCCGATTGTAAACCGAAGAAATGATATTTTGTTTACCGGCTAGATAAAAAGAAAGTTGGATAAATGTAGAGGAAGAAGATAGAGAAAGTGAGCAATGTTGACTCAAGCTGCGGTCAAAAGTGAAAGTTTTGGGTTTGACGTATTGTCTTTTTTATGTCCTTGCTCCCTTGAAAAAGCTGGAGCTTCTGCTTGTCATTAGTATTCGATTCAGAGATGATAGTGAAGGTCTGAGGAGGAAGGAGAGCGACAATAATTTTTTTTAATAATTAAAATTATTAGTTCTTAAAGGGTAGAACTAGCCCTGTGCATTTCGGGTTTTGGGACGGGAATTGACGGGAACGGGACGGGAACGGAAAATTTGGGAAACCAAATATGCTACCCGAAGTATTCCCATATTATAATGGGACGGGAAATAACGGGAATGGGAAGGGAACGGGAAATTCGGGAATAAAATATTAATACCCAAAGTCTTAATAAATCGGAAAAAATAAAGATATTTCGGGAAATTATGGGAAAATACGGGAAATTACGGGAAATTACGGGAAATTACGGGAAATTATGAGAAATTTTGTGAAAATATGGGAAAAATCGGGATATTTAAGAAAAATATATCTAATTTCCAATTTTTTATTTTTTAAACGGGAAAATCGGGAAATCCCGTATCCTTCCCGAACCCTTCCCTTACCCGTTTGAATAAAAGAAATGTTCCCAAACGGGAAATTACAAATTCCCATTCCCGAAAAATTTGGGAAATTTTAAATGGATAGGGGTGGGAACGGGATTCCCGTCCCGAAATGCACAGGGCTAGGTAGAACGGTAAAATAAAATCGTCATTTTTTCTCTCTCCTTCGAGTTTTTTCTCCTCCTTCTCTCTAACTAAGACGTGCCTCCGCCTGGTTTTTGTCCTTGCCGGCTCCGGTGGCTTCCTTAGCACCGGAGTCTGGAGCTCTTTGTTTTGTTGTTTTTGTTTTTGACTGTTTGCTGCCCGTTGTAACTTGTAATAATACATAGACACTAATGGGCTTGATGTATTTTAAGGATTTTATGTATTTTAATGGGCTTGATGGGTCTAGCCCATGGGAAAAATAGTCGTTCCTTGTATTGTATTCAAGAGCATTCAAAATCAAAACTAGGAGGAGATTTCAAAACAAAAAACTCATTCCTCGTTCCTGTATTTCTTCGTCTCAGGTACTCTCCCCACTAATTGTGGATTGAGTCATTTTGATTGTTCAATTGCCATGTTCGTAGTCGTAGATTTTCTGCTATTTTTTTGAAATCATGTTGAGTTCGAATTTCGTATTGCCTTAGAATTCCAGTTAGCCAGAGACGGCGAAGAAATTTCGTCTCAATTCTTTCTTCGCTTTTCTCACTACGTTCTTCCTCGCTCGCTCACCTGTGTTTTCTTCGATTTTCTCAGTACGTTCTCCGTCGCTCGCTCGCCTGTGTTTTCTTCGATTCTCAGGTACCTAGTTTATGCTTAGTTCACTTAATTTCCTAGATCGTGTTCGTTTAGACTTTAGAGTAGTGAACCTCCATATTTTCTGTAATCGGCTTGTAATTGTTATCAAATTTCATGTTCGGGAAACAAAATGTTCGAATGGCTTGCAAAAATTGCTATGTTCGTAGATTTTTGAAATCATGTTATGTTTCGAATTTCTTATTGCTTTGAAAATTCCAAGTTCAATTTCTTCGCTTTTCTCAGTACGTTCTTCGTCTTGTAATTGTACTTGGATATTCTTATTGCTACTAATGTTGGATCAAATTTCATGTTCGAATATCTTTCAAATTTCTTTTGCGGAACATAGAAAAATTGCTATGTTCGTAGATCATGACTTCGATTTTCTGCTAACCTTTTGAAATCATGTTGAGTTTGAATTTCTTATTGCTGTCGTAGACATGTTGGAGTGGCTTTCCAATTGCTTTTTTGGAACCAAGGAAAAGGTGATGGACGACGCTCTCACCGAACTGGAAAGACTATGGAGACAAAACACAAGGAAGATATCGCTAAACAAGACCGAAAACTTGCTGCTACAAATGATGAGGTTGAGCAAGAAAGAATTGAACATCAAATTGCCCTTCATAGAGAAGAAATAGCATTGATTAAAACCAACATCCCAATGCTTAGGAATGAGGTAAGCTTATACTTATGGTTGGTAAGCTCTAAACTTTGGCAAACTTTGGCAAATGGTTGTGTTGTGTGTAATGTAGAGGCACACTTTGGTGAGGGCCAAGACATTGAAACCCATGGACAACGTTTTTAAGACATCCTACAATGCTAAAAAAAGATTCTACAGTTGAGAGATGAGGTAGTTTCATTACCGAACCTTTTAAATCCTATCTCCACACTTTTTTCCCCATATAAGCGCTACAAAGATGTGTTTGAGAATCAGTTTTGGTTCCACTCTTAGTGAAACACTTCTTGTACAACATGTGGACCTCCTTCCTTTTGCTGTAGCGTTACACAATAGACCGCTTGTTAGGATTCCACTTTGCACTACATGTTTGACCACTAGTTTATGTATCAGTTTTATAGCCGCTTTGGAATGATAAGCGAAATTTCTTTTTCTATGCAGCATGGATTTCCCAAGTTACTTCAAAGGGTATGCTCTTTATTGACAAGCTTAGAGAAGGAGGCGATTATGTGAAAAGGGTTTTGTGTATATACTTCAGAACAATTTCATGAGTCTTATATATGAGAACAGAGATAACCTACTTTCCCAAAGAGAATAGATTACAATAACTATTTGTATCAGAAATTAAACATGATTGATTCCATAGCTTGATTTCCTCAACACCCTCCCTCAAGTTCGTTTAGGTTAAGGAATGTTAGATCCAAATTAGGTTAGATCCAAATCACATACCCAAAAATGTATGTTACAAAGATGTGAATCTCACCAATAACATACCCAAAAACCTTTGAACCATGTTAGATCCCAATTAGGTTCAACACGACGGCCTTATGCTCCTTCCTCTTCTTACAAGAAGACTCTCTTAAAAAGAAAAGGTTCCATCTTTCATTCATGTTAAAGAAGAACCACATGCAACAATGGCTGCCAAGACACAACCATCATCTTCTTCTTCTTCCGTACTACTTATGTCATTCTTTTTACTACATCTTTCAATTATTCTCCCTTCATCAGTTCTCTCAGCCACTCTTCGTTCCGATATTCAAGCTCTAGAGTCTATCATACGCAGCATTGATCCAAGCTCCATCTCCCCATCCTCTTACCTCAGCACATGGGACTTCTCCGAAGATCCGTGTGAAGGCGCAGGGACGTTCTTGGGAGTTATGTGTTCTTTCCCTCTTGAGAACACAACGAGCCGAGTCACAGAGATCGACCTTGATGATGACGGTTATGACGGTTTTCTCTCTGATGCAATAGGGAACCTAACTGAGCTCACTGTCCTCAGCCTCAACAGGAACAGATTCCGAGGTCCGATACCTGAAACTGTGTTCCAACTCAGGAAACTCACCAAACTCTCTCTCTCTGAAAATTTCTTTACCGGAGACATATCCCCTGGTATCACGCGGCTCAAGGAGCTCAAAACCATAGACCTGTCAAAGAACAGTATCGCCGGTGAGATCCCTCCAAGAATCTCAGCCTTGAGAAGTTTGACTCATCTGATCCTATCAAACAACCATCTCGACGGAAGAATACCTGCGCTCAACGGCTTGTGGAAGCTACAAGTGTTGGAACTCGGTAACAATCATCTTTTCGGAATGCTTCCTAAGCTTCCTCCAAGTCTAAGAACTCTATCCATCTGTTTCAACAGCCTTGCAGGACGTATATCTCCCTTGCATAGGCTGAAACAGCTTGTGTCCTTAGATGTGAGCCAGAACAGATTCTCAGGCACCATTGGCCATGAAATACTAACGTTTCCAGATATCTCACGCATCAATGTGTCTTTTAACCAGTTCATATCCATAGAGGTTATTCAGGTTACAGGCATGGAGTCCCGACTGCGCAGTCTTGATGCTGAAGGTAACCATTTACAGGGTCACCTTCCCCTGAACCTAGCAACTTATGCAAACTTGAAGGACATCAATCTACGGAGTAATATGTTCTCCGGAGATATTCCAAGGATTTACGGGAAAAGACTTGAGAACTCATGGAGAAGCTTGTACTTGGAGAACAACTACCTCACAGGATCACTTCCTGAGGAGTTTCAAAGGATCTCCAAACTCATCAGAGGAAGCCTTTCCAATAACTGTCTGCAATGTCCCAAGAATGTTTCAATCTGCCAAGGAGTACAAAAGCCGAAATCACAATGCACCAACGCAATGCAGGAGCGATTGGAGTAGAGAGATCATGCGCATGGGATGCAGTAACCAGAGCAAAGTTCATGTCCTTGTTTGTTTCTAATCATGGTAGAAATGTAGTCTATAAAAAAAATGACATTCAAAAAAGAAGATAAAGAAAGAGAGATGTGTATTTGAGATAACACTTTTCTTTCATCATATTTCTGTTTGACAGAAGTCTAAACCAAAAAAGAAACTTGACTACAACACCTCCATCAGAAGGACATTCCATATTCTACTACAAGACCTCAGAGGTGTTTGTTTAACAACAACGTAAACAAACATAATGCATATCAAAAGAGCCAATTAACACTAATGTTGCCAAGCCACATCAAAAGAGGAAACTGTGCTAAAGCTACAAAGATCAAGAGATAGTGATGCCTGCTCGAGTCATAACTCCTAGCTTCCGCAAAGAGAACTCGCTTCATTGTCTTCACTAAGAACACCCCGGTGCATAAGCAGGTCCACGGAATCAAAACATAGTAAGAGTATCCCCAGATGATCTTGCCAAGAACAGCTAGACAGAGGCCCGTGAAAGTATAGCCTGCATACGCCACAATATCCAAGAGTGGTGCTTCTCCGCTACCCAATGAAAGCAATGTTATCTTCAGCAGCATGACTTGCAAAAACCACCCAACCGCTCCTTTCATAAAAAGCCAATTCAGAGCTTCCGGAGTAAACCTAGAAAACATTCAGATTCACCACAAGGTTGAGAAAAAAATGCACTCTAAATATGCATTCATGGATAGATACAAGAACTTACTTCCCATAGAGTCCAAGTGAGAAACCAGCAAGAACAACGTAAGTGCCAAATGCCATAAGCGGAATGTATAAGTCTGGTGCATTTATATCGTATATTGGGGGCTTGTATGAAAGTCTACCCCCAACTGGTTCTGAGATTCTAGTCCAGTGTCCCTGAGGTTGCAGCAAAACACATATGAGAAACACCCCAAATACACACACACACAAAAAAAAAAAAAGGTGAGCTAACTTACCCTGTGAAGGAACGGAAGTAGAACAATCTTCAACTTGTTCCTCACATATTGGTCATTAACTTGAAAGTAGTATTGGGGATCAGAGAACCAGCGACTTATCTGTTCATTTCAGTTCAACCGGTTAAAACAAATGAAAGGCCATGTTGGGGAAAAAGAAACGCTGGAGAGACAGGAGTGACTTACGTTGCTCTGCACATACTCAGAGCTGGAACCGAAAATTTTCTCCCCGTAAGCTCCCAAGCCACTCCGGATAAGTCCAGAGCCAGGTCCAGAGAAGGCATTCCCAAACGGGTTAGGCTGAGGATTTGCATTCCCAAAAGGGTTAGGCTGAGGATTTGCCTGAGGCATTGGCATCCCAGGCTGTGGTCCCATGTTATTATACATCTCTGTCATTCAAACAAAACCAGCAAAAAGAGCTTATGGTAGGTCATTCACTAATTAATAAACTTCATATCCACAGAGAACAAACTTTCTTTGGATATGATTCTTAACTAAGAGATTTCGTGCGTTAATAATCCAACCATCTAATGATCACGAACACTCAAGAAGCCCTAAATTGCATTGGAAACCCATGTCACAATACTCTATTTTTCTATTGTTCCTTCAATAGGTTCGAGCCTCGAATCAGAAACTACGACGTTGCTAGTCTAGGGGTTTTCCAATATCTATGCGTTACGGAGCCCAGAATTCGCCATGGAAAAGCAATTATTCAGCAAGAAAAACGAAGATAAACACAGAAGGGCCAATTTGAAAACTGTAACAAGGAAAAGCAATCAGAAATCGGTAATAATGAACAGTGACAGACCTGAAAGCAGATGTAAAGGAGATAATAGATCTGCAGCTTGCTTTCGTCGATTTGATTAGTGCGCCGGCTAAGTTCCGGTGAAACGCGAAGCGAGTGAAGAAGAATTCCACAGATCCAAGGTGGAAAATTTAACGGAAGGAACGTGTGAAGCCTCTTGTTTGTACGTGTGAGCCTAGTTTATCACCAGTCCAATGAAAAATCGACAGCTGTATATCGTAATAGCTTGGGTTTCTAAGATAGAATAAAAAGATTCAGGTATTGTTTCGGGAAAACTTTAAAAGTTGAGGGTTTTTACTAAAGTAAAATGCTAATATCGTCCAAGTATCGGGGGGGGAGAGAAGAAGAGAAAGCATCAGTCGTTTTCGTGAGATGGAGGTTCCAACCTCTGAGGAAGTGCTTCAGTTTATGAGCTCATGTCTCTCTCAGATCAAATGGCGACTAAAGTCCACTTCCAAACGCCGCCTGGAAATAGGTTTCCTTCGTCCGCTCTCACTGATTAATTTCGACTGTTCCGGACTCGTGGTTCTATTTGGGAATTTGGGTTTACTTTCTCTGATTCTCTACACTTAACGGAAAACAAAACAAAATTGACTCTTTAGATCTCATTGTGTATACGATTGAAGCTTGTTTGAGATCCTTGAAATTAGATGAATCCACTTTTTCTTGCATTTGGCTTGCTGGGCTTATCAATTTTCACTCGATGTATCATTAGAAACTTTAGCATCATAGATCGTTCAAATATAACACTAGATTCTAGCATGACCTCAATTTTCCATATGCTTGAATTTGTAAGCGACGCTTAAACGAGTTTCTTGGAGCAGATGTGCTGGCATTATGCACGGGAATGAGACCAGTCGTGATGATTGACTATGGTGGAAAGATGCCTGAGCTACAAGATCGCTTGCTTTCGCTTCTTGAGCTTATCCAAGAGGTTAGGCTCACATGATTACTACTTGAGTAATGGGTATGTCTGTAGCTAATCTGATTCCTATTTTTGTCTTGCCACTTGTATAGGGTTTACCAGTTTTCAAAGATCTCAAGGTTATGGTCATAGAAGATATGATTTACCTGATTAATGTAAGAAGAATGCCCAAGTTTGTTAGTTCCAGCTTGAATTCAGAACCTGAATTGTTCTTTGTCGACTTGGAACAAGACCCTCCAAAGGTTTGTTCCTCTTTTCATGTTCCTCCGTCTCCAATTGGACCGATCTCAGTCTTGCTTTTGTTTGTTCAAGATGGTAGGACAAAGCAAGGAAAGCAATCTAGGGATGCAGCTTAAATCGATTCAGAAGCTCTTCTCTTTGACATTTCCTTTAGATTGCATCGATAACGATACCACCACAACAGCAGTCGATGAGGCCAAATCTTCTCAGTCTTCTTTATGCATTGATCTTACTTGTTGTTTACAAGACACTAAGGTTACAATCCCAACCTTAAACGGGTAATATTTCCCAATCCAACACTTGATTCATCCACTATAGATTGTCATAGTTTATCAAAGCCGTGAAGTTTGGCGTTCGATCTCTATTTGCAGATGGCTCCTGGACTATCCGGTTGTGTATTTATTTGGCACAGATCACATACAAGATGCAATCTACAACCTATCAACCAAGTCTCTCCGCATATTCAAAGTTGTAGTACAAAGGTTAGCTATTTTATTTGCAACTTTAGCTTCTGATCATTGTTGTTGTGATGTCTAACTCAAAGATCTTCCAGGAACGGTACCACTGGGGACTCCCATTTAGAAGAGCTGACTAGGTAAGAGCTTCAAAACCAAGATTGGTGACTTTTATGCCTAAACAAATACGCATCTGTGAAAATAACCAAGTGTGTTTTTGAATTGGCTCCAAGTTTTTCGGTGCCATATGATCTGAGTATGGAAGGTAGCAAGGAAGTGTGGGCTGAAACATTTCTGGAGCGGATGTGTTCGAGATGGGAAGAATGCAAACACATTTGGAGATCATTGGACATGGAAGTTTCTGAATGTTATCCTCATGCGATTGTTCTTTAAGGCTTTCGTTACTTACAGTAGTTGTCCACAAAACTTTGGTACAATGAGTTATTATTCATTAAAATGACCCATAAGACAACTTTTGAAAGATGAATGATACGAGATTCATAATAACAGAATCAGAACAGAAGAGTTCTACAACGGTACCAGAAGCAAAAAAATAAAAGCCAAATCCGAAAAAAAAGAAAGGTAAAACGTGAAATCCTAAAAATCAAGACTTTTGTAGATCAGTTTCCTTTGAGGAGACTCTGAACCTCAGACTCTGTAGGAAGAGCTGGAATTGCTCCTTTCTTCGTAGTTGTAATGGCTCCACACGCATTCGCAAACCTAAGCACTTCTCTTAGACGAGCTTCGTCCTGTAGTTAAAGACAGAAGAACACAGTCAATAACCGAAGCAAAGATTCAGAAACTGCAGACTGATCTGATATGTTAATGTATTGGTATTTGTTACCTCGAGCACAGCACGGTCATCAACGATCTTGCAAAGCAAGGCACCAACATATGAGTCACCAGCACCTGTTGTATCCACTGCGTTCACGTGGAAAGGATCAACAGATCCACGGAAGCTCTGTAATCATACAAGCACAAGAATACAACCTGAGTAATGTTAATAATAAAGTCAAACCCGCTAAAACGAAAGCTCTTCAAAAACCATGTACCTTGGTGTAATATCTACAACCCTTATCACCCAAAGTGACCAAGAGAAGTTTCAGATTAGAGTGCCACAGAGACAAAGCAGTCTCATCATCGACCTTATCAGATCCAGTCAAGAACATAAGCTCTTCGTCGCTCACTTTGATCACTTCAGCTTTGTCCCAGATGCTAAGAATCTGCTTCTGAGCCTCCTCCTTCGAAGGCCACAAAGGCAGCCTCAAGTTTGGGTCATACGAGAGCAACGCACCGGCTTCTTTAGCCACTTCCATGGCCTTCAGGTGAGCGGATCTGCATGGCTCAACGATCAAGCTTATTGATCCATAGTGAAACACCTTGGCCTGTAAAACAAAAAAAACCAAAACAAAGCATTTCGTTAAACCTAACTTTCCCGCTACGCTAGATCTAGCGACAACCGTTACGGTGACGGTAAAGCCGCGTCCGTTAACTAAAAACGGGACCCATCAAGATTTGCCTACGTGTTATTTATCGATTATATAAAAAATAATTAATTAAAAGTCAAAAGAACGTACAGATCTGATGAGATCAAGATTGAGCTCGTCGGGACGGAGGAGCATATCGGCGCTAGGGTTGCGGTAGAACATAAACTCACGTTCTCCGTCAGATCTTAGGGTCACGAAAGCGAGTGCCGTCCTGGCTCCGGTGTCGAAATTGATCCCTTCGGCGGAAACGCCGTTCTGTTTCAAGATCCCGGCGAGCATGTGACCAAACTCGTCGTCACCGAGTTTTCCAACGAATGCAGAGCGACCGCCGAGGCGGGAGATGGCGATCGCGACGTTGGCAGGTGCGCCACCGGGAGCCTTGATGAAGCCAGGAGCGTCTGCGAGGGATACGCCGGAGACGGTGGGAACGAAATCGATGAGCATCTCACCGAAGCTCACGATCAAACTTTTCTCGCCGTTGGATGTAGCCATTTGTGGTTGGAGAGTGTTAATCGGACGGTAGTGAATTATAGAAATGAGAGAGAGATTAGAAGTTGGGAATGAGAGGAATTAGAGAGCAAATGGGTTTATATAGAAGTATTAGGATCAGTGGGTTAGTCAGCTCCACGAGAATGAAATTTATCGGTTTTAAAATAAAAAAAAAAAAAAAAATGGAATAGGTTTATCCAATTAAAACTGTTATTATCAGAAAACGTATTTGGTAGCTTATGATTCTATTGGTCCATTACATGTAAATTACGATCTTATGAGATTATGATTGCTGCTTTTGACCGGATTTTTTGCATGTTCATGGGACCCACGTGACGTATTTCGCAAGGTTAATTAGTGGGACTTATCCATTGTTGGATAAAGATATTTAAGCCTCTTTCAAATCCAATTATTTCATTTGTTAAGATAATTTTCATTTTCGATAATACACACCGTTCGTGGATATTATCTCATGTACATTTACTAAATCATTAATGTGTGATTTTTTGAAAAAAAAAATCGAAACGGGATTAGCTTTGACTGATATGATCCTTTCTATGTATGAGAGATCTACCAACCCTATTTGTTTTCCTATGTCCCATGTAATAAATCTTTTGTATTTATCATTAATTGATCAACGAATCCTTAGACGTTTCCTTCCACGTAATTACGCATATTCAGAAACCGATATAGGACCACAAGAAAACAGTATATGCATATATTGATATATACAGATCACAAGGGTATTTATAATTTTCATCTTCGTGTGTAAAAAGAAATATAAATGAATGATTTAGTCGATAATATCATCTAACAACTACCAATTATCTTGATATAAAAGTATAAACGATAACTAAGCTAAATTAAGATAAGAATAAGATATAGTTATATATTTATCATGTTAAAATCATCATAAATAAAAGTAACTGTAGATAATTGTAAGAATTATCCATGAAGAACATGGAAGATATAAGATAACATTCATACCAAAAAAAATAAAAAAATAAAAAAAATTTAAGAGAACATAAGAGGATATATAAGAGAGAAAGATAGATAACAGGATTAATATCTTTATCCAACAACGGACAAGTCTTAATATTTAACCTTGCGAAATACGTCACGTGGGTCTCATGAACAAGCAAAAACTCCGGTCAAAGGCACCTAATCACTAATCAGTCGAATCTCACAAGATCGAAATTTATGTACTAGACTAATAGAATATTTACGATAGACATATATAAGTTCGATAAAACAAACCCTAATTACACAACACAAGGCATTAGAACTTCTACATGACAAATATTATATATATACCAAAGCACATTGCCTGCTAAATCTCGAGTTATAAGAGAAAGTTGCTAGTTAATGTAATAGGGAATCTCATACAAACCTTACTAAAGTATCTATAGATTGGTCGTGAATGCAACAATGTCTATTTGTCATGCCTCTGCAAGATTAGGATGTTGGTTTCTAATTTTGGATGTTGTACGCGTATCTTAAGCTACTAATGCCGTGAAGGTTTACTCAATGTCACTTAATGTCGTAGTTTGCAATTGAAGAGCAGTCTCATTTATCATGTTTGCAGCTAGCTGCTAGCCACGGCACATTGGCCACTGATTGTTACGATAAAGGGAAATAGGATTTAAAATCATTATATGATAATCGTTGATTTGCCTTTCTCTTTTGAATTTCTCTTTATGTAAAAATTATTCAATCTGCATGATATGGCTAACCTTAATTTACTGCGTCTTGCAGCGTCGTCCATAGTCAATCTGCGACCGGTTTGGAGTCGAACCGGCTGAACTGGATTGGCTGGCCCACACGATAAAATGAAGGTTAGAAAATTAGAGAATTCGTGAGTGTAAGGGTGAATCTGTAAATAAATAAAATAAAGGGGGGGGAACTTGTACAATTATCAAAAGTAGTGGACACACACCGGTCGGCGAGAATTATGCTGTAAAAAATCTAAAAGGCCAAAAAAAACAAAAACTTGGAAGGAGAGGAATTATCAGACAAGGAGAAGCGCACTGGACGAACCATAGGGTCGATAAACCCAAAGCTTAGATGAACGGTGTGTTGACTTCGTTCCCAAATTGACCCAATCATCTCTCGCCACGTCACAGGTTACTGCGTCCCTTGTAATCCATTCCCTGAACCGGCACCTTCTCTGTCTCTCCCCTCCATCGAAAAACCTAATTCGATCTTCGCCGCCTCCGACCTACATCTCCCGGCGGCGAACACCCCCGGAAAAACTTTGAAAGTAAGATTCTTTTTTCCTCCTTGGCACCTATTTCGGATTTGAGATTTATCGATTGAGCCGTTTAAAGTCTGGGAGAGAATGACACGGAGAAATTCGACATCTCGAAATTTCGATACTTTTGGAAACCCGATTTGATGCTAAATCTTTTTGAAGGTGAATATTGAAAATTCCAAAGAAGGGTTCCGTTTAAGCAGGAAAAGGTTTTGAAAGCACTTGTCTTTGTATAGAGGATAATAATAATTTGCAGCTCTTCTTGGTAGATATTTGATATGTGTCAATAAAGTGTTGTTTTTTCTTCTTCTTCTTCTTCTTCTTCTGTTCATCTCTGTAAATCCGTTCCCTTTAAATCGCAGTGGATTTCAGGATTGATAATGGTGTAGCTTCAGGGATGATGATGGGGATTCCAATCGAGCTAGAGGTTACCACAGTCGAGAACCATAACGAAATTGGGGAAAGCTCTGGTCAAGCAATGATTGAGCAAGACGACGAGAACCACCATAACGAAATGGGTGAAAACTCTGGTCAAGCAATGCTAGAGCAAGATGATGATGAGAAGGTTGATCCTGATTCTATCCCTCTGGCAGTAGCAGATATGGCGGAGGAGGTTCAAGCCGACGAGCCTTATGTAGGGCAAGAGTTTGAATCCGAAGCAGCCGCGCACGGGTTTTACAACGCGTACGCTACGAAAGTAGGGTTCGTCATACGTGTTAGCAAACTGTCAAGGTCAAGGCATGATGGATCTCCTATAGGCAGACAACTTGTTTGTAACAAGGAAGGCTACAGGTTACCTAGCAAACGGGACAAGGTTATTAGACAGAGAGCGGAGACAAGGGTTGGTTGTAGAGCAATGATCTTGATTAGAAAAGAAAATTCTGGTAAATGGGTCATTACCAAGTTTGTCAAGGAACATAATCATCCTTTGATGCCTGGAAGGGTTCGAAGAGGTTGCATTTATGATCAATATCCGGTCAGTTATTGCTCTTTTCTTTCTTTCAGGGATCAAGGTTACTACATGGCGTATTCATGTGCTGGTTTGATTCTGATAAGTTTGGTCTTCTTGTTTGCAGAACGAGCACGACAAGATCCAGGAGCTGATGCAGCAGCTAGCTGCAGAGAAAAAGAGAGCAGCTACATACAAAAGGCATTTGGAGATGCTCTTTGAACAGATTGAACAGCACAATGAAAGCCTTACTAAGAAAATCCAACACATAGTAGACAATGTGAGGGATCTGGAACAGAGAGATCATCAACAGAACCAAGTATAGTCTTTTTTTCTTGTCTCAGGTTTATCCTTGTTCCTTTTTTTCACCAGTATGGTTTAGGAGGTAGATCTTCTCTTCTTTATCTCTCATTTCCTCTCTTATAATAAACTTTTTTCTTGTCGAAAAACAAAAGCGCTTGCAATTGCCTTAAAAGGCTTAAACAAAGTTTTGTTTTTCTTTTTCTTCTTATGTTCTACCATTGCTTCTGTTCGGGTGATGCATAGGCATAGTTTAGTGTACATATGATGGTTTTTAAGCTCTATCAAGATTCCTCTGTAATTATATCATATTTTTTCTGGGAAGATCCTCTTGCTGGTGGAATCGAGTAAGCTTTATATCATTAGAACGTAGATTGGAGAAACCCTAACAATCTAATTTAAGACGACAAAACTGAATGCGAAGTATCAATTCAGCTTGATGACCGTTGCTAAAGCCACCGCGTTTCATCCACTTGCGTGGTTATATAACTGTAGGGTTTAATCTTGCTTGAGCACTATGATCGACTAAAGTACTACACCCATCTGTCCAATAATCAACCTATTGTTACCTCTTTGCCTCTGCTTTGACTCTTTATGTTTGGACAAAATTGAATAATTTAAAGTCTATAACAATAACATCCTGATTTTGAGCTCTCATTAGCAATTGAAAAAAAAAGTCAAATATCTTTTGACTTGCTAATTATTATTTTTATAATTCAGTTCAAGAATACAAAGCATGAAATGACCTTATTTACAGTGAAAAAAGAAGATAAAATTAGCTTAACTTTGATGATGATCTATTGCTAAAGCCACCAGTTTTCATCATCTGAAGAAACTCCTTGTAGTTAACTCTACCATCTCCATCTTCATCCACTGGCGTAATCATCTCTTTACAACACTCTAGGGTTTCACCTTGCCTGAGTCCCAAGGAAGCCATTACAGACTTTAACTCCTCAACTGTAATAAACCCATCACCGTCTTGGTCAAAAACATTGAACGCGTCTCTCATATCCTCTTCCTCTTTTTCTTCTACAATCGAACCGTAAAGAGACTCAAACTCGTTTATGTCTACACATCCATCTCCATTTGCATCCATCTTCACTATCATCTGGATCAGATCTTTGTCTGGCATGAAGATTCCTAGATTCTCTAGGGAATCGTTTAGCTCTTCCTTTGTAATGCGTCCGTCTCCGTTCTTGTCGAACATCTGAAACACTCGTTTTAGATCCACCGGGTTTGTTCTCGCCGGAGATTCAGATTTCGAAGGTGGTGGGCTCTTGTCGTCGATGTACCAAGAAGTGGGGAAGATAACTCTTAGCTTCTTGGGGACCAAACAGAGAAGAAAGGAATTAAAGAGATTGTAGAGAAGAAAGACTCTCACCATAATTCTTGGTTTTGTTAAGAACGGAGAAGAAAACAGAGCTTTGATGTTCTGTAACACTAAGAAACTTGAAATGAAAATTGTCTCGTTTTTTCTTTTTATAGAGCGAGAGAGAGATGGAATGCCATTACAGTATTAATTTGGGGGAAAGATCTTTTTATATAAAAATATTTTTTTGGTACAACCGTTGATTCGATTAATCAATTAAGCTAGACGTTACCTTTGCTTAACTCCTTTTTTCTGTAGTTTAGAAAAAAGAACTGAAAACTGAGTAATAAGTATTACAAATGATCAACATACATTTGCATACAATATCCAAGTAGGGGTGTCAAAATGGGTTGAAATTTATGGGTTGACCCAACCCAACCAATCCATTAACCCTAATGGATCAAATGTTTTGGTTATAATGGATTAATGGATCAAATGGATTGTGGATCAAATGGGTTGTGGATTAAATGGGTCAAATTGAAATGGATTGATGGATGAAATGGTTAACTATCACCTTCTCACCATACATTAATTTATTTTTCAAATTAGTCCTTCCACAATTATGATTTCACTTTTTGTCTACAAAAAACATGATTTTGCAAGTTACCCCGTCCCAATTTTTTTCCTTTTTCAAAATTATACCCAACAAAATATGAAATTTAGTTTTTTCCCCAAATATATAATTTTCACAAAAAAATTTCGCAAAAAATGCGGGTTTCACATTTTTTCACCAAAACTTACGATTTCACTATTTTCCCGCCCAAAACGCGTTTTGACAAATTTTCCCGCCCAAAACGCGTTTCACAAATTTTCCGTCCGAAATCGCGTTTTCACAAATTTTCCGTCAAAAATCAAGTTTTGATAAATTTTTCCTCCCAAAATGCGTTTTCACAATTTTTTCACCCAAAATCGTGTTTTGACAAATTTTCCGTCCAAAATGGCGTTTTGACAAATTTTCCCGCCTAAAACGCGTTTTGATATTTTCCCGCCAAAACGCGTTTCGACAAATTTTTCCGCCAAAATCGTGTTTTGACAAATTTTCCGTCCAAAATGGCGTTTTGACAAATTTTCCCGCCTAAAACGCGTTTTGATATTTTCCAGCCCAAAACGCGTTTCACAAATTTTCTGTCCGAAATCGCGTATTCACAAATTTTCCGTCCAAAATCGCGTTTTGACAAATTTTCCTGCCTAAAACGTGTTTTGATAAAATTTCCCGGCCAAAACGCGTTTTCATAAATTTTTAAAATCGTGTTTTGTCAAATTTTCCCGCTCAAAACGCGTTTTCACAAATTTTCCAGCCTAAAATGCATTTTGATAAAATTATTAGAAAATTATTTATGTTTATTGTTTATGGATCATGGGTTAACCATTTAACCAATTAAACCATATAATTAGATGGGTCATGGATCAACCTAATCCATTTACTAATTGGGTTGGATTAACCCATGACCCATTAACTCTCAACCCATTTGGATAATGGGTTGGATGGGTTGGATTACCCATTTTGACACCCCTATATCCAAGAGAAAGTGTAATAAAGTAAGCTAAAAGTACAGTATTTGTTACTAAAGTCTTTCTAAACAAAACTATAATACAAAAAATAAGTTACGAAATTTTGATATTATGTCATAAGAAACTATATAATACCATATCACCTTATCTTTGTGTCCATATCTATAAAAAAAAAACACTTTACTATCAATATAAAAGTTAAAAGTAGATCTAGGTGTAGTTTCCATAGTCTATAAACAATAATAAAAGAGTTAAAAAGATAAGATAGTAGTTGGGAAATCTGAATTTTAAAAAATCAAGAAGTTTTGGAGAGAATACGCGTGAATAAGGTAGAGGCTTCTAAAATGAAGGGTGTTCATTTTTCTTCTTTCTTTAGAAGATTTAATGACAATGATAAATACACCCAAGTAGGATTCATTTAACAAAACGCGTTGAGATAATTGTTGATGTTTGGTTCTTGTCCCTATTTCTTGATTACTATTACATTAAACATTATTATTAGTGCGTTAGCACAAGTCACCCACGAGAGAAAGAAGCCCGGTAGAATATGACCGTTATTTATATGATTACTCAGTTTTTTTTTATATCGACACTTTTTAGTATAGTGGATCCGGCTTCAGATATCACTTCGGGCGCACCTGTCAGGCTTTAAATAAATGAAACGAGAGAAAACAATTTTTTGGTCGCTCATTTATTTACTGAAATGTCTTTGATATCCTCAAAAATGGGAAAATTTGTAATTTTGTATGATCCGCTTGTGCCACAAAAAGGATGACAAGTAATAAGTGCATGGAATAGTGAAAGACAATCACCATATAAATCTCTAAAGTACGAAATAAAAAGAGGCGAATTTTTAGAAACTTTGAGTAGGTGGGTGTTCGATTAATTTGTATTTTTATTATAAAATACTAAATTCTGTAGATTCTGACTGGGTGTGTAAACCTGTAATGGGATCCAATGACACACTCGACATATGTGAGACTAGTCGTGTCATGGACCTCATGGTTGTCTTCCGGATCATCCAAAGCCACTACTAATCATGATCCTTAATTCTAGTTATTAGTGTTTGTTAATTCTATATTAGTTACACTCCACAGCTAATTAAATGCTGAAACAGCATTGAGGACTACACAAAGTTGAACTATACGCAGTATTTTACAAGTTTTATTTCAATATATTTGACGTAATTTTGTGTTCATACGTTTCTGAAAAAATATCCAGCATTTAACTAGTTTTTTTTTTTTTCATCTAGAATTATATTGAATTAAGATAAATTACAAGATATGAAAACATCAACCAACCTTACAACCAAAACCAACAATGACGATGAAATACTAAGCCAAAAAAAAAAAAAAATCTTATCCGGAAAAAAGCTGGTGAAAAATGAAAACACAGAGACTAAGCCCACATAGGGGAGATCTTACTAGCATTTAACTAGCTGTGGAGTAGTAAACTACAATAAAAAACGTAGTAAAAATATTTAAATTATACTCTCTCAATTTATCGGATTACTCTTCCACCTTAAATTGGTTGTTATTAGAAAAAAATTAAATTATTATATCTTGTTACAAAAAAAAAAAAAAAAAAAATTCAATGATTGGTTAAAAGTATATGACCAAATGTTGTTAAACCATGTGGCCAGAATACGAATAACAATAACTCTCCAAAAATGTGGCTGATAACAGTTGTTCAGCGTGCGACTCTGTCGGACAATCCACAAGGAGAAGAATGGGACCAAGAACTGAAGCTCTCACATCACATCAAAAATTTCGGATAAACCATAACATCTATGGCACATGTTTACCAAAAAAAACAGAGTGACAATTATATGGTTCTATTTTCACAACTTTGTCATTCTCATCCGGCAAAACATTGGGATCCTTATTGTGTATACTCGAGAGGGACCTAAACTAGTCTATATGTGTACGAACCGACGCATTATGAACTTGACGTAAGGTCTTTTTTTTTGTTGGTGAGGCTGAAAGTTAATGGGCTTAAATTAGGCCCATAAATCAATAACAATGAACAGAATCTGAGTTTTACATTTGACGTCCTCATAAGTGGGCTCTTCTTTGTCTGCTTCGGTCCCTCTGCAGATTTCGAAATCGTACTTCATTTTTTTCCCAGAAATCTTCTCACACTTTCTCGGCAAAATTCCCGGAAAAGCACCCCATCAACAGGTACTGTATTACTATACCCCCGTTCAAGCTTCTTTCTCTACGAATTATTCGCCGTATCTTTTTCAAAAATTCCATGTGATTTCGATCTAAATGGGATTAACTCTTATCGTTCTTTAGTCAGTGTTAAGTCTTTTAGGTTTTGATGTTCTGTAACAGGGAGCATTCTCTTTGCTTAAATTATCTGTCTTTTCTATCTCTTTCAGCTAAAAACTAGCTCTTTCCTGTTCCTAGATTCGTAAACTCTATGTAAAAAACTCGAGGATATCGTTTTTTCCTATATTGCTTCAAATTTGTGACCGTTGGGAAAAATCTTGAAAGATTGTATTGTAAATGTCACTATCTCTCTTTCAATGTTCCTGAAAAGTGTATTACTTTTTTGAAACGCTGCAACGGTAACAGATGGTGAGGAAAGAGGATGTGGATTTCTATTGCGGATTTTCGAGGAAAGAGCTTCAGAGTCTGTGCAAGAAATACAATTTGCCGGCCAATAGATCAAGTTCTGATATGGCTGAATCATTGGCTTCTTATGTTGAGGTACTTTTCTTCTTGTTGGCTTTTCAATTCTTGAGAAAACTATCTATGGCCGTGGACTTGGAGGATGGAAAAGTCGTTAGCTTGAAGATAATCTCAAGTCATTAATATGCATCTTCATTCCTTTATTGGAGGACCTAATCATGTGTTGTTCAATTGTATCTAACAATTGCAGAAAAATAATTTGAACTCGAGAGGCTTTGGAGTCTCTGGGAACCAAGATAGTTCAGCTACAACTTCTAGACCACCACCAAGTAGAACATGGAATGTGACAAGAGGTTTGGCGAATCTAATCTCTGTTGCTTTAAGCTTTCTCTTGTCTCATGTATTATTCAACCATTTATGAAGATTGGTAAAAATGTTCTTGCAGATTCTTATGGTAACGAGTTGAATATAAGCAGAGGGGATTGTTTTCAAGGTACAGTGGCTAGAGAACCAGGCTTTATCCTTGGAGATAGTACACAGTATCAGGTTTGATTCACCTTCTTAGAAATGTCCATTTACACTGTCTTCTGCATTCCTTAATTCTCTGCCACTTTTGCTGGCCAAAAGTTCTAATGTTTCTTAAACGTTTCCGTGGAAATGCAGGAGCGAAATGATGGTTTGGTTTATTCTGAATGTGCTCCTCCATATATGAGGAAGCTGAATGAAAAGGGTCCAACGGATTCTCGGCTAGAAAAGAGAATGAAAGAGGTAGACAGTGGTGGTGATAGTCCTAGTTCTTCTTCGTTTGAGTTTCATGTCAGTTTGGAAGAAGGTATCAGCCTTTCAGTTGATCTAAATTTCAACCCATCAGACTGGATTAATAGCATGAGAGATGGGGTCAATGTATTTGATAGCTTGCGTCGCAGAAGATCCCCACATTCTGAGAATGCTACACAGTGTAAGAAACAGAAGAGTTCAGGGCAGGACAAGGATAAGCATGTCAGGATAGAATCATCTTTAAGTCCGGCAATGAAAGACAATACTCATTCTAATGGTGAATGGTCTCTAGCATCATCTGCTATACAACCATGCAGCAGAATCCAAGATGGGTCAGACACTTGCATGGATAAAAACGAGCTTAACTTGTCCATACCTGACTCTTCAGGACCTGGACAGATTGTATCATCTTGTGTGGAGTCGTATAGCAAAAGCTGTTGTGTAAATCCAGTTGACTTGGACTGTGTTAATCTTCCTGGGATGAAGTTGACAAGTGACTCCGTTATTATGGTTGCTGCAGAACAGAAACATACAGCTGGTGATCGCCTTATTGAAGCTCCGGAAAATCCATCCATGGAAAGTTTTCAAAAGGTGGGAAACTCAAGCACTCTTATGTGTCTACAGGGAGCTGGTTCTGAATTATCATCATCAGAAGCAGAGGCTTATCACTCAAACCCGCCTCATTCTCCTCGCAAGACCAGTAGATCCTCAAATCTCTCTTCTTCAGAGCTCATCATCATCGATAGAGAGTCCACAAACTATTCTGAATCATTCAAGTTGCAGTACAATGGTGGCAAGAACTGTCTCCCAGCTAATACTGAAGAGCAGGTATAACAACATCTCCTTTCTAATATTTTTGTTACAAACAATAACATAACACCATAGTTGCCTTATCCTTTGCGTTGTTCCTTCTTTCACAGGACAAAAGCGAAGTTTTAAGTGAGCAGGCAAGGTCAGAGTGACTTTGTTTGAATGGTGAAACATCCACTGTATTGTATAATATTGTTCAAGTGATAGGAGAATGGCTTATTATACCTGACGAGGTAGAGATAGTCTAGAAATGGCCTTTCATCTTACTAAGAGGTTTCTACTGCTGTTTTTTCTTTATTTGAGGTATGATTTTTGTGCTCTCTCTCTATATCATGCGAATGATTCAACAAAAAGAGTCATGGAGTTATATGAAGTATTTATATTCCGTTGTTGGCTTGCACTTAGGCCATCGAGTACATGGAGATTCCTTCGAGAGCATTGGGTCGATTATTTGCAATGAGCTAGGGAGAAGTCAGTTTTAGGTCAGTATGCAATTCTATTCGGTCTCGTCCTTTTGGATTTTCGAGGTTGAAAAACGGAATTATATGTTGTAATACACATCAATCACAGACCAATGTTGGAGATTTGCTTACAACCCAAATGTTGCATACACCATGTTGTTGAATAGAACCAAAGTTGTGACTGTAAGGGAATGAAAAATGTTTGAGTAACATCCATGGAAACATATAAACATTTTATCATCGTTGCCTATACTAAACAATGTTCTCAGAAACTTGTGTTGAATGTTGATAAGTTAGAAAAATTTCAGGTGAAGGAGATACTTTTTTTCAAGTAACTGAGGCTATATGTCTGCAATATATTTTTATTATTATGACCTGTTTCGTTTGCATGTGAGTAGCACGTGACTGTCTAGTTCTTAAATCTTAACCATTGGATCTGAACCAAATAATTGGTTGAGTGTATGATCATAGATAGAATCAGTAAAGGTATCAAGTCAACTTCAGAATTCAACTTTCAGAAGGAAGAACATATGAATCGAGTCAACTAAAGACTTTCGATTTGACTCTTGTCTTCTTGTGTGTGTTTGAAATCTTAAATCTGAAGACAAAACATTTCTTTTGGGGGCACAAGGAAATGAGGAGGAAGAAGACAAAAGAGGATGTCTGTGTCTCGCGTCTCGAGAGAGAGTTGAACAAAGTTTTGTGCATGAAACCTCACAAACCCAATTACTATTATAATATAAAGTTTAGAGATTTTCATCTATGTTTTGGTTTGCTCGAAACCGAACACCAACGGCAACGGCGCAAGTAAACAACAAAAGTAAACCCATTTAAAAAAACGTTACTTTTTTTTCGTTATGTAAACAAGAAAAGTTTTAGAGGGAATAGTTAATGTCTTCATTGATTGGTGTGTTAAACTCCAATGTGTGCATAGAGATGGAAACTTGATACAAAGCTTTTTGGGGTTGATTGCACAAATTTAGGAAGAATGGGGAGAGAATTAGAATAAAAAAAAGAAAAACGAGAAAGGAGAAGAGAAAATTTGGTAACAATAACTCACTTATTAAATAGCTTCACCTACATTTGCCATTTACTCAGAAGCAGAAGTTTTGGTCGCATTTAATGCCTTCTCAGTACTACAGGACACTGTGATACTCTCTCTCTCTCTTCCTCTCTCTCTTCCTATCTGGGTTTCTCAAGATTTCCATGAGCTAGTGCTCAATGTATAACTCTAGCTCCTACTTTCATCACCCAATTTCTCTCTCTACACTTATTTAGTCGGCAAATAACAAAAAAAAACCAGTTTCAAGAATTCTTTGGAGGGAGCTTCTTTTCTTAGGTTGGAAATTTCGGATAAGCTTTAGCTTTAAAGGGTCTTATAAGGATGCTATGATGTTATTACCTTGCGCTCTGATATCTCTAAGGGGTAAGTATTCTTGTAGAGGCAAGAGGTCCTTCTTTGACATGGTTGTCTGAATTTCAAGATTGTTTCCTGAATCTTTGGAGACTTGTCTTCTCAAGGCTCCGTTACTTCTTCAACACTAATTCAGCTCTCACTGCTTCAAAAATTCAGTTCGGTTAGATATTTGCATGCTCTTGATCGAAGTAAAGAAAGATCTCAGTTATGTGGAACTTCTTGTGACTCTTTGCTGCAATGTCTCAGACAGTAACTAAGAAGCGTGTGGGTTGACTTTGGAAAGAAAGATTTGGTTTTGTTTGTAAAGATGAGAAGAATGTTTGAAAGGAGAGCAAGGGAATGGAATCTCCTTGTAAAGCTTGTGCTTTTTACTAATCTATTGCAGCTTGCTTCAGCTCTTGGCTCAATGTCTTCAATTGCAATTTCATACGGAGAAGGTGGCTCTGTGTTCTGTGGTTTGAAATCAGATGGGTCTCATCTTGTGGTCTGCTATGGATCGAACGCAGCGATTCTCTATGGAACTCCTGCTCATTTCCAGTTCATTGGTTTAAGTGGTGGAGATGGGTTTATGTGTGGTCTTCTGATGCAGTCTCATCAGCCTTATTGTTGGGGAAACAGTGGTTTCATCCAAATGGGAGTTCCTCAGCCAATGATCAAAGGAGCTGAGTATTTAGAACTTAGTGCTGGAGATTACCATCTCTGTGGTTTGAGGAAGCCATTAACGGGAAGACGAAGTGGTTCTTATTCGTCGTCTTCTTCTTCTTCTTCTTCTCATGTTGATTGTTGGGGTTACAATATGACAAGAAACTTTGTCTTTGAAAAGCAGATTCATTCACTCTCGGCTGGCTCAGAGTTTAACTGTGGACTGTCCTCTAAGGACAAATCAGTTTTCTGTTGGGGAGACGAGAATAGCAGCCAAGTCATCAGTTTGATCCCAAAGGAAACAAAGTTTCAGAAGATTGCAGCTGGTGGATACCACGTCTGTGGCATTCTTGACGGGTTGGATTCTCGAGTGCTCTGTTGGGGGAAGAGCTTAGAGTTCGAAGAAGAGATCTCCGGGAGCCCTACACCGGAAAAGATTCTTGATTTGCCACCGAAAGAGCCACTCTCAGCGGTGGTTGGTGGAAAGTTTTATGCTTGTGGAATCAAACGATATGATCACAGTGCGGTTTGTTGGGGTTTTTTCGTGAATCGGAGTACACCTGCTCCGAAAGGTATAGACTTTTATGATCTTGCAGCAGGGAACTACTTCACTTGTGGAGTTGGAGTTCTCTCAGGGAACTCTATGTCTCCGGTTTGTTGGGGTCTTGGTTTCCCTGCTTCTATCCCTTTAGCTGTCTCACCAGGACTCTGTAGAGACACTCCTTGCCCCCCAGGAAGTCATGGTGACGGAGACAACTCGCCTTGCAAATCTCCTGGCTCTCGCATTTGCTTGCCCTGTAGTACCAGTTGCCCTCCTGATATGTATCTGAAGAGTGAATGCACAGAGAGATCTGATCAAATCTGTGTTTATAACTGCTCGACTTGTGTCTCACCTGACTGTTCCTCCAAGTGTTCTGCTTCGTTGACCGGTGGGGGAAAGGCAAAAGGGAAGTTTTGGTCACTGCAGTTACCTATTGCGACTGCAGAGATTGGCTTTGCTCTGCTTTTGATAGCAGTTGTCTCAACAGCAGCGGTTTTATACATTCGGTACAGGTTGAGGCATTGTAGGTGCTCAGGAAGTGATGCAAGGTCTTCTAAAGATTCAGTTTTTACGAAAGATAACGGGAAGATCCGTCCTGATCTTGATGAGCTTCAAAAGAGGAGAAGAGCTCGAGTGTTCACTTACGAGGAGCTCGAGAAAGCAGCCCAAGGATTTAAAGAAGAATCAATAGTTGGGAAAGGGAGTTTCTCATGTGTGTACAAAGGAGTGCTGAGAGATGGAACCACTGTTGCTGTGAAGAAAGCGATCATGTCGTCAGACAAACAGAAGAACTCAAACGAGTTTCGCACGGAGCTTGATCTGTTATCAAGACTCAACCATGCTCATCTCCTTAGCCTTCTTGGTTACTGCGAAGAAGGTGGAGAAAGGCTTCTGGTTTATGAGTTTATGGCACATGGCTCGCTCCACAACCATCTTCATGGAAAGAACAAGGCCTTGAAAGAGCAACTAGATTGGGTCAAACGTGTAACCATTGCTGTCCAAGCTGCTAGAGGAATCGAGTACCTGCACGGTTACGCTTGCCCTCCTGTCATTCACCGTGATATTAAGTCATCCAACATTCTTATAGACGAAGAACACAATGCTCGAGTAGCTGATTTCGGTCTCTCCTTACTCGGTCCTGTCGATAGCGGCTCTCCTTTAGCAGAGCTACCAGCAGGCACTCTCGGTTACCTTGATCCTGAGTACTATCGACTACACTATCTCACAACCAAATCAGATGTCTACAGCTTCGGAGTCTTGCTTCTCGAGATCCTAAGCGGAAGAAAAGCCATTGACATGCACTATGAAGAAGGCAACATAGTAGAATGGGCAGTTCCTCTGATCAAAGGAGGAGATATAACCACAATCTTGGACCCGGTCTTGAAACAACCAACTGAGATCGAAGCTCTGAGAAGAATCGTGAGCGTGGCCTGCAAATGCGTGAGGATGAGAGGGAAAGACAGACCATCAATGGATAAAGTGACAACAGCGTTGGAACGAGCATTGGCGCAGCTAATGGGAAACCCGAGCAGCGAGCAGCCGATATTACCGACGGAAGTAGTTCTTGGGAGCAGTAGAATGCACAAGAAGTCATGGAGGATCGGTTCGAAAAGGTCAGGGTCAGAGAACACAGAGTTTAGAGGCGGGTCGTGGATAACTTTCCCGAGCGTGACATCGTCGCAGAGGAGGAAATCGTCAGCGTCAGAAGGAGATGTTGTGGCGGAGGAGGAGGATGAAGGAAGGAAACAACAAGAGGCGTTGAGGAGTCTTGAAGAGGAGATAGGGCCAGCTTCTCCTGGACAGAGCTTGTTCTTGCATCATAATTTCTGAAAACAAGTCAATGTTTCCACAAAAGGATGACCTATATAATAACTTTATTTACTCTGATGTATAATGTGTTTGCAAGGCAGTAATGTAACAAAGACTCAAAGAGAGAGGCTCAGGCTCTTTGTATTTGAGGAAGAATGTTTGAAGGCTTTTCTTACTAATTATAATATTACCAAGACTTCTTTTTGTATAAGTGGTTTTCCTTGAAGACGTTCTCAAATAGTCATCAGTCTATAGCAACAACTCTAAAATATTAAAAGGTGAAACAAAATTGATAAATGCCCCCACGCAGGATCGAACTACGGACCTTCAGTTTACAAGACTGACGCTCTACCACTGAGCTATACGGGCTTCTGTGTCACAAACTTCTATAAAATGATTGTAATCTAGTAGTAAACGATTACCGTTATTTATGCGATATTTATTCACTAACTTCCTTGCATGCCATAGTGTGTCTTCGTTATTTGTATCATCAAAGAGGAGTAACATGTATTCGTCACAAAACAACCCAAAGTTTTTGCATCAAACTTTTATCATAGCATAATGTCTTCTTTTTTTTTTTTTTTTTTTTTTTTGTATTCATCAAACTTTTTTACATCAGCAAAAGTTGCTCTACTTGACTCTCTTCAGCTCCAAACAGAGGGGTTTCTAAATTGAACAGCCATTGCAGCCAGCAGAAACCTGACAAGTTCTTCTCTTTGTACCACTTTCTCCCTCTTCAATTCAAGGTGCCTAACCTGCAAAACCGCAAATGTCCACGGGTCATTCCCACAGTTTTTCTTCTTCGGTAATAGGAGAATTTTGACTAAAAGCCTATAATCACATGTCGTACTTTTTTTTTACCTTAACAAACTCTATTTGATTTTGAGTCACCCCAGACTCTGTGATAATCACTAGACATTTGATTTCATGTTCGTTTGCATATTCATACTGCTCTGTAAGACTTGGATCAGGTGTTGGAACAAACTCAGCCTGCCAAACTATTATATGTTAACACAAATGACATTTTCCAATTCCAAAAAAATATAATGAAAACAATCAAGCTTTCACCTTTATACTTCTTTCCCATAGTTCCGCAACTAGTTCCATGCGCTGGACCAATAAACCGCCACCACCTCTTGAACAAACAAGTACACTGGTGTTCACTTCATTTCTGCAGCCAATACAGATTATGGACGATTCAGGAAGTGTTTCCATTCTAGATCATGAGAAGAGATTCAGAAAGTAACAACGCACCTAATAGGCCTTAGATCCATAGGAAGATGCTGAAATATTGTCTCTAGTGCAAGACTGACTCCAACAGCACCAGGGAGATTCATTTTCTAAATGCATTTAACAGAATAAAAAATCAATATCCTGCTTTTTGTTCTTGGTAGTTTCGAACTTTGAATATCTTCTTTGCATTAGCAATCATATTCAATTCTCTATATCCTAATTTCTCTTCATCCAAGATGAAAATATGTGGAAAGAACTTACATATTCACGATCGCAAACTTGATGAACCAAATGATCATAACGACCACCAACAGCAAGCAACACACCATCATTACATGTCCCAGAGCTATTTTCTTTGGTTAAGAAAACCTGTTACAAAACATGGGATTCACTCGAGAGTTAGCAGCAACTATACATAGTCACCATTGCAGTTTACATTGTAACAGAAGAATACAAAACAATCATTGAAATGCCTATCAAAGACCCAAAAGAAGCTCACACACATTCAGTTGTACCTGAAAAAACAAATTCCGGTGATAACTTTCAGTAGGTGGCATGAGTGCATCAATATGAACATGCTCTTCTATTCTCCAAACTCTTAAGTAGGTTAAGAGGTTTGACAACTCATCAAGCGCCTTTCGTGTAGGTCTATCTGCAGCAAAGTGAAACCAATAACAATCTCGTATACGATTTCAGGAGACGCAAAAGGTAAAAAGATCGTACCAGCACGCAGAGCTCCTCTTAAACGAGGAAGTGCTTGATCTGCAGCTCCACAAAACCTTGAAGCAACAGTCTGCAGCCTATTGACAGCAGCTTCAGGTAACTTCAACTCCTGGTAAGCAGAGGAGATTCCGAGTTAAGACATACACATAGTAATATTGATATGTGACATGATATTGTGTAGCCACAAACCTGTAGAAGCTGACGCCTTATGAAAACCCATTTTAGCTTCCGCTCAGATGACTGAGGACGCAAGGATCCCATCATGGAAAGAAGCTAGAGGCAAAAGAAATGGTTAAGATATTGATACAGTGACTCATATCCTTGAGCAAACAATAACCATACCTCTGCAACTTTTCGCCTATGCTCTGCCTTAATTCCAGCCCAGGACCAAATAGCATCCAGCAAATCTCCATGATTCAAATGAATGTCACAAGACCCGCGATGAAAGATGTGTGTCGTGATGTCCACTATCACCTTGAGAACTTCTGCCTCTGTCAGGGATGTTGTACCTCCAACAATGTCAAAGTCAGCCTATTGGCAATCAAAACATCAAAATTGTTATAAGCATTTATCTTACATTATATTGGTCTGGAAATATATTAGGAGAGTGTCCGAGCACAAAACCTGAAGACACGGATTTGGTGGAGAGTGGCCAATTGCTCTCCTGTAGACATGAGATATTTCATATCTCTTGAATGAGGATTTCTGCATTGCAAAACTTAGGTATGCCAAATTAGATAAATCAAGCAAAACAGAGTTTCTTTATAACTACCTAGAGAAGATCTCAAAACAGAGTTACTCTGTTTAACATACAAGAAACAGAAGAGCCATATAAAGAACAAAACCAGACCTGATTAACGCTAATCCAGTGCACAAAAGGTAGTCGTAGCTCATAGCATAGTTCAAGCATATCTCCTCCATTGGTCAAAAGTTTTACAGTTTTCCTTTAAGAGGAAAGATCAAAGTTAGATCAAAACATAATTTGCATGGATATCAATAAGGAGTCTACCTGCTAAACTGGGGAGAATCACCAAGCAAACGCATTGGGATGACCTCTAGATGCTTCGCACAGTGCTGCCTAAAGACTTCCTTTGTGATGTCAACAACATAATCACGAAGCTCGGTGTTCATCTCTGTGTACTGAACATAACTATCATCTGCGCAGAGTCTCGATCTACTAGACTGATGGCTTTTCATCTCTAACACTTCTTCATCAAATATCACATTTACTACTCTGTCATAAACACTTGAATCTTCTGAAGTTTGCATTATTCTTAGAATGTCTGAAAATTCAGAAAAGAAAGGGTTACTTGATGCCATCCGAAGAAAACATCATATAAACTGGCGGCAGTAGAGAACTCACTATCCAGTAACTCAGATTCCATTCTGGGAGGAATTGCGTGCTTAAGAAGTTCTGTGGCAGACGGGCGATCAGACGGACTTGGAGACATCAACCGCCGCAGTATAGAAGCCTGTTCGGGAAAGTCATTTAACCATTTTAGAGGTAGTTCCCCTTTCAGCTTCAGATTACTTAAAATAACGTGTCTCTCCATTGCGGTTCCAAAAGGGTGCCACAGTTCAAAGAATACAACCCCCAAACTATACATGTCAGCCTGCAATTCAGAAACATCATTTCAAAACACAAAGATATAAGCCGAAAGAATAAAAACATGAGGAGCAGAAGAAAGAATATATACAAGCACTTTTTTGATAAGGCAGCAACAACTACTGACCTTTTCATCAATCTTAGGCCAACCTTGCTCAATTTCAGGTGCTGTGTAAAAGTAGGTACCGGCTTGACCAGTACTATCAACTCCGCTTCCAGCTACATCCGTAGAGACTCCACCATCTTGGTCCAACTGCTCCAGCTTCAAGAACTTTGCTGATAATGTAAAAAATGCATGTATTATTCGTTTTTGTTCCATATGA
The DNA here is from genome assembly GCA_026724425.1 of Erythrophleum ivorense. Classification (NCBI taxonomy): domain Eukaryota; kingdom Viridiplantae; phylum Streptophyta; class Magnoliopsida; order Fabales; family Fabaceae; genus Erythrophleum; species Erythrophleum ivorense. The sequence continues at coordinate 1,634,730 of JAIUCV010000102.1, forward strand.
CAGCTGAACAATCACAGTATAATGGGATGACTAGGTTGTTCTTTTATTCGAAGACTTGAACAACATTGTCAGGTTGATTCGATACATGATTAAGGAGCTTAAAATCTAACACAGCGAAGCATGTGGACACAGACATACCAAGAAATTAAACAAAATAAAAGCATTAAGTAGGAAAGCATACCAAGACCAAAATCCCCAATTTTGACATCATTCCGGGCATCAAAGAAAATGTTGTTTGGTGTAAAATCTCTATGAATTATCCCTTGTCCATGGATATGAGCCAGGCCTTCAACAATTTGGCGGATTAAATGCCATGCAAAATCTTTGTCGAAGTGATTATATGATTCAAAAACCTGGCGGAGAGTCCTTGAACATAATTGGTACATAAAAAGTAAGAAGAAGAAAGCAACTAATGCTTAGATTACAGAAAATAACAACATTAAACAAACCAAGGATAAATGTACTGATTTCATGGAGATATTAGACATTTTAAAACATTTGACTCTTCCTAAGTTCTTCTTGGACCACTAAAATAGGTCATATAGTAGGCATAGGACTCTAAGGAACTTAGAATTTACTTCTATAGCTCACAATGTCAACAATCAATATAGTTCGACAAAAAATCAATGATTTTAAAACTATTTACCTGGGACAGTACTCCATTTGAATATATAGATAAGTAGACTCAAGCTTATTGTCCTGCTCAGGAATTTCAGTTGACACCGCACCCGAGTAGCTGAACATTGAACTCCCAGCAGTTTTTGATCCCCAATTTGCGCCAGCAGAAGGATCAGCAACTCCTGTTTCGAACCAGGCCTGTTTTCATGTAAAATAGATAGAACCGTTAATATACAGAATATAGGCAAAGGAATAGCACTAAGACAGCACCGGAAATTTCATGATACAGATGTTGGAACAATGAACATTGTGGTGAATAAAGACTTTTATAGAAATACTAATATGAACCGCATAGATACACATGACTGGAATCCAATATGCGCATATCTCACTGAATGCAGTCACTGATCAGTAGAAAGTTCAGAAGAGAGGAAGGGACCTTTACCTGATAGTAACGTACAACATGTTGATGCTGCAAGCGGGAAAGTGTTGCTACTTCTCTAAGTACCTCACAATAAGTCAATGCAGAAACTGTTTTAGCATCTTATTTTAAACCATCAGATACAAAGTATAATACGCTCACCACATACAATGTCAATAAAAGCCTATACTAAAGTTTTAAAGCCAAGGCCATAACGCCTGGTTTTCAGCAAACATAGCTGCAAGTAAACGAAGTTTGCAGCACAAAAGATATAATACTCTGATGAAGATCGTGTTAATTCGCAGTTCTCTTACAGTTGCTTAAAAACTAAAGATAATTTCCAAGAATCCTTTCCCATCCCCACTGAAAAGTGAATGCACTAATATGAACATTTTACTCACTTACCGGACTATGCGGTTATCGACAGGTATCTCTTTGTCCTTTAGTCGAATTTTCTTCACTGCATATTGTCTTCCATCCAGTTTATTTTTGCACAGCATAACGTAACCGAAAGCACCATGGCCTGCCAACAACGAGTTTCAGCAGAGAGCAAGAAAGAAAATTACTTGCTCTAAATAAAACTGCAGAAAAGATATACCTAGGGGTTTCAACTCTTCAAAATCATCAAGATACCGTGAGCTTGGGAGTGACACTTTTGGCTCGCTAAAATCAGAAGGTGGCTCCCAAAACTGAGGAACTCTGGTTGAGGCCTAAAAGATAACATAATTGGGATGCATTATTTGAAATGCAACTAAATAAACAATAACTAATAAGTGTGTTAAAGTTTACGCACCATATTTTGATTGAATACATCTTCAAAAGTTCTATTGAAGTCTGAAGATGATTTGGAAGCTAAATCTAACACCCCTTCAGACAATATCTGAAATGATTTGAGAAAAATAATAGTACCTTTCAAACAAGGTTTTAGGGGAAAAGGAAGAAAGTTCTCTAAATAGAATGAAACCATTAATTGAGAATCCATATTATATAAAAGACATACACCAAGTTGATGCAATTCATCGGTTATCCGAGGCAACGCATCAGCCAAGGGCCCTTTGGAAGAGCAAGCAACTCGAAGTAAATGAACCTGCAAGGTGCTTAGATTAGAGCTACATTAAGACTTAAACCATGCAGAAAGAAGAAAAAAGAAAATTACCATTAATAGATCTTTCTTGCTAATCTGAGGCACTTGATCTTGAGCTAAGGAATCAAAAGACCATGACCTCAGCGACTCATTTTCAGAGTCATTGTTGTCATCTTCAGACGTATCATCTTGGAGACTTGATTCCTTCTAAAAGAAACAAGAATACTTGCTGATTTTTTTGTGCGCATATACATTTTTAAATAACCGAGGGATTAAGATAAAATAGATAGAGCTGCCCTCACCTTATTCTTATTTTGGAATAATCCAGATTCTACATCTTCAGTAGAGTTACTTGAGTCAAAGGACGAGACGCTTGTATCATCAACATTATCCTCTGGAAGAGTATTTAGTTTGGAAATGGGAGAAGGCAATGCAACTTCTTCTTTAGCGTGGTCTTCAGATCGCTTCAGATTCTTGTCCGTCTTCTCATGCAAAATTCTTGAAGTGTCTAGTGGGTGAGATTGTACTGTAGAAACGATTCCCCTATTTTCATCTGGATTCAAGCTCCAATTCCTTGAATCTTCCAATCCACTAAACAGGTCTATAAAACCATACACAAAAGGTCCAACAGAAATAGATTTTGCTTTATTTGAAAGCATAGCTTCCTCTGTGAACTGAGCGCTTCGAGGTGCAGTCAAGCATGGAACCTTCAGAAGAATAGTGACAATGTATTTTATTTACAGGAAGAGGACCAATGCAAACACAAACCAGACACGAGGATAATGTTTGCATAAATAAACTGTAATTTGAGTGAATATACTTACAGATTCATCATCATGACGGTCCGGAATTATTTCTGATAAAAACTCTTGAGCAGCCTCCACCAAATTGAATATCATAACCCGACCTTCACGTGCATTTGAATTTGCCTGCATATAGTATACATTTTAAACGGCTACGTTAAGCAAGAAGTCTTCCCTAGAGAAGGAATATGCAGCCGTGCCATACCTGGTCCTGGAGAAGAGATAAAAGCTTCTCAGCATCAGCTGTTGTTAACCCTTGTTCTGGACTAATCTGCAGCTTCGGGCACTTGTAAGGATATCCTGGTAAGCATCTACACGGAAAAAATATTAGTTAGAAAATATCAAAATGTTAACTATGTGACGTAGTCTATGTCATAGATTCAGAAAGAAAATACTTACCTAACTAAAAGCATAGCAGAGATGTTCGTGTCCTCATATCCCATATCTTTCGAGTAAGGCCTGCGAGCTCGGACAATCAGATAACCATAAACATTACAGCAACTAAACTTGAATTTAAACACCTCGATCAGAAGCAAAACCTGAGTTTAATAACTATTTGCGGAGGCGAACGCGAATCCGAAACAATTTGGCAGTCCTCTTGAAATATCGCAGAGCTGAAATCACGAAAAACAAAAACCAATCCTTCTTAATAATAAATCTTTAAACAGAGCTCTAAACCCTAATTGCACACAAAACCGAACAGATGAACAGTTTCGACTTACAGAGCAGTGATCTCCTCTGAGAGAAGTTCGTTATCTTCATCGTCATTAGATCCATGGTCCTTCAGCTGACCCCTTCTTCCGCTATTACCTCCTCCTCGCTTCTTCTTTTTCTTCGAACTGCGACCCATTCCCTCTTATCAATAATGCTCTGTCTTTCAATTAAAAAAAAAAAAAAAAAAAACTTCTACTCCGAATCTTCCCTTGAATCACCACTACAAAAATGAACTTCGTAAAACGGACCTCTTCTTCGTCTCTCGCCTCCCTCTCTCTCTCTCTCTCTCTCTCTCACGAGTCACAACTCCCGCCAAACAATCTCAATCTAAGAATTTCAAAACCACCGATTCATTTCCAGATGTATTTCGGAAAATTTCAATCGATGGATCGTTTATATAAGTCTCTCAATAACCAAAAAAAAAAAGCATCATGGCGCCATCAGACAAAAGTACACACACATTCATTGTGATTCCAGTCCAGCAAAGACCGCTGAAACGGCGTCGCATTGGCATCAGTAAGTTAATGGGCCTATTTATTTCCATTAAGCTATAAATTCATTGAAGGCCCATTGCGACAACAGCTATCTGTGACTGTGTGGTTACAAACTCTGACGTGGAATATAGATTTCTCACCATCGCATCGATTGTTGTCCTTGATACATTTTCCGTCCAACTTTCAGAACAATAAAAAAAAAAATGTTGTATTTACGAGATTATATAAGACTTTCATTAAATAGCGAAAACGAAATAAATGACGTAGAAATTTATTTTTGACATAATAAAATGAAAATCATGAAAGTATTAGAAAAAGAGAATCAGACCTGACCCATAAGTGACCAATCAGAATCGACCCCGCCTAAGCCTCTCCTGATTTTCCACACCTTATCTCTCTCTTCCTCTCTATCTTGGTCTTTAAACTCTCCAACTTCACTCTCTATCTTCCTGACGTGACTTCTCTCTCTTCCTCCATCAATGGCGACCACAAACTCTCTCCACCACCACCACTCCTCCTCTTCTTACCAACACCACCGCCACAAACTCCATTGCCAATCTCACCTCGGACCAACTTCTCTCTCCCTCAAACAACCCACTTCCGCCGCCACATTCTCATCACTCATCTGCTCGTCTTCCTCCTCCTCCTCCTCCGCCGTCGTCTCCGCAGCTGCTACTACCACAAACGCATCCGCCGTAACTGCAGAAACCGCGACGAAATTCGATGTCCTAGCGAGCCATCTCATCAATCAAGATTTCAGGAAAGCCGACGAAGAAACTCGGAGACTTCTCATTCATATAGCGGGAGAAGCCGCCGTAAAACGCGGCTACGTTTTCTTCTCCGAGGTGAAATCAATCTCCGTCGAAGATCTTCAAGCTATTGACAATCTGTGGACGAAACACAGCGATGGGAGATTCGGATACAGTGTGCAACGCAAAATCTGGTTGAAAGTCAAGAAAGATTTCACCAGATTCTTCATTAAAGTTGAGTGGATGAAGCTTCTTGATACAGAGGTTGTGCAATACAACTACAGAGCTTTCCCTGACGAATTCAAGTGGGAGCTTAACGATGAAACGCCTCTAGGACACTTACCGCTCACAAACGCGTTGAGAGGAACGCAACTTCTGAAATGCGTTTTAAGCCATCCTGCGTTTGTGATAGCTGATGATGATAACGAGGAACCAGACGAAGCAGAAAACAGAGGTGGGGCTAAAGCTAAAGAACAGAAGAAAGACACTAGAATGTTTAAAACAGATTACACCTTCTGATGTCTCTTTTTACTTTATTTTTAATTCTTCTGATAATTTGAAACTATAAACCAACCTCTGTAATCAATCATCATCAGTTAAATTGGGTTTTCTTAATCTTCAACGATGGTTTCATTAGGATTATAAATGTATGAACACAGTCAAATTAACTAAAGAATAAAAAACCAAAGTCTTTCTTGGTTGATCAATGTGAAAAAACCTTCAAAATCCAGCTGTCCAAAGGCCCTTCTCTTGTTTGTGTCCTCTTTACTGATTTGATGAATGAATACAAAAGTTGTGATTTTGGCACTGTTCAAAAAAGCTGCACCTCAGTGTGTGAAAAAGATTTAAAGGATATACGTTGCTGCTTCTGTAGCCTTGTAGTTAATTCTCAACGTAGGCCACAAACGTTACAGTTGATGTGGACAGATGCTTTATGTCATATATATGTAGAATCGTGCATGTATATATCAAAAATATGTTTTCTTCCACCATGTAACAACATGTCATGATCAGCAAAGAAATCATCAGAGTTTTAAGTAGCATTCTAAAACCGGAAAAAGAGAGATCTTTTAATCAATTCCCTTAGAAAAAAAACTATAAAAACTTAAAAAACCATTAATATCTGCTTTGGGGTATATGCATAAGCAGGGAAAAATGATGGTTTAAGTCTCAACTATACTGACTAGTTTCTAGGCACATGGGCAGAGTCGTCGGGTGTATTGGTGTGAACCGTCACAAGAAAGCATTGACTGTGTCCGTGTATACAAGCAAGCGCCTGGATACTGAAAAACCAAGAGAATAAACACACACGATTCGAATCACTCAGTTTATGATCAAGATTCAAAAGTTAAGTCAGGAGAAGCAATGATAATGAATGAGATAATAAGAGAGGATCAAAGATAGAATACCAAATCTCTGGGCGCATCATCGACAACTTCAGCAGGTTGGTCAGCTCCGGCACTTGCTAAACAGGAGCCATTGCAGCTCATGTATCTTTGCATACTGAGCAAACAAAGTAACAAAAGACCATGTGAACATCAAACTGCGAGTTTTGGATATAAATGCTTGATGGTTGGCTTAGAAGATGACTTGGTAAGTGGTAACTTACACGTCACATTGGTTTAGAAGTGAGAGTTTATTCATCACACATAATTTTCCGCGTGACTTGCAAACTGCATCGCATGAATCTCCTTGCCTATGAAACCAATTTAATAAAAAAGAGTCTTAAGAATATGGTCGTCCCACAAAAGCGTATACAACTCATCCTGGTAGACAAGTGAGTGCGTTTTTACCTTCCGACAATCACATCAATGCCAAGAAGTCTTGTTTCAACTTGTGTAAGATTAGCCCCTGTTTCATTTATTTGACGAATGTGAAGAGATATATTGACATTACAACAGTGGTTGAAAGAAAAAGTAGGCTATCAACGCCAACCTGAAGCATTTGATGTCAGAGAAAAGCAATGGTGAAACTTGCTGTGGTATGCATTTTCATGGATCTGTAAGTTTCAGGACAGGACAAAAACATTACACTTTGATAAGCCCACTATCATTTTCAAATAAAACCTCTCACTCCCACACTTTAGTGAAGAATTACAGTCAATCGCTTACCACACTCTCAGAATTATGGCGGCATCTTCCGGCACAAAAATCAAATACAGTCTTGTAAGTTCCTGAATAAAGAGGAAAATTTGGTGATCTTGCAAATGCAAATACATCTATAGGGGGTTTTATAATCGAAGCTGCTGTAAAACACGACAAGTTACCTGCTGTAGCCGGCTTTGCGACTCTTACCTTAACCACCTTCTCAAGAACCGTCTGCAGGAGATAGATAGACTCATGAGCAAAAAACGATGAAGCGAGAAGAGAGAATAACCAAAAGGTTCCAAAGAATACCCGAGTAGGACTCAAGCAGCAAGAAACGCAGAATTCATAAGAGCTGCAGCATTGTGAAAGGAGGTTGCATCCACTTGAAGCCAAAACCACAGAAAATAAAGTCTGATTAAGAACGCACTAATCTAAAAAAAAAACGATAATTTAACGATTAAAGGCTATGATGATCTTCTCGAAAATACACTCACTGACAAGGGAATCTTTCTCCTTTCCATGGGCAACAACGGGTTCGAGAATCCAATGACAGAGCATCACACACATTGCCTAAAACAACAACAACCCATTCAAGAATAAAAAAAACAAGTAGATTAAATGCTGTAAAACGTGAATTGGAGGGGAAATTGCGTACCTTCATCATCGGAGATTAGATACCTTCCTTGAACAGTTGTTCTGCAACTCCGTTCTTCTAAGAACCCAATATCCGTCCTGCAAAATCCAATCGAGATCTTAAGGAAATGAAATCAAGTTAAGGGAGACAAAACAGGGGTACGCAATTCTTAGAAATAAGGATGTTATACCCAAAATTAATCACCTAATTGCAGAAACTCTCAACGGAAATAACAAACCGAAGAGTTGTAGAAGAGCGAGGAACAGACTGAACCCAGATGTCGACATTCTTGTCGGAGGAAGAACGAATCTTTCCACCAAAATTATGCTCCGACTCGCGAGCACTTTCACGCCTTGGATTGAAATGCAGTTCGGTCAGATCAAAATTGATTGTTTTTTTTTTTTGTCGTTGAATTGGGGAAATCCGCGAGCCGATACCCGGTTCTAATTTTCTGTTCCGGTTATCTTCGTTCGATAAATCTCCCAGTACCCGAGAACAGCAGCAATGCGTTTAGTACACGCGCTCAAGATATGAGGTAGTTACATACATTATACATTATGACTAAACGAACATCACGTTCATGTCAGGGGCTTGCTGCGGTTGCTAAAAATGAGAAAAAATACTTGGACTTGGCTGCCAGAAGCCGTGAGGAAGCAAGGAAACTTGAGAGCTGTTGCCAAGATAAAACAAATAACCAGGGTAAACTCAAACCAAATCCTAACAATTAATTATATGACCATATCTTTTGATTTTTAACTCTACAAGTTTCAATGCAGAAATTTTATATTTGTTGCAAAACGAGTGGAGCTTTTTATAAATGGCTAATGACATTGCAGAAATTGGGCGGCCTGCTCGTGAAGAGGTGAGGTTTTTCCTATTCTGTTTTTTTTTAATAAGTTTGCTTATATTGAAGACTCGGGCTGAACTTTTGAGTAATCACCATTTTCGTGAAACAGTTGGTTTTGTTCGAAAGTCTCAAAAAAGGAGAGATTGAAGCGTTGCAGCATGAAGCTCTCACCACCGCACGAAAGACTAAGCCTTCTTGTTTCTTCTTTTGGCATTAAGTTGTTTCTCTCTCTCTCTCTCTCTCTCTCTCTCTCTCTCTCTAGCTAATAATGTTATTCCACAGACCAAGATAAAATTATGATTGGGAGGGGATGGTTTGCTGAAAATTCCTATAATATATCCTAAGTTAATTTTGGCTATTTGTGAGTGTTTCAATACTCTGAGTTTGATTTGTTGGGTCAAAATTAGATTTCTTTAGATTGTTTTTATTATAACATTCGAAGCAAACAACAACCAAGTTTTTACTTTGGTAAAGCAGAACAGCATGGACTTTGCAGTGTGTAAAAGTACAAACTTTTATCTCAAAATATACAGAACATAGGATGCACTATGGAACACAGCCTCCAAACTGTGATGATTCCCACAGAAGAAAAAACCTTCAAGAGTTGCTTTGTAGAGACGATATAATTTAACCAAAGACAAGGCTTTATTTGGTGAACGTCAAAGCGAAAGAACACATGTTCGTAAACATTTATCACGCACATGCCATGTTACTACCAAGAGCTTAATTTGGCAATAATGTTGAAGATGGTAATAAATATTTCACTTATTTACTTCTTTAATCCTTAGTAATCAACCCCCCTGCATTGAAGAATTTGTTTGCTTTAGAAATAATACCATTTTAATTTGGCTAAAATTGTTTATTTCAACTGTAAAAGTAAAATTCGTTATTAAACATACATATTTAATAAAAATTCAAACATTTTGAAAATCAGTGCCCACTATACATGTCTAGTTAAAATACTAGCTATAAGATTACTGTTATATTCCCCATAAATTACTGTTAAGTAATAAATGATGTTACCTAATCTCTCTTTAAAATATCACATAATAAATAATTAAATTTAAGAAACGAAAAGAAAACGTTGTTGTGAGATCAAAGCAAAAAGGTCGTGCACCAAACAATAAGAGAGCACTTGCGAATAAGGAACAAACAACGACCGATTGATCCAATCTCTCCCTCTCTGCATCATATTCTTCGAATCTTTTTTTCTTCCCGGTACTTAAAGAGCTCTCAGGAAAGTTATAGATCTTGTTCAATTCCTGCAATCCAGAACGAGGAAGAGGAGAAGAGAAGAATAGTGATTCCCTCTGGAAGTCGAGCTCTGGATCTGTGTGAGAAGATAATACGCCTCGTGGCTTCAGGGGAATGTTTTGTTAAGCTGATTGTTTAGGTCAATTGAGGTTAGTTTGATCGATCTTATCACGAATTTGATGTTTTTGCAATGAACCGACAAGTATTCTGATGGCGGCTTAGATCCAAGTTTGGGTTTTGAGATCTGTTTGCGCTCATTGTTTCTATTGAATTGTGATTTTTATAGAGTTTATTGAGATCTGATCGTGGGTTTACACTTGGTGTTTAAAGAATTTTTGTTTGAATCTGTCACTTATCTCAAATGCCGTTGATTGAAACTTTTTTTATTCTCAAATTCCACTTAAAAGTTGGTATCTTCTTATGATCATTAGCTCGAATTCTCTTCTTCTTCTTCTTCTTCTTAATTTCTGTTTTTTGTTTATCAGGTTGGCTCCAAATTGAGGAAGCAAATGATGAACGGGGTTGAGTGCAGTGTATGTCGTTCAAAGCTGGTCTCTCCGAGTAGCAAAACTATTTCGAGGGCTTATGACGACCATAAGATTAGGGTATCCTCAAAACAAAAGGTTCTCAATGTCCTTTTGGTAGTTGGTGATTGCATGCTTGTTGGTCTTCAGGTAAACAATCTCGCTTAGATTAGAGCCTCATTTCATGGCTACTATGACATCTCTCTTTTACTATCGAATCATGGAGGACAACCGTATTTCAGTGTTTTAATCACTTAAATGTTACATACTTTTCCTTTTTCAGCCTGTCTTGGTATACATGTCTAAGGTGGATGGGAAGTTCAACTTCAGTCCTATTAGCGTCAACTTCTTGACAGAAATTGCTAAAGTTATTTTTGCAATTGTGATGCTTTTAATCCAGGTATGTTTCTGAATTGACTTTAGAATATCGATTCTCGTAGTAGGACATTTAGGTAGCACTCCAGTATCTAGGACTAGTTGCTAGATGTTTCTTCTGCATCAGAAAATGAAAAGTACTAGAAGTTCATGGAACTTTGGCTGGTTTCTGGAAGTTTATCTATAACTTTGATCTTTCGATCTTATCTGTTAGAATTTCTGATGTGATTAACTAGTAATGCGAATGTAAAAATATCCCACTCAGAGCTGTGCATTAAGACGATTTCTTGATTTCCAGATGATTACCTATTTCTTGAGCCTCTCGCTTTTGTGTTGAAATTGTAGGCCAGGCACCAAAAAGTTGGAGAGAAGCCTCTTTTATCTGTTTCCACATTTGTCCAGGTGAGTCCAATCTCTTGCAAAGTTTTTTGTGGTATTGCATACTATCAGATCTGAAGCTAGCTTCTTAAACTTTCATTGCTTGATAGCTTGGCATATGTTATACACACATATCTTCTCTACGTGTCACCTTCCTTTTTCTGTAGTTCATTGGATTTTGTAGAATTTTGAAATGTGGATGTTACTGACCAGTAAATATATACTAATATCTTGAAACTTCTAAGTTCAGTTGCTTAACTACTTATAATGCAGATTGCATTGAGTCATTGACATGAGTCTATTTTGCAGGCAGCTCGAAACAATGTGCTTCTCGCTGTTCCAGCCCTGTTATATGCAATTAACAACTATCTGAAGTTCACAATGCAGGTACATCCACTTTTCCTTTTTTTTTTTTTTTTTTTTTCAGTTTGGCATCCTTAAGTCTAACTAAGCTGCTGAAATGTAGTAAGGTCTATTGTCAGATGTTTTTGGCTTTATGGCAATAGCATGTCCTGTGGTGTTCTATTATTCCAATTTTGTTGATCCCACATTGTTTGACTTTCTATCAGACACTACTTAAGTGCACCCTAGACAAATGACTGTATTACCAGCTTCTAAAGAGGGGTATATACCTCTCTTTTCTGCCTTATCTTCTTCTGCCTTGAGACCTGCTGGTCACTCATTGCATTATATATCAAGTTGCCTTTTGGTGATATTTGAATCGGCCATTGTACATTGTTTCAGTGGGTTTATTTACCTGTACTTCGACGCTCTTACTACCTTGGTGCTATCTTTCGTTCTTTCCTGTATTTTAATTTCGCACAATAATGAAAGTTTCTGCTGTGCCAGCTGTATTTCAATCCCGCTACTGTGAAGATGCTTAGTAACCTAAAGGTTCTGGTCATTGCTGTTCTATTAAAGATGGTAATGAAGCGGCGGTTTTCCATCATTCAGGTCAGGTTCATTTATTTTTATTGATTGTATGTGTATGACTGGTTTTCAGTATCAGACAATATTATAGTGAAAGTTTGTTTGCAACCTTCCATTCATTACCCCTTATTCTCGATTAGACTTCATATGTTTTCATATATAACTCAAATCCTGCTTGTTTTTAATTTTGTTATAGTGGGAGGCGCTTGCTCTGTTGCTGATAGGGATTAGTGTAAATCAACTGCGTTCTCTTCCTGAAGGTGCTACTGCCATTGGAATTCCTCTTGCTACGGGTGCATACATCTGTACTGTCATCTTTGTAAGTTTCTTCCTCATGTGCTTATATTTGCTCATCTTGAAGTTATGGAAGTGATTCCATGCACATAATCTGACTCTCTCATGTTTCCCTGTTTATGAATTATGGAAAGTTGTAATTCATGCTAGAGGCTAATCTGAAAATTCACATGCAGGTTACTGTCCCATCGATGGCATCTGTCTTCAACGAGTATGCTCTGAAGAGTCAGTATGACACAAGCATTTATCTTCAGGTTAGATAGTCCTGATGCATTTTTTTTCATCTTTCATCAGTGAATTGACATGCTTGTAGTAAATAATATGGAAGCTTTTCGTGATTGGTTCTTGTAACTTGTTGGAAATGATATGCTTTGTGTTGTTGATGGAATGGAATTAGCCATTTTTCATGTATCTTACTAAATCAGATGCTCTACATTGGGTTATTGAACTCTTTGTTCTGTTCTCTGGTCTAGTTAGCTGTTGTAATCATTAAAGTTCCTCCATCTTAGGGTACATAAGCCATGTTCTTGGTGATGTCAAATTCTAGGATCATGTCGTTCTAGTCCGGTGTTCTTCTTCTTCTTTTGTCCTTTTTTTTTGTATTTGCTGTCTGATTGGACATTTTGTTCTGATGCAGAATTTATTTCTATATGGCTATGGTGCGATATTCAACTTTCTTGGGATACTAGGAACTGTTATATATAAAGGTATGTGCATTTTATTTTAAAAGTGGCATTGAAGAAAATAATACGTTCAAGCACCATAGTAGCTTTTTAATCTTGTTAAATAATCTTGAAAACTTTACAATGCATTGCTGAGAAATTTATCATGGTATTGATAGGTCCTGGCAGCTTTGACATCCTACAAGGACACTCTAGGGCTACCATGTTTCTGATACTGAACAACGCAGCACAAGGGATCCTATCCTCCTTTTTCTTCAAATATGCAGGTGATACTGAGACTAAGTTTTGTTAGATTCAGTTTTGTTTTATGAAATAGTTTGCTTGAGCTTATATGTTTTTCTAACGCATCGGGAGATTGTGGATTCGGCTATATATATACTCAAGGGTGTTTGTTCTTACAGCAAAGATTGTTCTAACATATCTTTGATGCTTTTCAGATACAATATTGAAGAAATATTCATCCACAGTTGCCACAATATTTACCGGCATAGCATCTGCAGCACTCTTTGGACATGTCATAACCATGAACTTTCTTCTTGGAATTTCTATCGTTTTCATTTCCATGCACCAGGTAAACCCATACGAACTGTTTCCTTGGTGAATCAGTTTAACTCAGCAAAATCTTTTCTGTCGAATTGATTTATGTCTCATTTATGCTTTAGTTCTTTTCACCACTTGCCAAAGCGAAAGACGAGCCACAACAGAACGGGGGGATAGAATTAGGCAGTGCAAAGGATACTCACAGGTTACTGTCAATATACGTACTCCGTTACCAATTACTCTGTTTATCAAATCTTGTTCAGACATTTTTAACAAGCGGAAAGTCATGTAACAGATACATGTGCCGTTTTTACACCATTTAACTTTTTTTCCTTCTCTGTTATTTCCTTCAGGGCTAATGACTCGTTCATCAACATGGCCGCAGGAGCAAATGAAGAGGTAAAGAATGAATTTAGGAAGCCAGTTCTTGTACTTGTCCCAACTATTAATTCGATTAAAATTTGTATTCTCTTTTTGTCTCTGTGTCTGTCAGGCTAGTCACCGTGGTGAATCAGACGACAGAACGCCGCTTCTTCCCAGATGAAAAGTTTCTTAAAAGTAGGTCACAAATCCTCTCCCAACTTCATCATATTACATTACAAGCTCCCAAAAATCATTCATCATCTAGATAGATTCTTACCAAAGCAACATCTAGAAACAATCTATGTTGCAGAAAAATGTGAACTACTCCAATACTACCTGAATGTTACTAATATTGAGAATCATCTGAATTTCGCACTTGTGACTGCAGGATTTTTGTTCCGAAGAATTCTTTTGGCCGAGAAATTGGGGGTTTTCCATTCGCATGCTAGCAGGATACAGTGAAGCAAACTTTGATGAAACCAACTCCTAATTCTCTCAAAGAGTCGGTTTAAGTTCGTTGAAGAACTTCTCATGTCTAAAGGAGCTGTACTGTTATAAGATAGAGTGAGATATGTATTTTGGATATATAATAAATATTGTATTCTTTGGTTTTTGCAAAATATCAGGTCACTTTTTTGTTCTTGTTTCTCTTGTTGTACAATTATTCTCAGGGTTGAGGTTCTTATATATATCAAAGCATATTTTTCAGTCAGTGGCTAAGTTAAACCGGCCGGACTTGAGAAGACCTGTATTTCCTTCTTAAGATTGTATCTAAAAAATTATAATTATTCTGTTACCGAAAGACATTTTATAAAAGAAGAAAGATTATATCAAACCAGATATAGAATAAACTCCTCCAAACATTTAAAAAGACGCACCAAATCACTACTCATCAGTCATCATCACCTTGAACAAACATATACATCCAAACTGAAAAAACGCCCCGACAAAAACACTCTCTTTAAGAACACATTTATATGATATGGCAAACACATGAAACAGCATTAATCATTACACAGAAGAATCAAGTATCCAAGGATGGAACAGGTGCTGGTGTTGATCTCAACAATGGTTGTAGAGCTTTTACCACAATGCTCATGTTCGGCCTAAACTCTGATTCGTATTGCACACACAGCGCTGCTACTGCCGCGAGCTGAAAACACAAGAAGAAGGAGAAACAAAAATTTCGTGATTAGCTTCAAAAGTTGTTTCACAGGTAAGAGATTGATGAAACCGTGAAAAAGATGAAGCTTTTACCTTTGCAACTGCTTTAGGAGGATATTCTCCTTTGAGTTTTGGATCAACACATTGCTTCACTTTGTCTTCACTCAGCCTTGGAGTCGCCTGAAGTTATATGGCAGAGAAAATTTATACCAAGCACAATAGCAATCTTATCCCCACAGATTAAAAAAAAAAAAAGGCTTTAATTAAATGCTTACCCAAGTGACAAGACTTTGTTGGCCACGAGGCATTGTATGATCAACGGGTTTTCTACCAGTCAAGAGCTCCAAAAGCACTACACCAAAACTATAAACATCACTCTTCTGTGTCAGTTGACCAGTCATCGCATACCTGCAACACCAAAATTGTAAAAAGTTACAATCTTTACTTCCTCAAGAATAGTGTAATGAATAATGGGAATTGTTGTTTCAGAAGCATTCATTACTCTGGTGCGTGGTAACCAAAGGTTCCCAAAACTCTGGTGGAATGAAGACGAGCAGCCATATCAGGAGACTGATTCGATAGATTGAAATCAGCAATCTTGGCTTTGAAGTCTTCAAAGAGAAGCACATTGCTAGATCGAATATCCCTGTGTATAACCGCAGGTTGAACTTTCTCATGTAAATACTCGAGTCCTCTAGCTGCATCAACTGCGATCCTCACCCGTTGGATCCAATCGAGCGTTGGACCTGGTTGTGCTCCTTGCACTCCTTTCCTCCCGTGCAAGATGTCATGTAAAGATCCCATCGTGGCAAACTCATAAGCAAGAATACGGAAACTCCCTTCAACGCAGTAACCGAACAGCTGAACAAAATTATCATGCTTCAGCTTCGAAACCCTCGAGACCTGAGTCAAGAACTCGATAGTTGATTCAGGTTCAGCTGAATTATCAAGCTTCTTGACCGCCACAGCCTTCCCATCTTTCAAGGTTGCATAGTAGGCTCTTCCGTATGATCCTTCACCGATCAATGCCTTTGATCCAAAATTATCAGTCTTTTCTTTCAGCTCATCCAATGATATTGCAGGCACATCAATAGATGGAGGCTCCTTTAAAGCCTCAGGCTTCAAAGCAACAGGTGCTTTTTTATTGTACCCTTCAATACAAAAAAAAAAAAACACAGATGGATTTAATAACAGCCGCAAAACCTACTAAACAAGATCTGTCTGTCACTAGCAAGAACAATCAACATATTGGCACCAAAGTCTCCAAAAGGTATCACAAGTGGTTTGAATGAAAGAGCAGTACCATAATCATTGTGGTGTTTGGGGCTTCTCAAGTGTTCATTTTCAGAAGAATGGTAAGGTTCTTCAACGTGGCAAGCACAGCACAACCACCTACGCATCTTTTCTCTCTTGCCTATGTAAAGATCGTCTACAGCTCTCGGTTTATCCAGCCGTACAAAGTATGGTGAACGATCGTTCGCCTGCAAATGTCATCATCATTAACGAGATGACTCAATCAACACACACCTAGATTTTGACAGAAACCTTATTCATATCTACCAATCAATACATAGCCAAAGTAGAGTTTTTTTTCAAAATTCCAATCAACAGAAACATTTTGGTGATGTTAAGTATTATTATTTCACTCGTATCAACGAATTCTGATCATATCGAGATTCTAAATATGCGCGTTCGAGATTCACGCTAAAGCTAAGACCTTTACACAAACCCATGAGCGCTTAAACGTTAGTTCCCAGATTCGAAAAAATCAAAGCTTTTGGATATAAATCTTACCGCCAGACCACGGCTTTGATAATCAGAATCCATCGGATACATACCCAAAAAACGCGAATTACAAAGAAAACCAGAGAGACGGATCGAATCAGTTTAAGAAATTAGGCAAAATGAGAAGGAAGAGACGAAAAGGGATCGAGCTCCTGAAGAAAAAATGAGAAACCCAAATAACTCAAAACAACTGGAAACCCCTAAAAGAGCAAAGGAGAGAGAAGAAAAAAGAAAACATCTAAGAGAATGTGTTAAAAGCAAAGAGAGACAGCGAGGAACGATCAAGAATAGAACATTTATCCCCAAAACAAAAAAAAAACAAAAAAAAAAAACACCCAAATTTAGAGATTATAATAATTAAAGAGGTGAGGAGAATATACCTGTGAAGTCTATCTCTTTGCGAGAATATCGTATAAAGGATTGTATGTATCAAATGTTGGTTTTATTGGTTAGAGATATAAGAGAGAAACAGACGTGAGGAATTGAATTTGTTGGACAGAAAAGCTTTGAGCATGTACAGAGAGATATAGTGGAGGAGACAGAGAAGCAAACGCGGTTAAGGAAAATCTTCAGACAAAGATATTTTATGTTAATATCTTTTTTTATTATGTTATGTAAGCTTTGCTTTCTGTCACCATCATTCGATGGTCAAGTGTTTTTTTTTCTTCTGTATTAACATTCTATAATTATGATTTTTTCATTTTTTTGCGCGTTTTTTACGTATTTGACCTAATCCGGTCGGTTTCGTCGGCTTTGTTCGACCTTGATCCAAAGAAATATTTACGGTTTGGATCTGTTTCTATGAAGAAAATAAGAAAAGTGTTCCCCGCTGCAATTTAATATTTAAAATAAAAAATAGAAATGTTGAAAACATTATAGTAAAGATTTTACAAAAGTAGTCCAAAACTACAACCGAATAAATTTCAAATGTGAAAAAGTTGGAAATGATAATATATATATATTTTTTTTTTGAACTAAAGCTTATGATAAAATATTTTTGCATAGAACATAAACTAATTATCCAATTTCTATTTCTTTTATCAATAAACTTAAATTGTCAGATTCCTTAATGTTATATGATCGATTCACTCAGATTACAACAATGTTTACAATCATTGAGAATTTTTTGTCCCCAACAGAAAATGAAAATTGAGAAAAGAACGATTGGTCAGTCTGATGTCATTGTCCTTGTGACCCCTTTTAAGAAGAAACACACAAGACTAGAGTTCATAAATGGAAAATTCAAACAGGGAAGTTAGGTTCGGGAGAAGAACAATTTCAAAAGAGGTAATGACTATTCATTCGTTGCTTCACGTTTGTGTTCACCGGCGGTCAGTCCACAAATGCCTATAAGCCCTACGAATATTTACCCCATCCGTTGCTTCACGTTTGTGTGTTTTTTTTTAACTTATTCTTCACGTGTTTTCACGTTTATGTTTTCAGAATTTTTTTTCCTTTTTCTTTTCATACTATTAAATTCTGCTTAGCCAATTTCTACTTCTTTATATGTTTTGATCAGCTATTTTTAAAAACAGTGATATCACTTTCTGGTTTGAAAAGAAAAGTTTATCAACATTAAAAATACAAAAAAGGAACAAAACAATTTTCCTTCATTAAACTAAGCTTAGAAAAGGGTCAACGGTTGGCAGCAATAACACACTCCACTCTGATCTCTATAGATTCACCATGATTCCTCACCGGAGAATCTCAACTTCCTCGCCAGCTGGAATTTCATTTTCCTTGTCTTTCCAGGCTGATCTTAATTCTCGTTTCTTCTCCACAAACTGAAAGAAAGAAGACAGCAATGGTAATGGGTTTCAATTTCAAGGAGATTAAGACGAAGAAGACTTTGATTGGACTTGGCTTAGGACAGATCATCTCGCTTCTCGGCACCTGTGCTTCGTTTACATCGTCTGAGCTCGCTAGAAAAGGTCAAAGCTTGTTACTTAATTATTGGGTTTACGTTTTCTTTACCATTATCCAGCAGCTTCTTGATCTGTTTGTAATTAGAAGGATATATTAGTTGAGGGATTTTGATAAAGTGATTTTCTTTTTACAGGAATTAATGCTCCAACAACACAATTGCTCCTCACTTACATGTTACTGGCAATAGTCTATGGAGGTATCATGTTGTATCAAAGACCCACAATCAAGGTCAGTATAATGATACTTGTCAGCTTGGAAACATTGGTTTCCCTCTGTGTTTTTGCTAATTCCGAAAGTGTATTCAAGATTGCAGTATTGAGTTTCAAAAGCCTAATATTCTAACTAGCAAGTATTGCTAACAATAACATGTTCAATGCATAAAAATGGTTGTAGGCAAAGTGGTATCACTATTTCCTCCTTGCTTTAGTTGATGTGGAGGCAAGCTTTCTCTGTGAGTGTTCTTATATATACACACACTCTTCTTTTGTCCTTGGTCTATGCCAAGTCTTTGGCTTGCACACTGATCTAATTAGATTCTGGACCTTAGAAATGTAAATACTTAAACCACATTCTACTAGCTGCTGCAGTGGAAGTTATATGTTCCACTTTACTTTCATGAACATGTGGTGAGATTTTGAAACAAAAATCCATTGGTTATACAGTGGTGAAGGCGTTTCAGTACACATCGATAACGAGTGTGATGCTACTGGACTGCTGGGCGATCCCTTGCGTTTTGGTGTTGACTTGGGCTCTCCTTCACACAAAATACGGACTGATGAAGATCGCTGGTGTGGTTATCTGTATTGCTGGTGTCGTCATGGTAGTCTTCTCTGACGTTCACGCAGGAAGTCAAGCAGGTAATGCTGGAAACTGATATGTTTCATATGCTAGTAAAACACACAGATCCCTCGAAAAGCTCGGTTTAAGCAACTCTAACGATGGTAGCTTTTTTTTTTTTGTCAGGAGGAGGTAGTCCTGTGAAAGGAGATCTACTTGTTATAGCTGGAGCAACCTTATATGCCGTCTGTAATACAACCGAGGTAACCAAAATGATCCATAAACCCAACCGAAAGTGTTGGAATTGAGTCTCCTTGTTTCGTAATTTGTTATAGGAGTTCCTTGTGAAGAACGCAAACACAGTGGAGCTGATGACATTTTTAGGATTTTTCGGCCCGTTATTAGTGGCATTCAGATGTATCCTTTTTGTGTTTCTTAGACTTTATATGCACGTTCTCCAGGAAGTTCCTTGACATGTTGTCTATAGAGGCATACTTGAAAGTGGTGAGCTCAAAGCTATTCACTGGTCACCTGATGTTGTAAGTTTCTTCTTGCTATCTCTCTTTCACTTTCTCTTACCCTTTCCCTTTCAATCTCTCCATACCAAAATACTGTTTTCGCGAGTTTCAGGTTTTTCCTTTTCTTAGAGTGGCAGTCACGATGTTTCTCTACTACGCATTACTCCCGGTTTTACTCAAGGTATGATTCAAAACAGACAACTTCATATAACCAAAACACTTCCATTCAATCTCTGTTTTCATGTATATAACACCTCTTTTCATAATATGGTCTTGTCAGACCAGTGGTGCAGCAATGTTCAACCTCTCGTTACTCACATCAGACATGTGGGCTGTTTTGATCCGCATTTTCGCATACCACGAGAAGGTTAGTTAGCTCACTTTGTATATCAAATATCAGAAAACCAGCGGTTGAGATTATTAAGTAGTTATGTATATATATGTATGTTAATGGCAGGTGGATTGGCTCTACTACTTGGCATTTGCTACTACAGCTATTGGACTAATCATATACTCAA
Organism: Erythrophleum ivorense; assembly: GCA_026724425.1. NCBI lineage: Eukaryota > Viridiplantae > Streptophyta > Magnoliopsida > Fabales > Fabaceae > Erythrophleum > Erythrophleum ivorense. Next base: position 1,655,210 of record JAIUCV010000102.1, read on the forward strand.
TGTAGTACACTCTTTTTCCTTTATCTTTCTTTAAGTCCAGTATCTGTTCTGCAATCTTGGCTTCATAAAGAATCTATGGTGGTGATCAGTTGGTTTTCCTTTTCTCAGGAAGGAGAAAGATGAGGAGGAACAAAGAGATGATGTGCAGAGGAAGCTGCTCGATGAGGAGTCTATATGTCATTGATACATTGACTGTGAACTATTTGAAGATTAATCTTTCCGGGCAAAATAAAAGAAAAGAAAGATATAAACTTTTGTCTTTGTTTTTTATTTTTATTTTTTTTGTTCAAAAAACTTTTGGCTTTATATGATACCGTAATAATATGATGTTTCAGAGTCATAACATTTATGTTTTCTCGTTTTCCCTTACCAAATATCATCAGTAACTAGAGCGGGGAAGCCAATTTTCTCTTCGACGGAAACCCAATATTGTGTGGTGGCGGCGTCTGCGGAGACACGCGGCCGAGTTTCGACTACGGTCAAGGCCGGTGATGTTGATGTTTTGTACGGACGCGACGAATCAATCATTCTCCATACTTTTCGAATATGTAATTCGACCCTCTTATTAGGCCCATGTAGGCTCATATTATCTAAATTAAATACAAAAGGGGACAAAAGTCACAAAACAATTTACTCTGATTAATTTAGGCTCATATTATCTAAATTAAAACAAAAGGGGACAAAACAATTTATACTCTGATTAATAATGTCAACGGTTTACACTAGAGGCAGCAATGACACCCACTCCTCTCTGATCTCTATAGATTCACCATGATTTGTTGTCACCGGAGCTTCTTCACCAGCTGGGGTTTCGTTTTCCTTCTCTTTCCAGGGCTCATCTTAAATTCTCGTTTCTTCTCCACAAATTGAAGGAAAGAAGAGAGCAATGGGTTTCGATTTCAAAGAGATTAAGACGAAGAAGACTTTGATTGGACTTGGCTTAGGACAGATCATCTCTCTTCTCTGTACTTGTAATGCGTTTACATCGTCTGAGCTCGCCAGAAAAGGTCAAAGCTTCTTCCTTTTTTTGGGTTTAGATTATGAGGGTTTGTTACCATTAACCCATCAGCTTCATGATCTGTTTTTGTAATTAGAAGATGATTAGTTTAGGGATTTCGATAAAGTGATTACCTTTAAAAATTATTGAAAAATGTGGAATCTTTTGTAGGAATTAATGCTCCCACAACACAATCGTTCCTCAGTTATACGTTACTAGCAATAGTCTATGGAAGTATCATGCTTTATCAAAGACCCACAATTAAGGTCAGCATTGGAAACTTCTCATTTTGGAAACATTGGTTTCACTTTGATTGCACTATTGAGTTTCAAAAGCCTAATAGTATTGCTAACATCTTCAATTGTAGGCAAAGTGGTATCACTATTTCCTCCTTGCTCTTGTTGATGTGGAAGGCAATTTTCTCGGTGAGTGTTCTTATTTACGCACTCTTCTTTTCTCCTTGGTCTATGCCAAGTCTTTGTCTTGAACACTGATCCTAAAGTTCTTGTGACAATCTTATTCGATTTTGGAGCTAAGAAATGTAATTACTTACATCACATTCTGGTTGCTGCTGTAGTAAAAGTAATATGTTCCACTTTACTTTCCTGCACTATTGGTGAAACAAACTCCATTGGTTTTATCAGTGGTGAAGGCATATCAGTACACATCGATAACGAGTGTGATGCTCCTGGACTGCTGGGCTATCCCTTGCGTTTTGGTCTTAACTTGGGCTTTCCTGCACACAAAATACAGGCTGATGAAGATTAGTGGTGTGGTTATCTGTATTGTTGGTGTTGTCATGGTAGTCTTCTCTGACGTCCATGCAGGGGATCGAGCTGGTAATGTTGGAAACTGACATCTTTCATCTGCAAGTAAAGTACTTAAAGCGTATTATGATGGTAGCTTTTTTTGTCAGGAGGAAGTAATCCTGTGAAAGGAGACTTTCTTGTTATAGCTGGAGCAACCTTATATGCTGTCAGTAATACAACTGAGGTAAGAAACTCTCTGCAAAAAGCTTCATAACCAATCAAATACCCTTGAAAAAGGTACAATAACAAAAGTGTTGGAATTGAGTCTCCTTGCTTCTTTGTTGTAGGAGTTCCTTGTGAAGAATGCAAACACAGTGGAGCTGATGACATTTTTAGGATTTTTCGGCGCCGTTATTAGTGCCATTCAGATGTATCCTCTTTTGTTTTTTTGTTATCTTAGACTTATATGCACATTCTCCAGAAAGTTCCTTGACTACTTGTGTATAGAGGCATACTTGAACGTGGTGAGCTCAAAGCTATTCACTGGTCACCTGACGTTGTAAGTTTCTTCTTGCTATCTCTCTTTCACTTTCTCTAATTCCCTTCCAATCTCTGCAAACCAAAGGCTCCTTTTTTTGTGTGTGTGTGGTTTGTACACTTTCGCGGTTCCAGGTTTTTCCTTTTCTTAGAGTGACAGTCACGATGTTTCTCTTCTACGCATTACTCCCGGTTTTACTCAAGGTATGAGACAAAACTCAAAACATGATATAATTTAAAATCCCATTCACTCTCTGTTTTCATGCCATGCCTCTGAAACACTAAACGTATTTGGAGATATGATATTCTCAGACCAGTGGTGCAACAATGTTCACGCTCTCGTTACTCACATCAGACATGTGGTCTGTTGTGATCCGCATTTTCGCTTACCACGAGAAGGTTAGCTCACTTTGTACATCAAATATCAGAAACCAGCGGTTGAGATCTAGTTGTCATGTATAGCTCTATGTATGTTAATATCAGGTGGATTGGCTCTACTACTTGGCATTTGCTACTACAGCTATTGGACTAATCATATACTCAATGTACACTCTTTTTCCTTTATCTTTCTTTAAGTCCAGTATCTGTTCTGCAATCTTGGCTTCATAAAGAAAACAGTAAAGAATCTATGGTGGTGATCAGTTGGTTTTCCTTTTCTCAGGAAGGAGAAAGATGAGGAGGAACAAAGAGATGATGTGCAGAGGAAGCTGCTCGATGAGGAGGATTGTGAAGCACTTCGAGTCAGCCTCATAGGTGCTTCCACCGGAACCCTAACCAAAGCCTGATTTTCTATTGTTCTTATCTATATGTCATTGACTCATTGGTTGTGAGATATAAAAGATTATCTTTCTGGGCAATACAAAATCATGTGCGTGACTTTCAATGCTTTATGCTCATTACACTAAGAAATATACAGTAAATGTTAACACGAAGGAAGACAAAAATAAAAAGCTACAGAACTATTTATTATAAATCATTGAGCATTAAAAAAAGTTAACGAATAGCAGAGACTACATTCCTTGATTCTCTTCTCTGAATCTGATACATTCCTCACCATTCACAAGATTCCACTGCAGCGTGGCTTGTTTCTCCGGATTGTTTGGTTAAATCTGTAATGGCGTGTTTCAGTTTCAGTTTCAGTTTGAGTGAGATGATCAATACGAAGAAGACTGTGATTGGACTTGGATTGGGACAGATCCTCTCGCTTCTTTCTACTTCTGTTAGCTTTACATCCTCTGAGTTCGCCAGAAAAGGTTCTTTTTCTTCTTTTTGGTTTTTGGTTTTTGAGGTCCCAACAGATTGGCATTTACTTTGAAGAGTTATATTGTTAAAAGTGAATATTAGTTCTTGTTTACCAAAATTTGAAATCTTGATTAGGGATTAGTGCTCCAACAGCACAGTCGTTTTTGGGTTATTTGTTACTGGGAATCGTCTATGGAGGTGTTATGCTGTATCGAAGACCCATGATTAAGGTCTCTTCTCTTGGAAACATTGGTTTCACTCTTTGTTACTTACTTTCCTCTTTGTAGAAAAGATTGCATTATTGAGTTTCAAGCTAGCAAACATATTACAATTCAAAGTTTTCAAACTTTTTTGTAGGGAAAGTGGTATTACTATTTCCTCCTTGCTCTAGTCGATGTAGAAGGGAATTTTCTCAGTGAGTGTTCTTACTGACAAACTCTTCTTTTTGGGCTTCAACACTGCTTTCACTTGTTTTTCCTTCACTCATCATATATAGCAAAGCCCCAAGAAATTCGATTTAAGCAACTTATGATGGTGGCTTCATGTTTCAGGAGGAAGCAATCCTGTTAAAGGAGATTTGCTTGTTATAGTTGGAGCAACATTGTATGCTGTCTGTAATGTCAGTCAGGTAAGCAATAATCTAACTCACATACTCGGAAGACAATAACGTGAGATAGCACTTGTAATTAAGTCTCATTGTTCCTCTGTTTTAGGAGTTCCTTGTGACGACTGCAGACAGAATTGAGCTCATGTCCTTTGTGGGCCTTTTCGGTGCACTTATTGGTGCCATTCAGCTGTATCCTTCAAACAAAAAGGCTAAGACTTTTTTTATTTTTTATGTTTTATTAATCTTAAATGCTATCAAAGAGGATAGGATATTCCTTGACTTGTCCATAGAAGCATATTTGAGAGAGGTGTGCTCAAATCTATTGACTGGTCAAGTGGGGTTGTAAGTTTGCTTGCTACACTAGCGATATCCATTTTTTTTTCTCCTTTCAATCTCGGTACAAAATTTAAAGTTTCTCCACATTTGGGGTTCCAGGGTTTGCGTTACCTTGGAATTGCAATCGCGTGGTTTCTCTTCTACTCGTTACTCACAGTCTTACTCAAGGTATGAGCCACAAATAAAACCTCCTTCACTCTCTGTGTTCATGTGCGTATGTCTGTTTATTGCCATGCCTCTGACACATATAACATATTTTCCAAATATGGTCTTCTCAGACTAGTGGTTCAGCAATGTTCACCCTCTCGCTACTCACATCAGACATGTGGGCGGTTTTGATCCGCATTTTCGCTTACCACGAGAAGGTTAGGTAGCTCACTTTGTATATCAAATATCAGAAACCAGCGGTTGAGATTATTAAGTAGTTATGTATATATGTATGTTAATGGCAGGTGGATTGGCTCTACTACTTGGCATTTGCTACTACAGCTATTGGACTGATCATATACTCCATGTACACTCTCATTTTCCTAATTTTTCTTTATCTCCAGTATCTGTTCAGCAATCACGGTGGTGACCAGTTGGTTTGACTATTTCTCAGGAAGGAGAAAGATGAGGAGGCCCAGAGTATGCTGTTCGATGACAAGGATAGTGAATCACTTCGAGACAGCCTTGTAGGCACCAACGGGTTCGGAGAGCATCACACGCCTTGCCTGAAACAACCCATTCAAGCTTAAAAAACAAATCTTTCTCTCTAGTCACATATAGATTAAATGCTGTAAAAGTGAATTGCAATGTTGAAGACGTATAATATTACTATTAGTAGTAAATTAGTAATCATCTCTAGAAAGGAACCATCTATTAAATATCATAACAATCACATACACGGCATGCAAGCAACGTCAATCGAATAATCAAAATCTGAAAGGTGTGCCTCCCTCGTTGAACCGTCACATTAACCAATATAAATAAATGTGCTCATACGTACACATCTCTCGACAGTATCAAACCACTTTAAATCCCATCAAATTGACATATAAAAACAAAAACAAAAGGTCAAATAATGAAGTCTGTCGTGGTCTCAATCGTTTTCCTACCAGAAAATCTCGTGGCCTGGCAGGAAAGATTACTATTGATTGGATTATATATATTAAAAAAAATTTGCAATCTTGAAGATATATTGAAGACAGTCAAAGATTCCCAGAGAGGACACATGTTTGTAGAAGAAAACTCTCTTCTCTGAAACTGATCCATTGTACTGTCTCTATACATTCCTTACCTGAGAAATCTCAGCTTCCTCTGCAGCTGCAGCTTGGGTTTGTTTCTCCGGATTTTGTTTGATTGAAAGAAGAAAACAAGAATGGTGTGTTTTAACTTCATTGAGATGATCAAGACAAAGAAGACTCTGATTGGACTTGTACTGGGACAAATCCTCTCGCTTATCTTGACTTGTAATGGCTTTGCAGCGTCCCAGATCGTCAGAAAAGGTTTATCAAATCTTTTAAAGCCTTTTTTTTTTTTTTATATATATATATATAGTCATTGACTTACAAATTTTGAAAGTTTTTAAGGAATCAATGCTCCAACATCACATTCGTTCCTGGGCTATCTGTTACTAGCAATCGTCTATGGAGGTATCATGCTCTATCGAAGATCACCAATTAAAGTCAGTATTGAATTATTTTTTTCTTTGTATTTATGAGACTGAAAAGCAGTACAATTCCAAAACAAAGTTGTCTATGTTCAAAGTAGCAAGCATTGCTAACATTTTCAATGCATAAAAATGGTTGTAGGCAAAGTGGTATCACTATTTTCTCCTTGCTCTAGTTGATGTGGAGGCAAACTTTCTTGGTGAGTGTTCTTATATACACACACACTCTTCTTTTGTCCTTTGGTCTATGCCAAGCCTTGGTCTTGAATTTTAATACTTTCATGATTTTTTTTTGAATCAATTTTCATTGGTTTTACAGTGGCCAAGGCATATCAGTACACATCGATGACGAGTATCATGCTGCTTGACTGCTGGGCGATCCCTTGTGTCTTGGTCTTGACTTGGGTTTTTCTGAAAACAAAATATAGACTGATGAAGATCGGTGGTGTGGTTATCTGTATTGTTGGTGTTATCATGGTAGTCTTCTCTGACGTCCATGCAGGGGATCGAGCTGGTAATGTTGGAAACTGAATTCTTCACTAATCACAAGTAAACTCGATTTAAGCAACTTATAATGATGGTGGCATTGTTTCAGGAGGAAGTAATCCAGTGAAAGGAGATTTGATTGTTTTAGCTGGAGCAACCTTATATGCTGTTAGTAATACCTGCGAGGTAAGCAAGTCTTGATTCACAACATACACAAGTCTTAGATCGCATAATGGTACTTTAACAAATGTTCCTCTGTTTTTGTAGGAGTTCCTTGTGACCAAAGCAGACAGAACTGAGCTCATGTCCTTTTTGGGCCTTTTCGGTGCAATTATCGGTGCCATTCAAATGTATCCTTCAAACAAAAAGGCTAAGACTTTTTGTGTTTTGTTAAACTTAAATTCCTTGACTTGTTCATAGAAGCATATTTGAACGTGACGAGCTCAAAGCTGTTCACTGGTCAACTGAGACTGTAAGTTTACCCTTTCAATCTCTGCAAACCCTAAAGACTTTTCCATTTACCATTATAAACTCTCAAAGTTTTTGTGCTTTTGTGGTTTCAGGTTTTGCCTTACCTTGGACTTGCACTCGGGGCGTTTTTCTTCTACTCATTACTCGCAGTCTTACTCAAGGTACGAAACAGAACAATCTGTTTTCATGTGAGTGTCTATTTATTGCCAATACCTCTGAAACATATAACAATCTTTTGAGATATAATCTTCTCAGACCAGTGGTGCAGCAATGTTCACCCTCTCGTTGCTCACATCAGACATGTGGGCGGTTTTGATCCGCACTTTCGCTTACCACGAGAAGGTTAAAGTTAGCTCACTTTCTATATGGAAACTTTTACATCTCTGTCTTTAGAAACCAGCGGTTGAGATTAACTAACCTTTTTTTGTTAATGTCTTAAAATGTCAGGTGGATTGGCTCTATTACTTGGCATTTGCTACTACAGCTATTGGACTGATCATATACTCAATGTACACTCTTATTTTCTTATCTTTCTTTTAAGAACTCATGGCTTCATCAAGTACAGAGAAGAGTCCATTAAGAGATTTATGATTTTTCCCTTTTCCATCTTTTCTCAGGAAGGAGAAAGATCAAGAGCAACAAACAAGTGTAGAAGTGGTAGAAGTTGTAGACGAGGAGGCTAACCAGAGGAAGCTACACGATAAAGATGGTGAGCCGCTTAGTGGCAGCCTTATAGGTGCTTCCACCGGAGCCCTAACCAAAGACTGAGGCTTTTTTTTGTCTTTGCCTTTGGCTATGAGATATTAGATTATTGTTTCCAGCAAGCAAGAAGGAACTATGGGAGGAGAAAAGTTGGTAATGTACAACAATTGGTAAATGTAAAGAGTAAACCAAAAAAGGCTTTATTTGATCTTAATTTAACTGTGAAAACAAAATATAATTTACCTTGTGAGAACAACATTGGACACATTAGAGAAAGTTACTTCAAAATGTATCAACTTCTCTTTTATTCTTATGCGTTTTATTTAACTTACTGCTACAAATGTAAGAAGCTGCATCTCCACACACTGTGTGGCACACAGCTCTAGTACGGTTACTTGAAAGCTCATCGTTATGTACACAAACGTCAGAGCAAAGAAGTCGTGTAAGTACCAGAAAGATCCAGTGGCAAAACAGCTCCTCCCCTGTTTACTTGTTTTTCTTATTTCGTGTGGTGAATTTTGATCAGTAATGGGTCTTTTTAACGATATGCATCTTTCATACTCTCGTCATGAGACTTCAATTTCCTTCTGCGTGAACGAGGGAATAGTAGCTGGTGGATCTTCTTCTCTGCTGCCATTTCTGTTGTAGCCTGTCACAAACAATTATGAGAGAAAGCATTAAGCATATCAATGTCCTTATGATTCTGCTTTCTTATTGAACAAAAGTTGCATGAGAATTCTCTCTCACCCTGGTTTTGAAAGGGAAACGGTGAGTTTGGACTTGTGCGCCTGCGAAAACTCTCACATCCATACCGAGACTATCAACACCGATCAGGTTAGACTCCTGCATGAGATTAGGTTAGTAAACAGAGCGCAAGTGATTAGCCATATTCCAGATAATATACAAACACTTGGATACAATACCTCTGCATGAAGACCCTTCTTTTTGCAGAGCGCTTTAAGGGCAATGCTGGAGTTAATCCCCCTGTCGTTGAAGCGCTCTATGATTGCAGAAGTAGAGTGCACTAGGATGTCTGGTTCAGCATCTTGAAAATCTTGCAAACTTATAGAAGACTGAAAATATTCAAAGAAACTACATCAACGCACGGTGAGATCGTGAGGGAAAAAATGTCAGCCGAATATGTTAAAATCTCAGCTTGGCCATCTTTTCAAAAACTGTTGCCTTCATCAACATGACCTGACAAGTATTTAAGAGAAAATGGATAAGAAGGTAGATTGTTTCAGAAGCATACCTCTACTCCATAGAGGGAGAGAAGCTCTATTCCCACAATCTCTAATCTATATAGACTTGAACTCATATCGTTCTCCTCTCGTCTGCAACTAGTGCTTGGATTGTCATTGCCTGTAGAGAAATATCCAGACAAAGGGATCTTTTAACCAAAAGTCAAAAACAGTATTTTTGAAGGCGAAGAGAATATGAAAGGACCTTGAGCCTCCCAGCTATAGTCATCTCTATCTTCCGAGATAAATAATCTTCTTATATATGATTCCTCGTCAAGGAAAGCGGGCCTAAGGCATCCGAGTATCGATACACCATTAGAGGGATAGTCCATTTTCCTGTCATAATCCATGCTGATGGCCTGAATTAAAGATGGCAAACTACATAGTCAATTCAATGCTATAGAGAAACAAGTGAGTAAACTCTATAAAATAATGTCATTTTTATTAGGTTATTCATCATGCTATTGCAAATTGTAAGGATATGTAGTGATATAACCTTGGAGAGGTGTTTGGCAAAGTAAATAGGATGAACACCGTTGGCGTTGGAGGTGTCAGGCATTCCCCAATCGACCGGAATATCTCTAGCTTCAGAATCCATAATCTACACAAATATCAGAAAAGAGTGTTAATAAACCTAAAGAGACTTGGCATGCTTTGCAAGAAACCTAAAGAGAGTACAACAAGAGCTTCAACCTACCTCGAAATAATGGTCATCAAAAATGATTTGGTCAAGATTACCAATCTCCGAAACGTTATATTCCTCATGCAGCCGTGAGTTTTCGTATCGTGGGACATCCATTCCAATATAGGCTTTCTACAAGTATGTGATGAAAACTCAGATTAATACCAAACTTCCTTTAAGTGTGCTAAAAATGTTTTCTATTATGTACAGATACATGAACATTCTACTTGATTAATGACACACTTACCACCGGATTACTAGCTCCAGGATCTTCTAAGATGTTGTCATCATCAGGAATATCGAAAAAGATATCTAGATTTAGGAAAAAAGAAACACGACGGAAACAGAGCTGGTGAGAAAGAAAGTGATCGATGTGTACTAATATATCGAGCAATAGATATCATAAGACTAACCTCCATAATCATCAATGACGTACTTAAACTCAGACCATGAATTCTGATCATGTGGTTCACAGTGAATAGCTCCAGGAAATACCATCACAGCACTGCCGTTAGCCTACAAATTAAACGAAGGAACTCAAACTCAATATAGCAAAGCTCAACACTATTCTTGACCATATGAAACTTAAACAGTAATGATAATCTATTGTTTCTCAGCTACAAACCTCGACCGTTGTCCTTGCTACTTCAGCAGCAGAGAGTTTTGTCTCCTGGACTCTCTTGCACGGCTTCAGTTCTTCAAGAGGATGATAGCCGTAGAAAGATGAATCGGGAACCGAATCCGAATAATCAGCAGCAACCGAAACTTTTGTGAGGCCAAGGTCATGTCCACCTGATGATACATGATATGCTGATCCCAAAAAAGGAATCTTGCATCTGGAACTGAACAGAGCAAATCACAATACATGAGATTATCAGAAAGTTGATAGGATTTAATTAAGAGGTAAATCAGATAATTAAGGAAGAGACCAAATTTGTCATTGCATAGACACTAAATGGATACATTTATATGTGCAGACATAAGATTTCCAATTTTAAATAATACCTTAAAACAGATAGATTAGCAGAGCCACATCCATCAAAAACACGATTTCTTGCGCTGCCGTTTCTTTTGTAAGGCACGGAGGAAGAGAACTCATCCGTGTAAGATTGATGGCAATGAGATGGACCTGATGAAGACATACCAATACCCATAAATTACAGAAAACAAAAACAAAAATGGAAATTTCAGGAAAGAAGAAAGATTGAGACTTGATATGCAGATTCAAATTCACAATGACATGAATATCAAATTTTCCCCAAAAAAAAAAAAAAAAAAAAAAAAGTCTTTCAAAAGACAAAACTTGACCCACAAATAATTTTCCCAAACAGAGAAAAAAATGTAATTAATTTCAGGCGAAATGCATAAAAAAAAAATCAGATTGAATAAACAATTTGGAGCCAGAGGTAACCCAGAAACCGGGAAAAAGTTTCGATCGAGCTAAAGAACAAGCTCGGTTAAAAATCAAACGAGTCAACGAAAAAGGAATATCCGAAATGCTTTCGCCATTAATAAAAAGCTTTGAAGAGGAGTTATTCAATTGGTCTCACAAAGCCATGCACTATCCATTACCAGCTTCAGATGAATCAAAGAACAATATACGCGAAACAGAATGAAGAGATCTCGAAAGTTGGTGAGATACCGAGGGGAAAAGAAGAAGTAGCCGCGATCACCATGATTACAGAAATAGATCGGAGAAGCTGAAATCTCAGCCGCCGAGAAATGTCAAAAGTAGCTGATCGTTGGGATCCCTCGTGTTCGCTGTATTCTTCGCCGTCGTCGTTGATCACGTTTCTGTCTCTTTGTTTGTGTTTACTGTCGCATCTATATTTAATTTGCCATAGACTTCAGAAACTTTCAGCTTTTTGTTATTCTTATTTTATTCATTTTGTTTTTGTTTTGTTCTCCTTTTTTTTTTTGTCGTCATGGTGTGTAATATTGAATTTTTTCCGTTATCTATTTGGCTCAGATTATGGGAAGGTTGTTGTGGTTGGTATTTCTTATGGTTTTACGGAAATCTAAAATTTCAGTTTTATTTGTTTTCCATCTATGAAATGGATAAAAATGGTGGATGGATATTCCTTTGATTCTTTATTTAATATACTCATGAAAACTCTTGACTCACAGACGACCATATGTGGACTTCTGAGGTATTACTGTTTGGTACGGTTTAGCTGGTCTAGTTTGATATGGTCTGGTTTAGTAAACCTAGATGAATGGTTCCACTAGCTTTCGTTGGCGATGATATCAACAATTTTTGTTTGCTCTTCTTTTCAGACGTCGGCAATTTCATCTGAAAATGATATGACATTTTTGCCGAGGGTCCTGATTATCATCACTTCGACTGGTGGTACACGTGGCATAGCAAAATGATTACATGATTCTACTAGTCTCTATAGGCTTTTATTATATACTTGTTTCATTGTTACGTGCGTGGAAATGGAATTACAGAACAAATGTATAATATCAAAAATACATATGTATAAAAAGGCAAGCAAAACCCGAGTAAAGGTTATGATGCCTTTCTCTCTAACCTGTTACAAATTTCACAAGAAAACTCAAAAAGGTCGAGAATTATTTTATTGCAAAAAGAGCAAAGATAAATGATGAAGCCGAGGACTTGATCCAATAATAAGACTGACCAAACCCCAACTTACCTTAAACCGGCCAAAAAATTTACAAATCCAGGTCAAAATGGTTGTGCTCTGTTCTTGGATTTTACTAGTGTGGAAGTAAAGTGGGTAAAACTGTGTTTGGCTCCGATCTTACCGGTATCCACCACCATATCCTCCACCATAAGGTTGCTGCTGCTGAGGGTTGTAACCGCCTTGACCCATCATCGGATTATAAGCAGCACCTGGTTGTGGACCAGGACCCATGCCCATCCCTTGTTGTGGTTGCATCGGGTAACCTTGACCATATCCTCCCATGTTCATGTTCATTCCCATTCCAATCGGCTGGTTTTGGTTCATGTTCATGCCCATTCCCATGGGATGGTTTTGATTCATGTTCATGCCCATTCCTATGGGATGGCTTTGGTTCATGTTCATTCCCATACCCATTCCCATCGGATGGGTTTGGTTTATGTTCATGTTCATGCCCATTCCCATCGGATGGTTTTGGTTCATCCCCATGGGCATGGTTGAGCCTACCATTGGGTTCGCTGAAGGTCTCATAGCACCTGCACCGGCACGGCCTAAGCCAGTACCAGATCCCATGGCTTTACCCATGTTGATAGTTGATGTTACTTGCTGTTGTTGTTGTGCAGCTGTTGGTTTCTCTAGCCGTTTCTCCTTCCTGTTGATCGCCTCGAAATCAACTCCTATATCCGACAACGGATTTGTTTTCGCTGCAGGGTGAATAAAGCGAGGTTAGAAATTTCGTTCCAAAATTTATGAATATAGAGACTGGTATATAGCAAGATCTCACTTACGTCCAGATATGTTGAAATTCACAAGCCCTCGGCTTAATGTATCTGCCCAGATTGTTGATTTCGGCTCAAACTTTTTCTGTGTTTGAGGAGGAACAATCTCAATCGCTCCGGTTAAAGGAGTGAGAGATGGTTGAGAAGCTGAAGTCCCCAAGGAACCTAGTGCAGCTGGTGCAAACATGTCTCCAGTGACATTATTGTTATTTCCGTGCGCTGCAACAGGTCCAGACTGAGTTCGCTGTGGTATATGGGAAGGCATACCATGAGCTTGCTGTGTCATGAAATTTCCACCATCAAACTGACCAGATTGAGTTCGATGTGGTATATGGGAAGGGATACCATGAGCTTGCTGTGCCATGAAGTTTCCACCATCAAACTGACCACCTTGTCCATTGGGTGTAGTAGAGTAGGGAGTTTGTGAGCTTGATGAAGTGGCAGAACCTGGTTGTGGTTGGTGAGGAAAAGTCTCACTTGTTGGGTGTGAAGATAGACCAGGAGTATACTGTGGAGGTTGAGAATTTGCTGAACCTGCATAGCCTGGCTGTTGCATGAAGCCTCCATTGTTGAATTGCATACCTCCAGCAGGATTTTGCGAATGAGAAACCATGTTATATTGTTGTGAAGCTTGACCAAACGGAGTCTGTCCTGGCATGTTTGGATCTGTAGGTGCCGCATGAGGATGAAAGCTTTCATACATATTACCGTTGGGATGAAATTGGGATGCTGGCACTGTGGGATTTGGTTGAGACAGAGAAACTGGCGGTCCAGATGGCGGGAGAATACCAGCAAGAATATCGATTTCGCTCTGGGATGAGTCAAACTCCTCTTGAGGAAAGACGGACGAGTCCGGTGGAGCTTGCATATTTTGAACGCCAGGTTCAGGATTGGGAGCAGCAGAAAATGATTCCCCGAAACCAAACTCATTACCATTGTCAGGATTTGAGGTCGGTGGTGTTGGCTGGAAAGGAGCTCCGAAACTCTGATGTTGACTAGGGTCACTGTCAGCAGAAGTGATGGCTTTGAAAGGAGAGTCACCAAATGGGTCATCAAACGGCTGCACAAGGAGAGAAAAGATAAATAAAGCAGCTGGTAGGGTTTCCAGTTGAACTCAATAATACTCAAAAATTTTACCATTTAAAAAAAGCTTCAAGCACGAATGGTTAAGTCCAGTATGAATACCTGAGTTGATGACTGGGAAGTAGAAAAAGAGGGTTCTGAACCAGCGTTTGCTTGTCCATTGGTTTCAACAGAAGTAGAAGTAGAATCAGATGTGACAATAGCCAACGGGTTTGGTGAAAATACATCTGAAAGAGAGCCGAGCAAATCCATCTCGGCATTATTTGAAGCGGGCGGTGGGGCAGAAGTGGAAGCCACTGTTGGTGGGCTAGGAGCAGGAGCAGGAGCCGAAGCACCAGCTGTAAGCACACATAATGAGGTATGTTATACAACACCAACACTCAGATTAGAGCAAAATCCTAAACCTCCAAATAAGGTGCTTTTAACAGTTTCTGAAGTATCAGTGAATCCCTAAGCTGCAGTGCTGAGGAGTGTATGAGAGAAAACACTACAAAAAAATCAGCATGGATAAAACTATACCTGAAAATGAGCCTCGTGGATCAAATTCATCAAAAGCCTCAACTTGCTCTGGAGGTGATTCGTTAACAACACCAGCAACTTTGTTCTCCACGTTGCTGCTTTCAGCAGGAGGAGAAGCAGCAGCTCCTGGAGGAGCAACTTGTGGGGTCTCCCCTCCATCCCTGAATCAATAATTGTAAAATGATTCATCTGAAACTCAGACTCCTTTACAAAAACAAAGATACTTCTCAATTTGTACTGTAGAGAATTGTCACCTTTCACTGTATACAGGGCTCCGTGATTCACTGACAGCTTCTTCATAACTAGGTGGGGCGGCACCAATATTTTGTTCAGAAAACTTCCTCTCTAGCCCCACTCTGTCAAATTCCAAAAGTAAGAGATAAGGGCTGACTTTTTTTCCACAATACTTAATACAATAAAAAAGGCAAATCCAAAATCAGCACACATCTCAGAAATTACCTCCCATCTTGAGAATGATCATCACCTCGTGTACCACTGTCCCTACAGGAATAAGTGGAATGTTTTCATCAAATTTCTGAAATTATGCTCAGGACGAGCTTTTCTACATAAAGGGCATCTGCTATTCCCCATCCGGATATTGTTGATTATCCACCCAGCAATTTTCTCTTATTCTTAAGTTCAAATTAAAGCGGAGACTTTAAAAAACTAATCAACATACCGTGACGAAGATTGACCATCATCCTCATAAGGCCGTTCCCTTTCCGAGCTCCTACCTCTTGACCCAGTTTGGTAGTTATCAACACTTCTGCTCCTTCCACGGTGTTCATCATCCCTGTTACCATCCCTTCCATATCGTTCTTCAGAGTCTCTTGAATAACGATCTCCATCACGACTATTTCTATCATCATCCCTGTAACCAGATTCTCTTTCTCTCCCATAACTACTTCGCCCTTCATCTCTGTCTCCATAGCGGCCTTCATAATCATATTTGTCCCCATAGCCTCCTGAAGGCCTATGCATCCCACCTACTGTTGAGTTACGATACCTGTTGTACAGAAAAATGTCAGGTTCTGAAAAATATGTTCCGTTTCTCTCAGGAAAAGATTTTATTAAGAAAACGGCGCTCATAATGCTGAAGGAAAGTAATATTAAATTGATGAATTCAGTAGGAAGCATATGCAATAGTGAAGCCTGGCCAGGCAGCATTTTTAATCAAACATATGCGCATGAGATTGACCCTGAGAGGAAACAAACGAACGATTCTAGAAAGTTACACTGAGAGGCAGACTTACTTGTCTCTGTTAGCAGCAGCCTTCTCTCTGACCTCCGCTATTCTTTCTTTGTCATTTACCAAAGCCACAAGGCTCAGTGCCTTCTTCCTGACATTGCTTCCTTGATCTTTACCGCTGGAATCAATGTACTGAAAATCGGACAATATCTAGCACATGGAAAAAGTGATAAACTTCATCAGTAAGATAATCAACAGGCGAGATACAAAAAAACTCTTCTTGTGAAAGGCACCCAAAATAACTAACTACTATGTGGTCATTACCGAAATTTGATATGCACGTTCTTTAACCTCTTCTATGACACGTTCTGATCCATGGCCAACCATGTACTCCAAGACTGTCAATGCCTGGAGAGTAGAAAAGAGATAACCCAGTAGAAATTAATTTCGTTCACTGCGACAGCACTATAAGCATATCAAAAACAAGCTCCACTTATATATTATTTTAACCTTATAGACATGCCTCCAATTTTTTCCAGTGTCACTAAGACGTTTCCATAACACTCCCATGGTCAGCTG
This sequence comes from Erythrophleum ivorense, assembly GCA_026724425.1. Lineage (NCBI taxonomy): Eukaryota > Viridiplantae > Streptophyta > Magnoliopsida > Fabales > Fabaceae > Erythrophleum > Erythrophleum ivorense. Next base: position 1,671,705 of record JAIUCV010000102.1, read on the forward strand.
GTATTCATGGCTGCATGAGAACAAAATATAATACATCCATAAGATAAGTTCAATGGAAAAGAATGACAGGATAAAGGTATTTGTAATTACTAATTTCTTGAAGCATGCGCAATATCCGCAAGAAGTGATCCATGCGGACCCCATGACTCGTTGCTGGTAGCATCAAGAACCTGAACAAGAAATGCAAAAAAAGAGAAACAAACAAAGTGAAAAGCATGTTCAGAAAATCTTCCTTCAAATTCCATGATAAAAGCCGGCAAGGAGTGTCAATCAAAGTTAAGCTCATCTCGAAGCTTAAAAACCAAATCATGACAGACCAAACACAGCATCTTAATCCAGGCGTCAGAAAATTTTCGACAAAAAGGTAGAGAAAAGCAAACAAAATAGTTTACCTTCTGTTCTATTCCAGGTACTTTAAGCACTTTCTTGTTGACTCCTCTCTTGCTACAAAAATTGTATGAAACAATTTAAGGCATCTTTAATGTAAAATATATAATCCATGGATTGACAAGATGAAACATCTAATTCTAGATAATACTCCAATCCTTACAGGTCTCTGACAGTTTGACCAAATGCTTTCTTCATATCCAAATGTGAATCTCTGCTTTTTATAGTAAAAAAGCACTACTTTATAGAATGCTCCGAATGTCACCTAGCTTCCACTGTCAATTGTTTCAAACAAATCATCAATCACCAAAAATGGTAAAACAAAGAGTCATATTAAAGCAAAATCTTGTAGTTATAAATTGGAAACGAAAATGGAAAATAGGAACCCAAAATAATTCAGAATAACCTCACATTCAAATGTAAGACTTACTAAGCAAGCATAACAGAAACATTCATCACACCACAATAAGACAAATTCCTAAAAAGGAAGATCAAATCATCGAATAAAAATAGCAATCACAAATAAATCAGCAAAAAATGACGTGCCTGTGTTCCATTTTTTTGTTCAACTTCAACCTAATAAACATTTTCTAGGCTATAGAAAGAGACGCCTCGCAACAAAATCTCCCAATTCATCTGACCGACAAATCAACCGACACATTTGGAAATCAATTTTCAAATGGTACACAGTCAATGGTTGATCCAATGCGAAGAACGGCATTCAAAATGCAGCTTCAAAAAAATATCGCGTGCCTCTAAATTTCGTCTTTAAAAACGATTTGCAATTCGATCAAAACAGACCCAACCAAAACATAAAATGAGAAATTCAGCTGAAAATTCCGAGAGGAAACACAGATCTAAAACGAAATAAAAACAAACAAACAATAACTATAACCATGAATCTGATCTCACGAGCAACAAAATTAATCAAACCTGATGGCAAAGGAAATTGGATCGCGGATCTACGAGGCACAGAAACAAAAATGAGAAGAAGAAATCGAGACAGGTATGTGGGGAGAGGAGAAACGGGAAGGAAGAAGAGAAATCCTTGGAAACTTGTGCGATGGTTTCCTTTTTTTCTGCGTTTGGTTTTGGTTTGGCACTTTTTTCCTCGTCTTTCTCTGTATAATCCAGAGAGGAGAAATCACCGCAGCCAAAATTCGCAAGGAAAAATAAATTATATTTACTAAATAATAAAGACAGCGCATTTAACACGCAGAAAATTAAGGGCTTCAAAAAGATTTTTAATGTCGTTAATCCCTTCTTTTTCCTTTTGACACCAAAGCTGCTAAATTACATTCACTACTTTCGTTCATTGAATTAGAAATATTGAAAATTTGTAAATGCAACTTAAAGAAGATTTGTTTAAGGGTTTAGTGGACGAAGATAAAATTATGTATAACAAAATAACAAACTTTTTATTATTAATTTTTATACATTTTAATCCAAAATTAGAAAGAAATACAATAGCTACAAACTTCAAAATACAATTTTTTTTTAAAAAAAAAACGAACGAAATGCATTTATTTTTCAATGTTTAATTTCCATAATTAAAACCATACAGCCACTATTCAATTCAAACCAGGCTTCTAATTTTTCAACGGTCGATAGTTAGCCACCAAATAAAGATGGGCCTTATTTGTTAACAGACCAAGCCCATTGGAAGCTATTAGGAAATTTTCCTTGGGCATCAATCCTCTGCTTCGTGCTGGTCATCCCGTCTTCCGTGTTTCTCCCAAATTATTTTATTACAGGAACACGAACACAAGAACAGAGAACCCTAGATTGTTCTATTCCCTTCCTCCAGTTTTATTTTTATCTCCCCCCACTGCGAAAACGAATCCGGATCTCGTATACGAAAGAAGCATCTTATCAAGTTTCAATCAACCAATTGATTGGCTGCCATGGTTGGTTTCTCTCTCCTCGTTTTTCCAGTTTTTGATTTTTCCTTGCTGCTTTAATCTGTTGGGTGATGACTGAATCTCCTATGACAAAATCTTAAAATCGATTGACTTTAGCCTCCTTTGGGATATTTAGTTAGATTTATGCTGTTGAGTTGTATAAAGACGAGAGATTGATGGGTTCTATGAATTGGGTTTGGATTATTTAGGTCTCTTGGCATAAATTTTAGGTTTTTTCTTCCAACCGGTGACGGCCTTTGTCTCGTTGCATGATTGATTGAAATCCATATGTATTAGCACTAGGTTTGTGGTTCTCTTTTGTTCATTCTGGATTTGATCACCGGGCAATACGTCGAAATGTTTGCAATTAATCGACTCTTTTAGCATATAGTAGTTGCTAAAGGCCTGTGCTCTATCATTTTGCATCAACTCCAATAAATCTCATTTCTTTCATTTACAGGCTGGGAAATTACTTGCGAATTTGATTGTGATGGGAAGTGGGATTCTTGGTCGTGCTTTCTTTCAAGCATATCGTCAGGCTCTTGCAAGTAAGTTCCAACGCTTCTTTGCTGTATATGCATCAAGTGATTGCTTAATGAATGTAATGATGGCTTGCTCTCTTAGGAAGTTCTGTTTTTCAATTGATTGATTGAAGTTGCATTTACATGGTTATTAGTGATTCTGTGAACTTTTTTGTTGCAGCTCCTGTATATTTGCTTACTACTGTTACAACGGTTTATAAGTTTCCGAATCAAACAGTATATTGAATCAGTAATTAAGATGGTTTATTTGTAGTAAAGGTGGGCCTGTCTTAACCCCAGTAAACTTATTTTGGCAGATGCGTCTAAAACTGGAGCTGCGCAGGAAGCAATGCAAAATGCAGTACGTAATGCAGGAAAAGTCATTAACGAGCAAGAGGCTAGGCAGATTCTTGGTGTAACCGAGAAGACCTCGTGGGAAGAGATATTACAGGTAAAAACATTCCTCTTTCATCACAGATGATGATTTCTTGATCTATTTTGAAACTCTGACGTGAATCACTAAAAAGAGTTGGTGCTATGTATATGTGAATGCAGAAATACGACAAACTGTTTGAGAATAACGCGAAAGCTGGGAGCTTTTACCTTCAATCGAAAGTTCTTCGAGCCAAAGAATGTCTAGAAGTTGTGTACAGGAGCAAAGGAAACGGTACACCAAGTTAAGAGCTTAAATCTTTTTTTTTTCGTTAACAGATTCGAAAACTCTTGCTCTCAATGTAAAATCAAGACGAATTCACGCTTCTTTGAGATGATGTGGAACTTTAAAGAAACGGCCATAAGTTTTCTTCACCCATTGATTAGTAATAAACCAAATGACTAAGTCGGCTTTGCTCTGATCAATTGATTAGTGTCAAAGAGCCTCTTAAAATTAGAATGGATTGTTCTATGTCTGTTTGTTGTATCTTTCGCTTCAAAAAAGACTCTTTTAAAGGTTTCGTTGATTATTCGCAGTTTGTAATGTATATATAATAAGATTGAGTGGCTTTGTATGATATGTAAATGCTTTGGGAAAGCTAAATCTCAGATCATGTGTATAAGCTAAGTGTGATTTTGATCATGTTTTGTGAAATGGTATCACGTCGGGTTAACCGAATTCAAGAAATTTTGAAACCTGACTTGATTGCAAACAAATTTCATTTCATAAGGGTTGATTTATACAAAATAAAATTTTATATGCACAACAAATAATTAGGACCCAGTTTTGGCAATTCGAAGTGAAGAAGCTAAGATGAAAACGTGAAAGGAGATAAGGAGTCTTGTGGGAGTGGAAGTGAAGTGGTTCGTCTTGAGAGAATCGTGATCGTTGACGGAAATGTGACGGTCCTTATTTGGTTCACTTGTTGATCTCCTCTTACACCTTTTCTTTATTCCATTTTCTAAAAGAAAGCCTGTAAATCATTTGCAAAGACAGTAAAGATGGTTTTAGGTTTAGGAATCTAAGAAGAACACATGAAATTGAGTTTAGATGAGAAGTTGTTGTTTAGCATCAGACTTACTTGAATAATGGGGAAATTTGGTTGAAATTGGCGAGTTTAGTAGTGGATGGGAGGTGGAGGAGAAGCGTAGATGTAGAGTGGAGGAGATTTGACCGGTGGAGGAGGAGATTGGTAGTGATACGGTGGTGGAGGAGATTTGACGGGAGGAGGTGGAGAGTGGTAATAATATGGCGGTGGCGGGGATTTGACCGGTGGGGGAGGTGACTGGTAGTAGTACGGTGGTGGTGGTGATTTCACTGGTGGGGGCGGTGAATGGTAGTAGTATGGAGGTGGTGGTGATTTCACCGGAGGAGGCGGTGAATGGTAATAATATGGCGGTGGTGGTGATTTCACCGGTGGGGGCGGTGAATGGTAGTAGTATGGAGGTGGTGGCGATTTGACCGGTGGAGGCGGTGAATGGTAGTAGTATGGAGGTGGTGGTGATTTGACTGGTGGAGGAGGAGAGTGGTAATAGTACGGTGGTGGAGGAGATTTCACTGGTGGTGGTGGAGATTGGTAATAGTACGGTGGTGGGGGAGATTTCACCGGAGGAGGTGGGGAATGGTAATAATACGGTGGTGGAGGAGATTTCACCGGAGGAGGTGGAGAATGGTAATAATATGGCGGTGGTGGGGATTTGACCGGTGGGGGTGGTGAATGGTAGTAGTATGGAGGTGGAGGAGATTTCACCGGAGGAGGTGGTGAATGGTAATAATATGGCGGTGGAGGAGATTTGACTGGTGGGGGTGGTGAATGGTAATAGTATGGAGGTGGAGGAGATTTGACCGGAGGCGGAGGAGAGTGGTAGTAATATGGCGGCGGAGGAGATTTAACCGGGGGTGGTGGAGAGTGGTAATAGTATGGAGGTGGAGGAGATTTGACCGGAGGCGGAGGAGAGTGGTAGTAATATGGTGGCGGAGGAGATTTAACCGGGGGTGGTGGAGAGTGGTAATAATACGGTGGTGGTGGAGATTTCACCGGTGGAGGTGGTGAATGGTAGTAATATGGCGGTGGTGGGGATTTGACCGGTGGGGGTGGTGAATGGTAGTAGTATGGAGGTGGAGGAGAATGAGTTGGTGGTGGTGGAGACTTGTAGGCATAAGTTGGAGTTGGTGGTGGTGGTGACTTGTATACATAAGTCGGAGTTGGAGGTGGCGGAGATTTGTAGACATAAGTTGGTGTTGGTGGTGGCGGTGGCGGTGACTTGTAAATGTACGTCGGAGTTGGAGGTGGTGGTGATTTATAAACGTATGTAGGAGTAGGTGGCGGTGGAGACTTATAAACGTAAGTTGGAGTTGGTGGTGGTGGTGATTTGTAAACGTAAGTCGGAGTAGGCGGAGGCGGCGACTTGTATACGTAAGCCGGAGTTGGAGGTGGCGGAGAGTTGTAATAGTAAGGTGGATGGTAAGGAGCTGGTTTATGGCATTCCTCATAAGGCTTCTTAGGTGCATAAGCAAAGGACTTGGCGTAAAGCACAACCTCGTACTTAGTCTTTGATTTCACATGAAGCCTAGCACCCTTGTTACCCATATGGTAACTTGTCGGAATATTACACGGTGAGCCCTTTGGTGGCGCGTGAAGTTTTGCCGTGCAAACCTCGCCGCCGTATTTGCGGTAGTTGTATCCTTCCACGGTGATTGCGTATTTACCGTTGATCTTTGTCTTTCCGTACGCTTTGACCGTTTTATCTCCCGCCTTACATGTCACCTCCACGACAGCGCCTACAAATAAATAAATAAAATGAAACAATTTAAATATTCCGCTGTTTTTCCTATAGAGAAAAAACGTAACCTTGTAAATTTATTTCCTCTTTCGAGTTTGGATATTCATAATGAATCTTGCTTAAGTCAAGAACAAATTCTGTCTTTATTTTTAGAAAACAAATTGTAAAAATCGTTTTATTTGCAATATTTCAAAGTATTTTTACTGTCCATAAATTAGTTTGTAAATTTACCTTTGAGATGCTTTTTGTCGTGGGATTTTTTGGGGTTAGTCCAGTCGTAGCATCTGTAGCAGTAAACTTTACCAACGACTTTAAATACGAGTGCTTTGGGGTGTGGGTGAGGATGGGGATGAGGGTACGATACTGGCGGTGGTGGAGATGTGTAGTAGTACGGTGGCGAGTATGATTTGGGTGGTGGTGGTGGGGATGAGTAGTAGTAAGGTGGTGAGTAGGTTTTTGGTGGTGGTGGAGGTGATTGGTAGTAGTATGGTGGTGGTGGAGATTTTACCGGTGGTGGTGGGGAGTTGTAGTAGTAAGGAGGAGGAAGAGATTTCACCGGAGGAGGAGGAGAATGGTAGTAGTATGGTGGTGGAGGAGACTTCACCGGTGGAGGTGGTGAGTGGTAGTAGTAAGGAGGAGGAGGGGATTTCACCGGAGGAGGAGGAGAATGGTAGTAGTATGGTGGTGGAGGAGACTTTACCGGTGGAGGTGGTGAGTGGTAGTAGTAAGGAGGAGGAGGAGACTTCACCGGAGGAGGTGGAGAGTGATAGTAATATGGTGGAGGAGGAGATTTCACCGGAGGGGGTGGAGAATGGTAGTAGTATGGCGGTGGTGGAGACTTCACCGGGGGAGGAGGAGAGTGATAATAGTATGGTGGAGGATGAGATTTAACAGGAGGAGGCGGTGAATGATAATAATATGGTGGTGGTGGAGACTTCACAGGAGGAGGAGGAGAGTGATAATAGTATGGTGGAGGAGGAGACTTCACTGGAGGTGGCGGAGAGTTGTAGTGGTACGGTGGTGGTGGAGATTTTACCGGAGGAGGTGGAGATTTGTATTCATAAGGTGGTGGAGGAGAACTATAGTAATAAGGTTCCGTTGCCAATGTGTAACCCACGAGTATTGCCAAAACAGCAACCATCAAATGATTCCGGCCGGCATGACTCCATGCCGGAGTTCCCATTATTATTCACCGGTGACTAATTATATCTTAAAAAAAAAAAAATGTTTAATTGTTTGTTATTGGTTTAAGTAAGGAGAGAGGTAGAGAAGATGTTTTAGAAGAGATGGTTTGTGTTATTTGCATGGAATCCACTCTGTTTATATAATGAAAAATAGTCGTCGGAGGTGTGCTTCGTTATTCAGAAGCCGGTTCAATATTTTTGTACTCTTTTGATTGTTTCCTCATGTTTTATTATTATCTGCTGGCAATTATTCATTTTAGAAAAAGCCAATTACGGAGAACTTGTTTAGAAATAATTCATCAGGTCAAGAAACTAATCTTCAACTACCCAATTGAAAATTCCCAATTCTGATTGCTAATTGATACTACATTTTTTGGTTGATTCTACTATATAGTATAATTATTAGTACTGGCTAGCTGCTTGTTAACCTGTGTTAATCACAATGACGTACACATTGTTTCGGATATAATTCTCTACTGTTACCGACACAATATGTTTAATTCAACGATTTGTATTATCCTGATATATGTGTATCAGATGGAACATCATAAAGTTTCGTGACCAAATTCAAAAGACGAAATAGTATCTAGTAAGTTTGTTGCCAAAAAAAATGGGGTGGGGGAGAAAGTTTGTTTAAAAGGCGTACATCATACATATGTAAATTCAAACACTGTAAAGTAAGAGTAAATCAATGTTAATGGAAAATGATTAGAGTATATATCTATAAGGTCATAAGTTAATGAAGTCAAATATGTATGCTGGAAATTGCTGGTTTATAAAAGAAATAATGATCACTAGCTAGAGAGCTTGTCTATAAAGATGAAACCGAGTTACACAAAAATAATAATTACATCGATTGGACCAAATGATAAATTACGAAAATTTTGGACAGCAAGTTTATTATATAAATAAAAAATAGACATGCGTTAGAAGAAAATGTGAATTTGATATATATAGTATATAAGAATATGTGTTTCCAGATTTCTTGTTTTATGGGTTTTCAACTTTCAAGTAATTGTAGTAAAGATTTTTTTTGCTTAATATACGCTAAGATTCTGAAAAAAAATCAACTAAAAAAGTAGGATCAGTAATAATAATTCATTTTTTTATTTTTCATGTTTCCATCATTTCGTGCGTAAAAGTGCACTCTTGCACCCCTTTGGTAATTGCCTACCATGATTTAAATTTTAAATTTGGTTTTTCGGTGCAGATTTTTGTATAATGGTTACTTAGTTTTAAACATACAAAATTATTAGAAGTCACTTAAAATGAAATAGAAAGAGTATAATTAAGCTCGATATATATATCTTCAACTTGAATATTAGTCAATGAACAGTTTTTGAAAAAAGCAAATGTTAGTTATGTACTTCACATACTTTATGTAGTTAGCTGTTCAAAAACAAAAAGAGCTAGTTGTAAAACATACTACTACTTTTTTAACGAATGATTCAATTACCCCAAGAGAACAACAAAGACAGCAAACATTAGTATATAAGACTTGGAAAAAAAAAATCTAAAAAAATGACTTCGAAAATTTTCTCCGACACGTTTAATATGCGATAAAATAACTTATCAAACCATTATCATAAAGTAAATAAATAATCTCTATGTACAGGTATGTGTTTTTTATTATAAGTTATAGTAATTTAGTTTTTGTATAATTACTTTGATACATTTCCAACTGTAGAAAATGTAAATAGAAGATTATGGAACTAAATAATAAAGCTATATACTATCGCGAATATCTTGTTACCTTCAAGATCACGTTACAAAGTTGATTAATTTTCATTAAACCATAATTTTTGAAAGTGTATCCCTCAAAATAAATATAAATAATAAAGTTGGTATTTAAGGGGAAAAAATAACATATGATGAAACTGTAGTGTTTTAAAATGAAAAGTAGCTATACAAACATGTCTCGACAAATTGATAAAAGAGACAAATGGTTGGAATTATTGTCTGCGAACGATTACAAATTCCACTTCCACATGCTTGCAAAGGTAAACATCACATGGCCACGTGTCGGTCAAATTCTCTTCGTTTGCTACCGGCTCAACCAGTTACCTCCTTTTGTTGAGTGTTGGGTTTACTTTTGTTACCATAGGGAAAAAATTATATTTAGAAAACTAATAATGGAAATAATTGTGAAGAACTCTGCATAGTGCATACGATACCTATTTTTTGGGTTAAAAAGTGCATACGATCAGTGGCGATTCTAGTAATCATTTCACATGGGGTCAAAATATTAATTTAAAGAAAAAATTATATTTAAGGGATCAAGATAAGACTTGAACCCAGATTTTATTGGTTCAATAAGCTAATTTTAGCAAAAAAAACTAGTAATATCTATAACATTTGATGAACATCTAAACAAATTATAATATTTAAAGGGTGTCAATTGACACCATATCACCAAAAGTACATTCGCCACTGTACTTCTTTGATGTTTTTGCTTTTGCTTTTCTTTTATCCCTTCATCCCTTGTATTATTAATCCTAGTAACTTCTCTTTGGATAATAATTATACATATTTTAATTTTACTGGTCCAAATTTATTTCAAATGATATTAGGTTTTTCAGTATACCAACTTTCTTGTAGTGTAACATAAACAAAATCCAGCACCTAATAGTGATAAGAAAAATCAAATTAATTAAGAAAATGACAGATTAACGGAGTCTAATGGAGTCTTTAACTAATCTCTTTTAACAAATTAAGTGACGCCGTACACTTGTCTGAATACTAAAAGAAAACGTGACCCAAATAGCCAGATATTTTTCTAATTTTATAAACACCAGATTCGATTCGTCTCATAACTTGTCTTTCACTCAACTTTATTTTATTCTTTGATAAAAGTTTTATTTAAATTTTTTTTACGAAAGAACGTTTCGGTGAGTGAAGGCTCTTCCCAAGTTTTTGGGTGTGCGTCTATCCTAAAGCTCCCGGATCGGTTCTGAGACCGATTCATATTATGTAGATTAATTTGATTTTCAGTGATAGAGCTGTATCCAACTTCAGTCCTATGTTAAAAATGATTGTATAACCACCCATTACGAATTATTATTTGTCTCTTAGGATCCATCTTTACTACTTTTCCTGCGATCATGGATCCATTTTTCATATACTGATTTTCAATTGATTAATAAAACTTGTTAAATAAAAGCGTTCTGAGATTTATAATCTTAGATCATCTGCTTCCAAACTTCTTTTCAACTTTTGCACCACGAAAGACTAAAACATATATGAAAAACTGGGGGATTGGTAATTCCTAAAAAAAACAAAAGATTGCATTATATATGTAGTCGTTGTATAAGTTATTGCACTGATATTATGATTTAAATAATTCAAAGTTGTTGGTATCATAGACTTCATAGTTATGTTTAGTAATTGTTAATCTCGTACTTATGCTCTCGTAGCGGTGATTAATATTTAAATTTCTAACTTCTTTGGGATTATTTTTTTAAAATGCTGCTGGTATTGTGATTGAAATGAGAGAAAAAGTTAGAGAGATCAGTTTTAGAGTTTAAAGTTAAACTATGCAAAAGCCAAAACATCATCAAAGGTTTTTGTATTACGTTTATATATTTTTGTAATAAATGAGAATAATAAACATTATGCATGCTAGTTTCATCTAAAACCCTTTTTGAAGATACGAGTAATAAAAGAAGTTGTAATGGTATCTTAATTTATGTAGGCGTACGTTCTTTGACAGAAAGGGTCTTATGTTCAGTGGTGTCCTTTTTTTACTGTCATCTAGAATGACATTCCAATGCTTAATTTTTTTAAAAAAAGAAAAAAAGAATATTATATAACTATTAACATAAATTAGGTAAACCAACACATAAACTATACGTAGCTTATTCCTAATTTTGTATGTAACGGTTATAGCAGCCATCACCACTAGGTCCCATGCATGCTGCATGCACACATAGGTTTGGTCAGATCTTGGACCATCTTTTTACTAAATGATGGACCAATCTTTTTGTTTGTGAAATATTTGTTTTCTACAAAACCTATGCGTGACTTTCAAAATTAATAGAAATTTATTTATTAGAAAATCCGATTTTCTTCTCAAAAGCAATAACCGAGCGTAGCTTTGTTCTTGTTATTTTCATTTCTAACACTTTTTTTCACATAATTTTACAATACAGTATTTTATGAAACTACTTTCATGCATTTCCGACTTTAGAAAATTCAATTGAAAATGTGCCGATTACTATCTAAGAGAGAAAAAAGGGCGTAAACTGAAAATTTCACACAAAACCCAATATCACATCATCCATAACGGGCCAATTGGGCCACTTGAGAGACTAGTAAAGGTAACGGGCACTTGCGTTGACGGTACCCTAAATTGGCACGTGCGTGTTAACGGAGACGTTAACTATTCGAATTTTCGGGGCACTCCTATCATCGTCTCAAACTCATTATTTTCTCAAAGGTAAAAAATAAAAAAAAAATAAATAGAGTAGGCGGAGAATAACAGAGAAGATGATCATTAAAAAAACAAAAATCAAAGGATTTGACAACACTTTAAAAGCAAATCCAGCATTAGGGCTACAATTTGCCACAAACCTAATTTTCAACTTTAATTTCCATTTCGCTGTAAATCTATCTGATTGTTCCAAAAAAGTCACAGAAACTCAACAGTTGTGTGATTTGGTGGCCTCTAGTCCTTAATCGCAAAGTAAGTTTCTCCATCATCTTTTCTTCTCATGTAGTGTCTGGTTTTAAATGCTTGACTAGCTAAAATGATTTGATAGGTCCGCGTTTCGATTCTTCATTTTCTTAAAAATAGGAACTTTACGATTGAGTAAAAGACTAGAGCTTGAAACTGAGAACGTTAGAATTTAGAATCCTTTCTTGTTCAATATCTTACTTAAGCTAGCTCGTCTTTTCTGTTCAGGCAGTAGTTCGAAAAGATGGATCTTGAGTTCGATGATTCAGAGTTTATGCATCCTACAAGAACCAGAAAACATGATAGGGATGAGATTCGTACAGATTTTATCAATCTTTTTCTACTTAAAGATGATAATAAGTGAGTGATGATTTAGTTGATTTGTGGTTTTGTTTCAGGTACTTACTTTCTGTTGTGAGTCAGTGCCGACATTCAACGACCTGCTTCGGTTAACTATCAAGACCGATCGAAAAGTAGGATGGGAATCATTGCCGGTTCTACTCAAGAACTCTCTAAATCTCATAGAAAAGGATCAAACTGTAAAACAGCTCTTCTGCTTCTCTGATTAATCAACTTTCTGAAAATAACATGTTGTGATTCCCTAACAAAACACTGATATGATCTAAAAACGTAAGATTAAGAAAATGTCAAATAAAGAAGAACTCTTTTCACTCTGACTCCCAATACTTGGCCATTTCGAAGCCATTCTTAGCATTGCGATAGTCACCAATGGTCATATCAATCTCAGCCTGTGAGTTCATCACAAATGGTCCGTGCTGAACCACAGGCTCGCCGATCCGTTCCCCTGCAATCAACAAGAACCTCAAATGCCTAGAGCTTGACGTATTCCACACGCTAACTTGATCCCCTGTTCCAAACACCACAACATTGTGTGCTTCTACTGTGGAAGAGTCGGAGGAGCCAAACACGCCTTCATCGCCTTCTATAACGTAAGCGAAGGCGGTCCATTTCTCTGGAACGGTCTGGTGGGTTTGAGCTCTTGGTTCGATAGTAAAGTCAAGGAACATGATTGGTGTTTTTGTGTAGAATGGTGATTGCACTTTCATTGACTCTCCGGCTATGACTTTGACCTCTACTCCATCTTCCTCTGCTTTGGGAATCTCTGAACTTGATATTTCAAGGTTCTTTGGCTCGGCCCTGTCGTAAATCGAAGAACAAAGAGATTCAAAACATTGAGAAAGCTGAAGGAAAGTGAAATCTTTCTGAAGAATACATTTTTTCAGTGGAAGGGAGGTTGATCCAAAGCTGTAAGCCATTGTTGACTTGTTCTTCAGGCATTTCGGAATGAATGATTCCTCTTCCTGCTGTCATCCACTGTGATAAAACCAGAGTCAAAAGGATGAAACCAGTAGATGAAGCTCAGAAAAGGATTTCACTGTACCTGAACATCTCCTTCATGGATTCTACCCTTATGACCATTGAAGTCTTGGTGAATGATTCCTCCCTGCATAAAGTTATAACCAAATCTAGATTCAAGAATCGTATCTATGGAGAAGATGGAAGAGTCTTTCTCTCACCTGTAGCATGTATGTAACACTCTCAAAACCTGCACAGAGTTGATCTAATTACATCAGAGAAATTACATAAGAGAAGCAAATTTGTGTATATGTGTATAAGAATGAATATGTGATTTGACCTCTGTGAGGATGATCTCTGAATCCACCTGGAGGTGAAACTGATCAAGAAAACAGAGCAAAACAAAACAAACAAACAAATAATGGGTGCTTAGATTATCCTATGATAAATAAACATCAAAATCATTATTTTTTACTTTCTACATTGGGGAAGTAAAAATAATAATTACCGGAAAACTCTACTAGCGACACGAACGGGTCCAATAACTCATGTTCAGCCCTGAATAAATTTCACAAGAAACAAACATATATGAAACTTGAAGGTTAACTGAGAAATTTGAGAAAGAACAAAAAAAAAAAAAAAACACACTTGGTGATGCCTTGTCTAATAACAGCACCATCACCTTCATTCTCAAAATTTGCAAATATCTTCTTCATGACCTGTCTCGATGACATATTGATGATTATGATGATGTTGATGATAAAACTCTGTTATGGTGTATATATCTTCTGTCTCTGTTTGTTGCAGTCAAAGATCAATACTAACAAAAAGCTTTTTAATGGATTTCTTTTTGGCGTGCTTACATATTTATGGTTTATCATCAATACGTATATAAAAAATGCAGGGATCAAAAGAAATTGCGGGAGATCGACCAAAAATGGTATAGTCTTTACTCTTATTGGTTCAATCTCAAGAACAAAAACAAACAATGGAAAACAAATCCGAAATTCTGGGAAATTGATTGCTTATATTTTATACGATACTCGTTCCCATAGTTGTTTGTTTGTAAATGCATGTTACAACCAATTTTTCATAATTGGAAACTTTCTATAAATTCTCTTCAATTTTTTAGCATCTCAATATCTCATTATATTCCAAATGTGATGATAACAGAATGTTAATGTCCAAAACAAGAAGATAGGAAACGTGGGCCTTCGACAAAACATGAAGCCCAGTTTTCAGCCCAGTCGTCATGTTTCAGATTCATCTCCTCTGCTTTTCTCTTCCTTATAAAACGACTTTCCCATTAACCAAAACTATTCATTATTCTAATATCTCTTTTTAATAAAATAAAATAAAATCGATACCTCTACAAAACCTAAATTCGATAGGTTTATTTATAGCTGAGACTTGACTGGGAATTTGGTTCGTCACGATCTTAGAATCCCTAAAATTCTCTTATCGCAAACCATGTCTGAGAAGTTGTCCATATTTGGGTGATTTTGATGGGCGCTGCTTGAATATATACACAAAGTGAGTCTCCTCGTTTCTTCTTTTGATCTTTGTGCTCCTCTTTTCTCGGAAGTTTTTTATTTTTCTCCAACAATTTGCTTTTGCGGGTTTCTCCAACCAGTTGTGTTTTTGGAGTTTAAGCGTTTTTAAAATCCTTGGATCGAATAACTTACTCGAGATCATGTGATTTTGTTTAGGTTGTAAGTGTTTGATCTGTCCACTATGAATCCGAAAAAGTTGAATATTGGTTCCAAAGATATAATCAGCAGTCTACCAGAAGCTCTAAGTCACCACATATTGTCGTTCCTTTCCACAAAAGAAGCTGCTCTAACTTCACTTCTCTCGAAAAAATGGCGGTATCTCTTCGCTTTCGTACCAAATCTTGATTTCGATGATCCGTTACGTATGTGTGCTGATAATTTGTATCACCAAGAAAAGACTGAGCTTCATAGAAGTTTCATTGATTTCGTGGATAGAGTATTGGGTTTGCAGGGGGATTTTCCTGTAAACCGTTTCTCTTTAAAGTGTGGAAATGGTGTTGATGACGTTGCTGTCACGCGTTGGATACTCAAAGCGTTGGAGCTTGGCGTAACGGATCTTGATTTACGCATTGTTCTAGATTGGGTTGATGTGTTGTTTCCTCCACAAGTCTTTGTGAGCAAGTCACTTGTTAGGTTAAGAATAGGAGCCAGAAATGGTATCGTCTTTGGAGGTGGTCCCACCATTGACGTGGAACAACATGTTTCCCTTCCAAAGCTCAAGACTCTCTACATCGATTCCGTTGTGATAGGAAACCAAACTAATTTTTGTCTCGACAAGCTTCTTTCAGGT
Source organism: Erythrophleum ivorense (assembly GCA_026724425.1). Lineage (NCBI taxonomy): Eukaryota > Viridiplantae > Streptophyta > Magnoliopsida > Fabales > Fabaceae > Erythrophleum > Erythrophleum ivorense. The sequence goes on from JAIUCV010000102.1 coordinate 1,687,246, forward strand.
TGTCATGTCCTTGAGGAATTATTCCTGATTAGTCTGTCGTGGTTTTATTGGGAGTCTTGCACTTTGTCCGTTCCAACACTCAAGAGACTAACGCTCTGTATTGAGGATCATCACGAAAGTCCAGAGAGTGTCACGTTTGATACTCCGGCTCTTGTTTACTTTGAATATTCCGATACTGTTGCGTTAAAGTATGCAAAAGTGAATTTCGACTCTCTTGTTGAAGCCAGTCTCCGTCTTAAAGTGGGATATAAGGAAGCAGGATATGTAATAGAGTTACTGGAAAACGGAGAAGAATACATGGGAGGTATGGGGTACGATATGGTCGGTGATGCAACAAATCTACTTTTGGGAATACGCAATGTTCAGATCCTTTACTTATCCGCAAGCACTGTTGAGGTTTTGTATATTGATCTCAATCTCTTGATTGCAAATGAGTGATGAGATGATCTGATGATTGATTTGGTTTTGTTTTTCAGGTGCTCACGTTCTGCTGCAAAGCAATACCGATATTCAACAACCTGACTCGTTTAACTATTGAAAGTAACGCAGAAGTTGGATGGGAATCATTGCCTAATCTTCTCAAGAACTGTCCGAATCTAAAAACCCTCCTTTTCCAAGTACAAATCAAACCCTAAGGCATCATGTGGTACATTTTTTCAGTCATGAGAAACAGATTAACGTCTTTCTTTGTTGCTTTAGGGACTCCACCACAAAGCTACAGATAGTTGTGGCAACATGTGCCGTTGCAAACCTTGGGAGAATATTCCTAACTGTTTGTCATCAAGTCCAGTGAAGGTTTTAAAGATACTGAAGTTGGGAGAAAATATTGATACAGAATTAGAGCAGATCAAGCACTTCTTGGAGTCAATGCCGCATCTTGAGCAGCTCACTATATACTTCGATGATGCTTCAACTGATGATAATCCGGTTAAAGTATCCGAGGAACTTCAGAAGCTTCCTAGTGTAGCTTCACCAAAGTGCAAGATCCAAGTTATTTCCAATACCATCAGCTTGTCATTTACTGTACCCTCTTCCTCATCCATGAAAGGGATTGCTCCTGTTCTTTAATTAGAACAATCTTTCCGGATTCTCAGGTCTAAACTGGAAACCAAGATTCTCTTGTTTCTGCCTTTTGCTCTTAGTGTAGGGCTCATCCTAGCTCTGTGACTTGTGTTTAACCATTTGATCTTATGCTTGATTCAGTACTTGGTGTGAGCTGCTAATTTTGTCATACAAGTCCCTTTAAAAATGTCTAATCTTGTCATCTCGAATGTAATCAAATTTCTGAAACAGAGCATTGTTATTACATAACATTGATCTCATCTTGAATGTGAAATAACAAAACCCAAAAATAATAATGGTTTTTGATACAAACTCTTTTTGTCACTGTAACCTTTAACACGTAGCCATTTCAAACCCATTCTTAGCATTCTGATAGTCCTCATAAGCCATATCGATCTCTGCCTGTGAACTCATCACAAACGGACCAGACTGAACAACAGCCTCACCGATCGGTTCCCCTGCAATCAACAGAAATCTCAACGGCTTTGACGTTGACTTGTTCCGCACGCTAACTAAATCCCCCGGTCCAAACACAACAACATGGTGCGCCGGTATAGCGGAAGAGTTCAAGGAACCGAACACACCTTCATCTCCAACTATAATGTAGGCGAAAGCAGTCCAACATTTTGGAACGGTCTGGTGAGTTTGAGATCTTGGCTTGAGGGTAAAGTCAAGGTACATGATTGGTGTTGTTGTGTAGAAAGGAGATTTGATTCCCATTGACTCTCCGGCTATGACTTTGACCTCTACTCCATCTTCTTCTGCTCTTGGAATCTCTGAACTAGACAGTTCTAGGTTCTTTGGCTCGATCCTGTCGAAAATCAAAGAGCGAAGAGAGTGAAAATTGGACATCACATCATTCACAAAGATCTCAAAGGTCATATGATAATGAAGAAGTTGTATCTTTTACATTCTGTGAATGGAAGGGAGGTTGATCCAAAGCTGTAAGCCATTGTTGACTTCTTGTTCAGGAAACTCAGAATGAATGATTCCTCTTCCTGCTGTCATCCACTGTCAAATCAAAACCAAAATTGAGTGAAACCAGAAAACTCCGAGAGGATTTGATTTTTTTTTTCTTGCTACCTGAACATCTCCGGCGCTGATTGTACTTTTATCACCTTTGAGAAATTTGTGAATGATACCTCCCTGCATAAATTTAAAGAACCATTTTCGAAAGTCGTTAGAACCTTCGAATCAAGGTTCAAGAATCGTATCTATGGAGAAGATGTCGTTCTCTCACCTGTAGTATGTATGTAACACTTTCAAAACCTGCATAGAGTTGATCTAATTACATCAGAGACATTACAGAACAGAGTAGGTTTTGTGTACGTATATCTATATGCGTGTGTGTAAGAAGGTATATGTGATATTGACCTCGGTGAGGATGATCCGGGAATCCAGCTGAAAGCGAAACTGATCAAGAAACAGAGCAAACAAATGGCTGCTTTTAGATTATCGTTTAAATTTGTAAACATCGAAAATTTGGATTTTGGGGGTGGAGGAAGAAATTTACAGGAAAATTCAACTAGCAACACGAACGGGTCCAATAACTTCTGATCAATCCTGTATTTAACCCAAAAAGAGAAACATAACTTGAAGCTGAAGCAATTTGATTTTACTGAGAAAGAAAGAAAAATAAAACTCACTCTGTGATGGCATTTCTAGCGAGAGTCCCTTCGAATTCATTCTCAAGCTTTGCGAAAACTTTCTTGATTACTTGTCTCGGTACGCTATTACTGTCGGAAGAACCTGACATGACGATAATGATAAACTCTTCTTCTTTTTTTCTAAATTTTTTTGTCTGAAAGTAAAACGACGGAAAGCTTTTTGCTTGTTAATGGAGGAAGTTAGTTCTCTGTATTTGGTTCGTGGTGTGCGTGTGTGTGTATATATATAGAGAGAGCGATGTAGAATGCACTACTGCATAGACTACTGCATAGACTGAAACTGAAAGTTGTAGGTGAAGGAGAGTGGGTCCCATGGATTTGTTGTATGGAGTGTGGGACCAACGGTGATTATTGCTGAATTATGAATTCATTAAATTAGGATGAAGTATACATTTTTGTTTTACAAAAGTTATTACTTTCCCAAAACCAAAATTTTACCACTTTCTGTTAATTTATCAAAATTTTATTTAACTAGCGTAAAATGAATTATTTTGACAACACTAAAATTTTATCACGTCCCTATATTATCCGACTCTTATTATTTGATTTGATATATTAGTCAAGTCCTATCATTTTTCTTATTATTATAAATCGTTGATCATCATCAACGAATGCTAAACGTTTCATACGTTGTTTAATCTGAAAGACCAGTTGGAAAATAATCGAAAGAATATTTGCGTTCACACTAGCAAATAAGGGTGACAGGCCACGTGTGTGACTCAGGTACATGACACGTGGAAACATGTGCACGTATATGAAGTCGTATGCGTGCGGATTTGATATTTATAATTCAGTCAACAGAGTATTTTCGAACTGAAAGCCCCAAAAGTTAAATGAAAATAAAAAATTATCATCGCAACGTTAGCATTAACATTCACTTTTCACGTTCTGTTAAATTTAAGCAGCAATTAAGAAATCATAGATTTTAACGATTTGTTTTGTTTGTAGTTTGACACATTTTGACTATATTAAGAAAGGTTGTATATATAATATTAGTCATGCGTCTGTTTGCAGAAACATTCGCATATACTGTATATGAGACTCTTGCCTGTATTTAATTTGTTTTTTTTATATTGGAAATCCGATTGAGACTGGAAACCGGAAATCAGAACTATATTATTTCCATAACAATTTAAAAACTGAGAACAATAACTAAACAATAATTCGCAATGTCTTTTCATTGGGTGTTCACACTACATCTAATGCATTTCAAACGACTCAAAACCTAACTTTCTGAATAATTGAAACGAATAATGATATTTAAAGAAAACTTGTTAGTTGTTGTTATGCAACGTTTAATAATAATAATGGTGGCTTAAGCTAATAAGACAATTTTAATATTCTTCATTGTCAGGCTCTCATAAAAAAAATTAAAATTGAAATATTATTAAACCTCATCAGTCACATGTTGCAGTTGTTGTATACTATAAAATATGGTGGATGATTTGATGTCCGCTCCAAGTATGAACATCCGCATTTTACTCAAGCAACATATACGAAACGTTATATTTCAAGACATGAATACGTATAACCTATAACAGAATGATTTGACAAATCTTTTGAGTTTGTCCACATTGATCTTGAGACTTCTTGTGGTTGAACGGAAATGTACATATATATATATATATTCTAATTCATAGTAAGATGAGAAAAATGAAACTCCCACATCCGACCTTACCTGATTCGTTAGCTGAAATGAACAATCCAACAAAAGATAAAAAAAAATCTATAAAACATTAAAAGCAAGCAATGAGAACACAATATATTCAGGATGTGCTCTCATAGATCCACAAACAAAAACAGCACACAACTTCTTTACTTAACATATTGATTCTTGTTGTGTGAAAAGGTGAGAACAAAAGACGGTTTCACTTTTAGGTGTACTACTGATTACTGAATACTATAGTTAAATGGAAAGTTCCAAAAAGTCAAAAACTTATAGCAGCTCGCTGGTTAGTAAATTGTTCCATCAGTTTCTACAGCTGTGGGTTCTTCTCCCCCACCACTACCCTCTTTAGCACACAAATCCAAAATCCCAACAAGACACACACACACACACATTAAGAGAGGGAAGAGAGACGTGAGATATGTGAACATAGTTATTATATGGATTTGACTTTACTTTTAACATCTTCCGTTAACCCAAAAGGCCTCGTGGCTGGCCCACCACTTCCAGTTCCACCTGTTTCTATAGTTTTGGTAATAAACCCAACATTGTTCGGTTTCTCACCGATTTAGTTCATGCATCAATCATCAATGATTGAATAGACTGAAAACAGAGAAAGTCATTCATTCACACCATTCACAAAATGCAGCATTACAAGTAGAACTTTAGGAATTGAAACAACTTGAAAGGAACATAGATTGTTTTTTTTAAAGTTTGAAAGCATCGTAGATATTGTTTAGTTTCCTCTCCACTTGATTACAAAGAACACCAAAATAACAATGACTTCCATAGAAACTTCGGTCTCATGTTGCAAAACAAAAAAAAAAAAAATGTCTGAGCCCGGGTTCGAACCGGGGACCTCTAGTGTGTGAGACTAGCGTGATAACCGACTACACCACCCAGACGATTTATGTTCTGTTCCTTCGTCACTCAATTTTTAACACGAGAAGAAACAAAAAAAAAACCATGAACTAAAATTTCTTAGAAAATAAAAGCGAAGTACAAAGTACAAAGTACATGCAACAGAAACACAAAAATGAGAATCTTGATTTGAGTTTTTAGATCAACTACAAATACTTGACCATGAGGAGACACATCCAAAGCTTCTAAATAGTAAAAGAAGAATGACCGCATTAGTGATCCAAACGGAAAGGCTCTTCTAAAGGGACAATCCATATTTCATCGACAAGGAAATGGGAAAAGAAGGTGATAAGCTTAGGTTATCAGAGATGACTTGGATCTTGCATTTAAGTGAAGCTACTTCAGAAAGCATCTGCAGTTGGCTTGATACTTCACTCAGATCATTTTCGACTGATGTATTGTAGTATATTATGAGTTTTTCAAGATTTGGCATTTTCTTCAAGAAATGCTTGATCTTCTCCATTTCCATCTCCATGTTCAGGTCGTCACCCTCATCGTAGGCTTCTCCAAATTTCAATATGGTTAGAAACTTCACCGGACACTGTGATAGCGAAGAAGGACATTTCTCCAAACCTTGGCACAAGCACACATCTCCACATCTCTCTGTAGCTTTGTGATGCAGTCCCTAAAAACATATATTAAAAGAAACATCTCAAACTTAATCATGTAAATTGAGTCAACAGATTCCTTTTCAAGGGCTTGATTTCGTTACTTGGAATACAAGGGTTTCAAGATTTGGACAATTCTTGAGCAGGTCCGGCAATGATTCCCATCCTACTTCCGGATTAGAGGAGTCAACAGTTAGATGAGTCAAGCTGTTGAATACAGGTATCGCTTCATAGCAAAAGTTAAGTGTCTGAAACAAAACGAAACCAACAAGATTAGATATCAACATTTCCAATCACTAGCTAACTAAACCCCTTTAGTAATGTAAGATTCACATACCTCAAGAGTTTCATAAGATAAGTAAAGGGTCTTCACATTGCATATTCCCGTAAGAAACACTGCTGCATTACCAACCATCTCTGTCTTTGTCTCCTCATCAACATCCGATGCATTTCTCACATTGTCTCTCTGATCTTTTGTCATCCGAATACTGATGCTAGCTTCAACCAGAGAATCAAAACTCACTCTTGGATACTTGTGCGCAATAGTATCAGAATATTTTAAGTAGACAACATTTGGAGAATCAAATGACACACTCTTAGGATTTTTATTATAGTCTGGACAAGACAGCGTTAGTCTCCTGAGGATTTTGGAAGACACAGAGCAAGAATCCCAAAAATCCCACCACGAAAGATAAGCCAAACCTAATTCCTCAAGAACAGGACAACCAGAAATAAGCTTTGCAAACCCAATCTCACCCTCTTCAAACACAACTGAATCTAGATTCAGAGTCTTAAGTCTTGGAAGACAAACATTCCTCAATTTAACTCTGGGACCTCCTATTTCCAGCTTAACCAGTGTCTTGCTCGTGAAAATCTTTGAAGGTAACCAATCAACCAATGAGGGAGAGACAGTAGAGAAAGATCTGAAACACCATGTCTCAACACATTTGATATCCAAGGGAAGACATCTTCATCCTCAATACCATCTCCACATTTTAGAGACAACTTGTTAACATGATCTTTCCCTCGCAATTTCAACACTCTATCCACAAAATCTATAAAACTCGTCTGATCCTGCATCATAATCTCCGGATGCAGAGAGGATAAGTCATCAAAATCAAGATTTGGTACAAGAGCAAACAGATACCGCCATCTTTTTGAGAGAAGTGATGTCAACGCAGCTTCTTTTGTAGACAAGTTTGACAAGATTTGGCAAAGAAGATTGTCTGGTAAACCGTTGATCACATCTTTGGAACAATCGTCCATGTTTTTCGTTCGAGACAGATCTGCACTTACAAGTTACAAACCTTAACGATATTATCCAACAAGAGGATTTCAGAAGCTGAAATCAAAATACCAAAAATACACGGTCCTAAACTCCAAACCAGTTTCAAGGTCTTTTCCTTAACACAAAGCACAAAAGAAAAACCAGATCCTGTAGGAACACAAGATCTTGATGCAGAGATTACAAAACTTACTTGGGTTGGGTTTAAAAACAGAGCCCATCAATAATCAGTCTACAACTTCAATCAGACGGTGAGGGTAGTGAAAGAGGAAATTTAGGATTTTTATGCAACTTGTGGACCAAAAGTGAAGTAGCAATCGTCTTGTAAACAAGAAGAAGCAAGACATGGGATGTTTAGTTGTTTACATTATCTTGCAACTTGCAAGGCTAAAAATGCAATTTCACAAACTAAAAGACATTATTTTGTTTTGTTACCTCAAAGATATTGTAAATAATTGAATCTTGTTTAGAGAATGAAGAAGTCAGCTTCAAACGTATTGACTCAAAAGGACAAAATAGCAATAAACCACCAGTCGTTAAGCTGAATTACATTAATGGACAAAGACAAAGCATAAAACAGAAGTCTTAAACCAACAAACGCAAGAGAGGCTTGGTTGTTTGTTAAAACCGTTTAGCAAACTATACAAAAACTTGTAAGTTGTAACCAAGACACATCCAACGGATTTTCTAAATTGATAAAAGAGGCTTAAGATAGATTCAAAAGGACTTTGGACACCAGAAAGTTCACAAATACATATTGAGAATCTGAAAGAGCACAAGGCACAAATTAACAGAACAGAGACCAAACTACATACATGAGCTAAAACTAACAACCAAAACTCTGCTAAACTTCTCTGGGATAAAAGATGATGATCTTTAAACTGGAGAGGTGTTTGTAAAGGAGACGAGTCTCAAGATTCTCCTTAGTTTCAAAAGGACCAAAGCATAAAACATCTGTAGTTTTAAAGCAAGATGCTGAGCAGAGTACAAATTACAGAAACAAAAGAAATCTTAAACTGCTTTTAGATTTAGATCAAAGCCAAGAAATTTCATCTTCTGAAGGATAAAATTCATCTTACAAAGGATCATATTCTTCTTTTGAAGGAGCATATTCTTCTTCTGGAGGAGCATATTCTTCTTCTGGAGGAGCACTAGACCATCTCGTTGTTAAGGAAGAAGGCAAAGTAGATGCCAAACTAAGATTCTGAGAGATAACGTGGATCTTGCACTTTGGTGAAGCCATTTTACGAATCTTCTGAAGCTTCTTGGATAATTCAAACACAGAAGGGTCATATGATGTCTTGAAGTATACTATCAACTGTTCAAGACACGGCATTTTTTTCAAGAAATGCTTCACCTGCTCTAATTCCATCGTTTCCTCATCGTTTTCACACACTACTATCTTCAGCACCTTCACCGGAGAAGATGAGAGGCAAGAAGGATGCTTCGGACGTTTACAGCAGCACACGTTCCCACATCTATCGTTACATTTGTGGACAAGACCCTGAAAGAAGCATATAAAAGAAAGGTTTCAAAATTGGATTTCTCTTCATGGGACAGATAAACAAAGATGCTTAACTTAACGGTGTTTTTTTCTCTTAATACCTCGAAAATAAGGGTTTCCAGATTTGGACAATTATTGAGAAGACCTGGCAATGAATCCCATCCAGTCTCCGAGTTACTCTCAACCGTTAACTGATTCAGGTTGTTGAATACTGGTGTTGCTTCACAGCAGAAAGCAAGTACCTAAAACAACAACAAAAATAACAAATCAACACACTTGTGATCACTAGCTGAAGCCACTATAACCTCGATATTACACTAACTGAAACAAGAATATGACAAAGATGGGATTGACATGTATACAAACCTCAAGAGCTTTGGCAGATAAATAGAGGATCCGAACATTGCATATTCCCATAAGAAAATCCGTAGCATTACCGACCATCTCTTTTTCCACATGATCACCTTCCGAGAAATAGCCGTCCTCTGAAAAGGTTGCATCTGCAACTGCAATCTGATCACCTGTCATTCGAAGGCCTATATGAGCTTCGACAAGCGAATCAAAGTTAACTTTCGGATACTTGTCTGCAATAGTGTCAGAATATTCCAAGTACTCAAGGTTTGGAGTATCGATCGAGACGCTATTCGGATTCTCATCAAAATCGCTGTCATCGTCATCACAGGAAAACGTTAGTCTCTTGAGCGTTGTGACAGACACAGAGCAAGACTTCCAATTTTCCCAACCGATATTCATCAGAGCTAATTCCCCAAGCACGGGACATCCAGAGAGAAGCTTTGCAAACCCAACACCTTCCTCTTCAAACACAACAGAATCAATATCCAAAGTCTTGAGCTTTGGAAGAAACACATCTTCCACATCCTCACCTAAAGTGAGATCATTTCCCGGTCCTAATTTCAGCTTAACCAGTGTCTTGCTCACAAAGATCTCTGGAGGCAAAGGATATTCCGAGAGGCTTAAATCAAAATCTGAAACACCACGCTTCAACACATTGAGTATCCAACTAGTGACACGATCTACATCAGGATAATCACTACAGTCTAGAGAGAATCTGTTAATGGGAGCACTCCCTTGCAAGGCCAAAACTCTCTCCACAAAGTCCATAAAACTTGTGCTTGCCACATCATCATCGCCATTGCTTTTAAAATCAAGATTTGTTACAGAGGCAAACAGAAAACGCCACCTTTTAGAGAGAACCGATGAGGAAGCTGCTTCTTTTGTAGGAAGGAAAGACAAGATGTGCGAAATCAGAGGATCTGGTAGACCGTTGATTATATCTCTTGAGACAAGATCCATCCTTTTTTCGAACAGAAGATCAACACCTACAACCTAAACAACAAGAACTCAACTCCAAATACGACATCCTTAAACTGCAAAACAAGTTCCAAGCTATTGTCTTTTTACACAATTTTAGGATTCCAAACCGGAAAACAAAAAAACAAAGAACGCTAATTACTGGAGAAGAGTTAGAAGCAGAGACTGCGTGAGGACAGGAATCAGAAGAAGAAATGAAGAAACTTACTTGAGCCCATCAAAACAACAGTATTGACAACTTCAGAGCAACCGGATTCGGAGATTTTGTGGTGGTAAGGATGTTGAAAATGAAACTTAGGGTTTTGGTGCCGTCGTCAGTGAGATACTAGCAATGTGGCGGGATGGGTGGATTCCAACGCTAAACGACGCCGTTACGGTGCTGAGGGGACAGTTTAATGTTTAAAATTTTGGTTCTTAAATTTAAAAATTATGCAAGTTCCGAAAACTAGTCCTAATTTTATGCAAATTCTCATAATCTTTTGATTTGATATTCTCATAAACTAGTCATGATTCTCATAATCGTTTGATATTATACAACCAAAAGTCTTGTTAAACAACAAAAACAAGGGAACCTTGCTTGGAGTTTTAGACGTTTAAGCAAACTTTACAAAAGATGGAAAGTACACATATTAAGAAACTGAAAGAGCAGAGACCACACTAAAACTAACAACAACCAAGGCTTTGATGATCTTCTCTAAGATGAAGCCGGATGATCTTCATACAGGGAAAGTGTTTTTAAAGAAGGTGAGTCCATTTGTCAATGAGGAAGAGTGCACAGTAGATGAGAAACTGATGTCATCAGAGATGACTTGGATCTTGCATTTGGTTGAGGCTACTTTTTCAAGCATCTGAAATCCGGTTGATACAATACTCAGATCACCGTCAAGTGGAGTATCATAGTATAGTATCACCTGTTCCAGATTAGGCATTGTCTCCACAAAGTACCTGATCAGATCCGTCTGCTTATCCATATCATCTTTGTAATTAGTGATTTCTCCAAACTTCAATACCTTTAGGATCTTCACTGGACTTGATGATAGCCAAATAGGAGTGCCATGCCAAGGTTTGCACACACACCTGTCCGCACCCGTCTCAAAACATTTGTTTGTGTCTTTGAAACGGTAGTCGTCGTCCATACATTGATTTGTATCACCGTAATGGAGTCCCTGAAGTATATACAATAAAGGAAATGGTTTTTCAGAACTTTAAGTGTGTTTGAAATAAAATATGTCAGCTAATGCAAGAAAAGGATATGTGATGGTACTTCGAAGACGAGGGTTTCTAGAATTGGACAGTTCTTGAGTAGATTCGGCATTGACTCCCAGTCCACATCTTGGTCAGTCTCAATTGTTAAATGAGTCAGGTTGTTGAAGACTGGTATTGCTTTACAGCAGAAAATAAGGACCTGAAAAAAAAAAAAAAAAAAAAATCATTATTCACTTGCAATCATCAACTTTGAAGAAACCTGATGGAACTAAACATGGTTTGAATTAGGCATCAATCACTTAGGTTTTACTCTAACAACGAAGCTGAAACAAGGGTATTTGTCTTCTAGATATGGATGGGATTGATATGCAAACCTCAAGAGCCTCGGAGGATAAATAAAGGGTCTTAACATTGCTTATTCCCAAGAGAAAATCTGCTGCATCTCCAACCATGTTTAATGAATAACCATAATGACGATTTACTAGATCTCTTGCGTCAAAGACCTGATCAGGTGTCATTCGAATGCCTACACTAGCTTCCACAAGTGATTCGAAATTGGCTTTTGGATACTCGACCGCAACAGTATCAGTGTATTCCAAGTAGGCTAGTTTTGGAGTATCGAACGATACACTCTTTGGATTCTCCTCGGCTGATATCTTCTCAGAATAAATTGTTACTCTCTTGAGGGTTGGGCTGGACACAGAACAAGAATCCCAATGATCCCACAACACTTTAACCATAACCAACTCCTCGAGCGCATGACAACCAGAGATGAGCTTGGCAAATGCAGCACCACTCTCATCGCCCAAGGCAACATCATCGATATGCAAAGTCTTAAGCTTTGGAAGGTAAACTTCTCCCGCATCAATGGTGAACTCATCTGTGCCTGCTACTTTCAGCCTAACCAATGTCTTGCACATCAAGACCTCTGGAGGCAATGGATACTTATATTCCGATATGATGTGTAGATCAAGATCTACAAGACCACGCTCCAACACCTTGAGTATCCAACCATTGACACGAGATGGATCAGAACCAATTTTACACTTGAGAGAGAATTTGTTTAACGGAGCATTCCCTTGCAAAGCGAGTACTCTGTCCAAAAAGAGCTTAAAGCTTTGACGCAAATGTATCCTTCTTCGTCTACCCATCTTAGGACGGTCATAGATGGAGTTATCCAAATCCAGATTGGGTACAAAAGCCAGAAGATACCTCCATCTTTTGGCGAGAACTGAAGTCAAAGCAGCATCTTTTGTGGAGAGGAATGACAAAATGTGGCAAACAAGGGCGTCTGGTAGATTGCTGATTAAGTCTTTGGAGCCAAGATCCATCTTTTTCGAGTTCATTGAGGTAAATCAAGATTCAAGAGTTAAGACCTGGACAGAGATGTAAGAAATTCAATCAGAGGATTTCATAAGGTAAGCGTTTTTGCACTACAATCAAACAAGAACCCTCAAACGCAAATTGCTGGAGAAAATTATAAAAATCAGACACTACAAAAAGCACAAGTTCCAGAAGAAGAAGAAACTGGCAACTTACTCGGGAATAAAAGCAGAACCTCAGAACTTTCAGCACTCGGATTCAGAGTTTCAATTGGAAGACGAAATTAGGATTTTATGCAATCGTCGCTGAGAGTGAATGATAGATTCTCAGTGCTGCTGCTGCTGGGTCCAACAAAACGATAAACATTATTAAAACGATTGGGTTGCTAATTTTTTTTTTTTTTTTTTTTTTTGGGCATCGGTTGCTAATTTTTCTACATATTTTTTAATGGGCATATTTTATCTTCTTCCAAGAGGTCTTTAACAAAACAAGGCAGAAACAAGAGCATCTTGATTAGAGTTTAGATCATTTTAGCAAACTATATAAAACATGTAGCCGAGACACATCCATGACTTTGGGATAGTAAAAGAGCCATGAGTGATTCCAAAAAAGACCTGAGAAACTCTTGCCAAGGAAGAGAAGCTCATTTCATCGATACAGAAGAGGGCACAGTAGACGACAAGCTGAGTTGACCAGAGATTAGTTGAACATTGCATTGGGGTGAAGCTACCCGAGGAAGCATCTGAAATTGGTTTGACACTTCAACCAAATCTTTGCCAAATGATCTACAACAGTGTATTATTAGCTGCTCAAGATTCGGCATCATCTCCAGAAAAAGCTTGACTTGCTCTATCTCATCATCATAGATTTTACCAAACTTCAATATCTTGAGCACCTTCACAGGACTTGATGATAAGCAACAAGGAGGAATCTCTTCTTCCTCTTCCATCTCCTCCTCAAAAGGTTCGCACAAGCACATGTCTCCGCATCTATCTGTGGCTTTGTGGCCGAGTCCCTGAAAACATAGAAGAACCATCTCTCACACTTTTTGAAATAGGAATTAGTATATGCTTTTCAAAGGCTTTGTTTTAATACCTGCAAGACAAGAGTTTCCAGATTTGGAGAGTTCTTGAGCAGACCCGGTAATGATTGCCATCCTATATCTGGTTTACTCTCAACAGTTAAATGAGTCAGGTTGTTGAAGACCGGTATTGCTGCACAACAGTAAGTAAGTACCTGAAACAAAAACCATATATATCAACAAGAACATCACCACTCATTAACTCAAATCCTTGATTCGTAAGTAGCAGAAATTAAAAAAAGATATAGGAGAAAGATGAGGGTAATGAGATACAAACCTCAAGAGTGTTGGCATATAGATAAAGGATCTTCACATTGCATATTCCCACTACAAAACCTGTTGCGTTACCTACCATTTTGTAACCCTCATGTGAATTTCTTGTCTGTTCTTCTGACATCCGAAGGTTGATACGGGCTTCAACAAGGGAACTGAAATTAACTTTCAGATACTTGTGGGCAATAGTATCAGTAAATTTCAAGTAGACAATATTTGGAGTATCAAGTGAGACACTCTTTGGACTCTCATCATGCTCTTCCCAGCAAAACTTTAGTCTCTTGAGAGTTGGGACAGACACAGAGGCAAAATCCCAGAAGAACCAAGATATACCATTTAAAACTAAATCCTCAAGCATGTGACAACCAGAGAGAAGCTTTGTAAGCCCAACACCATGCTTTTCAAAATGGGTTGCCACAAGATAGAGAGTCTTAAGCTTTGGAAGACTTACATCTTCAACTTCAATGGTGGGACCAAAGCCAAGATCTAGTTTCAGCCTAACCAGTGTCTTGCTCAAGAAGACCTTTGAAGGAAGAAGACATTCCGATTCCAAATCCATGTTGAGTTTAAGATCAGATAAACCACGTTCCAACACATTGAGAATCCAACGAAAGATACGAATGGGATCAACTGGATAAAGGCCATCTTGGATCTTTAGAGAGAATTTTTGTACAGGAGAATTGCCTTGCAAAGCCAAGACTCTTTCCACGAAATCCATAAAACTAGTAGAAACGTTCTTCTTTTGCTGAAAGACCATTTCCATGATACCGTCAATTCTTACAGGAATCTTTATCACTTCTCTGGGATTCAGATGGACGGAATCATCGAAATCAAGATTAGTGACGAAAGCAAAGAGATACCGCCATTTGCTAGCGAGAACCGATGTAGAAGCAGCTTCTTTAGTGGTGAGGAAGGACAAAATGTGGCATATAAGGGCCTCTGGTAAATCGCTGATTAAATCTCTGGAACCACCAAAATCCATCTTTTTCGACATCATTGAGTTCACAACCTGAAAACCAAAGACAAGGAGCTCGATATGAACAACACATTCTCACAACACGATTCCTTCAGATTTCAACTTTCCTATTGGTTCCTAATACCAAATGTTGTTTCTTTCACACAATCCGCAAGGTTCCTTTTAAAAGCTAAAAATCGAGCATGTACATACAAAATCAAATTTGCTAGATTGAGAAAAGACAGAAATGAAAATTACTTGGGATAAAAGCAAAACCAACAAAAATCACTCAACTACTGAGAACATCAGACAATCGCATTGCTACTGCGGGAGGGAAGTGATTTGTTGAAATTTAGGGTTTTGGCTACTGTAGGGCGACGGTGAAGAAGAGAGATATAGCCGGTGATAAAAAAGGGCCAGCAAGTCTAAAAAGATTTTGTAAAAAAGAGGATATAGATATTGTGTGCTATCAATCAAGTCTCTAAAGATTCTCTGTCTTATCATAATTTGTGACATATTTAGTTGTTTCCTTTGGTCAGTTAACATGTAACTACTGTTATGACTTGTGAATACAGTATGAGATATCAACAGAATATCCTAAAAGCTACAAATGTTGACTCAGCTTGCTCGATCCTCCTTATTTATTCTTCGTTCTGAATTTGATATTTATCTTTAAGATTGAGTTCCGGTTCGACCATATCTGCGAGCGTGGTTAGCCAAATTTTTTGTTTCCGAAGTTAAGACCCATACGACCTATAAATAGCTTAAAACAACTAATATAAAGCCCATAATATAATTTATGGTCAAGGAAACCAATTGTACCAGATTTTGTGAACCCGAAGATTGGATCAGTAGCGAGAGCTAAACCGGCAGTGAGGTAAGTGTTTGCATTTACTCTCGCACTCACCGCGTTAATGATAATCTTAAAGCTGCTTCTAATGAAGGCAAATTGCAAATAAATCACGTTTTTAACAAAAAAAAAATTAATAAAAGGAGGATATGTATATTTTGTGTGCTACCAGTTCTCAAAGATTTTTAAAAAGATGATAGATTTTGTATAGTATCAAGTATCTAAAAAAAATCTTTCTAATCGCAGGGTACATCGTATATGAGATGGAAGCTCTTACGTTAAAAAATGCTCAACAATCAACATCTCCACGAAATCGATCATGTTCAAAAACCTAAACAAGATCCGTAATGTTTCTTGCTTCTCAAGTAAACCAATATTGTGTGCTCAAGTTGATGTTTTGGTGAGGTTATATATCTAAGGTGGGAGACGTTTTCTGCAAATTTGCAGGTACGCGTTACGAACGTCACCGCAATGGATCGGACCACAGATCGAAGTGGTCAGATCCGCGACTAAAATGATAGAGCGTGACTCCGTGAGATCAACTCATGTTTGCGCAGTTCTCGGAACTGAAAGTGCTACATCTAAATATGAAATAACACAATCACAAAACCATATGATTTACGAATGTCGATGCTGATTACTAAGATTTGTGCAAGACTTGCATATCAGAAACAAACAACTTCATATATACAGACAACTAAAAACAATACAGTCTCGAAACTTAAGCAGTTTCCTTCATGAATTGGATCTGGCATTTAGGTGAAGCTTTGGGAAGAAGCAAGAGATCCTTCAACAGACGACATCTTTCTCCATCATCCACAGATTTATAACCAACCCTAACCATTTCAAGATGCGATAACTTCCCCAAGAAACGCTTTAACTGATTAAGCTCCTGACAAGTTCCTTTATACCCAGTGATCCTTAGAACCTTCACTGCAGATGATGACAGAGAATCAGACACACCATCCCAAGATATACGTAAGTGTATACCTTCCCATCCTTCTCTAACATAGTGATCTAGACCCTGAAAAAAAAAACAAACGTTGGAGAAAATGATCATTCCAGATTCAGAAACTAGTATATATACATAACTCTTTTTGCATAATACCTTGATGATGAGAGTTTCTAAGTTTGTCGAGTTGAGAAGCAGAGATGGAAGCAATTTCCAGAAGACGTATGGAGATCCATGAGGTTTATCACTTCCCAGAGTTAAACTAATCAGATTGTTGAATACTGGGATCCTTTCACCGCGGTAATAGAGAGCCTGAAACACACACACACGAGACCAAAATCAATCCTTTCGTAATATTATTACTAACTAAAAAGAAGCAAACGTAAAGGGACTAACATCTAGAGCATCCGGAGATAAGCAGAGGATCTTCACATTTTTTATCCCAATGAACAAGGTTGTAACATCACCAGGCACAAAACCAATACTATCTGGAACATTCTTGCGCATGATTTGGTTTGCATTCAGCAGAAGATCAAGCTTAGCTTCAACAAGGCTGTCCAGTTTCAGCATTTCATACTTATCCGCAACCATATCCGAATACTCCAAGTAAACAAGACCAGGAGTATCAAACGAAACGCAACGTTTAGGAGCAGGAGCATCACCCTCATTAGTGTGTACAAGTTTCTTGAGCGTTCGACTTGAAATAGACCCATTCCAATAGTTCCACTTGTTCGATTCATGGATCCGCAGAGACTGAAGCGCAGGGAAAGCTGATAGAATCGGTTGAAAACCAAGCTTGGAATCCCAAAACGCAACTGAATCAAGAACGAGTGACTTAACCATCGGAGAAACAGAATCTGAAGGAGACTGAGAAAGACGGATTCTTGCTCCGATCCTAAGGTTTACCAGAGTCTTGCTCGTAAAGACGTTTAACGGCAAAATGAAAATCTTGTAATCGAAGTGTAGAGCAAGATCTAACACACCAAGCTCAATAAACGCTCGTATCCACCGAATTAAGCGGTCTAGTTCAAGTACATGACGACACTTGAGAGAGACTCTCTTAACCGGCGACGAGCTCTTGACACGGAGAGACAGTAACCTATCGACGAAATCCTTGAAAACGGTAGCGTTTCGTGGACCGAATTTGGGATGCAGAAACACGGAATCGTCGAAATCGAGAATAGGTACCGATTGAAGCAGATTCGACCATCGCTTCGAGAGCACCGATGTTAAAGCAGCCTCTTTTGTCGTCAGGAAAGACAAGACGTGGCAGAGAAGATCATCTGGTAGATTGCTAATCACGTCTTTGGAACTTGGATTCGACTTTTTGTTAGCTTCCATTTCAGAAAAAAATCCGATCGAGAGAACGATTCCACACACAAGGGTTTAACGAGCGAGTATTTTAAGAGGACGCCATGGAAATGAGACTCCTACCGTCCAATGTAGGGACTCAGCTTTACAAATTCATAGTGATTGAAGCGAAAAATTGTGGAATTAGGGTTTGTAACGTCGACGAGAAACCCCAGGAAACTGACAATTGGAACTGGTCTTGAAGCGTGTGATTTTAGGAAAACCCAGAAAACAAAGAAAGAAAAAAAAAAGTCACAGGTATGAGTGAGAGAGAGAATGAGATGAATATTTTTCATCAAATGCAATCCGGTGGGTCTTAAGACTCTTAACCCGTTTTGGGCCTTTGGGCCTCGTAACACCCAAAATACTATATTAACAAATATCAACAACACTGAGAAGAGAGAAGAGAGAAGAGAGAAGAAAGTAAAACAATGAGTGCAAGAGTACAAATAACAATGCAACAACGATGGACGGACCTGATCAAAATCAAAGGCAACAACGACACTATGCAAGGAAAGAAAAAAGCAAGTTTTCCACCAAGGAGTGTGAGACTGGTATGATTAAGTAAAGTGTCAAAGT
Source organism: Erythrophleum ivorense (assembly GCA_026724425.1). Classification (NCBI taxonomy): domain Eukaryota; kingdom Viridiplantae; phylum Streptophyta; class Magnoliopsida; order Fabales; family Fabaceae; genus Erythrophleum; species Erythrophleum ivorense. The sequence continues at coordinate 1,705,860 of JAIUCV010000102.1, forward strand.
GACGTAGCAGATGACGTTGTAAAAGAAAGAGCCAAATATATTCAACTTTTTCTCTTTTTGTCGCAGTAGGAAGCAGAGGACAGGCTTTGGGTTTGGCTTTCTTAGGAAAAAGTTCAAAACTTTCTCGTCCGTTACTTTTTCATTTCCTTTCTTCTGATAATATTTTCAAATCATTTCATTTATCTATAACTGAAAATCAGTAAACTGAATTAGAACTTTTAGTTTAAGGTGGTAAAACATAATTTCAATAACTATCTACTGTTTACACATTACAGTATTCATCATAACTATCGTAACTTTCCAAATTTTACCAAAAGTATCTCCACTAGTCTTTTCAAATCTTTCATTTGTAAATTTGCTGAAGCAACTAAGTCCCAAATGTTTTTTTGTTGGTATTTACTAAAACAATGTTAGTACGTAACATATATCAATATGCTTCGGGTATAAATCTGAATGTTGAAACTGTCAACAAATTTTGCAATCAAACAAAAATTTATATATGTTAGTATACATACGAATTTGGAGTTATGTGAGACAGGAGAGGCGGAGTGGAAATTGGATTTAGGGCCAAAAAGAGTGAAGATGTAAATTCACAAAAACGAACGACGTGAGCCATGACGATATTATACATGAACATGTCACATCAGCGGAGCGAGCACCTCCGGACGTGGGTCAATTGACCCATGTCAAATTTCATTAAAAAAAAAATTTATATGTATTTAATGTAGATTATTTGATGAAATGTTATAAAATTTGTTCAATGACCTTTATAATCAGGGTCGCCGGCCTTTCCATAAGGCAACTAAAGTATAAGATTTAGGCCACACAATATATATAATTTTTCAGACCACAACTCACAAAGTAACTATTTAGCTCATAGGTAAAATGTTCCTCATTTCTAAAGTGTTGAGTACGAGCCCTTGCTATACCGATATAAATTGGGTTTATTAAAATTTTATTATTAACATTTTTAATTATTAAACAAATTTATTAAAAAAATCACATAATTTTAAAAATTGTTTAGACTTTCACTAATTACGGCCCGATCCTGCTTGTAATATATGGTTAATATATGTTTAACCTATGTAGATTTTGTGGCTAGCTCCGTCACGGTGTCACATCGTAACGTATATACGCGATATTATAATCAAGGAACCCTGCATAACTTCTATTAACTTTTTCATATCATTCTCGTAGTTTCATGTAGATTTATTTTTGAATACAAAGAAATTACCTAGTTTCGATAGGACTATGAAATGTAATATAATAAGTGTCTTGTATAATATACAAATGGAAAAATATATATTTGAATGTTTGATTCTTCTACATACAATACATATATACACAACTCTCCATCTCAATATATTTTGTCTACTTGTTAGACACAATATTTACTATTAAAACTATAATATCAAAATTATAGTAGTGATATTGCACTCTTTTGTTTAAGTGCACTGATGCATCATTTCTGCGCATGATTGAAAATGCGTCGTTATGTTTTAATTTTGACATCCGTGCGCGGACGTGGTATTTTTTTAATTGTAATTTGTCTAATTGACAATGACATAAAAGAACGCAAAAAGATGGAGAAAACTGACGGTTTAAAGTAAAAGTATGATTTAAGAGTAAGATTTTCCTACCTATCATGTAATTTAAAAACGATATTGTTACGTAGCCAAAATTTTATTAATATAATGGATTCATGTTTTTCTTTTTTCCTTTTCTAAAAGGTACGACTCCATGGCTTTCGTAGCTTCTTTTAGGTCGAACAGATAATTCAATAATTTATCACGTATTCTTCACAAATCCATATGACTATAGGAAGGAATGCTTGGCTTATTGGTTTTATCGTTCACGTGATGAGCCTCTACTATTTTTTTTATGTATGGGTAGATTATAAACTATATTACCTTAAACGATGCGTCCAATCTAAGATCTTACATATTTAAAAAAGCTAACCATTTGGAAAAGACAAGTGTGAGTCGTTGTGATCTCTTCAGTCTCTAGTCTCTTCAGTCAATAAAAATCTTGTTTCACTAAAACGTAACGTTTATTTGCCAACTACGAAAAGCAATGGTTGAGAAAAAACACAGAAAAGTAGATTCTTTTATTTATTAATAAAATGAATCTTATTTGATAAAAGTTGTGAAGAGAAGTTATAGTTCAATTTGGATCTGCCTTCTGTGGGTTTCGTTGTCACACACTGTGTCACGTGATATAACCATGCTCTCATATCCTAGATAATAATGCGATCGAGATACCAAAAAGTCACACGGAATGCGAATCTAAATTTATAAAAGTACATCCCACTATGAAAACGGGACAAAAGCAAACCACTTCATATAATCATATTTTTTTTTTTTTTTTTTTTGGGTGAAAAAACCACACCATCTTGTCTACCGTCTACGACACTTTGAATTCGTTAATATTTCTAGCTTGGTAATATTCTGGTAACCAATTTGCTGATATTTAGCATACTAGATTATATTTTGCCTACTATAAGCTTATCTCATACCTTGAAAGCTAAGTGGTAAAAGTCTTTTAATTTTCTTTTGAGGTAAAAACATTTTAACTACGTTGGACAATCACTACGATGATCACATACATTCACACTTATACTAACAAATCATATTTTATTTTTATTTTTTTGGTGTGGAAAAATTGTATATTTAGTCATGTTTAAGAACCCATTATTACATCATATATTGTGTTTGACCCACACAAATTTTTTTTTTTTTTTGTCAGACTTAACACTTTAACAGATCTATAACTGAGACAAGAGTGTCAGAGACGAAGAAGAAATTAAATTTGCAGTTAATGGCATATCTAAATATTTTATTCTTCCTGGATATGTGTGCATGAAACTTCCAATCTTGTCGGGAACAGAATATAATAACACACGCGAAAAAATTCTGGTTAAAACAGTAAAAAACAAAAATCATATTTCGAGCTCTGCAGTAGCCACATTATAAAATGCTCTTTAACCACAGCAGTGAAACAGAGTCCTTGTGACCAAAAAAAAAGAAAGAAAAGAAACAGAGTCCTTTTTCGATTTTTCTTACGTATTCTCCATTTTTTTCATAGTCTATCTAATCATTTTCTTCTTCTCTTTCGTGTTTTTTGTTTTCGACAAACAATGACAGGAAATTTCTGGACTTGGTTCTGCGGGAATCACCAGACATCAAACTGCACTCTTCGATTTCTGCAGATATGTTTCGGGATCACACTCTCATTCGCAAGTCTCTGTATTTCCTTGTTTCACAAGGAACCTCTCAAACACAACCACCGATTCAATCGCCTCCGAATCGTCTCCGCCGCGTTCAACGGAATCATCGGATCACTGGATTTGATTCTAGGGATTTGGGTTTTACAAGAGAACCCAAACAATAAGCCCTTAAATTTCTGGCTGGTGATTCTCGTTCAGGGATTCACATGGCTCTTCATTAACCTAGTCGTTTGCGTTAGAGGACTACGAATCCGTAAGTCTTCGCTGAGATTGCTATCTGTTTTCTCCTTCTTTTACGCTCTAGTCTCGAGTTGTTCATCTGTGAACAATGCTTTATCTGGAGAGGAATTAGCAATTAGGACGGTTCTTGATGTTTTGTTGGTACCTGGGTCAGTGTTGTTACTCTTAAGCGCTTATAAAGGTGAAGATTCCGGTGAGAGTAGCTTGTATGAGCCTCTCAATGTCAACGATTCAATTGATAAACCGGTCAGCCAATTTGCAAGAGCTGGTTTGTTCAGTAAGTTATCGTTCTGGTGGTTGAATTCACTGATAAAGAGAGGGAATGTGAAAGACTTGGAGGAAGAAGACATGCCTGAGCTGCGTGAGGAAGAGCGTGCAGAGACTTGTTATTCATTGTTTGAGGAGAATCTCAATGAAGAAAAGAGAAGATTAGGGAGAGATGATTCTCGGCGGCCTTCGATCTTGAAAGTGACTGTTCTTTGTGTCTGGAGAGAAGTTGTGATCTCTGGCTGCTTTGCTTTCACGAAGATCGTTGCTGTTTCAGCTGGTCCTCTGCTTTTAAATGCTTTCATTTTGGTTGCTGAAGGCAACGAAAGGTTTAGATACGAAGGGCTTGTGTTGGCTGTGTTGCTCTTCGTTACAAAGAGTGTAGAGTCTTTGTCACAGAGACAATGGTACTTCAGAAGTAGGCTCGTTGGTTTACGCGCGAGGTCTCTTCTAACCGCAGCTATATACAAGAAGCAGCTGAGACTGAATACCTTTTCGAGACTGAATCATTCAGGGAGTGAGATTATGAACTACGCGACGGTTGATGCTTACAGGATTGGGGAGTTTCCGTATTGGTTTCACCAGCTTTGGACGACGAGCTTTCAGCTACTGATAGCGCTTGGGATTCTCTTTCATTCTGTGGGAGTTGCTACGTTTTCGGCTCTAGCTGTGATAGTGATTACTGTTCTCTGCAACGCTCCTATCGCGAAGCTTCAGAACAAGTTCCAAAGCGAACTCATGACCGCTCAGGACGAGAGGCTCAAGGCCTGCAACGAGTCTCTTGTCAACATGAAGGTGTTGAAGCTCTACGCATGGGAGTCGCATTTCAAGAAGGTTATCGAGAAGCTGAGGAAGACAGAGTTGAAATCTTTGAAGGCTGTTCAGATGAGGAAGGCTTACAATGCGGTTCTCTTCTGGTCATCACCGGTGCTTGTCTCTGCTGCGACTTTTGCTACTTGTTACTTCATCGACATTCCACTGAGAGCGAGTAACGTTTTCACGTTTGTGGCGACGCTGCGTCTGGTCCAAGACCCAGTGAGAATGATCCCTGATGTGATCGGAGTCACGATTCAGGCGAAAGTTGCCTTTAGTCGTATATCAGCTTTTCTTGAAGCTCCTGAGCTTCAAGGTGGGGAGAGGCGGAGAAAGCAGAGATCAGAAGGCGGTCAAAACGCGATTGTGATTAACTCTGCGAGCTTTTCGTGGGAGGAGACAAGTTCAGCAAAACCAAACTTGAGAAATGTGAGTCTTGAGGTTAAGTTTGGGGAGAAAGTTGCTGTTTGTGGTGAAGTTGGCTCAGGGAAGTCAACACTCTTAGCTGCCATTCTCGGTGAGACTCTATGTGTTTCAGGAAAGGTAAGTCATTGTTTGATCTCTTCTTAAGCTTTACAACTTTATGTTTCTGATTTTGATTTGAATCATTCCACAGATAGATTTCTATGGAACGATAGCCTATGTTTCTCAAACAGCGTGGATCCAAACAGGGACAATAAGAGAGAACATCCTCTTCGGAGGTGTGATGGATGAGCAACGTTACCGTGAGACAGTTCAAAAGTCTTGCCTGGATAAAGATCTTGAGCTCTTACCTGATGGAGACCAGACTGAAATTGGTGAGAGAGGTGTTAATCTAAGCGGAGGACAGAAACAGAGGATTCAACTAGCGCGTGCACTTTACCAAGATGCAGACATTTATCTCCTTGATGATCCATTCAGTGCTGTTGATGCCCACACTGCTACGAGTTTGTTCAAAGTAATAATACGAGTTTACTAAACCAAACTTCACATTTTTTTCATGTTTCTGAAAATGTTGAAAGCTAATGAGCAGTGGTATGCAGGAATACGTTATAGAGGCTCTTGCGGATAAAGCTGTATTACTTGTCACGCATCAAGTGGATTTCTTGCCTGCTTTTGACTCGATATTGGTAATTTGATCTTGAAATCAGAATTGATTTTTTCAGTTTTTAAGTTTCCTAAATCAGTTGGCTTATTGTATTTCTTTCTCTAGCTGATGGCAGATGGAGAAGTCGTTGCAGCTGATACTTACCAAGAACTGCTATCCAAAAACAGAGACTTTCAAGATCTTGTGAACGCTCACAGAGAAACAGCTGGCTCGGAAAGAATGGATGTCGTAGACAACCCCATAAACCAAAGCAAACCGGTGAAGGAAATCGACAGAGTCTCTTTGTCGTCGTACGGTCAATCCAAGGTCTTGAAACCGAGTCGTTTGATCAAACAAGAAGAGCGAGAGAAAGGAGACACAGGGTTGAAACCGTACATGCAGTACTTGAATCAGAACAAAGGTTACATATTCTTCTTTATCACGAGCTTCTGTCAGCTCATGTTTGCACTAGGACAGATTCTACAGAACTCTTGGTTGGCTGCAAACGTAGACAACCCTCAAGTTAGTAAGTCTAAGTTGATCTTGGTCTACTTGTTGATTGGGCTGAGCTCTGTTATCTGCTTGCTGGTTAGATCCATCTGTGTCGTGGTTATGTGCATGAGGTCATCAGCTTCTTTGTTTACTCAGCTTCTAAACTCTCTTTTTAGAGCGCCAATGTCGTTTTATGACTCCACGCCTCTTGGACGGATTCTTAGCAGGGTAAGTGCTGATGAACATCAGTGTTTGTAGTTTCTTTGAAAACCTCTTTAACCGTGATTTTCTGTTGCTTTGCAGGTCTCATCTGACTTGAGCATTGTAGATCTTGACGTTCCTTTCGGTTTGATATTTGTGGTTGCATCTACGGTTAACACAGGTTGTAGTCTTGGAGTGTTAGCTATTGTTACGTGGCAAGTCTTGTTTGTATCTATTCCCATGGTTTACCTAGCATTTCGTTTACAGGTCAGTTTCTTTTTCTTCTTCTTGACTTTCTCTTAATAGGTCTCGCCAGTAATATTCTTGGTTTTCTTTCTTTTGATCTGGTTACAGAAGTACTACTTCCAAACAGCGAAAGAGTTAATGCGGATCAATGGCACGACAAGATCTTATGTGGCGAATCATTTAGCAGAATCAGTAGCAGGAGCAATAACAATAAGGGCATTTGATGAAGAAGAGAGGTTTTTCAAGAAAAGTCTCACACTCATTGATACAAACGCAAGTCCTTTCTTCTACAGCTTCGCAGCAAACGAATGGTTGATCCAGCGGCTTGAAACTAGCAGCGCCATTGTTCTAGCCTCCACGGCTTTCTGCATGATTTTGCTCCCTACAGGAACATTTAGCTCTGGTGAGTCGTCATCATCATCATTGAGAACAGAAATTTAGTACTGTTTGCTTATTAATAGTGTTTGTTGTATTGTAACGTGTTACGCAGGGTTCATCGGTATGGCGCTATCTTACGGTTTATCTTTGAATATGGGACTTGTTTACTCCGTACAGAACCAATGCTCCTTAGCTAACTGGATCATTTCGGTTGAGAGGCTTAACCAGTACACACATTTATCACCTGAGGCTCCTGAAGTTATAGAAGAGACTCGACCACCGGTTAATTGGCCGGTCACAGGCCGAGTCGAAATCTCTGATTTGCAGGTTTAAAGTTTGATTAATACATGTTCACTCTCCTAAATTCAGAGAATGAGAGTTTTTACTGATCTTATAATGTTCATATACAGATAAGATACAGACGAGAATCTCCATTGGTTTTAAAAGGAATCAGCTGCACATTCGAAGGAGGCCACAAGATTGGAATCGTTGGTCGAACCGGTAGCGGTAAGACGACTCTGATTAGTGCTCTGTTCAGACTAGTTGAGCCTGTTGGAGGGAAGATTGTCGTTGACGGTGTTGACATCTCCAAAATCGGAGTTCATGATCTGAGATCAAGGTTTGGGATTATACCTCAAGATCCAACTCTGTTCAATGGAACAGTAAGATATAATTTGGATCCTTTGTGTCGACATTCCGATGCTGAGATCTGGGAGGTACGTCTAGCTAAAAACTCATTTTGAAACTAACTATGAATCTTATATAGAAAGTTACTATTAAAAAAGAAATTAACTTCAGGTTCTTGGGAAGTGTCAACTGAGAGAGGTTGTTCAAGAAAAAGTGAGCGGCTTAGATTCATTAGGTAATTCAGTTGTTTTTGCTCAAAGCTCCGATCTTTTTCTTTCTGTTTTTATAAGTGAAAAAAAAGCGAGTGGATTAGGTCATTTATTAGGGTTTTGGATTGATTAGTTTTTTTTTTCTTTGTTTAGTTGTGGAAGATGGATCGAACTGGAGCATGGGACAGAGACAGCTGTTTTGTTTAGGCAGAGCAGTTTTGAGAAGAAGCAGAGTATTGGTCCTTGATGAAGCAACGGCGTCGATAGACAATGCCACAGATTTGATACTTCAGAAAACAATCCGGCGAGAATTTGCCGATTGCACCGTCATAACCGTCGCTCACCGTATCCCCACCGTCATGGATTGTACAATGGTTCTCTCCATCAGCGAAGGTGAGTGATGGCATAATCTTAAATTCATTAATTTTTTGTTGATTTCATCGGAGTCTTGAACTTTGTTGTTGATTAAAATGTAGGACGAATTGTGGAGTATGATGAGCCGATGACACTGATGAAGAAGGAAGATTCGTTGTTTGGGAAGCTTGTGAAAGAGTATTGGTCTCATTACCACTCCGCTGACTCACGTTGATGATAGACAAAACAAAATATCGAATATGTAATTGTGATTTAGAAAAAACTGTAATTGCGTGACATGCTCTTCAATGAAATAAAATATTTTGATAGCACACAGATTCGTACATCAAATTCTTTTACACACAAGCTTTGACCAAAACCAATCCAAATCTGCCGTCGATAAAACTAATCGGTCACTCATAATTGATCGGTATTATACTGTTAACAGCTACCAAACATTTATTAATTTACAAAGTCGTATAATGGCCGTGTCGATCTACTCAACGAACCACATGAATAGATTAAGACTACTTGTTCCGACAAAAAAAAAAAGGGAAAATTCCATAAAATTACCTGAACTTAATTTCAAAAAGCTTTTTAAATCCCAAACTTTTTGTGTGCCCAGAAAAAAACCTCAACTTTTTTGTTTGTTTATTTTAAACCTCCAAAAGTTATCCGTATACTCAATATACACTGTATACAAAACAGACGTTAAACAGACGTTACCGGAGTTGTGATCGACGTTCAAATTATGTCAAGAGTTAACTATGATGACACGCTTAACCACACTATGGTTAATTAGTATCCAAACCCAACTATTGACCCGTTTATTTGTCGGATTATGTGTTTAAACACATTCTCTTTTATCCCGACAAACAAAAATCCTCAAATCTATCAGAAACCCTAAATCCCTAATTTGTCGATGAACCCTAAATCGAGTATCTTTGAGTCAAATTGAAAGTCGTTCACCCAAAATCAAGCAGCATGAGGTTCAATTCTAGTAGATTCTTTGATTTACATTTCTTTTCTTTTGATTCATATTTGGTTGGTTAAAATCTGATAAATTTTTGTTTTCAGTGAGGACAAGTTGAAGATGCACATTAGTTTCAGAGGTGTAATGTCGAAAGAAGGGTATATCGGTGGTTTAATTGCACCAGATATGGTCGTGGATCCAGACCTACTAACGTTCTCAATCTTTGAAGATTTCACAAAAAATAAAGAGGTTTTGAGCGATGTGGAGAAAGTGTGGTATCGACTCCCTAACGAGGATATTTCCGAGGCAAGATCGATATGGCAGGATAAGGATAATGAGATTCGGAAGATGTCTTCAGAAGCAACAAAATTTGGAGAGGTATACATCTACATTGAACATAGTGTCTCTGTAAATGTTGTTCTTGATGGTAATTTGGTGCACGAAGTTGGTCAGAACGATGGTTTTTTGGTGCCTGAGATTGGTGAAAATGAAGGTAACGATGAGGATTTAGATGATGGTCATAAGGCTGATGATGAAGACGGCAGTGATGAAGAGGAAGAAGAAGAAGAAAGTGATTGTGAAGGTAGTGATGGTAAAGGAAGTGACGCTGAAGAAAGCGATGAAGAAGACAAAGATGAAGCAGGTGACGAAGAAGTTGTTCAGGACAAACATGAAGAAGGTGGAGTGCAATCTGAGGATGAGAATCAAATATTAGGTGAGGGAGAAGATGACCCACGGTTTGCACACTTGTTTGCAATGGCTGAACAAGCAACTCCTACTGTGCAAGTCGGAGCTACTCAGCCTACTGTAGAGGATGAAGACAGTGAAGTTGAGGATGAGAATATGTTTCCTCCTGGTGTGTATCCAGATTCTCCGGAAGACACTGATGAAGAATGGGCAAATTGGGACAAGAAGGATGATCGTGGAAGACCTCTGAAACGAGGAAAAAGCAAAGCAGAGTATAACAAGCCTCCATACTTATGGTTGATGCAAACATTTAACAATGGAGATGAGTTCAAGGATCAGCTACTGAGGTATGTCTTGAAGACACAATATGATGTGAAGTTGAATAAGTGGCAACCGGAGAAGCTTGCAGCAGTTTGCACACACAAAAATTGTAAATGGAGAATATATTGCTCAGTGGAGAAACCGATAAGGAAGTGGATGGTAAAAGTATTTGAGAAAGAGCACAATCATCTGCCCACTGGAAGAGTTAGGATGTTGAAACAGGGAGTTATTGCTAGGCTTTTTAAAGAAGAAGCAAGACGACGACCTGACATAAGGAGCTCCGATATCAAAGATGAGCTGATGTACAGGTACAAAATCTCTGTGTCAATATTTAAATGTAGGAAAGCAAGGAGGATTGCCTTAGATTTGGCCTTAGATACTCAGAAACAACAATTCGCTAAGTTATGGGACTATGAGGCTGAGTTGATTAGGTCTAACGAAAAGATCAAGACAGAAATTGTGACTGTTGAGAAGGATGGAAGACAAGTGTTTGAAAGCTTCTATGTCAGTTTCGAACCTCTACGAAGAACTTGGAAGCAATATTGTAGGCCTTTGATAGGCTTGGATGGTGCTTTCTTAAAGTGGGAGTTAAAAGGAGAGATATTGGCAGCAGTTGGAAGGGATGCAGAAAATAGGATCTATCCTATAGCTTGGGCTGTCGTAAGGGGTGAAAACACGGAGTCTTGGGAGTGGTTCATTAAAAGGTTGAAGGTTGATTTAGACTTGCATGAAGGAGATGGAATTACCTTCATATCTGACAAGCAGAAGGTAATAACCTTTACATATAAATAAGACACTTGAAACTATTTATGGAGTTCTAATGTTTCATTTATGTCTTATGCAGGGGTTAAAAGTAGCTCTTGCCACTGTTCTTCCAAATGCAGAGCATAGAAATTGTGCTAAGCATGTCTACGGTAACTGGTCAAAGAAATATGGTGATGTTGACTACAAGCCATATTTCTGGAATGTTGCGTACAGCAAAACAGTGGGAGAGTATGATTTGCACATGGAGGAGCTGCGTGTATATCACAGGGAGGCACATGATGATCTACTGAAAGCTGAACCAAAGACTTGGTGTCTAGCTTTCTTATCTAGCAATGCAAGATCAGCGAATGTTTGCAACAGCTTATCAGAAAGCTTCAATAGGACTATCAGAGGAGCTAGAGAACTACCTTTGATCAACATGCTTGAAACAATTAGGAGGCAGGCTATGATGCGTATTGCTCGTAGATTTAAGAAAGCAAATAGATGCATATTGCCTTTCCCGAAAAAGATCGGAGCTATATTGGAAGCGAATAGAGAGGTGAGCAAAAATTGTGTTGTACTTACTAGTGCAGACAATTTGTTTGAAGTTGTGGTTGGTGTTATCGGGTATGAGGTCTCTCTACGTCTGCGTCATTGTGCTTGTAGAGAATGGGACATCACAGGCATACCTTGCCCCCATGCAATATGTGTTATCAATGAAAACCACCAACAGCCGGAAAAGTAAGCTCTTTTGTTTTGTATGTGTTAAGTTTTTTTTTTTTCCATTGTTTAGCTTGGTTTTGTTGAGTTAACTTTTGTAACCCTTCGTTAATTACAGCCATATGGACCACTATTACAAGACGGAATTGTGGGTAGCAAATTATAGGAGTAACATTTCACCAGTTAATGGAGAAATATTTTGGGAGAAAACAGGTAAAGAACCAATTGGGGTTCCAGGTTTTCGGAAGATGCCAGGGAGACCAAGGAAAAAAAGGATGAAACCTGCACATGAGTCTCCATCCAGACCTAACAGAGTGACTCGAGGTGGCAGGACTATGACGTGTAGCAATTGTAAGCAGGCAGGACATAACCGCTCCACTTGCCAAAATGAATCCTACGTAGTGCAAGGTCCATCACGCAAACGAGGAAGACCTCGTAAGATACATGTAATTCCATCAACGAAACGCAAAGTTAGTCAGACACAGCCTTCAATTCCATCTTCTACGCCTAATCCATCACAAACTTCCATTGCACCACTTTCATGTACTGCACCTCCAGGACCTGGACATGGAGGTGGTCGTGGTCGTGGCCGTCGTGGTCGTCCTCCTGGGAGAGGACAAACCCGTAAGAAAGTTACGGTGCCAAAAGGTGTGGGTGTCTACATGTGCCCTTACTCTGACCGTGTATTTGAATGCTTTGGTTCTAATGCGAGAGAGATAGGAGGTGGTTCTTCACAAGGTCCAAATGAACGCAACTAGTGTCTCCATTTAGGTTCTTTGTATTGCTTTTGTTTTTGCTTTTGTTTTTGCTTCTGTCGGCTTTTTGGTTTCTAAACTCAGTAAACTCAGATTGTGATGGCTTTTTAACGCCTCTTTTGTATTGCTTTGGTTTGACTTCTATCGGCTTTTTGGTTTCTAAACTCAGTTATGTTTATGATTCATCTTCCCAATCTTTTTCTCTCTCACTAATTCAAGCCACAAATCGTGTTTAAAAAAAAAATTAGGGTTCCAGATTTGGGGATTTCTAAAAAGGAAGAAAACATTATATACCACGTGAGATATAAACTTATAGCTTTAAACCATGGTTAGATGGCTGAACGGAATTGTAATCGGAGTTTAACACCATCTACAGTGCCGTTTGTCTCCGTTAATGAGACTTTGTCAATCGATCACACGGATAACATTTGGAGGTTTTAAATAAACAAACGTAAACTCTTGGAGGTTTGAAATGAACAAACAAAAAAGTTGAGGTTTTTTTCTAGGCACAAAAAAAGTTTGAGATTTAAAATGCTTTTTGAAATTAAGTTCAGGTAATTTTATGGAATTTTCCCAAAAAAAAAAGATAAGTCTACTTGTGTTTGTTTGGAAGTCTTTTGTTAAGAGTTAATATCTCCCCTCACGCCTATTGACTTTATGAGCATGAGCTAGATTTCTATGTCTTCTTAGGGCTCTTTTAATCTAAATCAAGTATACGAATATAATATATTGCTTGTAAGTTGTAACGTGGACAGATCTTGGGAAGAAAATATAAAAACATTTTTTTGTTACAGGTTGTGGAAAGCAGTGCATAAGAAATGCATCTTTGGGGTTGGGTCAATTCATAATGATATAATTAAGCTGTATGTGGGTTGATCAACGCGTCGGAGCCAAGTTATGCATGTTACCTGTGTAACTACGTGGTTCATCACTGCTGCGTTGATTTACCCCGCGTCATTAAGATCACGCGTCACCCCCATCGACTCTCTCACACTCCTTGTCTTCCAACCAAAGTTTCAACATGCCGGGTTTGCTACAAGAATGTGGACATCAGATATGGTCAATATTCTTGCAGCCATGAGGACTGCTGTTATGTAGTCCATTCAAAATGTGCAACCCATGAAAGAATCTGGGATGGGAGAGACCTCGAATGGGAGCCAGAAGAATCCTATCAAACTGAAGATATGGCACCATTCGTAAAGGTGGGCGAGGATTTGATTGAGCATTTTTGTCATGATCACCATGTTCTAAGGCTCCAGAAATCTATCGGAGACTCAGAAAAGCAATGCGATGCGTGTATCCGTCCTGTCGGTTCTCATGATCATTTCTACAGCTGTCTCGAATGTGACTTCTTACTCCACGAGGCATGTGCTAATCTTCCGCGGAAACTTGATCATGCGTTGCATAAGCACCCTCTTTTCCTAGACCCGAAGCTTACACGTGAGCAGTACGCAGAGAAGTTTATTTGTTTTGCTTGTTCTCGATATTCGAGTGGTTGGAAGTACAAATGCAAAGAAAGAGGATGCACGAGTGGCTGTCAGCTAGATATTAACTGCATTTTAGTTCCAGAGTGGTTCACCCATAAAAGTCATCAACAACATCTCTTATTCATCTCCGCATCTTACAACGCTGATGATGAAATTCTCTGCCAAGGCTGCAAGGGGAGTATTCGCGGGGATCATCTACATTGTTCTCTATGCGACTTCGGTATATGCTACAAATGTGCCACAATTCCAGATGAGATATACTACAAATATGATGAGCATCCTCTCTCCCTTTGTTATGGGAAAAGTGGTGTGGATGAGGATGAGGTGTGGTGGTGCGAAGTTTGTGAGAAAAGATTAGATCCAACAGAATGGTTCTACACAACAAATAGCAGCGATCAACGTTGCACCACAATCCACCATGAATGTTTATTCGGAGATTCTGCTTTATTTAAGGCTGGTCATATATTTGCTGACATTGTGGAAGTTGTTGGTAACGATAGTTGCTCTCGTCCCATTTGTGGTACGTGTCATCGCCGTTGCCGACATTCTGTATACTTCAAATCTGTATACTCCAATTTGCATAGGGGCCATGCAACGCTTCTTTGTTCTGTTCTTTGTCTCTCAAAACCCGAGTTGCGGTGGCGCTCATCTCGTCACAAACGCTTATTTTATTAATGTTAAGAGGTAGCAGCGGAGTTTCTCAGGAAAAATAACAGAGACGGTGCGACCAAAATCTGGTTGATTCCAATTATTAAATTTGGTTCTAATTTTGAGAGTTTTGTCGTATAAAAATGTCAAAATCCATAAGATTTGAATTTGAATTTCATTATAAATCATTGGAAATTGCCAAAGAATTTTTGTTTTGATTTTTTTTAGGGGTATAACGATGAAAATCGTAATGTATTTATAATTTTATTTAATGTTGTATTTTTATTGTTGAAAATTTGACTTTTTAATCTCAAGAAATTAAAATGAGCAAATAATAGTTGGAGAATAAAAATGCGGATTACAAATAGTTGAAGAATAAAATGATCATTTTCCCAAATAAACCAAATAAAGTTATTCGATTCATTAACCGATTTCAACTGGAATCGGTCACTCATAATTGATCATGTTATCCTGTTAACAGCTAACAGACCTTTCTTTACTAATTTACTAATTTTAGATATATGGAAAAGGTGAAAAATAAAATAAAAACATAGTCGTATAATGGTGGTCTCGATCTACCCAACGACCCACATATATAAATCGAAAAGTCTACTTGTGTTTGTTTGGAAGGATTCTGGTAAGAGTTATTTCTCCCCTCACGCCTATTGACTTTATGAGCATGAGCTGGATTTCTATGTCTTATTAGGATCTTTAATCTAAACAAAATATACGAGTATAATATATATTGCTTGTAACGTGGACGTACAGTCTGGAGACAGATCTTGGGAAGAATTTTTTAAAACAAATTTTGTTACAAGTTGTGGAAAGCAGTGTATAAGAAATGCATCTTTGGGTTTGGGTCCATTCATAATAATGATAATTAATCATTGTTTACAATGTATATAAGGTAGCTCCACAAGCTTAAAGAGGCATAAAGAGTGAGAGAGCACAAATACTTAGACACACATAACATCTATGAGAAGATTTAAGAAGACCAAAGCAGTAAAAGATAAAGATGTGGGAGGTGATGAAAGAGGCCGAAGAAGATGCATGGTTTCTGATCCAGGCCAATCTCACAGCCTCTTCCGTGGAGCCGGTTACAAGATTAAGCATGACTGCTTTGCGTGCGGGGAAAACAGCGTGGTCGACGAAAACCGCTTTGTCCATGATGGCGAGATGTTCAACGTAGAAAACCTAGAAAACCTGTTCACGTACAAATCATACGTGGAGCAGTTGGAGGCTAGTCGTTTCCATTACTACTGCACCAAATGCGATATAGAGTTCCACAGTGAATGTAGTCAATTTCCAAATAAGATGATTCACCCTTACCACCCTCAACACCCTCTCACTTTCACCTTTCTAAACTACGAAACTGGGATCATGGCTGACACCAGTTACCGTGAATTCTATAAAGTTCTGGCTTCTTTTGAACTGGAGTTGTCTGAATACCTCAAAACTATTGAGCCAAAATCCAATATCATATTTGATAAATGCACTTGGTGTCGAAATGATCTCGGCGAGTGGTTCTATCGTTGTTCTATATGTAACTTTTCCTTGGATCTCCGATGTTCCACAAATATTCCACCTCTTGCAATCAAAAATCCAAAGAGCCATCACCATTCACTCGCCTTGTTTCCTCGACCACTCTCTTTTCCTTGTGATGCTTGTGGGTTGATCAACGAATCAGAGCCAAGATATGCATGTTACCTGTGTAACTACGTGGTTCATCAGTGCTGCGTTGATTTACCCCGCGTCATAAAGATCACGCGTCACCCCCATCGACTCTCTCACACCCCTTGTCTTCCAACCAAAGTTTCAACATGCCGGGTTTGCTACAAGAATGTGGACATCAGATATGGTCAATATTCTTGTAGCCATGAGGATTGTTGTTATGTAGTCCACTCAAAATGTGCAACCCATGAAAATATATGGGATGGGAGAGAACTCGTGATCTGTCGGAGACTCAGAAAAGCAATGCGATGCGTGTACCCGTCCTATCGGTTCTCATGATCATTTCTACAGCTGTATCGAATGTGACTTCTTTCTCCACGAGGCATGTGCTAATCTTCCGCGGAAACTTGATCATGCGTTGCATAAGCACCCTCTTTTCCTAGACTCGGCTTCTCTATGTGAGCAGTACAGGCAGGAGTTGATTTGTTTTGCTTGTTCCCGATTTTCGAGTGGCTGGAAGTACAAATGCAAAGAAATTGGATGCACGAGTGGCTGTCAGCTAGATATTAACTGCATTTTAGTTCCAGAGTGTTTCACCCATAAGAGTCATGAAGAACATCTCCTATTCATCTCCGCATCCTACAACGCTGATGATGAAGTTCTCTGCCAGGGTTGCAAGGAGAGTGTTCATCATGGGTATCAATATCATCTACATTGTACTCTATGCAAATTTGCTCTTTGCTACAAATGTGCCACAATTCCAGATGAAATATACCACAAATATGATGAGCATCCTCTCTTCCTTTGTTACGGGAAAAGTGGTGTGGAGGATGACGTCGTGTGGTGGTGCGAAGTATGTGAGAAAAGATTGGATCCAACGGAATGGTTCTACACAACAAATAGCAGCGATCAAAGTTGCACCACAATCCACCATGGATGTTTATTCGGAGATTCTGCTTTATTTAAGGCTGGTCGTATATTTAGTGATCATGTGGAAGTTGTTGGTAACGATAGTTGCTCTCGTCCCATTTGTGGTATGTGTAATCGCCGTTGCCGACATTCTGTATACTTCAAAGTGGATGGTAACAAGAGGAGCCATGTGAGGTTTTTAGACGAAGTTACACTTTTATGTTCTGTTCGTTGTCTCTCAAACACCCGTTGGAGGCGCTCCTCAAGGCGCACATCTCTTTACCAACGTAGATTTGACTCTGTTACGAGAAAAGAACCAGATTCACTACATCTGGGATAATATATCAGTTTGCTTCTTTGTTTTGTTTTGTTTTTGTTTTTTGGTTTTTTGGGTTTGTAATCAACTTCTGTATTCAGACCACATAACTGAAGATAATTTTCCTTGCATGAAAAAAGTAAAACCAATAGTTATCCGATTTCTTAACATATAATAAGTCTGCGTGATAATTAAACATTCAAACTTATACAGCTTAAGTATATATACATGTTGAAAGAGCATGAGAAATAAATTCAATTCATAATACAACAAATCTGCTCTGGGTAACGTTAGGCATCATAAAACCCTTACACAAAGTCAAAAGAGAGACAATGATTTTTTTTTTTTTCGACAGACAAAATGCTTCTCTTCTCTATCATCAAAAAAATGGCTCGGCAGATGTTTGAACAAACAACTGGAACAGCTCTTATGATCTGAACAGGGATACAATTCTTCTTTAACCGATTAATTTTGTTTCTCCACAAGCACGAAACA
This sequence comes from Erythrophleum ivorense, assembly GCA_026724425.1. NCBI lineage: Eukaryota > Viridiplantae > Streptophyta > Magnoliopsida > Fabales > Fabaceae > Erythrophleum > Erythrophleum ivorense. The sequence continues at coordinate 1,723,705 of JAIUCV010000102.1, forward strand.
CTCATCCCTCATTCACTAGTAGAGCATTTGGGACCGTCAAGTCACTTAGCTGAGATTCACAGGCTTTGCAACATATTTTCTACCTCTATTCATGAGTCTTCTCCTCAGGTTTCGTAGTGTGGTTCTCTGAGTGACTTGGTCGTTTTTTTGTGTCAGCTAATTCCTCTGTGGTCTCAACAATCTCCATACTCGCTGTTCTACTCCTTCTGTTCCTCCGCTCCTGCTAAAAGAAAACACCTTCTTTCACAACATTCCTTAAAGAATTTTGCTGATATATGTGTACATAACAACTGCTGTAGTAGATTTGGACCATCACTAGGTATAGTAAATAAGTTTCAATATTTTACAGATAATCCATCCAAAACCCTTGAACTAACTATATATATACCTCGCGGAAAACGTTGTCATCGGATTCAAGCATACGCACAACCTGGCTCATTTTGGGCCGTTTCTCTGCTTCAGGATCTACACATCTCAGCGCAACAAGAAGTGCACGTTTCAGAGCTCGTGTAGCCGGTCTAGGCTCAATCTTTGGATCAACAACTTCTTCAGCTCTTCTTGTTCCAACCATCATCTTTAGCCATTCAACCAGATTCACCTGCCAACAGAGAAAACAGATGTTTTAATTAGCACCAAATTCACATATTCATCACTCTTGGATACATTGAAAATAGCCTACCTCATTAGCAGGACGTTCATAGTCAACCGGATCTCTTCCAGTTATAGCTTCTAGAAGAAGGACACCAAAGCTATAGATGTCGCTCTTCTCATTTAATAGACCTGTATTAGCATATTCGGGTGCTACGTACCTGATTCACATACACTTGACCTTTAATAAGACAAAGACAACCAAAAAAACCATTCTTGCCAAAGAGTGTACTGATGTTAGACTTACCCAAAGGTGCCCATGACTCTTGTCGTGATGTGACTCTCACCCGAGTCTAAGAGCTTGGCTAACCCAAAATCGGAAAGCTTTGCATTGAAGTCATCATCAATCAGGATATTGCTTGCTTTTATGTCTCTGTGGACTACTTTTGGTTCTATTGCTTCATGCAAATAAGCAAGCCTGTAAATACAGTGCAGATCATGTCAATATCTCCTTACAAGAGTTATCTATAAAATTTCCAAGTAAAAGGTCCAACAACAGTCGACATTTTTAAACAACTTACGCTTGTGCAGTACCGATAAGGATCTTCATTCGTGACTCCCAAGTGAGAGTGCTATGTTTCCCCATGTCTCCATGTAACCATTGTTCTAAGTTACCACTATTCACATACTCATAAACAAGCATCCTGCATTACATCCAAATAGAAATTGATTAATGGGACTAGTTACTACTCATAGCGTTACAAGTCCACCCTTTCGGTAGTACAATAAGTCTGATGGGAGTAAATTAGCAGCATATTCAGACTGATAAGAGGCAAATGAGTCTCACCTGTGAACACCCTCTATGCAATATCCTAGAAGCCTGACAAGATTTTTGTGCCGCACATGACCAATAGCCTCAACTTCAACCCGGAATTCCTTCTCAGCCTGTCCCCTAGAGACAAAATTTGTGATAGGATGATTAAACAAGTTCAAAGCAAACAAACCACAGGATTAACAGACATTTGATGATCCGAAACAAAAACTTACAGATTGTTCAGAAGCTTCTTTACAGCAACATCGTTACCGTTGATGAGTCTACCCTTGTAAACTACTCCATAACCACCCTCACCGATCACATTTTCCGCAGCAAAACGGTTGGTGGCTAGCTGAAGATCCCTAAGAGTAAACCAGTGTCCCCAACCGAGATGAGATATCTCTGGCAAACCAACTAAAGGAGATGCTGTTACAAGTCCACCCTGCGGTAGGGAAGACTGTCTCCAACCGGTTCCAAAACTTCCTTCTTCACCGGAGTGAGAGCTACAAGCTCTCTCATGATGATGCACAGAGCTACATTGACTTATACTATCATTATCACTAGACTTCGTTCTTCCCAAGTAAGACATCATCTTCCCTGAGTTTCGGTCACTCGATTTATCAGCAATTACGATACCTAAATTATCATTGTGGTTTTGAAACCGAGCCCTATCATCAACTCTGATATCTTTCGCCACGTTCGGTATTTGACTGAAGGGTAATAGCTTGTGAGATGTTCTTCTCCGGGATTTTCGACAGAATGCAATCCATAAAGATACGATGCAGAGAAGCAAAACTACAGATAAGCCAACTACCAAACAAATCAACACCCACAGTTTCACACCCTTTAAACCTAAAAATGAGATCTTCTTCGACATTTCAGCACTCAAAGGACTATCGGATGACATCTTTGGTCCTGTATCCGATGGCAAATTGTCTTTCCTTTGCTCACAACTTCACAGCTCACACCTGAGAAACAAGAAAAAGTGTTATTTTTGAAACCATGGCATACATCAAGAGGACTAAGCCATCACTAACTTTCACAAATCTTACAAGCAAAGGAAGAAGAGAGGTAATCTGAAATCTGGGATTCTTGGACAAATGGAAGAAGCTAATAAAGTTGCCGACTCAGAAGTCTGCAATAACCACTAGGACCAGAAATGCTGACACATACAGATTCAAGAATCAAAAAAGCACGCGCAATTTAAGCAATTAATTGCGGCATATCAACAAACAAGTTATGGGCATTAAGTTTCCAACATTTGTCACGAAGCTAAAATTGAGGGGAAAAAAAAGGAAACCCAGCTCTCAAACCACTGGAAAAGAATCACTTATGATTGAAGCAAGAGACATTATATAGAAGAATCACCGAAAGCACAATTCAGAAAAAGCAGGTCTTTTTTTGTTCTATCAATTTTACCTTAGAATGTAGCGACTAAGCTCTTCGCGTTTTATCCACTTAGAACATAAGAAGAAACCGAAGAATAAAGGTTCCGCTTTTCTTTGATTTTGAAGCAACCCAAAGAGAAAGTGAAATAAATAAGAGAACGCAATTAGCATATGTTAATGGTGAATTGCAATTTAAGTTTCTCTCTCAAAGCTTTAAGCTTTCAAGCCCACCAAATACACCCAGAAGAGAAACTCGAAGAAAGATAGAAAATTTGGTCGAGTATTGAAGAATGGAGAGTATGTAGATAGACGTAAGGATGAATGAATGTGAGGATTAAAGAGAGATAGGGTTTGTAGAGTAGGAATTAGTGAGGAGGGCTAAAAGGGGAAAAAAGTTGGGTGAGATTGTTGGTGAGTCTGTTCTAAAGCTGGAAAGGAAAGCTTTGATTTGCAATTTGAGGAAACAAAACAAGAAAGAGAGAGAGAGAGAGAAAAAGAAAAGAAGAAGAGCAGTGAAGGGAAAGCAAAGAAGGTGATCTTTGACAACTGTGGCATTTATAGCTACATGAACAAATTCATTTTATAAATTTTTTATTGTCATTGAAATTGTATAAAAATGAAAATATGGAGAAAGAAAAATATTAAAGTGGGTAGAGATTAAACAGAGCAAAGTACAAAAGAGGGAATTCTCCGTATGCAGGCGTCGGAATTTTAGAGCATTTCTAGCAAGGATATTAAACCCATACTCTCTTAAAAAAAACGAGTCAAAATTTATATTATTGTATTATATGGATATACAAATAGTGTAGAATATCAACTAAAGTATGGTTGAATTTCTAGAGTGTTTGCATATTCACATAATATAATAATATAAATTTTGATTTATTTTTGTGAAAGACTATGGATTTAATACGAGATGCTCTAACTCGGTTTCATCTTTCATAGACAAGCTCTCTAGCTAGTGATCATTATTTATTTTATAAACCAGCAATTTCCTGCATACATATTTGACTTCAGTAACTTATGACCTTATAGATATATACTCTAATCATTTTCCATTAACATTGATTTACACTTACTTTACAGTGTTTGAATTTACATATGTATGATGTATGCCCCCCCCCATTTTTTTTGGCAACAAACTTACTACATACTATTTCGTTTTTTGAATTTGGTCACGAAACTTTATGATGTTCTATCTGATACACATATATCAGGATAATATAAATCGTTGAATTAAACATATTGTGTTGGTAACAGTAGATAATTATATCCGAAACAATGTGTACGTCATTGTGATTAACACAGTTAGGTCCTTCTTATCTTCTCCTATGTCCAAGTTGAATGACTTATTGAAAACCTTAATTGATTTTTGTTTTAAGTTTCATCACCTTATTTGAGAATGTTAGTTGAATATATAGGTAATGAATACGTTTGCATTTGTTTTTGTCTGATAATTTAATTTTTTTTCTGATTAAGTTTGATTAAATTAACAAGATAAAAGTTGCTTTTAAATGAAAGAAAAATACTCTAATAGCACATTGTATATTTTCTGATTTTTTTTTTCTATTTATCCCCCATTTTTTCAGGGAATTATCACATTATTAGCATTTTGTTTTTATCTCTTATACAATACAGCATTTGTCACATGCAAGAAAAAGCCAAAGAATACTCATAAACGAAGAGTTTAAGTTTTCATCATATATGCCTCGGACATTTAATTGGTGTGTATCGAGCAATAACTATAAGATACTAATATTATAATCATCCAGAAACAAGTCAACAAGAATTATCGAGTTTTCATGATTTGCATACAAGAATTTAGGGTCAATTCAATATTTTTCCACCCCAATTATTGTAATATAGAGTACTAAACTATAAATCAACACCATAAGAAATTAATTAATATTTGCTATTATTAAAGACCATATGTCAAAATCATTGGTGATAAGTACAACACATGAGTGATGATGACTGATGAGAGTGAGGTGTCCAATTCCAACGAACCAAAACAACTATAGACCATCAGACCCTATATAACGTATAGACAACTATTGAACTACTGTAAATTCTAAACGACACCGTTCCAAAAGATTTAGAACGTTGTTACTTAAGACCCACGAAACCAAGAAAAACAGAGTGTGTTTCTAGTTACTTGTACGAAGAAGCTGCTTTGTCTTTCCGACCAGCAAGGATCATAGAGATCTGAAGACCTCTGCTAAAAGCTTGATTGAAAAGCAGACGAGCTTGGAACTCAGAAACAATGGGGAACCAAGACAGAACAGCGATTGGTGCGAAGATCACCAGTCCCATTATCTTCTCATACGCTCTTCCCAGCTCCTTCACCGAGTCCCAAATCCCTAAAGCTTTGATTGGTGACCTCAATACTTGCCCTATCTGGAAACAAATATATCCAATCGTGAGGGAGTGTATCAAAAAACATGATGCGCATCAGCAAATGCTACTATTATGATTTTGAAGGGGTTTTGATGAAAATTTACCAGAAGAATCGCCCATCCGGTTGGAAGAAAAGCAAGAATGGAAGCAGAGAGATCGGTGAGTGTGAGCTGACACACCACAAACAACACAGTCATGACTGACAAGAAGCCGAGGAAGAGAAGTGCCTTAAGAATCCTGAACATAAGTTGAAAATCCGTTCCAAATCTTCGTCTTCCCATAGATACCATCTGCCACTCAGAAAGAATCAAAACTCAAGTGAGTAAGAAGCTTACACAATCATTGATTCATGACTATACACATCTAAAGAATGAAGGATTTGTGAAACCTTAAGCACAAGTAATGATGTGAGCAAGACCACCCAAGAGAGTCCATAAACCTACACAAGAAGAAGTAAAAAAAGCTTGAGGCTATTGGATCATAGATCAAGATGCAAGATAAATGATGAACTTTTCTTAGTACCAAGAAGCTCTTGCTGTTCTGAGAGATACTGAGTTGGTAAACAATCCCATACTGATAAATGAAAAACCGGAGAGCAAGTGTGATCTCCATAATCATCCCTCTTGTATTCGTATGTCTCAAGTGTTCTTGCTCTGAGTTCCACCAAGATTCCCAGCTTTTATCAACCGGGATCCCTATACCGCCTCGGTCTCCCATCCATCGTTTCCAATCAGTCCAATCGTCAACAGTCTTTTGCCACTCGAACCCCGAAGGATTGAATATGAATGGCGCAAACAACCAAGAGCCAACCATAAACCACATCGATACCGTGATATACAAGTAAAGGCTTGAACTTCGGTATGAATTCCCATAGACTTGATAAACGACGAGCAATACAAGCAGCTCTAGTCCCTTCACAAAGTGACTTCTCGAGTATAACCTATAGTTTTCCGCAAACTTTGCATGAAAGACAACAAACCCACGTCCCGTTGGTCTATATTTGGAACCGCCGTGTAGAATTGTTCTCCCGTAATAATGTGACTTTGTCCCAAGCTGGAACGTAAAGAAAACGGAGGCTAGCTGCAGCTGCATTATGAAGAAATCGACGATAGCTGACCGGAAACCTTTTTCCAAACCGATTTCCATTACCATTGGTAACACCATCAAGAAACCAAGCTGGAATATTGACTGTGAAGCCATAGCCTGCTCAAGTGCCTCGAGCTGGTTAGGGCTTGCGAGTCGCATGATCTCTTTCTCCGATCCACTCATAACCATGTACAAACGTCCATACAAGAATGCATAAACCGTAAGAACCGTGAGCTGAAACAGAACATATGTCAAAAACGTTTTTCCACATAGTAAGAGGAGAGTTGAGATGTGTTAATTTGTGGGAGCATACCATGCTACTAAAATAGAAGCCAATGGTGGTAAAATAGAAAGAGAGCATCCTATAAAAGTCAAACCGATGACCCAAACGGTAAGCATCACGGCTTAGGGTTTGCTCTCCGTTTCCATTTGCTACTTTTGCTTCAAAAATTGAGATAGGGTTTAACCCAACATCCCGTCCTTTCCCAACTTGAATATACTCATGATGTGTAACGTATCCCCCACGGAGAGTTGAATTGAAGCCTATATATACATAAATCAGCAGCTGCTTTAGTTTTGCTTGGAACCAACTTGTCAATCGTCTACAGCTGAAATGTTAACATTTAGAGAACAAGGATGCAGCAGTTACCTCCGAAAATATCCTCACTCAAATTTATGACTTTGGAAGCCTTGCTCACACCACCCCTTGTTATGTGAAAGATTCTGTCAAATATGTCTGGATGGCCATAATGGAAACGGACCCTGCACCAATAAGGTCAAAAATATGATTTAAACAAGTAAATCAAGAAGATACATTACCACTAATAGTAATAAGGGTCTGGATTCACTTAGTTTGAAACTTGAATACAAACAAGTGAAAAAAATATGAGCCATAGGCCAAAAATATTTCTTGATGAACAATAAATGGAATATAATCAAATAGTGAAGAAAATACCTGAGAGGATTTGCCAAAATTCTTTGGCCAATTGTCACAAAACTACTCTCCTGATTGGACATGAACCAAGCTAATGACGAAACGCTATACCAAGAAGTGGAGAAAAGTAAGAATACGCCAATACATAGTTTGCTAGTTAGTCTGATGATTCTTTAAGCAGAAAGTACAATTTATAATTCTTCATCAAATTTCAATGTTTTATAAACTGATATCTTGCATAGGGTGTACCTTCCGGTAAATATATGTTCTCGGAGACCCAAAATAGTTGGCTTGCGTCTTCCAACACGCTCCTTGTTAAATTCCTCCAACACGTTTCTTAATTTGAAAGCTTCTTCAAAATAATTGTCCTGCACACAGACTAAACATGAGAATGCGATATACCTCAATCTATGGTTATGAGAATGAAGAAGAAGAAAGAACATATACTTGATTCATATCTATAGTTTGTAGCGCTTCACCGCGAGTAAATATGATAGCATGATTTTGATTTTCAGGCTTTCCTTCACCAATCTCAGCTGGAGGACCAGGAAGCTTGATCCGGTAGATTTCCTAATAATGGAAAACAATTCACGTTAACAAGAATGAAATGTATACAAATCTAAAGGAAAACAACATATACATACAAAAAGAGAAGATGCAAAATAATATGATTGTGTCATGTACCTCATCAAACTTGTTGCCTCCTTTGAGAAGAACAGAGTAAAAGACTTTAGGAGATTTTGCATCTGTCCCTTCTCTCTCATCTACATAAGCAACTCGTAGCGATGGATATCTAAAACAAATTGACAAGATTAGAACAAATAAGATCATATAATATTTTCATCAGAATCCAATACAAATGTTAACATACTTGAGCATGAGCTGCAGAATATTTGTGTAGCAACTCCGGTTATGTATATCGCCGGACTTTTTCTGGTTTCCGTAAACTTGACAAGAAACAACATAAGTGAACTTCAGATCTGCAAGAGCTTTAGCACGTTCCAGGAATGCCTTCTGATTATCGTCATTGGATGCCATGGCTTGACACACACTAAACTTGGCTGCAACAAGTAGCAAAAACAAAAGTAAATATCAATCTCATGTTTTGGTTCCAATAGCTTTGATAACACTGAAGCTCAGAAAGCACAAACCGTTTTCCCCTGCAACTTCTTGGTAGCATTGAAGCTCCAGAGCCTGCCTATAGTACATCATACCCCTAACTGGCACAAGTAATCAGAGAGACAATGACATGAATATATGCATATAAACAAGGTTATACTTATTATGAACAATTATGATTTAGATTGTAAGCATTTGTATACCTGTTCTGGCTAGCGTCTGACCTCTGTAAGATACCCACTCTCGAAGGAACTCTGACTTATCTTTCTCAGGAAGCTTAGGATCATTTACGCGATCCAAAAAGTTGGTCCATTCGTCTAGTTTTTCGTAAGATCAACTCAGTAAAACTTGAATTTGTAAAAATAAAAGAAACTAAAGGGTTTGTCAAGAATCAAGAATGTACCAGGATAGATCTTTTGCAGGTAAAACAGTATTGAGATCCCATCTTCATTCTCCTTGTTAAGCTCCTCCTCTGAATATAGAACATCTTCTTTGTAATAAGGAGTCAAAACACTGAACATGAACAAAAACATTGGGTATAATTTCAGATACATAAAGGACGGATATAATCAGCTAAATAGATCTCTGTAAACGAATCACATTGACTATTTCACCTGAAGGAGAGCATATCTCGTATTCTTGGAGCGCTAGGCATGTTCATAAACAGAGAATTAGCAAAGAATGTGATACGTCGACGAGCTTCCAAGTTTTGAGGAACATTTATTGCAGATTCTTTGACCGACAAGAGCAAATGAAGCCGAACAACCTAGAAAGAAAAACTCAGATATCATGCAAAGATGTTACAATTACACCAACAATTCTTGGCCTCGTGGAAAATTACCTTCTCCCGCCAGCATTTATCTTCTATGAGGTGAATATTAATTTTCTCAAACCTCTGTTCCTTTTTTTCATTTTTGATGTCAGGAGAATGAATACGCGCCTTTTCAAGAATTCTGCAACAAGAGGACGTCATACACTAGTTGTGATGATATATGTTTAATAGGAATAATTGCATCTTCTATATACTTACTCATGACCATTAACCAAGAGATCTTGAGTGATAATTTCGATAACATCCTGGAAGACATTAATTAATTGAGACTTGTATGTCCCCTGGTCTTCATAGTCACTTAACTGTTTACATTCAGAACCAGAATCGGCTTCAAGCATCAGTTCATGTGTAAAGGCAGCTTGATGTAGTGAATGAGTGGACTACATATTTTAAAATTACCAATATGCTTAGAAACTTCTCCAGCTTATCACTAAGAAGTGGTAATCCACTCATCCGGAATTCATATATAAATCTCTGTTGCTGTATGCTCATCTCCACTTCTAAAAATACCTGATTCATCACCCTAATTCAAAGAGAAAAATATGTGAATTCATGAAACAGAGCTCAAAATGTATAATAAGAATAAGCTTATAGGAGAACTTTCACCTTCTATCCGCTTCATCTTCGAGTAGAGCGGAAATGATTTTCTTCAATGTCTCATAGCTCTCAATAACAGCATAATGCATGTAGCCATCACTCTTAATCTTTCTAAATAGTTCAGCATCCTCTTTCCCCCTGAAATCTTTTGCCATATCCACAGCAATGGGAATCTACATTGTTGAAAAAAAAAACTTATAAGGAATTTGGTTAAGTTCAAAATTATCACTTATGCATTTTGATCAAATGAATCATTATTTCATACCTTACTAGCAAGCAAGAAAGGTGGCCACTTGATGACAGACACATCACCAGAAGAAGACGGTACAAGCAGCAAATCCCTATCTCTGAGTTACACCATAAATATAGGAAACGTTGACATGCTGAACAACAAGTGACAAGTGTGTTTTCTAAAAGAAACAGAGTCAAACCTGTCACTGATCTTATCTTCGCTTCTCATAGAGATAATGAACTCGTTCCACACCTGGGAGAAATTTGTGATGTTTTTCTGATCAACATAGTCATCCTATACTTCACATAGAGAGCATAGCATCCATCAATGACAGACAAATAAATATGTGATCCACCTTTCTACAAGTATTTCAAGGTACATTTGAGATATGTAAGTACAATAAAGTATTAGATACCGCATGTTTTCCTGGCATGAGGGTGTGGCTGAAGGCAATGGGTATTGACACAAATCTAGACCGCAACATCCCAAGAGTGCGTATCTATGAGAACACAAACGTGTCAAAGAAGTAAACAGTAATAAAACCAAACAATTAACTCAAGGTCCTTCAAGGGTAGTATCATCTCTGAGCGTAATTAAAGAAAATAACTTACTTCTCCCAAATGACTGAAGGCCCCATGTATGCCTCCAAACAGAGTGGAAAAAATGGCGTACCATATTTGAGTATCCATCAGGTAAACCTACTCAAACGTACAACACACGCAACGCAAATAAGTATAACTTCCTCGTTTGTTTTTTTTCTTTTCTCGGTGGAGCTCGTTTAATCTCTACTTACCAGTACAATTGGAGCCCATACAGCAAGAACCACTCCAATATTGTTATTTGCTATATAAAATCATAAATTAGTCAAGGCAAGCGTAATGAAATGTACACTGGAACAAGAAAACAGGGTAACCTGAATACTTACCATTTGGAAAAAACTCATGCCATTGGTAGTTACGGATGTGCAAATTCATTATCATCTTTGTTGGCTTAATAAGGGGTAGTATCTGTTTTCAACATATAATGATAGTCAGCAATGCTTACAAAGAATCACAGTAGGAAGACTCTGTAACAGAGTAGACTCAGCAATATACCTCCACATAATAGTTGAAAGCAAGCTTGCTGATCAGTAGCATAATCCAGAAGGAAGTGTATCTGAGCATATATAAGTTACGCTAGAATAAGAGTTCCAAAAAATGTTGATAAAGTTAGATGAGGATAACAGGAAATGTGGTGATCACTCACTTGAAAAGAGAGAGCATGTCTTCATGCATACCTCTTCCTACATATAGTTTTGGCTACAAGATAGAAAAGCATAAAGAAACAAAGATGACAAAAAAAGTAAAAATCATTATATTTAAGTATCACATGAACAGTTTTAACACTTGCCTGAGCCCACCACATGATAAGCTTGATAATCCGCATGTCTGAACACTCCATGATTCTCCGGAATGGTGGAATGAGGAACAAGAAAGCAGCCAGTATGTTTGGTAACACGTAAAACGAAACTGCGTACGTATAAAAAGACTTATCCTTCCAATCCCCAGTCCAAGTACTGAAGAACTTTACAACTCCACTTGGTCGTTGGACAGACTTTGAGTAGGCAATTGGGAGCAAAACCGCCCACATAGCTGCTACTGAGAATTTCAAAACGTAGCGCAGAATCTGAGAATACTTGAAATTCTTCCAGGCATTGAAGTTAAGGATGATATCCAGTGCAGCTTTTGAAGAGGGAAACAGAGAACAAGGGACTACATTAGAACATTAAATCAGAAAAACTCTTCCTTGGGAAACAAGAAAGTACTGTGGAAATCACAACCTTGTAAGAGAGTCAGATACGCTGAGGTTATAAAAATGGTCAACACTTTTTTAAAGACATCTTTGTCAAAAATTGCAGCTGGAGATCCAGAACCATTCCATCCTACTATTATCATAGCCTGCAAAAGAATAAGGACAAAATCTGATCATTTGAAAGAAAAAATTGGTTTCAGACCAATCAACTCTATTTTAGAGAAATTAACTTTTACCTGAAAAGCCATGACAAAGAATATCCACATTCGATCAAAATCTCTGAAGAGGTTCCAGAATGTGCGTACTTCAACAAAGTTGGTTTTAGGCCTGCTCTTCCCGTAAGTGACTTGATTCAGCCTCTGCAATACATTTAGACCTACACGATCATGTTTCTGTAGTATCTCAAAATAGAAGGCTTACAGAGAGACTGAAAGTCTCAGAACTTTACCAAAGTTAAATCAAATTACAAATGATATACCTCGTTCTGTGGGGTTATCTCGTCAGAGCTAAGGAAAAAATCTGCCTTAGGGTCTAGAGGCCATCCTATCTTGAAACATTTCCTAGACCTTCAAATGAATAAGGAAGATGGCAATCAGAAACGATATCAAACAAGCGTGTCTAAAGATAATAGTTTAGGAGACTCACCAAAAGTATTCATTCAAATCATCGTAATTTCTCCATTGTGAATGGCTTGCTGTGCCTCCCTTGTTCCTTCTGGCTTCCTTCAAGGTAAGCACAATCATTTTCAGTCAAAAGAAAGTGTCCAGTTCCTAATGAGAATATGCAACATGAGTGTGATCTTGATATGCTTACCTTGCGTATGACTTGATAGATCGGAGTTATAACATTTCTCAGGAACGTTTCTTCATCAATAACTTCCTCTGTTTCATATGTCTCACCACTTACAGCTTCAGCATTGCTAAACAGGATTCCATAGACGTCATATGCCATCTTAAGAACAATAACAAAAAAAAAGGCATTTCAAACCATCCAGAAAGCTATGGGAAGTTTATGAATATCTAATTCTACAGCTGAGAGAAAAAAAAACTTACATTATGAAATATATAGCAGATACATTCAGGCATGAATCTAACATTTGAGGCTTCACCCCATATTAGAAGATACAGGGAAATATAGATAAGCTGCAGCTGCTGTTCATCACAATCTTCTGGAAACCTTTTAAGAACCAAGTTGAAGCATACAACATCAGATATAAAATCACTAGAAATTTTCACATAATCTAGATCAAGAATGTAACATACCTGAGATTAGACTTACAGTGCAAATATTTACACCAAGAGTAATAGTTTTTAAAAGTTTTGTCCATTAACTCGGTGACTGTGCTAGGGTTCAACTGCAAGAAACTTAACAACATTACTAACGAATCAGGGATAACAAAAAGATGTGTAGAAGACAAATAGAAAGCAACACCTACAACAATGCTTACCTCATCATAATCTTCATTATCTCTGTTTCTAATATCAGCATTAGCAAGAAGCAATATTATGTGCTCCCTCTGATTCGCCACGCTCCCTCTCTTCAATCACCATATGAAGTGAAGTGAAACAAGAATGAATATACAACTCTTTGCATACAAAAGAACGTAAAGAAAAGAAAAATTGCAAGAACATTACCTGAAAGCCGAACTGAGAAGCAAGCCATTCAAGAATGTCATTGAAACGCCTAGTTCTAGCCTTGCGCATTTCATCAGGGGCATTAGATGGCAAGTGAACTCTTCGTCTAGGAAGATTGCGCACATTACGAACAGCACTGAATGCAGCTTTGACCTATTTTGAACAAGAAAAACGTAAGAGTGATAAGTATTTCTCTAGCATACTAATCTTATAGCACTTCAATACGCACCTCAGGAAGTTCCACAATTGCTGGTTTAGTCCCAACAGCATATAAAGGAAGAATGTTGTAGTGCTCATATCTATCCCTTTTCTTTTCAACTTCTTCTGCATATCTACGAGTCTAAAAATAACACAAGAAAGGCTTCAACAGAACAATCTCATAAAACAAATCACTACAAGAATTTACTACTACTAGGCATGTAAACCGAACCTCATGATCAACTTTTGGAGAAGGTACAACAGTCTTCAGTACATCATACAAAACCGAGGCAATTTGGTAAAGCCTTGCCATCTCCTCCCTTAAACATAAAAACAAAAGACAGACTAGGGCTTTAATATCACTACACTCAGCTTCTTGAATCTTTGCCAAGAGGAGTTAGGAAAGTGGCCTCACGGTTTTCTTGAAGTTTCTCCTTCTTTAATATACTTCTCATAAAAGTTCTGATAATATGCCTGAATTTCTCTAGGGTCGTTTTTTGCGAGCTGAGGCTTAGTTTCCTCTTCTTCCTGAAACAGATAAGGTAAGCTCTAAATGATGGTCAAGTAAAGTTGAATTTTTTTTAACCTTCAACCAAGAAAGTATTTATGTACCTTCTCTAGTCTATGTAACAGATAAGTCTTAAACTGACGAACACCACGTCCACTCGATGTAGCATCCATCCTATGAGCCTTCTCAAACGCATGAAATCGGCCTGTGTTTAGCAAAAACAGAGCAAGAACAGAGTATTACTCAAATTATCCTGACAGTTTTGTCCTTAAAAGCCAATCATACTCGTTGTACAACTATGTCTATGTTAAAAACCCATCTATACAACATCCTTAAATAGAAACAAGACTTTCTTCATGTTTAAAAGCTCTCAAATTTCATTTTTTAACATGGAAAAACAAAAAATGATATTATACTCACAGAGATAAGCCACTCGAGGATTATCTTTCTCGATTTCATTAGCAACGCGAAGAATCGGAGCAATAGAAGCGAGAGAGGAAGGAACAAGCTCGCTATCCATGGCGCTAGCATCTTCATTTGGCCTATCAATCATCATAGTGGTCGCACGCGACGGAGCTCTCCGTGAGAGAGAACGTGGCAACTCCGCCGTTCCACTCGAACTAGCTTCCATGTCCGCCGTGAATCAAAACAATCCGATAGTCTCTTCGTCGAAAAAAAAACAATTTCACTGAAAACAAAGTAACCAATTATCATATTTGATATTGATCTCCTTTTGTACACACTTTATAGAAAACACAAAAGAAAAAGATTGGTAAACAAGGAAAAGGGTTTTCTTCAAGAGATTGGTTAATTTTATATCTTATAATTCTGCTTTCTGGCTTTTTCATCTTTTCCTTGGTTTGATCTTTCTTTTTTCCCTCGCTTTTTGCTTTTTTTATTTTCTAGGATAGTACGAAGGAAGCTCTTTAAATTCTTTTGCTTAGCGAGGAAGGTGACAGTGGAGAAGACGAAAACGGAGAACTGTTGATGTGACCACAGATATCCAAAAAGACCATAACGGCTATTTATGGAATTTTTACCGGATTCGTCAATTTCACGCACACATTCCAAATACGACACCGTCTTTATAATCTCACCAATAAATGAAAAATGTCATTATTTTCGTTTTCCCAGAAATAGCACTTTTTTCTTTACTGACCAAACAATTCTTCACTTACAAAAAGCTACCTTCTCGATACGGTAACGTTTGAAAATCTTAAGCTGCTCCTTTGGTTCACGAGATGCGACACCGTATTTTGGCAAGAAAAACGACGCTGTTTAGAAAGGACGATCAAGCATCTTCCAAGAAGCAAGAAGCAAGAAGCAAGAACACATATATATATATATATATATATATATATATATATATATATATTATATCCACAAGTCCCAACAGGTGATGCACCTAAAAACTTTTTAAAAAACTGTCAATCAAAGTAAATATTTACAGAGCGCACTCGGATTCAACCTCCATTCTATCTTATAAACAATTTCTGTCTTGGAAGGCGACGCAGAGAGAAGACAAACGCGCTTTGTTTCTACTTTCATTCCACTCCACCACTGACACACCATGTTAATTGGGCCTATAACCATTATGCAACAACTCCACAAGGTTTTTTTCCCGGTAACAAGAGAAGAACATTGGCGGTTTTTGGCTTCAGGCTATATCGCTATGATGGTGATTCTTTGGTTCATATAGGACTTGCCTTGGAAACCTTGCAATACAGAGTCCAAACCAAACACGTGTTTAGAGACATCAAAAATGATGCCATAGTTGTGGAAGTTAATCAAGGGAATCGTGTACCTGATTTTTGGAAACGGTTGTGGAGGTCCACTGCTGAGGAGGCTGTCTAGCAACAGTTTCATAGTTGACATAAGTAATACGTCTAGCTTCTTCTTGTCTACTCGCAATGTTTTGAGGTGGTAACTCCCGCAAAACCCATAAAACGAAAGCCAATGGTACGGTGGAACCTGTCAAAACAAAGAGCGTTCTTATCAATAATACTACTACATTTGAGGTCTTAGAAGCGGCAAAAAGTATAAGAAATATTTCTTTACCTATGAAATAGTATATGATCAGAAGAACCAACGCCTTGACGCCATGTAATTTGCTTGGGTTCCAGTGATAGAAGAGCTGAACAACAGAGACCAAGTTTTGGTTAACCGTAATGACACATGTCTTACAGAGACCAAGAGCTGTAACAATGTCTTACCGGAATGTGTGTGAGAAGAGCGATTAAAGAGCTAACGGTGAAGCAAACAACTGAGACGCCTGCTAAACCCGATACCTTTCGCATCTCTGCTGAAACTTGTTCAGACCGCACCTTCCTTAGATTAAAAAGCAGACGCAGGCCTAAAGAGCAAGAAAGACCATTAAAGCCAATAAATTGAATACAAGATCACAGCATTAAACCCGTTAACCACAGACCAAAGCATTTTTACGAAATGCTACAAGAAAAACTCGAATAGCCAAAAAGCAGAACAGAAGTCAGAACTGAATCAATCACTCACCATAGAAGCATATTCCTCCCCCCGCGATTAGGACTATTGCAGCAATAATATCGACATATACCTACACAGGGAAGTGAACTGATCTTAAAAACAAGAAAAAGTAACAGACCAAGCCCTCTACTTCTTGAACAGAAACATTTTTATAATAGAGGAAGAGGAAATATCAATAGCTTATCATGTGGCCAAGGAGGAATACCACAAACCTGAGCCAATAATGAAGAATCAGTAGAATTCTTTCCGGAAGCAATCCAAATAAGAATAGCAAATGATATCATCAAGATGAACACAAGAACAACCGCCTAACAAAAAAGATGAAACATTTTGTAAAGATCACAGGAATGGCTAAGGCCAGTGGTTAGTGCAGACAACAGAAAGTATCTCATTACCGCGACAACAAACTTCTGACGAGTACCAACATGAATCCCATGGAAAGAGCAACACTTTCTGCGATCACTCGCACTCGTTGAACCTGCTTTGCTCTTGCTTTTCTCAAGCAACACTTGCTGGTTGCTGCTGTTTTCTTCCTCATCATCCTCCTCCTCCTCTCCATTTCCCTGATGGCAAACATCTACCCTATAACATTAACAAGCACCATCAGTCTCTTATCTGTAAACAAGCACTTAATCAAAGTATTATGCTTAGATAGTATTGAGAATATACGTACCAGAAAGAGAGAAGCAGAAGAAATGTTGCCAGAAACAGAATCTTGGGAAACGCTGCAAGTTCAAGTCGATTCATCAGGGACAAAACTAAAGGAGACAACAATGAAAGGGAATAGCATTCTTACCCATGAGTAGAAATCCTAATGCATTGGACCAATGATGCCACCTTGTGCAAGTTGCTATAATCGCAGCCACGAAATAAACCAAAGAGCCTGCCAACAGATAAGAGTAGAGACATTTTACTCATAGTTGCTCCACACTCGACAAATCTAAATTTCTCTCATTATCTTCGTTCCTAGAGTTTACCTGTGTTCGAAGAGCCAATCATAAGATGAAGTACCTGCAGTTTCCATTGATGGAAGTGTCAGTTACACACAACGAGAACTATATCCATGTAACAGTAACACAGAAGCTAAAAGAAAGAGAAGAATTATACTTTTTGCCGCGTCCATCCAACTCGTTTGTCTCGCCTGTGAAATCGAGCTAACTGAAAGAAGTAGGCAGCCAAGATCTATCTTATAAGCCCAAACCAACAGTAAAGAGAATAAGGCTTTTAGGTCTAAAACAACATAGGAACCTTGAAGAATCTTTAATCCACACTCATAATAGCACTTTTCGAAAACAAAGGTTTCTTCTACTTTTCTACAGATGATTCGTATCGGATTCAGATTCCATGAATCAAATATCTCATTCTATAGAGTTAAATCAAAGAGATGACCTGAAACTTAATAGTCAACCACATCGACAACAGATATTACAGCTCTCCACACTAGAATCACCCAATTGATTGAATTCAACACAAGAATCAATACTCTCTCACCTCATCGCGTTTTAAAAACACGAAATTCAGCACAATGTTTCACCTTTTGCGGACAGACTTAAACGGTGTCACACAATCTAGAATCAAATCGGATTTCCAAGAAAACAACAAAAAGCGAAACCTGTAAAATCAGAAAAGCGTAGAATCTCAGTTCTCAGGAGAAGAGAGGTAAACCTGAATGAATGCGATGAGAGCGAGAGCCCCATCGATTAAAGCGAGACAGAGATTGACGGCGATGAAGCTCGGAGCATAGCATTTTCCCGTTGTTGATTCGAAAAGCGTCTCTACGATCGTCATCACGAATCCTCTCTTTCTCGATCCTCCCTGAGATCGAATGCCGAGATTTTAGGTTTGTGGAGAGAGGTTCAAAGAACACCGAGACAGATGGTTGTAGGAGATGGGTTGGGTCTGGTCTGAAAATATATATATTAATACAGTATATCACATATTTATTTTTGGGAAAATACAATTAATTATAAATTTAATGAAAAATACTATAAGTGGTAAGATAAAGAGACCCTAGAATATACTTACCGCCTAAAAGAAATCACTTATTTATTATATTCGGACTCTTTTCAATTTACACAATTAATTATAAAAATAAATTTTTATTGTGAATTTTTGAGTTATCCAAATTATAGCTAATCATTATCTTTTATTCAATAAAAATAGTTAACTACAGTATGGAGAGGATAATAGTATAATATTAAACGTAGGAAATGTGTTTTAAACTTTTACATATGAAGTAATCAATACCTTAACTAAAAATTATTTAATTGAAATTTTAATTAATTATTTGAGTTGAATCGTCATAGTTAAATCAAATATCTTTTTGTCTTTTTTTGCAGTTAAGATGAAATCTAAGGAAAATAGTCAAATTTGAAATTATTTACGGAGAAAATCAAATTCAGAACGGAGGCACTACTGGAATCAATGGCATTGAGTTTTCTTCAGTCCTCACCAAATTCTTCTAATTTATAAACCCTTCTTCTTCGCCGCAATTTAAAACAGAGCCACTTGGTTCCTGCAACTCTGACCTGCTCCGACCTAACCGGAGCGAGTGTGGTGTTACGGAGACTAATCCTTTCCCGCTTTCTCAGGTACTACTACATATTCCTAAATATGTTGCGTTATTTGTGTGTTTGCGATATCCAGAACCTTCTTTAACTTTCCAATTTGGCATGTCTTCTGCTTCCTCGATTTCTGCGATTATTGCTTAATTTCTTCTATGGCGCTTTGGAAACCATTTCATCGGTTCTCGAGCAAGGTTCTTCATCGTTGGCACGAGCACAAATCGGATCTCCTCGGAACAAAAAAACTGACTTCCACAAGCGACGGTACTGTTACTCTCTTTTTTTGAATTCCAAGTAGAAATTAGAATCACCTAAGTAAGTAACTGGTTATATCAGACTACAGAGTTAAATGAATACATTATTAACTCGCTTGTATTTCAGAAATGAGAGTCGAATAAGTACATTAGTTCGGTATGATCTTTGTTCTACACAGCAATACATGTTTGAAAGAATATCCTAAAGAATTGAAAAGAAAAAAGAATCTTTGCATCTTGTTGCTTTGATGGACTTGTATCTCTAGGTTATATATCAGCACACTTTGTTGGTGCATACCCGAGCCTGGACCTCTTAGTATCATAGAGTATATGAAAATTCTGCTGCTGATAGTTTCCAATGATGGAAAACGCCGATTTCGGAGTTCCAAGAATCGCCAAGCAAACCAAATCCTTATTCAACCAAATGAAAGAATTCTCCGTCGGGAAATTCCAAACCGCACCGTCCGTGAAAGCAATCCCAAGCTCAGGCAGCTGAACGTTACCGACGCCGGAGACGTTGAAGCAAGGATCCAAGATCGGTAAATCTCTATACACAGGGTACTTCCCTTTCACTTTCTCTGCAATCTTGTTCTTGATGATCTCATAAGCAGGTTCCGAGAAATAACTTAACGTTGTCCCCGAATCGATGATTGTTCCACCAGCTCCATCCGTTGAGATGTTCCATGTTTCTTCAGGTATGTTTAGAACTTGCCCTGCGACTAAAATGGATTTGATCTGTACGTAGTAGAACGTGTCGATGGTGTTTTCTTTCCGGGGAACAAAAGAAGTGAAATTAAGATTCGGGTGAGACAGCAAATCCTTGTCTTCTCCGAATATTAACTTGCTGCTCACGTTTGTGTCGCTCTTTCTATCGACAAGGCAGTAAGAGAAGGAGTGACCATAAAGAGACTGAAGCTGAGAGGAAAACGAAAGCGGTCCTCTTCCTAACCCAAGCAGCCCTGCAGCTCCATGGAAGAGACCTCTGTTCCAATGGCCGCAACCGAACATCAAGTTTTCGACGTTGTACAACTCCGAGCTTCCTCCGTTCGTCGTGAGATTGACCGTGAAAGTCTCCACTGCGAAATCTCCGGTTGTGTTGGAGCTGTCCCCGTACCAGTAGTAGTAAGGGCATGATTGGTTTTCCGATTTGCAGGGCTTTGGAGGATCATCGGGTGATGTGACTAGGTTACATCTTGGGTCGTTGCAAGTTATGTTTTTGTAAGAAGCAGAGGCTTCAGGGTCGTAAAACGCACCGTTTTGCTGGAAGCAGTCGTGGCAAGGCAAGCATTGGATCCAGTTTAGGTCACTCCCTGTGTCGAGAATCAATGAGAAGTGTTTTGGTGGTGAACCAACCAACACGTCCATGAAGTACTCGCCTGAACCGAGAGTCATACCGGACTCGAGTGTAGCCACCAACTGACCAGACTGCCCCTCCGGAGAAGAAGCCACCGGAGTGGTAACCATTTGTGTTTTTTTCTGTTTCTGGAGTTTGGAAGAAACAGTGTTTTGGTTCTTCTTCTCCAAGACTCTTCTGTGAAGCATCTGGATTCTTGTGAGATCTCGGATTTGGAGATCAAGAACTGAATTTGGTGTTGTTGTTGTTGTTGTCTTGTCTGTTTCTTGCCTTGTCGTCGTCTCTCGGCGCTTTAAATGAAACTTCACAGTCTTGCTTTCTTCGGTCCGTTCTTTTGTAGGTTCCTTCTCCGGCGAAGAGAAGCCGCAATCGTTGCTTGTGGAAGAAGAAAGAGAACCGAAGCGCATCGGATTTGGGAAGTCAAACCCAGAAAAGCCCGATATGTTCTTCTGATCATTGTTTCCGGCGAGAGCTCTGGAATCGCCGGTGACGAAGAAGAAAATAAGAGAAAGAATGATACTATGCTTGGACAACATTAGGAGGTAATCCCTCCTTTGCCTGGAAAACAAAAAATTGCCGACGATCAAGCTCGGATTCGCCGGTAAGAGGAGAGTAATATGGAAATGAGATTAAAGATTTAAAAGTGCAGACGCAGAAGTTGTCTTCTTTCGGATGAAAATTAGATTTAAAAAAAAAATTGGGAGAGATTTATTAGTTTTGATTGTAAGGATTTGATTTTGAAGGAATAGAAGAGAAAATGAGCTGAGCAGAGAGAGAGAGAGAGAGAGAGGAAGAGCAAAAAACAGTAAGGATCTGGTAAAGTACTGCATACTCTAAAGAAAAAAAGATAAAAAGATAAAAATAAAATAAAATAATAATTGATATTTGTTGACCAGAGTCATCTTCTTCTTCACGCGGTTTCATACGAAGAACCACGCATGAGGAGGAAAAAAGGACATTAACAATTAGAATAAAGGGATTTTGTGGAATGGTTCTACGGAACAATGTTTGGTGAAGTTTGTAAATTTGTCGTGATGATTTTAAGATTAATAGACATTAGATATGGCCAAAAACGTAAATTCAATCATGTAAAATGTCTGAAAAAGAAACTATAACCACCAGAATACTCCTATTTCATTAGTTAAACTCTAGTTAAGCAAAAACAAATTCTGATTGGGATACTAAGAAACCATTTAAAAAACCTTACCTAGATAACTACTTAATTAGACCAAAGACCCAACACTTAAAGTATAGATTTTAATAGTCATGAGTAATCAGAAATCTATTGAGAAAATGGTAGTTTGACCGCCAAACCAAACAATAAGATATCTCTGGAGAAAAAGTCGCTACCAATAAACTATCGATCTACCACACTATTACGACGCATGTTAAAATAAACTAGACCTCGTGACAAAATAAAATAGTTCCAAATATAAGCATTATCATAATTGATCCTTGTCAATACTTAAGTGTGTAATTAACTAACTAGTATCAAGCAAAGACGTTAAAGTTGACTGGTTATAAAATTCAATGTAAGATCAATTGAGTCCTTACGTTTTCTTTTAAGCTGTTTGACTTTGACCAACTAAAATTAATGTATAAGATACAATAAGTCTAATAAAAATATTTAGGATCTAAGAGGTACTCAATCGTCATAAGATTTTTGTTATTGAAGACAAGGAAAATAACTAAACTACCTAAAAAAGTCATGAGTTGATAGTAAAGAGGTCTCGTTGGAATAAGTCTGGACCAAATGGTTAAAACTTAGTTTCATGCAGTTTGTAGTTGTCCGTTTAAAACAAGGTACAAAGATCGTGCATGTATAATCATTTACTGATACTAGTTTTATAAAATTGGTGTGATAATCAGTTTGTGTTGTTTTCCATCATATTCAATGAATCTGAATCCACATTGAATAAATGCTCTGATTGCCTAAAAAAAGTCATGAAGCTTAAAAGTGTTGTCATGTGGAAGGCATATGATTCGTTTTTGCTAGTAGAATCAAGAATATACCATAGTTTCGTGATGTACTTGTGAATTTTACATTGATCAACCAAGATAGACTTATGTAATGTCTTTCTCTCAAGTTCATGGAAATGCGTACCACAACATTGTTTTTCTATCTGATATCAAATGATGCTTGAGGTTGGCTTTGATAGCTTGATCTTTCTTTCAACTTTTCAATGTCAAAATATACTAGGCGGAATTTTCCTACTAATTAACCTTAAACACAAACCAAAAAAAAAAAACGAAAAAGCCTACTCACAGACCAAATTGTTTATGTTGATTTGAATTTTAAAGAAAAAAACTTTTCTGGCTCTGTATTGATTGGCTCTGGCTTGTGTCGCTATATGTGCTTTCTATTCTTGCTAAGTATCTTTCACTACCGCAACAACAGATCAAGGACTTAAGTTAACCAGCGGTGTAACAACGGTCGCCCATTAAAGATCTTGTTTGGTTAAATGATTTCAAGTTACACCGCTGGTATTTAGGAGCAAACACATTATCCAGCTTATTCAGATTAATTTATTCTACAAAACATCAAAATTAAAGATAAATCGAGTGGTGTGATAAGGATTCGGAAATAAAAGGAGCAAACTTTTAATAAAGTTCAAAGAATTGTAGCTAGCTGATGGACTAGATAATACTGCTTAATGATCTTGTGAAAATTTTCAAAAATACTAAACGTTTTCTATCTATTTTTCACAAACAAAAAGGCACTTTATTTTTTGAAAATCTCGTCGATGTCATTCCAAATTTATGATAATACTTCTTTTTACGAAAAATTACCAGGAAAAACAATATTCTGCACAATCCAAAACAAATCCTCTGGGGATTTTAATTCACAGATACGAACTTTTGAAATTTCTTTTACACGAGAAGTTAGATTTTGAACAATCTTATTTGGACCTTCAGATCTAATCATCACAAGGTCGGCGGCGGAGCAGATCGGAGCGACGGAGAAAGGCGGTGGTAAGAAACAAGAAAAAGCGAGCAGCGGAATTGAAATTCAGATTGAAAACTATATAATAACGAAGGAGGACATCATGATCCCCTAATCTTGATTTGTTTATTATCCACATGCTTCTCCGCTACTTCTAGCCTTTCAATATTTCCACCCTCCGCCTCTAATCCGCCTTCCTGCATCGCGTCTGTCGCCGCCGCCGCCTCAAGTTTTCAAAAACGGTCTCTTATAGCGTTAGGTTTTTGTTTGGACCTTTTCTGACAATTTTTAGGGCTAAATTAGGCCTTGTGGATAAGCCCAATAACGTATCTAGCAGGATGCTAAAGTTATTATTTAATTTGGGCTTTTTCGGATACATTCATGTACTGGTTAGAAGATGAATTTAATGATCCAACCAGGCGACGACTTATACCGACATGAGTTTGACCATATAAAAATCAATTAATATGTTATGAATATTGGGGTTTCATGAATACGTGTTCATGTATCTTTGCCCGATTCGGAAAACAACGTTTGATTTATCATCTACAATAAATAAATAATTATATTATAGCTCACGACGAACGAATCTATCTATCAACCTAGTTCACAAATGACAAGTTGCAACTCGGATTGTATAGAAGACACAAAATGAAACCAAAAATAAAAAAAAATTGGTTTGACCAATTGTTTTTATCCGGTATGTTTCTATATGTATATATATGGCTGCAAACGAAACTTATGTTGCTTCACTTGCTTGGTTCATAGCCTTCTATAGCGTTGAATCGCGCGACGCCGTTACAAACTGGTCTCTTTCTTGTAAAAAGCAATTGAGGGCCAAAAGACTTTAAGGAAAACGTCTTCTTTCGGTGGATGCACTAGTCAGAATTGCCCCCACTATATATCGATCTCTACATGCAAGTTGTATACATTATATACCGCACCCGTTAATGTGTTTCATGTTAGAGACTTAGAGGTAGAATATTATTAGACAAGTCTTTAAATTGCAATCCTCTATAAGTATATGTAATTGCAATTTTATATTACATTATGTTATTTATCACTATCATTATGTATGGGTTTAGGTCTATGCACGTTCAAAACATAAGGGTTCGAAACTGATAAATATGAAAATTTAGGTGATAAGGGTTCGAATATTAATGTGACCGCATAATTTTGGTGGACCATGCATTGTTTGTGGTCCATGACAACGAGTCACGTCGGTCCACAAAATATTACATTGCCTACTTAGGTTCGAAACTGATATTTATATCCAAACTTTCGTGATTACAAGTTGCCAAAAGAAGGTGGTGCTTTAGGTTAGTGATAATATGAAAAGCTATCTTTATAAAAAAATAAAAAAAGAGGAAGAAGATAATATGAAAATTACAGGTTTTTATAAATCTGAAATTTTCAACAAAAAGTCACTAATTTATAACACAAAAAAAACTTACGTTAGTAGTTTTTAGTTTTTACTAGTCAACATTTAAATTAAATGCAATGTGGAAAATGCCGGGGAAAATGGAGGATTTCTCAAGATTTCCTCTCGATTTTAATGAGCCCTGACAGGAAATTGAATTCAGTTATATATTTTTCTCAACGTTCAGGTAATTATAAACTTATCATATGATATCTTCATACTAGATGATGATAAACTCATAAAAGCATCGTAGAAAATACAGAGCTTTAATTTCCATTTTTTAATATATAAAACTAAACTATTCACTGAAAGAAACATATTGGGATGTGTGATTTGACAAAAAAACCCTTAATCATTGGTCAAGACTAAGAGTTTCAGATAAGGTACAGATCAGAAACCACCTCTAGAAATCGAGCAATAGATCTCTCACCTCCACGTATACATGATCCTAGGGCTGAGATTTCGGATTTCGGGTCGGGTTTTTTATGTTTCAAGATATATAAATTGTTCGGATATTTTTCAATTTTTGTTCTGGTTTAGTTCAGGTATTTTCAAGATTTTTTGGGTTTTTAAAAGTTTTTTCAATTTTCGGATTTTTTAAAATTTTGGTTTGTGTTCGGTTTGGAATTTTCGGGTCGGGTTTGGATTCGGATTCTAGACCAATTGATCCAACGGAGGTGGTGGGTCCTACTTACTCTTAACTCGTTGTCTGACAACTCGCCACGTGTCGAGCATCCTGATCGGTTTCAGTACAATTGCCCCCACCGAATCATTTTTCTCCACTCGCTCGCTCGCTGTAATCTCTCTGCTTCCTTTCCCTCTCTTGTCGCTTTCTGTCTGAACCTGGCAAGATCCTTTGCCTCTCTTTCTCTTTTCCTCTCTCTCTCTGTGTTCTCTGTTTTGTTTCCTCTTTCATCTCTCAGTATCTGAACAATTTGCTTATTTAGAGAGAGAAAACCGAAGGGGGTAGGAGAGAGAATCTTCTATTCTTCTTTTTCTCTCCTAACTCCGTCTTGTTACGTGTGACGCAGATACAGATATAGCTAAATCTTTACTTCATTCAGAGGCTTCTAAATCTGGTAACTACTTTTAAAGCTTTGTGTGTTTCAGAGTTTACTATAGATAGGAATTAGTTCCTTTTTTGCCTTGATAAATTATTCCTCCTCGATTGCTGGAGAGAGGATTTTATTTTTACTATTGTCTCAATCTTTTCTAATGATTAAACTGTTGTGATTTGGAATAAGTTAGTTGCTCTCATCATCCTTGTATAAAAGCAAGCAGTTGTTAATCATTTTCTTAATTACTAATCAAATCATTGGGATTTTTTATTCACTTACAATAAAAAGCAATACTATATTTTAATTGGGTGTCTCCGCAGATCGATCTGACATGGAACACCTATTTCCTGATTGGAATTTTGAAGATAATTTTCACATGTCCACTAATAAAAGATCAATCAGGTATAGAAAAGCCCTGTCAAATATTTTATAATTATCAGTCTCACTTTTTAATCACAACTACTACTTAAGCTGTATTGTTTATATGGATACGTATGTGATTATTTATGTTTCGGGCAGACCAGAAGATGAACTAGTGGAGCTTTTATGGAGAGATGGTCAAGTGGTTTTACAAAGCCAAGCTCGTAGAGAACCATCAGTCCAAGTCCAAACCCACAAACATGAAACCCTACGGAAACCCGACAGCTCTTTTCTTGACCACCAAGAAACAGTTCCAAAACATAACAACACTGAAGATCAAGAAACCGTCTCCTGGAGCCAATACCCTCCCGAAGACGTCGTTGATTCCTTCGAATCCGAGTTCTCCTCCCATTTCTTCTCTTCCGTTGATCACCTAGACTGTCCAGATCGTCCAGAGAAGCCACGGACGGTCGAAGAGAATCTTAAGCACGATGCTCATCAAGCCATGGCTCCTCCTAAGTTTAGGTCCTCCGTGTTGATCGTTGGACCTAGCCATTGTGGAAGCAACCTCTCTACGAATGATCATCAGGTGATTAATCAGCCTCCGGTGTGTATAAGTGATAAGAACGTCGAAGATAGACTTGACGTTTCGTCCGGTGGCTCGTCCGATTGCAGCTACGGAAAGAACAAGAAAGAAACCGGTAGTGGAAGAAGCGTAACCATTAACCGTAAAAGAAAACATGTAATGGACACTGATCAAGAATCTGTCTTTCAATCTGATGTACCTTTGATCTCAACCGATGACCAAGCCATGGGAAACAAATCGAGCCAACGGTCAGGATCTACCCGAAGAAGTCGTGCGGCTGAAGTTCATAATCTCTCTGAAAGGGTATATACTTTTTTTTATGGCTCTATTGTTGTTTTACATTTACATAATAAATTACTGTGTGATTTAGCAACAATTCTGCTAACTTTAACGTGTCCTAATTAAAGTGTTAAAATCCTGCTATTTTTTGTGATTTTGATTTTTATAGAGGAGGAGAGATCGGATCAACGAGAGAATGAAAGCTCTTCAAGAACTCATACCTCACTGCAGTAAAGTAAGTTCTTTCTAAGAATAAAAAAAAAAAAAAAAACTAGAAGGAAATCGAGTGAATTAAGTTGAAACCAAATCAATGGAGATTGATTAATGGTATGTTTAATTTTTTATTTTGCAGACAGATAAAGCTTCGATTTTGGATGAAGCCATTGATTACTTAAAATCACTTCAAATGCAACTCCAAATGATGTGGATGGGAAGTGGAATGGCGGCAGCGGCGGCTACAGCAGCAGCGACTCCGATGGTGTTTCCCGGTGTACAGTCATCTCCATACATTAATCAGATGGCTATGCAGAGTCAGATGCAAATGCCTCAATTCCCGGTTATGAACCGGTCCGCTGCACAGAATCATCCCGGTTTAGTATGTCAAAATCCGGTACAGTTACAGATGCAAGCACAGAATCAGATCTTATCGGAGCAGCTCGCGAGGTACATGGGCGGGTTTCCACAGATGCCGGCGGCGACAACTCAGGTTAGTGACAAAACGACATAGTTTTGTGGAGAGAAAAGTAATTTTTTTCGCTATATACTCGCTCTGTTTCGTAATATAAGGGGTTTTGAAGTTTTTTTTGTTTCATAATATAAGGAGTTTTAGAGTTTTTTAGGCAAAATTAAATGTGTTTTTGTTACTTTTGATTATTTATATTTTTCATATTATTTTGTTATTGGTTTAAATGTTTTGGAATTGATGATAAAATATATTTTATTTCCAAAAGTATAAGAATTAAATAGCTTCTTAATCTATATGCAAAAACCTTAAACCTCCTATTATGAAACAGAGGGAGTATATATATATTTTTGTTGATAATGATATACTTATTTGTTTAATAACTGACGTGGCATGTTGAGTTAAAAATGTAGGCCGTGCAAGTGCAACAGCCAGTGGACATGTTGAGATTTGGGTCTCCGGTGGGTCAGCAAAGTCAACTGTCGGCGCCTGTTACCACCGACAGTCTTCGTATGGGTAAAATAGGCTGACGTGGCATATTGTTTTTATTTTCCTCCAAGATTATTCTTACAGTAATTATTATTTATTTTTGGAGGCATAAACGTGAAACTTAAGAAATGTATTTTATATAGATCTAAGATCTTACAAGGTAGTCATACTTACAAGTTTTCAACAGTTAAATGACATCAGTTTAACTGTTGTCTGCTGAGAACAAAAAGATACATGTATCATCAAATGCTGTTTCATATTTTGACGGAGTCATTTAGTTGATGATCGCAGTAGCTTCAAAAAACAGTATATAAAAGCTTAGTTGGGCCTGTAATGACATTCTCACGGGCTTTATGTCAAAAAGTCTTTTTATCAATATGTATGTTCAAAACGCAAAAGCGAAACGCTGACGTGATTTACTCCATCACGATTCCTACGGAACTAGTCCAACTAACTTGCTATTCCAGATTCCCAAATTGATTAGGCCGGTGTAGCCAAATTACCGATTATGTCCTCTTATCTTGCCACGTGTATCACAGCCAGGGCGAGTTTATCGTGATTTATATACTCGAGCGTGTCGTGTAAGATCAAAAGCAAAGTAGAAAATAAAAGCGTATATAAAATTAATTAATTTCAACCAATAGCGTTCATGCACCTCAGCAATCTCAAACTAACACGATTAATATAAAAAAAGCTGCGACTCCTCACCCTCTTCTCTCTCTTTCTCTCTGATATTTGATTTTGCCGCATTGTTTGCTTCAATTACTTATTCGAATCTGATCGTCGCCGATACAAAAATCAGAATTCGGAAGATAAGAGGAATCGCATGAATTTGTTTGGAAGACTGGGTTTTACATCTTTGATTTCAAGCTACTTCAATACTACGTGTCTTCTGATCTCAATCCTTAGTTTTTCTCCTCAATTGCCGATTTCGCTCTTTCTTTTCGAGCAGAAATCGTTAGATCCTTTATCGCCCAATAGTAATAGTTATTTGTATAATCTAGAGAGTAATTAGTCCGATTAATCCCCGAGCATTGTTGATTCATGGAGTCGGAAGGCAAAACTGATCGTCAGCTGAATAAAGGTACTATCAAACTTGTTTTTGGGTGAAGTCTTAAATCCTCGTGTAATCCTGTAAAGTATTTAATAGTTTATGATTTATCTACATAAATTCGAATTTTGTTGTGCTCAATTTGTGTTGTGCCCTTTTGGCGATGTTTTCGTTTTTGGCGATCTGATTTGCTTTGTTTAGCTGTATTTGCCAATTGATAGTTCGCTAAAACTGTTGCTTGTACAAAATTTGGGGGTTCGTTTGATGAAGATTACTCTGTTGTGTGATGTAAGTAATTTTCCATGGGTTTTAGCGTCAGTGATCTAAAACGTTGCATGTGTTCTTGGCGTTTCAGCTATTTCCGTCTCAACCGGTGAAAGCATGAAGAAGAGATCACCTTCAGTGATAGTGATTGGAGGTGGTATGGCTGGGATTTCAGCTGCTCGCACTCTTCTAGATGCTTCCTTTCAGGTTTGTAACAATACGAGCAATGCAGTTGTGAGGAGTAGATGATTGTAAGAAAACAGGGTCTTATTACTTGTGTTCACTCGTTTTTAGGTTGTGTTATTGGAGTCCCGAGACAGAACTGGTGGGCGAATTCACACCGATTACTCATTCGGTTTTCCTGTTGATTTGGGTGCATCTTGGTAACATCATGAGTCTTTCTTTCTCACTGTTCGTTGTTTGCATCTTTTGTCATCGATGCTAACTAACCAGCACCGTTCTGTGACAGGTTGCATGGTGTCTGTAAAGAGAATCCTCTGGCTGCAGTGATTGGGAGATTAGGATTACCTCTTTATCGTACTAGTGGTGACAATTCGGTCTTGTATGACCACGATCTTGAGAGGTGTGTACTAACAGTTTTGGCTATTCCAATTGTAAATCTTAGATACTCATATCTCTTTGTTTATGACTTACATGGAAATTATGTTTTCTGCAGTTACGCTCTGTTCGATAAAGCTGGTAACCAAGTTCCTCAGGAGTTGGTAACAAAGGTTGGCGAAAAATTTGAGCACATTCTGGAACAGGTGTGTACTTGGGTGTCCAATTTCTCTTTTCTTCTGTTTCTAGATTCTGCGTGTCTTTGATTTACTGGACACTTTGTTTCACAAATGCAGATCTGTAAAGTCAGGGATGAGCAGGTTGAAGACATGTCAATAGCTCAAGCCTTTTCTACTGTATTCAAGAGATCTCCTGAACTGAGGTATGGAAACATACTGTCTCAACTCAGTGATTTGGCATTTTTGTTACTACTATTTGTTGTATGCTCAATTAGATTTTTCATTACCAGGTTGGAGGGGCTTGCCCATAATGTGCTTCAGTGGTACTTGTGCCGCATGGAAGGATGGTTTGCTGCTGATGCTGAAACCATCTCAGCAAAGTGTTGGGACCAGGTTAGTAACTAAATGGCCATATATCCTTGGTTTTAGTGGTTTAGGCATGTTCCGGTTTCTTGATGTGTCAGCTAAATATTTTCAGGAAGAACTGTTGCCCGGTGGACATGGTCTTATGGTTAGAGGGTATCGTCCTGTCATCAACACACTTTCAAAAGGTCTTGATATTCGACTAAGCCACAGGTAAGATTCGCTTATCAGTAGAGTTTCCACCATTCCCCGAGTCTGCAGCTTAGTCACTCTTGGGCCTTTTGTTTTGTCTCAGGGTTACCAAGATTGCAAGGCGCCACAATGGAGTGAAGGTGACTACAGAGAAAGGAGACACGTTTGTTGCTGATGCTGCAGTCATTGCGCTTCCTCTTGGAGTCCTAAAGTCAGGAATGATAGAATTCGAACCAAAGCTTCCAGAGTGGAAACAAGAAGCTATCAACGATCTCGGTGTAGGAATAGAGAACAAGATCATACTGAACTTTGACAATGTGTTTTGGCCAAATGTGGAGTTTCTAGGAGTGGTTGCAGAAACCTCCTACGGATGCAGTTATTTCTTGAACCTGCATAAAGCCACAAGCCATCCTGTCCTTGTTTACATGCCAGCTGGTCAGCTAGCTAGAGACATCGAGAAGATGTCTGACGAATCAGCTGCCAATTTTGCTTTCTCTCAACTCCAGAAAATTCTTCCAGATGCATCTTCACCGGTACTGCTCTATTTTCTATCTATCTATCTATCTATCTTTCCCCACAAGTCTGTATATTATTTACCAATGTTTCAAGCTTTAATGAGACTTGTTTTGGCAGATAAATTATCTGGTGTCAAGGTGGGGATCAGACATCAATTCATTAGGATCATATAGCTATGACATAGTGAACAAACCTCACGACCTCTACGAGATGCTGAGAGTGCCATTGGATAACCTATTCTTTGCAGGGGAAGCTACAAGCTCGAGCTTCCCAGGATCAGTGCACGGTGCTTATTCAACCGGACTGTTAGCTGCTGAAGACTGCAGGATGCGTGTGCTTGAGCGCTACGGAGAACTTGAACATGAGATCGAAGAAGAAGCTCCTGCGTCTATCCCGCTTCTGATCTCCCGTATGTAATTTAATGGGCTTTAACTTCAGGTTTTGTTTTTTTTTTCGTTTTCATATGTGGAACATAGTTAAAGTATAACTTAACAAGTTTATGAGATCTCTATTCGAAGTCAAATGGGCAATGTGGATTGTGTAATCTATCTGATCCAAGAACTACGTTAAAGTATTATCAATGCCAAACGCAAACTTCAAACGAGGATTTCTTCGTTTTAGAACTAAGATCACACCATTGATTCTAGTCAAAGCCTTTCCTAGTCTTTCCTCACAATCAATAATTCAGTCATTCAGTGGTCCTTTTTTGGTGCAATCCAAAATAATTTGAAACCATTTGGTATCATCTCCCTAAACGGTTTAACCAATTCAAACTTTTTATCATCTACTCTACAACACATTTCCATACAAGTCTTCTTTCTTCTTCACATCAACAAAATATTGAAGCAGCTGTTTTGAAACGACGTCGCAGGACGCAGTTGAGTCATCTGTGTTAATATCAACTACATATAGGGGCATCATTGTCAATCACCCCAGGAAACACTCCGTCTCCATTTTTGGCTCTAATTTTTACCATCGAGTTAAAAAGGTTATATAATGCTCCAGAAAAATCAAATTAAATTAAAATCCACTTTGAAGTTTTAATTTTGAAAGGATAAGAGTGAAGCATAGCTTTCTTCTTCTTCTTCTTCTTCCTCTAGGCTGCTGCGACAGAGGAGGAGCTGCGAACTTTAGATGTCACAGACTGTAATTTTCAAGCCGTTTGTCTCAGTTCCATCAAGTAATCACAGGTTTCCTTTGCTCTCTCTCCTATCTACTTTTGACTTCTTTTATCTTGTAGAACAACTCTCATTTTCAGCGGGGTTTGGAGTTGCTTTTGCTCTAGACTTTTCTTTCGTTTTTCATTGACGGGTTGAGATAATTTAATGAATAAAGGGATCGCCTTTTCGAAATTTAGCGAAAAACTGCTCTGGGTTTCGTTTAATCTGTGTAAGCTGAAGATGTATCCTTTATTATCTGAAGGCTAAATCAAATTAGCAGCAACTGTTAGGGTTTATCTTCTTTTTACCCTGGAATCAGATATCTTTTTTAGTTCGTGAACAAGTAATAGTTTTTCATGTA
The DNA here is from genome assembly GCA_026724425.1 of Erythrophleum ivorense. Classification (NCBI taxonomy): domain Eukaryota; kingdom Viridiplantae; phylum Streptophyta; class Magnoliopsida; order Fabales; family Fabaceae; genus Erythrophleum; species Erythrophleum ivorense. The sequence goes on from JAIUCV010000102.1 coordinate 1,756,959, forward strand.
TAAATTCGTCTATGTGTTTATCTTTGTGTCAGCCAGAGGAAACTACAGAACAATATTATCAATGTTGTTGGTGTTAAAATCCAAAACCGATTCAGAGTTGTTTGTATGGGAATGCTGGCTCCAAGGAAATTCCTGCAAAAGAGGAGGAAAATGGAGGTTTTCAAAGATGCAGCAGACGAGATGGATCAGAAGAGATGGAGAGGGCTAATGTTAGAGATTGAATCTACGGGTTCTGCAGTTTCGGTCCTTAGGCAATACAAAACTGACGGCGACCAAGGTCTTCCGAGGGACCTTGTTTTGGGTACTTTGGTTAGATTTAAGCAGCTAAAGAAATGGAACCTTGTCAGTGAGGTATGGACAATGAATGAGTCCCTTTACAGATTATATTGAGGATGTTGAGGATGTTGATATTGGCATTGCCAAAAGCTCTGTTTGCTGTAACGTTAGAATATTGATCCTTTGTTTCGTTTGATTTGCAGATTCTTGAATGGCTAAGATACCAGAACTGGTGGAACTTCAGCGAAATGGATTTTTTGATGCTCATTACAGCTTATGGGAAACTAGGAAACTTCAGTGGAGCTGAAAGGGTTTTAAGCGTTCTGAGTAAGATGCGGTCGAGTCCAAACGTGATATCTTATACCGCTCTCATGGAATCGTATGGAAGAGGAGGCAAATGCAACAATGCTGAAGCGATATTTCGTAGGATGCAGTCTTCAGGTCCAGAGCCTTCTGCTGTAACTTATCAGATTATTCTCAAGACTTTTGTAGAGGGGAACAAGTTTAAAGAAGCTGAGGAGGTTTTTGAGACTCTTTTAGATGAGAAGAGATCACCAATGAAGCCTGATCAAAAGATGTATCATATGATGATTTACATGTATAAGAAGGCTGGAAACTATGAAAAGGCTAGAAGGTTATTTGCTTCAATGGCTGGGAAAGGAGTTCCACAATCTACTGTCACTTACAATAGCCTTATGTCCTTTGAAACTAATTACAAAGAAGTTTCTAAGATCTATGACCAGGTAATCCGCATGATCCTTTCTTTAAAATAATCAATTATGAAACACCATCGAGATATGTCTTGACCTGTAATCATAGTGATCTAATCCTTTTAACTGAATGTTTAACTTTTCAGATGCAAAGATCTGGTATTCAACCGGACGTCGTAAGTTATGCTTTACTTATCAAAGCTTATGGAAGAGCTAGAAGAGAGGAAGAAGCTCTATCTGTTTTTGAAGAGATGCTTGATGCTGGTGTAAGGTTAGTTTCTATGGCTGAAGAGTATGCCGAATGGTTCTCTTTTGGATTTGTTATTAATCGTCTTTTATCGTTTTTTCAGGCCAACACATAAAGCTTATAACATATTGCTTGATGCATTCGCTATTTCTGGGATGGTGGAGCAAGCAAAGACTGTGTTTAAAAGCATGCGACGAGACAGGTAAAGGATAGTTCTACCATGTTTGCTTCTGTGTTTTTAAATTCGTAACAGCGATTAACTTGTTTACCTTACAGATTTTTGCCGGATCTTTGCTCTTACACAACTATGTTATCAGCGTATGTGAATGCTTCAGACATGGAGGGTGCTGAGAAATTCTTCAAGCGGATAAAAGTAGATGGTTTTGAACCGAATATAGTCACCTACGGAGCAATGATAAAAGGGTATGCGAAAGCAAACGATCTTGAGAAGATCATGGAAGTCTATGAGAAAATGAGGTTAAGTGGCATTAAAGCGAATCAAACCATCTTAACTACTATCATGGATGCGTCAGGGAGGTGCAAGGATTTCGGGAGCGCTCTTGGTTGGTATAAGGAGATGGAGAGTTGTGGGGTACCACCTGATCAGAAAGCTAAGAATGTACTTTTATCATTGGCTTCAACTCAAGATGAGGTTGAGGAAGCTAAGGAACTTACTGGTCTCAGAAATGACACAACAACCAGCATTGCTAAAGTATATGGATCTGACGATGATGATGAGGAGGAGGAAGATATAAGTAGTGAGGATGAGGATGAGGATGAGGATGACTATGAAGAAGATGGTGATGATGCAAGCGAAACAGTGTCGTATGATAATACACAAGAAGGGTCTTTGGCTCATGTTAGCTCACAGACGGAAGAGCTTGTGGGGTTATGAACACTATGAGAAAGTTTTTTTGTTTTGTTTGTAATCATCTAAAGCCAAAACAAAGATTTTGCACAAGAGGACTAAGTAGCAGTGTGTCCATTCTTTTTGTCTCTAGCTAATGAAATGAAGTATGTTAGTGAATCCTAAGAAACAAAAATGTTTGTTATTTATTTCATATCTCTTGCCAACAAAAAAGAGGAGAAAGAAAAACAGAGTTGCTGTTGCAGTTATCTTAGACTCCTTCTGTAGCCATCTCTTGATCCTCATCTGCGGAAGCTTTTAACCTATGAGCTGCGTTTTCAACCTGCAACAGTTGCAGAGTAAAGGTAAGCACTTTTGAGTCTAAAGAAAGAGAGAGAGAGATTGGTGACTGTTTTTACCTCGGAAGTCCAATTAGTTCTAAGTGTAAGAAGAATCAAAGTTATTGTTTGAAGTACGACTCCTGCAATCATCCCCCACCAGATCCCCTGTAAAGAAAATCCTCCCAATTCTTATCATACTATACAGATAAATACATAAGTAGAGAGAGTGGGAAAAGAGACTATACAGCAACTCCAAGACTGGTTTTGAAGCCAAGGACACAGCCAACAGGAAGACCAATGACATAGTAAGTAACAAGATTCACATAAGCCACCACTGCTTGCCATCCACTTCCAATAGCAACCCCTTTTTCACAAAGAGTAATCCAAAGAACAATGATCAATCAACAAACCCAATTTCCCAAAAACAAAAAGAGTCTCTTTTGTGTGTGTGTCTTTACCAGAGAGAATTGGTTGGATTCCGTTTAGGAAAATGGAAACGGCGAGCAGAGGGTAGAGGTCATAAACTGCAGCTATAACCTCTGCGTCGCTAGTGAAGGCTTTGGTAAGGCCAACGCGGAACACGAGCACCACCACGCATAAGACTAAGCTGATGAGAACAGTCGTGATGTTGACAACCACCACTGCTAACTTAGCCACTCGTGGATTCCCAGCTCCTAGCTCGTTGCTCACTCGGACACTGACCAAAAACGGCACGGTTTTTGCAAATGTATCAGTTAGATTTAAACAAACTAATTGCCGTTTTTGGTCGTGTTAATTAATACCTGATTCCCGCACTTAGACCAAGCATGAACTGCATATCCCAATTCCAGTAATACATGCTGCAGCAAAATGACTAGACCTGGTCAAGTTTGAGATTCATCTGTATATTTGAAATATGTTACGGTGGTGATAATTAAATATATATACCAGATCGAAACCGCGTCTAGAGAAATTGTAGGATTGGTGAGTAAACCGGAGATTACTACTAGCCCTTGGTTGTACCATATTTCCAAACTGTTTTCATTTCACATTTGTATCAGTTTTCTTTAAACAAGAGACTTAACGGGTCAACTCAAACATCTTTTGTGGTTTACCATAGCATGACTGCTGAAGCAACCGTGAGCTTGAAGTAAGGCCAGATCCCTCTGAAAGCCCTAGCTGAAAACCCTGTCCAAGTATCCTTACAATTCGGACTCAATAAAATATATAAACCGTTCACAGCCGCGAGAAGCCACCACGAGAAACTCAGCGTCAGAGCCGCCCCGAGCAAACCGAAATCAAGCACGTTGGTTACCAGCCACGTTAGTAACGTGTGGAGCAAGAAAACTCCTAAGGACATGTAAGCCAACGGGTTAACTATGTTCTGAGCCTGGAGGAACCTCTGCATAGGGCAAGCGAGTGCAAACGCATAAATCTGCGGAATCAACCCTCGCGCAAAGATCTGACCCTCGTGTGCGATGGCTACGGTTTGGCCTATCGCTTTTAGGATCGGACCTGAGTACCAGTAGAGGAACGTGAGGAGGACCGCGGCTGCAAGGTGCAAGACCATGGCTCGTTGGCAGATTATTCCCATTGATGAGTACTGTCTTGCTCCGTACGCTTGACCACACACAGTCTGGACCGCGCTCGCCATTCCCAACTAGTCCATTTGGTTAATAAAATGTGTTTCAAAAATTGTTCAAAGAGAATAAACCGCACCAAAATAAACAATGTGGAAACCAAACTAAAGTATTATTCCTTAGTCAGAAATTCAAACCAAAACCAGGATTTTACAAAATGGTAAGCAAATGAATATAACCTATTACTCTCATTCACAACAAAAAAAAAGAGAAAAGTATTATAACTCTGTTTTTTTACTGTGTTTAAACTTTTAATCAAATTTTGAGTTATATGGATGGAAATGTTTCTGCGTACCATGATACCATAAGCGAGGCCTTGGATGCCGACGGTGGCAATGGAAGCGCCGGCGAGCTGAAGGGAACCGAGATGGCCGGTAAACATGATGGTGACGAAGCTGAGCATGTAATTCAGCACAGAGACGACTATTGAGGCTCCAGAGAGCGTCCAAAGAAGCTTCGACTCCCAAACAGCCAGCCTTAACCACCACCGTAGCCTCACTGTTGATCCATCACTGCGGAGGAACTCTTCTATTTCCGCTGAAGACCGTTCCGCTATCTGCGAATCGGAGTGGAGCCGTCTCAATAACGGCTCGTATGTCTCTGCGGAGCTCATGGTGAGCTTACTTAGTTCGTCCTTAATTTTTTTTCTTTCTGTGTTGTTGTGTCTTATAGACCGGGCGTGTTTATATATTACGACTGTTTGTTTTGGTTATGCTGACTTACTGAGGGTTCGAGTCGTTGACCTAAATGGAAATGATGGTTTGGTTCTTTTATGACTGTTTGGTCTGATTTTTGAGTGTATAGTGTAACAACCATTCTCTTGCTAGTTATCATTCATGGACTAAAGATTCTACCCGATCAGTTTGTTATTTGTTTAAATCTTTATCAGTTCCTTAATTATATTTAAAACGTTAGGTGAAACTGTGAAAGTGTAACTTATTTGACTTTTAATTGAAACCCAAACAAATCAATCAAATCAAATGATAGACTTTAGATCTCTCTGTAACTGGATATTTCTTTGAGTGATATATGAAAACGGATTTACAAGTTGTAATCTAGATCTCATCACGATCTAGACGAAGACCTCATAACGATCTTCTCAGAGCTCATCTCGCTCATCAATTACAACTCAATAAATCCACACCCTCTAAAAGATAAAGAGGAAACTATTTATATCTCTTCTCTCGCGACTTCACTCTCTAACGTCCATAACGGCAAAGTCTCCCTCTGACTCAGAGTCTTCACTCTCCACCAATAGTTTGTCCAGCTCAGCCGTTGACCCTTCCAGCTCATCATTACGCTCAACGACTTCTTCTTTAGCTCCTTCTTGAACAAACACACTTTTCTTCTTCCTGTAGTATGCTTGTTGGAGCTTATCATCAAACCAAAAAAATTTGTTGAATGACACCGAACCGAACGAAATATTAGCTCCAATTGGTAACGTTTCTACCAGATCGAGAAACTAAAATCATACGGACTGGAGTCAAGAGTAACTAGCCATCTAAGTATACCTAATGTTCGTCAACGAACGTGAATAGACCCAACGGCTAGTCTCAGCCTGCCATGTACCTCCAATTTACCATTATGTGCTCCTTTCGACCCTAAAAAAGATATTAATAATAATGAGCTTTTTGAGAAGAAGAAAGAAAAGCTTTTGAGAAGTATGTCCCACCAAATGTCGACCAGGCCCATTTACGGTTCTGCTCCGGAGGCCCATTCCTAATCATCGAAATAAATCACAGAACAATAAGAAAGAAAAAAAGGACAAAAAAAAAAAACTTATTTGCGTTTGATGAACTGTCCCTGACGTAAGATGAAATCAATGAGTTGTCTATTAGGTCGGATGACCCCACCAAATTCAGAAGATTACTCATTATTTTAACCATTATTATAAGTGTTTTATTTTCTAATAATATAAAGTTTATTACTCCTTTTAGAAAAGTTTCCCAGCATATCAAAAGTTAATACATTATACTCCTTTTAGTTACTGAGTACTACAAAGATAGTATTGTTTTTGTTATAAACTTATGATAAATATCAATTGATACTTTATCTAATTATATAATTATTTAATGAAAATGTATTTTTGTTCACAATTTCATTCTACATATGCATGGAAAATAATGGAATTTGAATTTGTAATTAGGATATCATAAGTTTAAAGATAATGACCAAAGAAATAAAAATATGATACCAAAGATAATTCTTCAAATCTAAAGTAATTCATTCTAATTATATCACTGAATAAATTTTGCAATTATTTTCCTCTTACAACATTTATCTTCAGCATATATATATTTACATAACATTATGTATCTATCAGTCTATATAAACCCATATAATCCTTTTATTTACGACACACAAAAAAAAAAAAAAAAAAAAAAAAAAACGTCCATCGACCGTAACTAGTAGGGCGTGAAGAAAAGAGGTGACTAGGTCCAGGCAAGTCTGGGTTATATTGTGTCTCACGTGTTTTTTCACTTATTACCCACGCGCGTGCGACAATTACCAGACCCAACGAACCATTCATAAAACCCTAGACCTTCTTCTTACACCCCTCTCTCTCTCTTTCTCTCTTTCTCTCTCCCCGTCTTCTTCCTGATTTTGACTCTCGTCTTTTTGATTTCTACCGGAGAGACCTCCGGACGACTTTAAATTCGTGACCTCCCGATTGCTTTTCCGATAGTCTGTTTGTGAATTTCCGATTTGAGCAGATGGATCTGCCTAGCCTTGCCGTAATCATTGGCGCGGCTGCTTGCAGTCCCAATCCCAACGAGCGTAAAGCTGCTGAGCAGAGTCTTGATCAGGTAAACTGAGTTTCCTTCTTCTTAGTCTTTCCGTCGTCTGCTTACTTCGTTTTTCTTTTGAATTATTTTTTTCAATGGAGAATTAAGCTTATCCGAACTCGGAGTATGAATGTATTTTTCTTATATATAAGATTGACTTTATTAGACTGTGGTCAACAGTTTTCTGTAGGAAGATAGAGCAATCGGTTATACATATGCTATATGGTTTTAATTCTGCTTGGGAAATCGATTTTGCAGTTTCAGCACACTCCGCAGCATTTGATAAGGGTGTTGCAAATAATTGTTGATGGTGGCTGTGACCCTGCTATACGCCAAGCTGCTAGTATCCATTTCAAGAATTTCATCGCTAAGCACTGGGAACCTCACTCTGGTACTTGTTTTTTTATTCTTTTAATCAAATGTCGTTTCATGTTAATGTTAATGGCTCTTGCTTGAATCGAGTCTTGTTAGCCATTCCTAGTATTAAATTGTTTTTTTCGTTATGCAGGTGATCAAAACAAAATCTTGCCAAGTGATAAGAATGTTGTCAGGGAACAGATTCTTTTATATGTCTCTCAACTTCCCCAAATTTTGAGGTAGCAGCTATTGTACACCTTGCAGCACTCGTTAAGACAATTCCCTTATTTTTCAACAGTCGACCGTTGTGCTTAAGCTGTGTCTGTGCTATGTAGAGTGCAGTGGCTTGATTTACTTGTGCATATAAGTACATGATGTGAAAGGTTGATTTCTCCTTATTTGAGCTCGTTATTGGTGTGTATGATGCAGAGTTCAGATGGGAGAGTGCCTGAAGACCATAATTTACGCTGACTATCCTGAGCAATGGTCCCTTCTCCTGGACTGGGTGAAGCATAACTTGCAAGACCAACAAGTTTATGGAGCGTTATTTGTGTTGCGGATTCTATCTTCAAAATACGAGTTAGTCTGCTTTATGAAATGTTGCTTATATTATGAATCTGGTTGTCCCAAAATGACATATGCTCAAGGATTGTAGCTTAGGTTTTTCGCTTTTTCCAATTTCTTTTTGTAGGTTTAAGTCAGATGAAGACAGGGCACCCATTTATCGAGTAATTGAGGAGACGTTTCCACACCTTTTGAATATTTTCAATAAGCTTGTGCATGTTGAGAACCCTTCTCTTGAAGTGGCAGACCATATCAAGCTTATATGCAAGATATTCTGGTCATGTATTTATGTAAGTTGTACATCTTATGTGAATGATTCTGAATCATTCTTCAATGCTCCCTCCCTGGCTTCAAATGGAATAAATATTTCTTTTTGCAACGAGTTATTGACATTAGGTGGTCTGTTTTGAAGTTTTTTTATATATCTCTTTCATCCTTGTTCTATACAGCTAGAGCTTCCGAGACCATTGTTTGATCCAAACTTTTTTAATGCTTGGATGACTCTGTTCCTAAACATTTTGGAACGTCCTGTTCCCATAGAAGGTCAGCCTGAAGACCCCGAGCTTAGAAAATCATGGGGATGGTGGAAGGCCAAGAAGTGGGTTGCTCACATTTTGAACAGGCTGTACACTAGGTATGGAGGATTATGAAAATTTATGTATTAACTTGCGACCTTGTCATTTTTCTTCGTTTGCCTTTAAATTACAGTTTAAAAATCCTGTAATAGGTTCGGAGATCTGAAACTTCAGAATCCAGAAAACAAAGCCTTCGCCCAAATGTTTCAGACGAACTATGCAGCCAAGATATTGGAGTGTCACCTGAAATTGTTGAATGCCATTCGTATTGGTGGATATCTTCCTGATAGGGTCATCAACCTAATTCTTCAATATCTAAGCAACAGGTTGGATATTAACTAAGATTTTTATAGTTGCAATTTCATTTGTTCCTTGAAAATGATATAAGCTTCATCTGTATCTGGATTCCTTTATCATGCTTGGGGTACCAGAACATCTTATGCGCTTCTTGTATCTCTGCAGTATCTCGAAGAATAGCATGTACAATCTACTGCAGCCCCACCTTAATGTTCTACTGTTCGAGATAGTTTTCCCACTAATGTGCTTCAGTGATAATGATCAAATGCTTTGGGAGGAAGACCCGCATGAGTATGTAAGGAAGGGTTATGGTATGTTCTTGAAGTCTTCCTTGTCTTGTATGGACAACCCTAAAACATGCCTTTTTTTAATAACACCATTACCTATTCTCTACAGATATAATTGAAGATTTATACAGTCCCAGGACTGCATCTATGGACTTTGTGACTGAGCTAGTCAGAAAGCGTGGAAAAGACAACTTCCCAAAATTTATACAGTTCATCGTGGGCATTTTTAAGAGGTACCTTGAAACTTTATTTACAAAAGATCGAAAAAGGTATTATATAAAATGATAATAATTACTTTTTGTATTGTTTTAGATATGATGAAGCACCTTTAGAACAGAAGCCCTATCGCGAAAAGGATGGTGCTCTGCTTGCTGTTGGGACACTTTGTGATAAACTGAGGCAAAATGAGCCCTACAAATCTGAGCTGGAGAATATGTTAGTGCAGCATGTTTTTCCTGAATTCAGCAGCCCAGCTGGTCATCTTAGAGCTAAGGTTTTAGTGACTGCTTTTGGCTGTATAAGCCCCCTTTTCATTCGTTTCTGTTATGCAAATCATACTTCTGTTCATTATCATCTATGCACGTGTTTGAAGATGGTGCAAATATCTACCATTCCTGGTCAATTAATTATCTGATGTTTACATTTTATCCATCTCCATCAAATGCTTGAATTTCTCTTCTACTACTATGTGACTTAAGTTCATATTCTTGCCTGCTTAGATATTGCAGTGACTGGAGTTTTTGTTCATCATTATCTTTCTGGGGTTGCTTTGAACGCAACCTGTGTTTGTTAAACAATGTTGCACCATCCATATTGCTTTCAATGGATACCATAACTTCTCAAGCTTATTTCTCAACGTTTCATCTTCTGTGTAGGCTGCATGGGTTGCAGGGCAGTACGCCCACATAAATTTCTCAGACCAGAACAATTTTTCCAAAGCATTGCATTGTGTTATTTCTGGAATGCGAGATCCAGAACTTCCTGTTCGGGTGGATTCAGTTTTTGCTTTGCGTTCATTCATTGAAGCCTGCAAAAGTAAGTATTGGCACCACCAAAACATATGTGTCTTTCTCTTAAGATTTCCCTGCCATCTTCCATATTCTGATCTATTGCACTTAGCACGAATTAGTATACATTCAACTAAAGTTTTATACCCTGCAGATTTAGATGAGATCCGTCCACTTCTGCCTCAACTTCTTAACGGTACGCTTTTCTTATTGTTTTGCTGGTAGTTATACTTAGTTCCAGTTTTACTCATTTTAAAGCTAAAACCGAACATAATGTCAATCAACTGAACTAATCGGTATGGACTTGTGCTATGCAGAATTTTTCAAGCTAATGAATGAAGTTGAAAACGAAGACCTTGCTTTTACTTTAGAGACTATTGTGTATAAGTTTGGAGAGGAGATTTCTCCTTATGCTTTGGGTTTATGCCAGAATCTGGTAAGATACTATTCTGCTGTGTCCTCATTTTGAGTGTTATTTTGCTTATAGCACTATTATACCCTATTCTTGTTTATAAATTCCAGGCCAGTGCATTCTGGAGGTGTATCGACACTGACAACGGTGATGATGAAACTGATGATTCTGGTGCATTGGCAGCAGTGGGATGTCTCCGTGCCATCAGTACAATACTTGAATCGATCAGTAGTCTCCCGCATCTCTATGGTCAGATTGAACCACAGTTGCTGCCAATAATGCGTAAAATGTTGACAACTGATGGTCAAGGTATGCATAATGTTATAAAGACTCCATATAATTGGAGTTATTAGTTACTATTTCTTGGGGTTCTTTTGAATGTGGTAATATTAAATGGATTGGGATTTATGTAATTTGTGGATCTTGATCTGAACACGGTTATTCATTCATATATTATGTATGGCCAGATGTGTTTGAAGAGGTTTTGGAGATCGTCTCCTATATTACTACTTTTTCACCTACAATATCATTGGACATGTGGAGTTTATGGCCTTTGATGATGGAAGCACTCAAGGATTGGGCTATTGACTTCTTCCCAAGTATGCAGCTTCTTTCCTTCTGTGTCTTTTTTTTTTTTTTTTTTTCATAAAATTTCATTCAGTTTTCTCATATACTTTCCTTTTTGATTGATCTTTTGAATATCATATCAGATATATTGGTTCCTCTGCACAACTACATATCCAGGGGGACTGAACATTATCTCACTTGCAAGGAACCAGATTACCAGCAAAGTCTTTGGAGTGTGATCTCTGGGGTAAGCTCACTATCTGATAGTTACTCATAGAAATAAAACAAAAGATGGTGTCGTCCTTTTTCCCTCCCAAAAGGACTCATACGGATATGGATTGATTTGTTAATTCTTTCTCATGGCAGCTTTTGGCGGATAAAAATATTGATGACAGTGATATTGAGCCAGCTCCTAAGCTAATAGGGATCGTGCTTCAGACTTGTAAGGGCCAGGTGGATCATTGTGTGGAGCCTTACCTGAGAATCACATTAGATCGGCTACGAGGTGCTGAGAAATCTTCCTTCAGATGTCTTCTGATTGAAGTGGTAAGCAAAGTAGACTGCCGTTAAACTGTGCTTCATATAGTTAATTTCTCCTATTCCTTATTGGCAACAATCGCTGAATGTGTTGCTCTGATACCCTTCGGCAGGTTGCAAATGCCTTTTACTACAATGCCCCTTTGACACTTGGCATACTGCAAGGCATTGGTATCACAACAGAAATTTTGACTCTTTGGCTCCATATGCTTCAAGAAAAGAAGAAGAAGAGTGGTGTACATGCTAACTTCAAGAGGTGGGTGAATCTAATCTTTGTAACCTTGATCTCTCTATCTTCACCCTCACATTTCTTTCAAGATAATAATCTTTCAATGCTTCACATGCAGAGAACATGATAAGAAAGTCTGCATCTTGGGGTTGACATCACTTCTCAATCTTCCTGCTGATCTATTACCCGGAGAGGTCTTGCCACCTGTATTCAGGGCTATTCTCGAGCTTTTAGTGGCATACAAGGATCAACTTGCTGGTCAGTGCCTTTCACCGTCTCTAATTTTTCATATAACAGACCCTCACCACTAATATTCCTGTGTGAACATGTACGCAGAAGCTGCAAAGGCAGAAGAGGAAGAAGAAGATGAAGATGAAGATGAAGATGACGACAACATGGATGAGTTTCAGACAGATGATGAAGATGATGAAGGAGATGAAACTGATGCAAGTACACTCCGTAAGTTAGCAGCACAGGTCTGTCTTCTTAACCCCTAAAATCTAAAAACCTCTCAAGTGATGATATCTTTAAAAGGGTATCAATGTCTTTGTATTAGCAGTAGCTCACTGAGGTCGCTTCCTTTGTGCATTATCTTTAGGCTAAGGACTTCCGCTCTTACAGCGATGATGATGAGTTTTCGGACGATGATTTTAGCGACGATGAGGAATTAGACTCTCCAATTGATGAAGTGGATCCATTCATACTCTTCATGGATGCAGTCGCAGGTACAACAAAGTTTGATATATAATGTATTTGTCATGTATGACCTATACACAGTACTATCAGCTAATTTTTTCTTTTTTTCTTCTTAATAGTAATGCAAGCATCGGACTCGCTCAGGTTCCAAAGCCTTACGCAGACACTAGGCCCGCACTACGAAGGACTAGCAAACAATATCGCTCAACACACCGAGCAGAGAAGAGCCGAGATTCTAAAGGAGAAGCAATCATCTACAGCAGTTGCTTCCTGATTTCTCCATGGCTCAGTCCTTGAAAAGAAAGCCAATCCATGCTCTCTCACTCTATATCCATTTGGCTGCATTTTTTCCATAAGCCTTTTTATCCTTAAAAGGAAATAGAAAAGACTTCTCGAGGTGAGTCTGGTCGACTCTCATTGCTCATCATGTCTCAGAGAGACCAACTCTCTGCCATCTCCAGTTTTGCATTTCATCATCATCATTTTTTTTCGTTTTTGGTTTTAGTACATTCAAAAGACAAAACCCATTTCGGGTTCCTTTTTTTTGTTTCTGTCAGATAGAACATGATAAACCCTCCGGAGGATTTTTATGTTCTCCGATTGGGATTGGAGGCTTATATTGAAAAAAGCACATAGTCTTATTTGTTGTTTGTTTATCATTAATGGTTGTCACATTTCCTTAGCTAAACTGTTTGTTTGATTTGGATCGTTCTGTAGAGTCTGTGTTCGTTCTCAGTCGTCGCCAGTTAAGCTGTGTCCATAATTTTACCTTTAAGTCGACTCGATTGTAATAAACGGTCATTTTATATAATAATTAAATTCAAAAGTGAAATAACAACCACCTTCAGTTTTTTTAGGAAAGATGGTCTCTCTTTGATATGCTAAAAGATAATGTGGGCCGACTACGTTAATCTTGTAAAGTCGACTTCCTCATTATGTTATATACATAAAATGAAACTAAAAAAAGGTTATTAGTGCTCGAATCAAAACATCAGTATTATCGACTATGATTACAATTTTGAGTATTCTTTCAATCTTTTCCCTCAATTTGTATTACTCCCTCTGTTCCTTAATATTTGATGTTTTAGGAAAATGTATCTGCAATTATTTGGATGTATCTGGATGTATCCAAATAATTGCAGATACATTTTCCTAAAAAATCAAATATTAAGGAACAGAGGTAGTATTATTTTTTTTCGTTCTCTTCGTCAACTTGTGTTATCATTAGATTAGTGCATCGAATTCAGTGTTAGCAAAACCGATGGTAGTTTAAGGAAGAAAAATGACTAAAATCTTTAAACATCAGAAACTACTTTTAAACAAAAGAACTACTTGTATTTAAAACCAAAAAAAAAAAAACTACTTGTATTTGTAGGCGATAATAACTGAGAGACATGTATGACAATGTTGTGATAAAAGAACAGCGTGGTTACCGCCATTAGACCCATTATTACCAACACTAAGTAAACGACTCCATCGATCACAAATGGCAAGAAAATGTATAACAGTTTTTTTTTTATATATATTTACATGATTTAGTTAGGAATTTTTTTTGTCGGCAATTAGAACTTTAATTTTTCAACCATAAGAATATAGAGGATTTTGTTTTTGTTTTTGTTTTTTTTTTTTGTTTTTTTTTGGGTAATCAAATAGCTATTTTTGAGAATTCTCTACATACCTTAAATTTATACTTTGTTTTATATAGAAACTAGTAGCCGACCCGCACAGTAGCGCAGAGTTATGTTTTTATATTTTCAGTTTAGTTTAGTTTTGTTATCCGATCCAATCAATTAATAGATTCGATTTCTGATTTGACTGCGCGGGGTTACATTTATATATTTTCAGTTTAGTTTAGTTTTGTTACCCGATCCGATCAATTACCATATTCAATTTCTGATTTGACTGTGCGGGGTTATGTTTTTATCTTTTCAGATTAGTTTTGTTTTGATACCCGACCCGATCAATTAACAGATTTAGTTTCTGATTTGACTGAACCATTTTTCAGTTTGTTTTAAGTTTTTGACCCGATCAATTAATAGATTCGATTTCTGGTTTGACTAAACCATTCGTCGGTTTGTTTTAATTTATTATTCTTGTATCCAAACAGTTTTTCTCTCTTATTTTTGTATCAAAACAATTTTTTTCTTTTATTTTTTGTATCAAAACAATTTTTTTCTATTATTTTTGTATCCAAACATTATAATGTATTTCTCAATTACTCCATATTTTCCTATGTTTGATGTTTTAGATTTTTATTTTGTTCCTTAATATATAATGTTTTAGAGAGTTTAAGGTACTTTTTGTTAATTAATTATACAAACTACAAATTTCAAGAACTATTAAATACAAATATTTGAATTATCACTATTTATTAAAAAGTAACTGGTATGAAAGTAATACTGCATTAATAGCTTAATAATAAAAGTTTATTAATCTATGTAAAAACACTAGAACATCATATATAAAGGAACAAAGTGAGTAATATTATAATTATAATAAAGATACATTTCCTCCTTTGGTTATATAGGTTTCCTTCGCAATAAGTATCGTATGGTATATATGGGTTTCGCTTTTTTTTCTCTGTTTTTATGCCGGTAACTAGAAATTTTGAGGATTTGATTAGCTTATTCTGTTTTCCTTTATTAATATTGAAATGTCTACAAAATTATGGAGTACTGACTTTTCTTTTCTCTTAACGAATTATAACAAAAGCGTTAGGTGCCAATGACACTTCTAAACCTTTCATT
Organism: Erythrophleum ivorense; assembly: GCA_026724425.1. Classification (NCBI taxonomy): domain Eukaryota; kingdom Viridiplantae; phylum Streptophyta; class Magnoliopsida; order Fabales; family Fabaceae; genus Erythrophleum; species Erythrophleum ivorense. Next base: position 1,772,060 of record JAIUCV010000102.1, read on the forward strand.
TTCGTGCTTTTTTGCAAACGTGTTAAATCAATCAATTTCAATCCCTGTATCGAATTCATTAGTCTGCATTAGTTTCTACAGCTTTTTTCTAATTTATTATTTTGATAACTAAACTTCAACTTTACAATCGAAAATAATTCGAAGAGACCGACAGACTTGTTATTATTACGAGGTTAATAGATAAAGAATATTCGACCTGTTCCATGGTAATTATTGTAACATTTTTCAGTTAACTCAATTGGTTTACACACTTTACAGAAATTTGGATTGGTTTATTAAGATTGAATGTGCGTATGACGCCATGTTTGAGTCGAGTTGGATTGATTAATCAAACATATTTTCTACACCAGCAGACAGCATTTAAACCAATATGAGACCGAAGTGCTCATAACACAAAAACCGAAACCCTATTCCGAACTATCAGAGTTAGGAAGTCTGCCCTAACAATTCAAACTTCTGCTTTCAAGATATTGACTCTTTCGTCGCTTGAGATTTACGTAACTTTTAACAAAAGCTGGCTAATCCTCCGGGTGCAAAATCATACGGCTATATCAATTGAATACGTGATGAAATGATAACAAAATCGATTATTGATAGTACAGCTATCAAAAAGATTAATCCTATATCAGTTTACAGTGACATCAAAACCATGCTAATCATTTTCTTTTATCATAATATTCATAGCCCGTACAAGAACACGGTTTTTATTATTTTGTTACTATGCGAAATTAATATTATTACGACAGTCTGAATGTGAGCCTGAGATGCTAATTAAGGAACCACGTTAAATCTAAAACCAATTGACCAATGATTTTCGGCTGTTTATTTTTTATAACTATACGAGCAACTTATAAAAATTAGTTCAACAGTTGCTAATTAAAAAAGAGCAAGGATAATAGTAATTAACATTCCATCAAAATACTGATAGACTATCCTTTTCGTTATCTTTGGCCTTTTTGGCGAAAAGCTTATGGATTGTAAGCTGTCGATTGATTTCTCACAGTCCCACAATCGGAAATTGTATAGTTAGTTCTTCTAATATATATTATAATCTCGTCTTATCCTTTCTAACCACAAATATGTTAGATATTATATATATAAATATATATATTTGTTTTGATAGTACGTTAAATTTTGTGAGATAACTTCCAACTTGAAACTAACTGATAATGAGTAGTGTTGTTCATATACTTTTTATATTAGTGTTGAATCATCGCAACTTTGAAGGTGAGATGTTCTAACATGTGTGTTTCGAGATAATGGGATTCTTTGGCTCATTCATCTCGAATCAGGTTTTTATGTTTGGATCGTCTATATATAGACTGCTTGAACTTTATAAGATTATAACATTATAATAGATCATTAACTTTATTGAGATTCTATTTTCGTACAAAATCCTTATATATTATCATTAATTCTTAATCAGGGAAGATTTATGTTGAATGTGAATATCTTGAGTGGGATTAACTATTAAAACGGAATTCATGTGTAGAATGTTTATTCATGAATACTAAATGAGGGACGTAAACTGGAGGTATAGTATTTGTGTGTGTGTGTTTCTTTTTTCTTTCTAACTATTGACTTATAGAAAGTATTAAGACTGGTTTAGTGGAGGTGAAGTCAACAAGTAGCTCCAAAACCAGTCAATTCCTTGGCTTTGTTATACAACCATCGTCTTAATAATGGGTCCCTTTTGATGTTTCAATGTAACCCTCACTTTATTGTGCGATTCAAATATTTATATATATATATATATATATATATATATATATATATATATACATTAAACAATATTGTATTCAAGTCCTAAGAAATATCGTTCTATGGTTTAATCTAGAAACAAAATGAGTTATTTGTTTGATCGTTCAGACCATATACGACCAAAATATTTGGATATATGACGCTCATACTTTGTATGAATTACAGAAGGACCCAAAACAGTTCACAACTTTTACACATATATACGCCATGACTCATGGGTTATACAAGTGTAGGTGCATTATTAACTCGTTCCTACGGTTTTGCTTAATGCTAGCTAGGATTTTCCAGAACGATATTGAGTTTAGTCTTGAATTTTATGGACTAAAGTTGCGATATCGTGATCAATATAAGAATAATTAGAATGATTTGACTACTGTAAGAAAATGATTTGAATAAATCGATGATAGAGCATTGATCGACATGTCGAGTCTTTTGTGGCATGCATGTTTTCCAGCTCATATTTCAACTCAGAGACAAAGACATCTTCATGGCCCAAGTTGTATAGACTTCTTAGTTTGGCTAATCTTCCTTGTCTATTTATTTTTTCTTTTGTATTTACGTGTGTGTCTATATTTCAAACGGAATATTTTTTTAATTTTTTTCCAAATAATAAATATGACCGGAATATGTTTTCTTTATTCTGCCATGCATGATAGATAGAAGGAAATAAATCTCCTATTATTTTGGTAGTACTAACAATTTAAGGAATGAAATTGATATTGGCCACCTTTGCCAACCGACCCACTATGTTCCGTCCGTTTTACGTTACTTCGAATTTTCTTTAGTTTGTCATAGTTCTGTCTCCGTGCAAACTATTAAAGCATTTTTTTCAAAAGTAAGCATTTCAAACATTGCCTAAAGAATAAAAGGCTTTGAGCAATTTTTTCAAAACCAATAATTCGACTCTAATATAGCATACAAAAAATGCAATCAGCCTCTGTTATTACTCTTCACATAGTAGTAACAATTTATAGGAATGTAAGAACTTTAACTTAAAGGTATATTACAACCAAGTGGTGGTGGTCTAGTGGTTTCCACTTGATCGAAGAGTTGCCATGTTGATCTAGGCCAGGGATCGATTGACTGTAAGCATGAAATTATTAGATTTATCCCATTGCTTTCGGTTTATTTGAAAACCCTCAGAAATGGTTTATCCGTGGGTTGCACCTTCCCCATAGAATTATATATAAAAAAAAAGAATCATTTATTAAACATCTATGAAATATCTATAAAAATTTGCCCTACCATCGGAAAAATATGCAATTGTTTTGGGACTCTTTTATTCAACCCAATCTTTTATTTTAGAGATCCCTTTATTTTATGAGTGTTTTGGAAATTTAATCTATTGCCATTGTAAATTTTCGCCATAATTTTTTTTTCCCTTTTCTTTTTCATCACTCTAGGCTAGATATATGATACTCCTTTAACGTATATTTCTCTATTCGATCGTTACTATTGTATGATGGACAAAATATCCCTTTATCAAAAAACCAAGTAAGATGGACAAAACCCTAAACCATACATTTTACTGTGAATTAAGTTCTTTGACGCGATTTCTAAACTAATCATGTTAGTTATAAACTTATAATTATTATACAAATTCTCTTTGGATAACTGAAATTTAGTTGCGGCTTTAATTTGTTCCCGGCGGGTCCAAGTAGCAGTGACGACGATGAGTGACGTGCGTCGCGCCATTAAATATTCTAATATCTAAGAGGGCTTCGACAAAAGATATCGATCTCATTAATTCTAAATTTATTGGCCATGTGCGTTAGCCGTTAGGTGGAATCATTTATCCATGCAGATATCATGCAATATTTTTCTTAATTTTCTCAATAAATGATAGGCGACTAAAACTATTTCTTGCATTAGCAATACAACATGTCGTTAATTTCAGCAGAATTTTTTTTTTTTTTTTTGTTCATTTGGTAATACAAAGTTATATATGTCGTGAGTCTCGTGAGTGACTTGACGAGTCGTGACGCAACGAAAATAGAAATGAAAATGACATATTAGGTTTTAGATGTCATATATTATGTTTACTTTTAAATAAACTCACAAGTCAATATATTTTTTGTAAAGCAGTTATTTGTAGTTTGTCATGAACAACAGAATGAGATAATGAATCAATGTAAACCAATAAATGTTAGCAGAAGCGTGCTTACCATGTAATAAAAATAAAAAGTGCATTTGCATTGGAGCTCAAACTAATTAAAAATGCAAAGGCCCCAAAATTACATAGTATATTGGTTTAAACAAATAATATTTCTTAATTTACATCACAAATTGGACTTTTTGGATATGAATTTTTTTTCCTTCTTAGTTAGGCTTTTTAAGAAAGAAAATCAAGGAACTTTTGTGGATTTATTATATTTTTTTAGACTCATTTAGATTTTACAATGAAAAAAAAATATCTCAAATTAAATATTGGTTCACTGTTCATTTTTATTATAAAATGATTTTGCATTTTTATCTACTATTTTATTTTAATTTTCAAAAGGCTCCTTATTTTTAAAAATTTGCCCTAAACCCCTTTTAGCCTGAGCACGACATTGAATGTTAAGAAACAAAACAAATCAACCTTTCAAAAAGCCTTCAATTATTAGCAGACAGGAAGGGAATGGTGCTGTCTTATATGCAAAAAATGTTCACAATTGGATTTATTCTTTTATAGGTTTATGTAAAATTTCTATTTTGATACACATTTAGATTGTACCGTATTCAAACTATAAATAAAACCTAAACAGTTTAAGCAATCGAGTTACTTAAATATATAAATTCTAAATTTATAAAAGTAATTATTTTATTTTTTTCCCTCTACAACTCGTTCACAAATAAAACCATAGACACCAATACGAACCCTATAAACCAGTAACTTACAAACTCTTATCATATGTACTATTCTCAATAAACGAAAAAGACTGATGCTTTGAAACTTTAAACCACAATTAAAGTAAATCATACATCAACATATTAGATTCACTCTTTTTGCCTTGCATAACTCTCATTACAAACAATTTTTTAATCAAAAAATAATTATTTTAAGAATAGAACAAACATTATCAGCAACATGTGTGTATATTATATATATAGACAATAATCTAACGATCGTTTTAAATAAATTTCTCATTTACGTTTTCTTAGAAATGTAACAGAAATATTTATTTAAAGACATAATTTAAGAAATGTTGTCCACATATACTTTGGCTCATTACCTCCTTTTTTGGTTAATTTATCGAATAGTTTCCACTCATAGTTCTTCTAAGCCATCATATATCAATACGGGATAATATATTAAAAAGTTGCTAACCAACCGTTGGAACTTGAATTTATCAAACTGGTCCCCCTCCTCTTCAAAAGACTCTTTGTACACCTAGTACTCGTTTGTTATGAAACAATGTCTATATATATACATGATGATGTAGCAAGCACATAACACTTCTTCTCTACTAAATTACACAAACTATCAAAGTTGCACATATAAGTCACAACATGGCAACTACATCATCCTTGTTACTAAATCATAAGTTCCGCATCAAACTATTGTTCTTCCTGATTTTAATCCTCTTGTATCTTAATACTTTAGTGTTTGCCAATTCATCAAACTCAAAATTCACAAAATTCACAAGACACCCAAACTCCGAGTCATCATCAAGAAGGACCAAACACTCAACTTCTTCTAACGATGGGTTTCTTAATTCGGTCCAACGCAGCTTGGACCACGCTCTCTTAGCTCACTCACTCGCCTTCAGTCTCACGCTTTCGCATCGTACCGCTCAAACCCTCATGCTGGATCCTATGAACGACTGTCTTGAGCTGCTTGACGACACACTTGACATGTTGTCACGTATCGTCATCAAGCGTGAAGATCACGTCAACGATGATGTCCACACGTGGTTGAGCGCCGCGTTGACTAATCAAGAGACTTGTAAGCAAAGCCTCAGTGAGAAATCTAGCTTCAATAAAGGTGGGATCACGATGGATTCCGTCGCAAGAAACCTTACCGGTTTACTGACCACTTCACTAGACATGTTCGTGTCCTCTAAGCGAAAACGTTCTTCTTCTTCGTCTGGTGTAATTGGTGGCCGGAAACTGTTGTCGGATCAAGATTTTCCGACGTGGGTTTCCTCGTTGGACCGGAAGCTTCTAGAAGCTTCGGTGATGGAGCTGAGACCTCACGCGGTGGTGGCTGCCGACGGAAGCGGGACTCACAGAAGCGTAGCAGAAGCGTTGGCGTCTTTAGCGGAGGGGAGTGGCAGAAGCGTGATTCATTTAACAGCCGGAACCTATAAAGAGAATCTCAACATTCCGACCAAACAGAAGAACGTTATGTTGGTTGGTGACGGAAAGGGCAGAACAGTTATTGTCGGTAGCAAAAGTAACAGAGGCGGCTATAATACTTACCAAACCGCTACTGTCGGTGAGATTTTAATTAAAATTTAATCATAAACTAAGCAATCATTTAATTTACTAATTTGTTTTATATGTTGTGTCCTCTTGGTATAGGCTGTTTATCTATTTTTAGTTAAATTTGAACTGTCCTGCATCAAGTAATAATGTTTAAAACTTTAGAAGATGTATGTACATTTGAACTTTTTTTTCTTATGTCGTATTTAATTTATCTCATTAGAATATTTACTATATTCCAAATTTATTTTGTCAAAATATTATTACTATCTTCAAAAAAATTTATGTTAATATAATGTTTATTTTCTAACCTTTAATTTAACTGTTACTAACTTTAGCTTTTTGTTGTTGAAAGCCGCCATGGGAGACGGATTTATAGCTCGGGACATAACGTTTGTGAACAGCGCGGGACCAAACTCAGAGCAAGCGGTAGCATTACGGGTCGGGTCAGACAGATCCGTGGTATACCGATGCTCAATCGATGGGTACCAAGACACACTCTACACTCTCTCCAAACGCCAATTCTATCGAGAAACCGACATTTACGGCACCGTAGATTTCATCTTCGGAAACGCAGCCGTCGTTCTCCAAAGCTGCAACATCGCATCCCGAAAAGGCTCCTCGGATCAGAACTACGTGACGGCGCAAGGACGCACCGACCCGAACCAGAATACCGGAATTTCGATCCACAATTGTAGAATCACCGGTTCGACCAGGACTTACTTGGGCCGACCATGGAAGCAGTATTCGAGGACCGTTGTGATGCAATCATTTTTGGACGGTTCGATTCATCCGTCGGGTTGGTTTGCTTGGTCGGGTAGTTCGGCTTTGAAGACTCTGTTTTACGGAGAATTTGGGAATTCGGGTCCCGGGTCATCTGTTTCGGGTCGGGTTAATTGGGCCGGATATCACTCGGCGTTGACGTTGACTGAAGCTCAAGGGTTTACCGTTTCGGGTTTCATTAGCGGGAACTCGTGGTTGCCGTCAACAGGTGTGCTTTTCGAATCTGGCCTTTTGTAAATTTATGTGTGTTTTTATTCTCAGTCATCTTCTGCTTTAAACTGATTATTATTAACTAATCAATGGTTAGGTCAAAAAATTGTAATTTATATACTTGTGTATTACGTTACCCGTTTTATGTTTAGCTTGATACTCTTATATTTGTAATTGTAAAATAAATTTGTGGAATGATAATGACGTGGAAACATGTTTCTGTTCTAGTTAATATCGTTTTGTTTTAGGCTTCACATGTTTTAGTTTGTTTACATTTCTATTTTTTCTCTAACTTCCAGTTTTTAGTAAGATAAATTTGAGCATTGTGACATGTACCGATCTACGTTCTGTTTGGCCATTTCTAATGATTCTTTATGAAAAAAGCTATGAGTCTCTTCTAAAACAAATTCAGAATTCTTGGTTAAGACGAAAATAAAATAAAAAGAATTCAATTTATTCTCAAGATAGATTTTGGATTTTTTTTTTTTGAAAAACATGGTTTCGAATTATACGTCTTGACCACGCTATAAGTTTTAACTTTCGATCAAAATAAATAATTAAAAATGAGGAAAACTAACAGAGAGGAAGGAAGAAAAAAAATGTATTAACTTTTAAATACCATCTCTTTAGTCTTTATGAAGAAGATAATGAAGCAAAATATGGGAAGCAAACTTCTCTGACGAAAAACAGAAATTACTTGTATCATTTTGTTGACAAAACTACGAGCTAGGTTCCCTGTTTTGAAGACTCTTAATCAGCGAGTGAGCCATCAGGAAATTGACATGACTTGTATAAAGCTCGTCGTAGAGTTTGATCCTCTCATAAGCACGTTCAAAATCTTTACGGACTTTGAGCTCTGTAGGACCATTGTCTCTAGCATATATCTCCGTCTCAGTCAAAGACGGGAAAGACTTCAAGAAATGCTCTATCATCTCTAGCTCTCTATTCGTTCCTCTAAACTCTTTGATCTCTAACTTCTTCACCGGACAAGATCTTAGCGAGCGGCCTTTGTCCTCCCGAGATATGCAGTCGCATGCATCCCCGCATTTATCTGTCTTGCAGTGCAAGATACCCTGAAAGCAGAAAAGGAAACAATCAGGCACTTACAAAGAATGGTTTCTATCTTTGTTTATGTTTTTGAGGACTAAGAGGTGTGTTTATACATACATCGAATGTTAGATATTCTAAATGCGGACAGTTCCTTAGGAGATACGGCATTCCTTGCCATCCCCGATCAATTTCGCTCCTAATACCTAACACTTTGAGGTTGTTGAACACCGGTATCGACGCAGAGCATAGATCAAGAACCTGATTCAAGACAAACATTACAGAGATTCCAATATTTGCTTCACATATAATATCAAGGGTTGTTTTCCTAATTAACACAAGAAATTTAGAATTGAAACTAACATGAATTTGAATCTCAATCCAAATACTACCAAGAGAACAAAATGGCAACTAACCTCGATAGTGTCACAGAATAAGTAAAGTTGCCGAACATGTTTGATTCCAATAAAGAGCTTCCCCACATTACAAAACCTCTTGAGATAAACATCATCCTCACCATTAATGTTTGGCGCTCTTGCCCGGTCCATCAGTTCATCAGTAAACAGAAGGTCGAGTTCAGCCACAACTACATTTTTCAAGTTAGCTATTGGATAGTCCTCCGCAACAAAATCAGAATAGACAAAGGAAACAAGACTTGGAGTATCAAAAGAAATGCTCTTTGGATGTTGTGTCAAGGAAGAAGTACAACCATAGGAATGAAGAGATAGCGTCTTGAGGCTTGAACTTGACACAGTCACACTGGTATCCAACCACTCAGTAGTGTGCATGTCTAACGTCTCAAGCGCAGGGCAAGCACGAATAAGCATCTCAAACTGATCAGAACGAATCTTCCCGAAGCGGAAAAGGAGACTTTTAAGCATGGGTAAGGAAACACCCAGGACATGCAAATCACGATCAAGTCCATGCCTTACTTTTAGCCTAACCAGTGTCCTACTGACGAAAGTCTCTGGGGGTAGACGGTATCCATCTTTAAACGGAATAGATAGTGTAAGTTCTGAAACACCGCGCCGCAGAGCATTACATATCCAATGATCCATACGATCTGAATCAACACCAGTTCGACACTTTAGGGAGAACTTCTTGAGGGTAGAATCGCCCTGCAAGGCCAAAACCCTATCCACAAACTCCATGAAGATCTCAAGAACTTCTTTCCTTTCCCGCTTACCTTCTTCGTGATGCAAAAGGATATAATCATGTAGATTGAGGTTAGGGACAAATGCAAGCAGATTGCGCCACCTCGTAGAGAGAACAGATGTCAAAGCAGCCTCCTTTGTCGTAAGGAAGGACAAAATATGACAAATAACCTCGTTAGGTAGTTTGCTGAGACGATCCATCTTCTCTGGATGAACTAAATTACAGTAGAGCAATAGATTAAAACATGAATGTTAACAACGCACATATGAAACCACATAAAGAAAAGTCATTTCATGACTAAACTAAAACGACGCCTAAAGAAGAATACAATCAGTAGAATCAGAAGAAAGTGAGTTTAAGTGTCTTTTACCTTTAGGTATGTAGAAAATTATAAGGGGTTTCACAGCGAGAAGAGAGAGAGAAAGAGATTTCTTGGCGAAAGACCGGTGAAACCGTTTGTCAACACAGTCATCCTCCAAAAGAGTAGACGGAGTAACCGAGAATGTGGCTAGCTAACTTTCTCTTCTTGATATTTAAGTCAATCGAAACTGAAGATTCAATTTCATCCTTGACATTTTGGGAGACGGGGACCTGGCTAGATATCTTTCTCTTGTTTTAAAAAAAAAAAATCAATCAAAATGGAAGATACCGTTGTATCCTATACATTTTGGGACCTGGCTAGATTTATTTCTCTTATTGTTGTCTATATCACTTGAAACGTAAGATTCGGTTCTATCCATTACATTTTGAGAGACGGGGGACGTGGCTAGATACCCCTCTCTTGTTGTTTATTAAATCAATTGAAATGGAAGATTCAATTGTATTATTTACATTTTGGGAGACGGTGACGTGGCTACATATCTCTTTCTCGTTATTTAAATAAATCAAAATGGAAGATACAGTTCTATCCTATACATTTTGGGAGACTGGGACGTGGCTAGATTTCTTTCTCTTGTTGTTGTCTATATCAATTGAAACGTAAAATTCAGTTCTATCCATTATATTTTGGGAGAAAGGGGACGTGGCTAGATACCCCTCTCTTATTGTTTCTTAAATCAATTGAAACAAAATATTCAATTGCATTTTTTACATTGTGGGAGACGGTACGTGGCTAGATATCTTTTTCTTCTTATTTAATTAAATTGAAACGTAAGATACAGTCGTATCATTTACATTTTGGGAGATGGGGACGTGGGTAAGATATCTTCTTTGTTGTTATCTAAATAATCAAAACGAAATATTTCGTTACATTTTGGTAAATGAGACGTGGCTAGATATCTCTCTTGTTGTTATTTAAATCAATTGAAATGGAAGATTCCTTTCCATCATTTACATTTTGGGAGATGGGGACGTGGCTAGATATCTTTCTTTGTTGTCAACTAAATCAATCAAAACGGAAGATTCCGTCCAATCATTTACATTTTGGGAGACGTGACGTAGCTAGATATCTCTCTAATTGTTATTTCAGAAGATTCATTTCTATCTTTTCCATTTAGTGTAAACAAGTTTTCTTGTTTTGTAAACTCTAAAAAACGGTATAATAGTGTGTCATAGCTTGTAAATGTTTCTTATCAATAAAAACAAAAAAATTTTGGTTAAGTCTGGATATGTTTGGTTTTGGGTTTTAATTTCTACGTGACATTTGGACTCGATATTATGAAAGCCAAAAGCCCAAAGACCTGTCGTTGATAAGCTGAAGCCCAATTAGGCCTATTAAATTGTGAATTTTAGCACATAAAATCATCATAACCTTTATCTTTATTACCTTTTTACTCAAGAGCAGTATAAAATCAAAAGTTTTTAAAGTGACAACCATGGTCAACCTTTGTCACACTTACCTCCATATTCATAGTAGTGTATAAGTCCAAGATCTCAACATTTCTTACCCCTTAATCAGATTGGTTATATTGTGACCGCCTGGAGACCGACCGTAGCTTCAACCAGGGAATCCAGATTAACAATTGGATAAGATTTCGGAGAAAAATCAAAGTATTTTAAATAAGCAAGTCTCGGAGTATTAAAAGTAATGCTCTCCAAATCGTACTGAACATGACCAAAGCAATATCTATGGGTAATAACAAGTCTCTCAAGTGTTGGACTGGACAATGTGCGGGACCATTCCCAATGCTTCTATTCCACATTACGCATCACCAAGTCCACAAGCACAAGGCAAGCAAAAAGAAGTTTTGTGAACGCACAACCAGAAAGACTGTTGAACCGAATTGACTTGATAGTGAGAGTCTTAAGCGCAGGAAGGAGAGTATTCTCAGGGAGAAGACCAATTTCCAAAATACTCCATAGTTTAAGCTCAACAAGAGTCTTGCAAGTGAAGACCTTAAAAGGTAGTGAATATTTTCCAACTAAATAAACCCATATATCAAGTTTAAGCTTCAAAACATCACGTTTTAACACGTTACAGAGCAAACAGTTGACTTAAGCATAACGAATTGGAAGACCATCAAGACTGCGACCTTTAGAGAAAAGCTCCTTATGCGGGAGCTTGGAGGCAGAGTCAGAAGTCCACCCAAGAAATTTTTCACTATCACGTGTTACACATATGACGATTTACGTTCTATTTAGCCATTTCTAACGATTTATGTTACACATATAAACTATGAATCGATTCTAAAAAAATCCAGTATACCTGGTTAAACCGGTGATTTTGAAACCGGTGATTCCAAAATTTGGTATTGGATTAAGCATTTCTAGCGAGGTAGATTTTTATTTTCGTTGTTAATTGGGTTTCCCTCTGATAAATTTCATGTTAGAATCAATTGCTTTACCATTTTCAGCTTATTGATACTGCTCTGCTTTTACATGACTCGATGATTAAACCATTGAACCTGCTTACCTGCACAATGGAACTGTTTGGTAGTCTTGTAAAAGCCTTGAGATTTGTGTATTTTAGTATACTTCTTTTTTCGTGCAGAGAAGATGGATCGTGTTAGCAGTTTACCAGACGAGCTTCTCTGCCATATCTTGTCTTTCCTGACGACGAAGGAGGCTGCTTTGACATCAATTCTAGCCAAGAGGTGGCGCAATCTGCTTGCCTTTGTCCCTTATCTTGATATTAGCGACTCTGTGTTTCTGCATCCCGAAGAGGGTAAAGGGGAAAGCGACGGAATGAAACAGAGCTTCATGGATTTCGTGGATAGAGTATTGGCATTGCAGGGTAATTCTCCCTTAAAGAAATTCTCCCTCAAGTGTCTAAATGGTGTTGATTCAGATCGTGTGGATGGTTGGGTGCGTAATGTGTTGGAACGTGGTGTTTCGGACCTTGATCTAACAATCATTTTGGATATGGATGAAGAAGACAACTATCAGCTCTCTCCAAAATGTTTCGAGTGCAGCACACTGGTTAACCTGAGATTAGTCCGTGCGATTGATATTCGTTGGGTTGCTGGTCTCATTTTCTTACCTTTGCTTAAGACTCGCACTCTCGACTCGGTTCGGGTTTGTTCTGGTGACTTTGAAGTTCTTCTTAATGCTCTTCCTGCCCTTGAGGAATTAGACCTGGTTGATATACCTTGGCCAGATACGGATGTGACCGTGTCAAGTGCAAGCCTCAAGACCCTAACAATAAAGCTATGCGACGTTTCAAGCTCTTTATCGTTTGATCTACCCAGACTTGTTTACTTTGAGTACATCGGACTATCCATTGGTTAATATGAAAAACTTAATCGATGCTCAAATCAACTTCTTCTTAAGTGAAGATCAACTCAAGCAAGTTAGAGAACCAGATAATGATTATTGGTTTGACGAAGAAGATGCTCTCGGATATAGTAATGTCTGGAAACTCTTTCATGGCATACAAAAGGTTCCGCATCTTGACTTGTTTCCTGATACTCTTGAGGTCAGTTCTCTCTAGGAGCATAGCGGTCATGTTTGTTCGGTCACATTTTAACGAACAAGGAAAGATGTAGTTTTGAAACATGTAATTCTAAAATGTCTTGTTGTGTGTTGTCATGTTTTCAGGTGCTTTCTCTCTGTGAATCGATGCCAGTGTTCAACAACCTCAAATCATTATATATTAAGAGTAACAAGGATCGAGGATGGCAAGCAATGCCAGTTCTTCTAAGGAACTGTCCATATTTAGAAAGGTATAAAAACCACTCATTTGCCAAACATAGAGAAAGTAGAGTTCATAGTTTGAATCCTTTATGGTCTCCTTTTATGGTTTCAGGGTCTCGTGCACCATGAGACAGATAAGTGCGGGATGCTTGTGAATGCGTTTCTCGGGAGGACAAAGGCAGTTCACTCACATCTTGTCTAGTAAAAAAATAGAGATTCATGGGTTTCGAGGAACAATGAAAGAGATGCACATGATAAAGCATTTCTTGGACTATTTTCCATGTTTGAAGAAGATGGAGGTCTACGTTGAAGAGAAAGATCCTACACAGCTCGGAAACCATGAAGTGTCTAAACTTGTCTTGGAGATGTTCGAACTCTACAACAAGTTGTCGAGTTGCAATGTCCACCTCCTCGTGAATGATTATTTGCATAAGAATTGACTGGACAAGAAAACCATCTCATAGTTTTCCCAAAGTCTCCTTAAAATTCGACTTCAATTTAATTTGGCTTGAAAACCGTCTCAAACCAAACCAATCGCAAGACCGTAATTTCTTATTCCGAATTATGTATATCATTGATGGCTTGTTTTCAGCCGATTCTCTGGCAGCAAAGTTGTTCTTGGTCGTCGTCTTTACTCAAAGTTATGAGTGTGGTCACCAAGGATGTAAACATATTACATAATTTGATCAATGGGGTCAGCCGAAACCGATTTAGGCTAAGAAATTAAAACCTTGCTTAACCAACCCGATTAAGACATCAAACCAAGTTTCTCGAGTGTAGTGAAGAGGCATCATCATTCAGCTTGCAAGTTCCGCAGTGTATTTTATTCCATTAAAACGACACGGTTTCAGATACATAAATATCTGACTTTTCTGACAATACGAAGAACCCTATCCCACTGGCGTTTATGGCAGAGGAAGGGTCCATCGAAATCGGAGAGAGCGAAGTAGAAGCGGATGAGCTCGGCGATTTCTTCTGCATCCACCGGAAGATATCTGAGCAGCGTCGAGGAAATTGATCTAGGATCAATTATAGGTCGCGATGGGGAAGGGCCCCTTGTCGTTTCGGCGTCTTACGAGCATCCGCCACCGGAAGAAGGGTTCTTCGGTGAAAGATGACGCCCAGATATCGGCGACGTCATCTCCACCGCCTCCTACGCCGATTAATTCTGGAGGACCGGTTGTTGGAAAGGCGAAGAAGAAAACCGGAGGAGCGAGGCTGTGGATGAGGTTTGATCGGACTGGGGCGGTGGAGGTTGTTGAATGCGATAAGAGTACCATCATCAAACGCGCTTCCGTTCCCGCTAGGGATTTGAGAATCCTTGGCCCTGTTTTCTCTCACTCCTCTAACATTCTCGGTGAGATTTTGTAGAAGTTCAATCCAATTCATATGCTCTACTTTCTCTGTAGATTGAGAATCAGTATATCAATCCATTTCTCAATCTTTGTTTTGGCTCTGCAGCGAGAGAGAAAGCTATTGTTGTGAATTTAGAGGTGATAAAGGCAATAGTTACAGCAGAAGAAGTGCTGATTTTGGATCCTCTTCGTCCTGAAGTTCTTCCACTTATTGACAGACTAAAGCAACAGTTTCCTCAGAGTAATTCACGCGAAGCTTCTGCAAATGTACAACCTCCTCTTGATCCAGAATCTTCAGAAGGGTTGCAGAGTGAGCTTCCTTTCGAATTCCAGGTCCTGGAGATGGCACTCGAGGTTGTCTGCTCAATTGTTGAAACCAGTGTGGCAGCTCTTGAGACAGAAGCTTGGCCTGTCCTTGATCAACTAACCAAGAACGTGAGCACGGAGAATCTTGAATACGTACGAAGTTTGAAAAGTAATCTCACTCGATTACTAGCCCGTGTACAAAAGGTATTACGTTTTCTCTTGTTACTGTAAATGTTGTGGTGTGATGGATGAAATCATAGAGATTGTTGTTTGCATGATTCAGGTGAGAGACGAGCTCGAGCATCTGTTGGATGACAACGAAGACATGGCAGACTTGTACTTGACAAGGAAATGGAACCAGAACCAGCAAACGGAGGCAATTCTTGCGGGGACAGCGTCAAACAGCATTGTCGCATCGAATCTTCACCGGCTTACTACATCAAACAGAAGCGCGAGTATGGTGACAAGCAATATGGATGAAGACGACGTGGAGGATCTGGAGATGTTGCTGGAGGCCTACTTTATGCAGCTGGAGGGGATGCGGAACAGGATTCTTACGGTGAGAGAGTACATTGACGACACGGAAGACTACGTGAATATACAACTGGACAATCAACGTAACGAGCTGATCCAGCTGCAGCTGATACTGACGATGGCCTCGTTTGCGATAACTGCAGAGACGTTGTTGGCGACCACGTTCGGAATGAACATACCATGTCCATGGTACCGCATGGATGGCGTCTTTGGGCACTTTGTGTGGAGTATTTCTGCGTTTTGCATTGTGCTTTTCATGGCCACTCTTGGTTACGCCAAGTGGAAGAAGCTGCTTGGCTCATAATCTCTCTCTCTCTCTCTCTCTCTCTCTCTCAAACCCCATTGGACGTGTAAGTATGTATATTCCTGGGCTGGACACTAGTCGAGCTGAAATTAAGAAGTGAATTTGGTGCCTTTCTGTTGTGGTTGTTATTTGTGAGCAATGGTTGTCACTTGAAACAAGATCACTAGTGACGTAAACTGAGAGAACCCGATTAAAGCAAATTACTGGTGGGAAAAGTCAAATAGAAAACAAGTTAATAAGCAAACTCCAACATGAGAGATCAACAAAAACAAGTGTGCGCAAAAGCAGATTTAAGGTTCCAACAGATTTTTGAAGCTAGTGAGGCCGATGTTTGTGCCTCATGTATCTTGCAGTCAACAGAAGCTCTCGGAATCATTATCAAATCCGTAAGAACGAGTATTTGAGTAACTCTTCCTTGTCAGTTCTTGGCCAAGTATTTGAGCAAGCACGAACGCGAGACCATTGCCACAACAGGGCAAGAAGAAAGAAGCTTTTGGAACGAACAACCACCAACCACAAAAGACTGTAGAACCGAACTGAACGAAGAAAGAGAGTCTTAAACGCAGGTAGTAAAGCATTCTCAAGGAGGAAATCAATACCAAACCGCTTCCTAGTTTCAGCTTAACAACTGTCTTGCAAGTGAAGACCTCTAATGGCAATGTTTATGTTGAATTCAAGACCCAAGACGCCACTCTTGAGAACATGACATAAGACAACGGTTGACATGAGCATAACGAGCTGGCTCAACAGGCTTGGAAGACATTAGAGAGAGTTTCCTGATGCGGAAAACTAGCCGGTAAAGCCAATACTCACTCCATCATTCTATTTCAACCACAGTGACACATTATAATCACCGAAAAAAGACCCACAGCCACTGCAAACAAAATATATAAACCGAGAAAATTAATATTTTGAATCTCCCATTACGAAAACATAAAAAAAATATATATATATATATATTTGCTAGCGAAAGAGATGATGAGAAAACTCGTTACCTAGCTTTGATATAGATGCGAACCAAGTGGGGATTAGAAAATCCCCAAGGTAAGTAACGCCTTGACATCTTCAGTTTCTGGTTTCGTCTCCATATCTCGCGATCTCAATTGTGGATCCGAGCGTTGACTTTCCAATGGATTAGAATTCTTATCTTACGATAGGGAATTTCAGATTTTGCTTGATTAGGAACTGATTACCTTTTGTTTGTACAATCACTAGGATCTAAATCGAGCTTCGATTTGTGGGATTCTGATTCTGGTGCTAAATCGAGGTCAAGGGTTTCAGGTTTATGAATGATTTGATCAGGTGGATTCGGATCTCTACATTGTCTCCAGATTGGGTATACTTTCCATAGATTGATATTTGAGATTGCTTTCCTCTGTCTATGGATACGTCTCGTGGAGAGGCTGGAGAAGCTAGTGGATGTGAAAGTAAGGCTATCGTGAGTCTAAGTAGCAGCAAAATTGAAGACCAGATTTCTGAGGAAGAAGAAGAAGAAGAAGAAGAAGAAGAAGAAGAAGAAAGCGAGTCACAGTGTTTGTTGCCTCCAAGGAAAGGAGGAATGTCGACAAGTAGTGATAAGATAAAGAGGACTGTGCAGTGGAATGACAACAAAGGAGACAATCTCGCTGAGGTTTTAGTATATGAACCAAGGTAAATTGATTCTTCATAAGAATTCAAAAGGAATAAAATCTGTTTTTTTTCCTTCAACTTTCTTACTTGATTGCGATTCTGTTATCTTTTATTTGGTCTGCCTCTTCTGCTTACATGTTAACCAAAGATGAGATCAATATCATAAACCTTAGGTTAGTGTTCATTTGGCTGTTACCATGGTTTTGTTTAGGAATGGCTTTTGTTCTCGTCTCTCTTATAATTGTTGGTTGTTTGTTCCCTTGGCTAATTCATAACGAGATTATATATGTCTTACTTCTTTCTTCCTCCCTTTTATGCTTGCAGCGAAGTAAGCGATGCAGAGGATGCAGAGGATGATGACTCTGATTCCTGCATCTGCACAATTATGTAGTCCCCAATCAACCACCATTAACATGGAGTTTTAACAGTGAGCTCGTCCTTGTATCTGACTTCTTTTCAGCAATCCATTTTTGTGAGTGAAGCGAGTGGAGATCATCACAGTCACACAAGTGTCTGGTTTTGTGCTTGTGCTAAGGACTTCTGACATGAAGCCAGTTCCAAGCGAGGGATGTAGACTTCATAAAGCTATATCATATCGTTTCATGTAAAAAACGTTTCATTGTGATGAAGAAACAAAATTGTGTTTTGTTGTTTGTTTTTGTAGCATTTCTGATTCTTTGTGTGTGCACGAATATTGATTTCCCATTTTCGGGTTTATATGGTTCCCGCTTGTTGTTTCTGCAACTAAGACAAGATTAAAAAAAAAAAAAAAAAAAAAAAAAACAATGGAAACAGATACAGGTTTTGCAATTGGATTGTTTTGAGACTGTTTTCAAGCCAAATAAACAAAACTGAAGTGCAAAGTCAAATTCTAAGGGAAGTTTAGCAAAACCATGAGCAAGTTTAGTTTTGTTCTTCACATATGTCCTTGGGCAGCCCACTTCTTCTTCAAGAAATCACTCACCAGGAGCTGGACATCGCAACTCGATAACTTCTTGTAGAGCTCAAGCATCTCCAAGACAAGCTTAAGCACTTCAGGGTTTCCGAGCTGTGTAGGATCATTCTCTTCAACATAAGATTTTAAATCAATATAAGATTGATTCGAGCCTCAAATAATTTATCCATATTAACTAATGGATAGTCCTCCGCAACTAAACCAGCGTAGCTTGCTTAAGTAGTAATGCAGATTCGGAATATCAAAGGAAATGCTCGTAGGATTTACATACCCTTCACAACCGGTGGCGTGGAGACATAGCGACCTGAGGCTTGCACTTGACACGGTTACACGATCCGAATCTCTCCACTCCATATTAGCCATTCGTAAATACTCAAGCACAGGGAAAGAAGGAACAAACTCCTCAATAATCTCTGACTCGATGTCGAGAGTCATTATCTGTATGCCACCAACGAAAACAGTTTTTCACTTCTTAAATTAAGCTCAACTAATGTCTTGCTGGAGTAGATCTCTTCAGGCATTACATAACCTTCTTCTATGATATCCTCGTAGGCAAAATCAGTGAAAAGAGTAAGGTCGGAAACACCACGCTGCAGCACATTACGTATCCAGCGATTCACAACATCTGGATGAACACTTGAATCACCCTGAAAAGCCAGTACACTGTCCACGAAATCAACGAAACTCTGTCGAATTTCCTCCCTTTCCTCCCTTTCCTCTTTACCTTGTTCCGGATGAAGAAAGACAGAGTCATCGATGTGAAGATGAGGAACAAGCTTCCAGAGATTGAGCCATCTCTTTGAGAGTGCCGATGTTAAAGCAGACTGCTTTGTTGGGAGAAGAGACAAGATATGACATAGAATCTCGTCTGGTAGACTGCTGACTCGAAAGAAGCTTTGAAATAAGAAATCCCCCAAAAAAAAAAAAAGAGAGAATCGAATAAGAAGAAGCAGAAGAGATGAGTAAAGTTGGGAATCATATACCTCGTTTCAAACGCCAACTCAGATACCCACAATTTAGGGGGTTTCAGTGAATTGAGGAAAAGTCTCAGGCTTTTCAATGACATGCAAATGCAACTGCATCTCGGAGAGCTGATAGTGAGGAGGAAAGTCTCACAAAAAGATTAAAACAAATGTAAACAGATTAAGGTCTTGCAAATGGTTTTGTTTTAGACGGTTTTTCAAGCCAAGTAAACAAAACTCTATCCACAAAATCCATGAAGCTTTGAAGGATTCCTGGCTTTTCCCGTTTACCCTCTTCGGAATGCAGAAAGACAGAGTCGTCTGAGGTCGAGATTAGGGACGAATGCAAACAGAGTGCGCCATCTTTTAGAGAGAACCGATGTCAAAGCAGACTCCTTTGTCGTAAGGAAGGACAAAATATGACAAAGGAGCTCGTTTGGTAGATTGCTGAAGAGATCCATCCTCTTAAACTACACCAAGGTCGAAGCTTCTTTTGGGAATTTCAACCAAACAGAGCAAGTGGATGTAAATACGCATAAGCTTAAATTTAACCCATTTAACACAAGAGATAGGAATCAACCAAAAGGAAATTGATTTCGAAATTTGAACTAAAACGAGCAGAAGCAGAGCACAAGAGATTAGTACAGATGCGAAGTCGAAGATTCAAACTGAGGGCAGATCTTTCTGGGATTTCGAGAGAGACGAAGATGTGAGGATCCAAAATGAAGCCCTTCTCTCTTGAGGAATTGGTGATGCGTAACTTGGATTCTGTGGGCCGGAAACATTTTAATGTTTCCTTCAAAGACTTACTTTGCACTGTCTTTCTGAAATTTGCGAGTGTGCTTGCGGGAATATTCTTTCCTATCGACATGTCCTGTGAAAGTCCTAGAGGTAACCGAGTACTTCGGAACTAGAAGAGAGTTGGAGCAAATGAAACATTTCATCGAGAAATTACCATCTCTTGAGCTGGTCAATGTTCATGCTACTGAAAAAAGCAAATTGGACATTCACCACAGATCTGCTGCTCATGCCTCCCGCAGCTGGCAAGATCCAGCTCAACTGTTTTCCTGCAAAACTAAGTAATGGATCAAAGTAACTATATCTAATCTTTGTCCTTTTTACTTACTTGCTCTTGCTTGCACTGTGGATGTCTTGATTTTATTTGATTTCAGTACACATCATTGTTCTTTGCTTTTTTTTTTTCTGATGTAGGAATGGAAAATCTAATTTATTCTTTTTTTATGAAATTTAAATATTTTACAAAATTTAATGTGGATTATTAAGATAAACGTTAAGAAAACAGGAACGCTACGTTTTGCTTTGGCCTATGATGAGACGCACCGTTTCAACGCAGCGAGATATTTTTGACTTTTTACATTCCCGCCATAGAAAACTTCCCACTCACACACATTCTGCTTTTATTTAGGCAAAGTTGTTATCCCGTGATTTAGGGACCCCGAATCAACCGTCATTGATTTAGCGACTTCGGATCTTTGATATATAGGGACTTACTCTGTAAAAACAAAACATACAGCAGAATTAAAAGGGAAGAAAATATACAAAAGGTAAAATTTCTTTTAGTGGCCTCTTGTTTGACTAGATTTCTCCTCTTTCCTTCTTCTTTGCTCTGTTCCTTTTCTGTGTTCGGTACTTATGTATATTGTTGATGTTTGGGGATTTTGCTTAGGAGATTTGTGTAAAATCAATAGAAACGAAGAAGATGGATCTCTTCAGCAAGTTACCGGAAGCGGTTATATCTCATATCTTGTCCTTTCTTCCAACGACAAAGGAGGCTGCTTCCACATCGGTTCTCGCAAAGAGATGGCGTAATCTGTTTGCGTTTGTTCCTAATCTTGATCTCGATGACTCTGTCTTTCTCTATCCCAAAGAGGGTAAACGGAAAAAGGATGGTGCTGTTCAGAGTTTCATGGATTTTGTGGATAGGGTTTTGGCGTTGCAGGGTGTTTCTCCCATTAAGAAATTCTCTTTGAAGGTTAAAACTGACGTTGATCCTGATCGTGTTGATCGCTGGATAGTTAATGTGCTGCGACGCGGTGTTTCTCACCTTGGTTTATTCATGGAATTTAAAGAAGATTATTCTCTGCCTTATGAGATATCTGTCAGTAAGACATTAGTTGAGCTGAAAACAGGATATGGAGTTGATCTGGATGCGTGGGACGATGACATGTTCTTGCCGATCCTCAAGACTCTTGTTCTTGACTCGGTTGAGTTTGGTAGGGGTCAGTTTCAGACTCTTCTTCCTGCTTGTCCTGCCCTTGAGAAACTAGAGTTGCTTGACATGGAGTGGAGAGATAGGAATGTGATCTTGTCAAGCTCAAGCCTCAAGCATCTAAAGATTTCTTCAGAAGGCGGCTCTGTAGGCACTTTTTCACTCGATACACCGAATCTTGTCTTCTTAGACTACGGTGATTTTGCTGTGGAGGATTATCCATTACTCAACTTGCAAAACGTAGTTGAGGTTGGGATTAACTTTCCACTTACCGATTATCGAGGTGGTCGAGCAAGAGAGAATGTGCGGAAGCTTATTCATAGCATAAGGAACGCTAAGATATTTCACATATCCCCTCTTTCTTTCGAGGTCAGTACGTTTTCTTATTTTGTAACACTTTGTATCATTTGATCTTGTAAAAGAAGGAAACCCTAGAACATAGAACATCCTCGTCTACGTACATTCGTGTGATACAAGTTACATAATAATGTCTCTTGTTTCAGGTGCTTTCTTTTTGCCTTTCAAAAACGATGCCGGTTCTGGAAAACCTTACATTTTTAAGTACTAGGACTCTCATAAAACCACTTCAAGGATGGCAAGCAATGCCAATTCTTCTAAGGAACTCTCCACACTTGGAAACTTTATACATTGAGGTATATATAAAACCACACCACTTCTCTTATAGCTTCTCTACATTTGACTTTGAAAATCGCTTATTGTCTCCTTTATCATGCTTTTCAGGGTCTCTTACACTTGGTGACAGATACGTGTGGGGATGTTTGTGACTGCCTTTCTAGGAGGGACAAAGGTTGTTTGCTCATGTCTTGTCCTGTGAAGAAGATACAGATTTCAGGGTTTAGAGGAACAATCAAAGAGGTGTTCATGATAAAGCATTTCTTAAACTATTGTCCGAGTTTGGAGGAGATGGAGATTGTTGCCGAAATGTACGAACCTACAATGTTCGAAATCCCTAAATGGTTACAAGTTGTTGAGGATACACTGATGCATTACAACGAGACGTCGAGTTGCAATGTCATATTCAGGGTGGCCGACGTCTTGTACTGGAAATGGACTCGTCAGTAGAGTCTTTGAGGATGAAAACTTGCTTTCGTAGTTTCTTTTTTTATTTATTACGAGTATGGACTCGATTCATGTACAAGATGTTATCATGGTGGTTAATTACTCCTTTGGTGTTACTTTACTTCGCCTTCTTTGGCTTTGTGTTTCGTCATATTTTGGAATTTGGATGTTTTAGCTCTTTACATATCCTTTTGCTTGCAAGCGTGAACCTTTTTCCTTTCCCTTACCGTCTGAAGCAAGTAATTTGCTATTCCTCCTCAAATCTTTTTATGTTTTTTTTTAAGGTTTTTCTGGTTTGTGTATATCTAATAATTACTTACCGTCTGAAGCAAGTAATCTGCTTTATCTCATCAAATCTTCTCCGCAAGTGTGAATCTTTTCCTCTGCCTTACCGTCTGATAGAGTGTTGGTTGTGAGAGACAATTTTCTCATTTTTGACCAGCTGACTGTTATTTCGTTTCAAATGTTCTGTTTTTTTTCAGTCAAGCAATCTCAGTATTCAGCAACCTGTTTCGTTCATCTATTGCAATATATATGCAAACCATTTGGGAATTTCTACCAATAATTCTAGAAAAAATATCAAAATCTCTCGGTATGCAAAGAGGTAACATCATAACAAAAATGTACTGATACCCAAAATTGGCTTTGATCGCTAGACAAAAATGTCATATGTTTCAGCTTAAGTTAGGACAGAATTATCACCGACACAACTGTTGTGTGTGTAAAAATAAAATTGTTGTGTTTCTTCGATGGACAAAAAACTTTGTAGCCATACTTGGTTACCTGGTGACAGATGGTTGAGAATATGCGATCATTGCACATGCACATCATGATGATCTTTTTGATGACATCACTTAAATTATGATGTTGATGATATTCTCATGGCAGATCCGACGCATGTGGCCTGTTGCAGTGTAAGCCCCATGTCACGAGCAACACTTTGTTTTTTTCTTCCCGACTCAATTAAAGATAAAATCAGCAGTAATCACTGATCTATCATAGAAAGGCATCTTCAATGTTATTGTATATGCAAAATTCCAATATTTCAAGTATATGTGGTGTATACACACCTTTTGTAGTATTAGCATATATGTGTTTTATTATGTGAACTAACTGAGAAAAACATCATTTCTCGCCCAAAAAAATACAATAAACAACATTTCACGTTTGGAGAACGAATACATCCAAAACACGTTCTCCTTTGAGGATTGGGGTTTGCGTCTTTACAGAGTCTCTAACAAAATCTGGTTCTGAACTTTCTAATTATTAATTTATGCAATAACTGAAATTTAAAATTTGATGAATTTCCCTTGGGGATCTTGTATTTACGTTGGCTATATAAAGCCTTAGTTGTTACAAACGGTTCCACATATTATGGGATACACAAAATTGATTTACAAGATTATCAAATATCTAAACAAAACTGATTTACAAGATTATCCAATATCTAAATAGAACATTCCTACATTCTATCAATAATGTCATTATTCTCCCAAGTTATATTTGACAGTGGGACAATCCTAACCATATGATTGAAAGTTTTGTTCCATGATCGTTCTTTTTTACTGAAAACAAAAAATTCAGATTGCATTCGTATAATATAAAATATACTAAATTAATAGAAACACAAACAAAAAAATCAGAAAAAATAAGACTAAATTCCTTGACAATTTTTAATCGACTTTTCAATTGTAATAAAGAAGTAGTAATAGGTTTTATTCCATATAAAATATACTGCGTTTACTGCAAGATGATAGATATGTCCGTCAATCAATCATATATATATTTCGACCAAAAAAAAATCAATCATATATATATATATATATATATTAGTAGTAATAGGACAAAATTCTTGTCATAAAACCAAAATATTTTTAAGTGTGATTACAAAAGTTCAAAAATTACAAAAGGAAAAGTTTTACAAGTTTTTCGCCGGAGGTTAAGACGTTTTGATGGTAATGGGTAAAAAAGTTGGGAAATGAATGAACATGCGATTCATGTTAGGAAAAGAAAAAAAAAAGCTAACAGGATTAGAGAGACAAGAGATTGTGTATAAAGGACCCACACCCATGTAACCATTGTCCCAAAGATAAAACCGTCAAATTGGGTCTACCTGTTTGGCCCATATCTCTCAACCACATAAAAGAGAAGACAAGTAATTTGCAACTAATAAAACCATAACATACCTTGTATTTGTCCTCTTCACCTTTGTTTTTTTCTTTCTCCCCTAAAAAAAGACCAATTATCTCAACTCTCAAAAGCCTTTCTTGTTCTAACAACGCACATTAACTAACTCCATTGATGTGACTATTTATTTAGATAAAAATAAAACATTTATGAAATCCAAAAGACATTAAAAAGGGGGTAAGTTTGAATAATGATTTTTTTTTCAACAATTTGAATAATGATTAAACAAGGCGAATGCGAAAGATGAAAGCTGGCTAATGTAGATCTGTTGGATATATTGATGTAATCGTGTGTACGTATATAAAATACACAACCCACGAATATATAAATATACTAGAACTGTGGTAAGTGTCAGGTTGGCCGATAGTGAAACCTATTCTGAAAATCTCAATCCCAATAAACCAATCCCCTCTCCGTTCCCTCATTGGAAACATCACTTCTTACCTTCTTCTTTTTTTTCTCTCTGTAATATAAAAATCCATACTCCTAAAATTTTAATTTTATATAATTACAATAATATTTCGATGTTATTTTTTCACATATCTCGACATTATATCTCTCTTTTTTGGGTGAGATGCAAATTCTCTTTTATTTTTTGATAAAAGAGTTTCAATTTAAAAGCTAAAAAATAGGTTTACAATAGGTCTCCTTAAACTTTAGTCCGAAGTATTTCTAAAACTTTTTGTTATTTTTTAATAGGTCTCCTTCCCCCACTTTATTGTGAAAATGAAACAATGAATTCGAGTGAGTTCTGTAAAGATTAATGCCGACATGAGCACGACTTTTCTCCTTCTATAATTTCGTAGACTTTGTTATAGTACCCACGTAAATTTCTTTTACAATACTCCTTTAATTCCAATTTTTCGGAAACCATAACAAAGAAAAAAGCTGACAAAAATGAAGGGATAGATTTTAGGGAATTCAAAAGGTAGGATTCCATAAAAGATGTCACGTGGCTCCCATGCGAGAAAGAAGTCATGTGGATCTTCTGTGAAACTAGTAGATCATCATAGTACCACCCAACACAGCTTCACTATCTACAACTGTATCTATTCATTCTCTGTGATAGATACATGTAGGCTGTGTATATTGGTGTAATGCATAGAGAGAGAGAGAGAGAGAGAGAGTGTGTTGAAGCAAGAAGAGGAGGCACATGGGAGATAGATCGAGAAACTCATGTGACCACATGTGCTTTCCTTTTCTACTTTCCTCTTTTACGGGGCTTTTGTAGGTCCCATCTCTCTCCCTCTCTCCCATGCACCTGGCGCAGGTGATTCTCCTCTCTCTCTCACGCGCCCCACCCTCTCGCGCGTGGTATTTAACGTTGAGTTGAAAACCTTTTTTCTTTTGTTTTTGTCGTCATCAATGCGAGTTCAAATCTTTAAATACAGGTAATTAGTTGTGTAATAACACTTGCAGTTGCGTAGTACTATAGTGATTGAAAAAGACCCATGCAACTAATAAGATAACTGCTCATATTTTAACTGAATTAGTACATATCGTCAATTCAACAGGTGGAAAGATTTAGATTAACTGTTTTTTTACGGATCAACTGGTTTTTAATCTCACATTTGGAGGTACATACATTAATTATCTCAATATGTATTATGTATAGAGCCATAGAGGTGTTTACGTTTTTACAAACATTGCAAAGTGCAAACATCTCTCCTTACTTAACTAAATCTAAATGGATGTTCTTACAAATTTTATGGTAATTTCCATTTATCTTATGTGTCTTTATAAAGTAAATCTATCTTTATGCGCTCAATAGTTTATCTCTATATGTTGTCAAAAAAAAAGTTTATCTCTATATATATATGCATGCATTAGCTAGATATATATCTATAAATATAATAATTAGGTTTTGTTTTTATACTGTGAAAGATTTATCAAAATAATCATCACTGTTTCCAAAAAGAATACAAAACAAAGACCCACAAGTCAAAAGTCTGAATTAAGTTTAACACAAGTCAATAAGCCTATTATTACTAAACTAAGCATGTTGATAAGCCTATTATTACTAAACTAAGCATGTTACCAGTTTGTTAATGACACGGCATTTTCAATTTATACAAAATCAAACTTTCTGAATAAAAGAAATAATAAAATAAAGATCCAATCTATCTATCTGTCAGGACCTCAGGGAGATCCACTTGAGTATAGTGACGTCTCCACTAAACCACTCAACATAGCGCGTTGGATCTAAATCTCTCTCTAACCAACAAAACAAAAAGCACTCCATAATTCGAAAACACCAGAACAAAAGAAGAAAATCACAACTGGACCCAGCTTCGATGCCATACCGCCATTACCCAATTTCGATACTTCAAGCCAAACCGAAACCTAATTTGAATCCACACAAACCAAATTTGACATTTTCAAATTGAAAAAAAAAAAAAAAAAAGAGTAAAATAAACCAAACCCCCACTTCGATTCAGCTCATAGCCAATCAATTATGGGCAAATTAGGGTAAAGCAACGTAAAATCAAACCTCAACCCGGTTTAACCGGTTCTACTTCAATCTACTAATTCCATCACTCATATATATATTCACATTTGCACATATCTCTTTACCCCTTTTCTTCCAACACATCCTCTCTCCCTCCGTCAATGGAGAAAACCCTAGCCACTTCCCATACAAAACGCTCTTTACCGTCTCCATCCACAACCGTGAACACAAGCACCACCGGTTTCAGTCGCAGAACGAGAGCAAGATCGTCGGATGCAACGGCGAGTGTAAGCGAGACTGGCGTAGGATTGAACGAGACTGAAGATGAAGAAGAAGAAGGAGTCGAGGAGAAGATTGAGGCGCTTCAGACAATAGTTCCCGGAGGAACGGCGCTTGGAGTCGACGCGCTGTTCGAAGAGACTGCTAGTTACATTTTGGCTCTTCAATGTCAGATCAATGCCATTAAAGTTCTTACCACGTTTCTTGAGCGTTGCGAGAAAGACGATATGAAGTTTGGAGGTTGAAAGTTGAAGATTAAACAAACAATTTGGAATTCTCTCAAATCGTTAAAAAAACAAAAAAACACTCTCACTATGTTTTATTTTAATTTTTTTTATTGTGGCTCTTAGTTTGGGTTCATAATTTAGTTTTTCTTAATCTTAATCTTATGTGTTTTATTCTCGATATTGTCGCAAAAAACGGAAAAAGATCTCCACATTTTTATTCCGAAATTCGAAAATTATATACAGTATAATCAATAATTAGAAACTCTGTAAATTAATAAACTTGGGATTTTGTTATTTTATTAATTTATAAAGTTATTAAATTATTGATTTTGAATAAAATAAAATTTTATTAATAATTAATTAAATTAAAATAATATATTTTTAAATTATTATTATATGCTATATAGTTTCATTCTAAAATTATCGATGGATTCTTAATATATTTAAGTTATAATAAAAAAATAAAAATTATACTTATATTTTAGTATATAATTATAGATATATATTTAAATAAGATTATTTATGGTAATTATTAATTTATGATATTAATGAAACCATATATCGAGTTTCAAAAATATGATTATTATTTTATATTATCTTATCGAATTTTGCTAATTTTTACATTGACCTAATTTAAAACTAGAAAAAATTACTAATTTATAAAATTTATTAATTTATCGAGTATTAATTTTTATATTTTTTCTAGTAATGTATAACCAATTATATTGTGAAGAAGACATCAGCTCCATCAATGAAGGAGCCAACAAAAAAAAAGGTAAACGAAGAAGAATAACTTTTGTAAGCGATTATGGTAAAGTTGGGCCTCATGGAACTTACCAATAATGGCCCAAAGGCCCATATAACCAGATATCACTAAAACTATGTTGCCAAGTGGACTTGCTTTATGTTATTGACGTCTGATGATACATTTCAGAACCGCCCAATTGTTTGTTGTGACTCTAAAGCATAAACCCTAGGAAACCAAATCCGATCCCTTCCCTGAAAATCTCGTCGTTTTCTTATTTTCCCGGAAAAATCGGAAGGTAATCTCGAGAAAATCTCTTATCTTTATTAGTGGTACCAGTGTTTTTCTTTATCCTTCCCGAAAAGGGAAATGTCTTTATCGCTGCCGAGAAAAAGTCAGAGTGACTGGTTCTCTAATGCATACTTGTGAAAATGATTTCGATATTTGTGGAAATTTCCCGTTATGTAATTCATATTATTGCGTCTTAATCTTCTCTAGAGACATCCATCGTAAATGGCGGATGAGGTGATAATCAACAGTGACGTTGAGGATCGTGCGGCGGAGGGGATCTCAGACTCCGATCAGGAAAGAAAGATTAAGGAAATGGAGAAGAAGAATCAGGAGCTAACGAAGGAGAATCGTGAGATGAAGGAGAGGTTAGAGAAGCTAATTGGAGAAATCGAAGAGATGAAAGGTGTAGAAGCGGAGATGAATCAGAGATTCGAGGAAATGGAGAAAGAGATTGAGGAGTACGTGGAAGAGAAGAAGGCTCTGGAATCTATTTCCACGAGAGCTGTGGAACTTGAAACGGAGGTGTCGAATCTTCAGGACGATCTGAACACTTTCTTGACGGGATTGGATAAGACGGCGGAAGAAGCGACGGAGCTGAAGAAAGCGGTTGCGGAGAAAGGGGAGAAGCTGGAAGGGTATGAGAAGGAAGCTGAGGGTTTAAGGAAAGATAGAGCTGAGTTTGAGAAGAGGGTTAGGGATTTGGAAAGGAAGATTGGGGTTTTGGAAGTAAGGGAGATGGAGGAGAAGAGCAAGAAGCTTAGACTAGAAGAGGAGATGAGGGAGGAAGCGGATGAGAAAGAGAGGGAGGTGAACGAATTGCTGAAGAAAGTCGGTGTCTTGAATGTGGAATTGGTGAAGAATGGTGAGGAATTGGAGAAATGCAAGTCTGAGAAGAAGTGCACAGAGGAAGCTTTGAGTGAAGCTGAGAAAAGAGAGAAGGAGATGGAGTTGAAGAAGAAGGAGTTGGTAAACAAGGTTGAGGAAGCCAAGGAGACGATAGTTGCGTTGAATGAGAGATCCTTGAGCCCTAGTGATGTAGTCAGACACACAAACACAAAGATTTCCAATCAAGTAAAATTGTCGTCAGTGGTTGCTGCTGGTTTGGTTGCAGCGGCTGCGTTCGTCTGCTATGCCAAGCTAAAGTGATTTTGATGAATATGTAGCGGAGAAATAAGTGATGGCCAACTTCTTATCATTGATTTCAGGAAAACAAGCTTGGCTAGAAATTTGTTTTGGGTTTGGATTTGTGTTTGTCATGTTTTTGTTGATTGGGAAATCTTGAGCTTTTTGTGTTATGCCACAATGAATTTCCTTCGATTTAACTGGATTTCAAAGAGAAACAAGATTTGCTTGACCATCATTGCTTGGAAATGAAAAGGAAGAATGAGAACAACATATCAGATGTCTGTTTTCAATAAATGGAACAATTCATTGTAGATTAGGATCTTTTCTAGTTTTCTCTTGCTCATTCGTTTCAGATTTGATGCCATGAAATGTGTTCAAAGACAACAATTTTAAGACACCACATGAGCAAAACATACGATTTGGTTCATTTGGACAGACAATGGATTTTGGTAAATTAGCATTTTAACCACTGTCTTTTTTTATTTTTGGAAACCAAAACGTGTGGAGCAAAAAGAGTCATCTATTTTTCTAAAACAGCTCCAAGAAATCTGGAATTTCTTCGTGTTTCCGATAAACAACTTACAGCCACTTTTTTTTTTTTTGTTTGTTGGTCAATAAAAGTAAAAATATTATAAAAGAAGGCTGAGATGCAGACCCCATCGATGGCTGCCTCCACTACTTTCTACTACCCAATCCCCAAAAGTTTCCTTCTTCCTCCTTCCCGCAACAAACGAAACCCTAACTTCATCTCTTGCTCCACCAAACCCATTTGTTCTCCTCCTTCTCCTTCGCCTTCGCCTTCGCCTTCTTCTCTGCAAACGACAAACCATAGAAGAAAGAAGCAGAATCTGCGTCCACCCACTTTCGAAGATTCGTTTCTTCTTTACCAATTTAGTTCTCCGACCGGCGACCCAGGATTCTCTAACCGGATCTCCGAACGAATTGACGAAGAGCCGCGCGAATTGGTGCTTCCGAAAGTAGAAGGCAACACCGGCTTGGCAATTTCGTCCAACATGTGGTGGGCAGATCTGAAAGCGGCTGTTGGGCAACGAATCAACGTAGAGGGCATCGTTTCTTCGGTCTCCGTAGTTGTTAGAGATCGACATATGGTTCTTCCGCATGTCTCTGTGAAGGATTTACGGTACATTGACTGGGGAGAGCTGAAGAGAAAGGGCTTCAAAGGTGTAGTGTTTGATAAAGATAATACGCTTACGGCTCCTTATTCTCTAGCGATTTGGCCACCACTCCGGGCTTCGATTGAGCAGTGTAAAGCCGTTTTTGGCCATGACATCGCCGTATTTAGCAATTCCGCTGGTAAAATTTTGATAAAGTTTGAGTTTTTTTTGTTTAGTTGGTTGTAATTTTCTGATTGATTAAAGATGCTAACTTTTTGTGAAAAAACTAGGGCTTACGGAATATGATCATGATGATTCGAAAGCTAAAGCATTGGAGGCTGAAATAGGAATTAGAGTGTTGAGACACAGTAAGTTCCTTGATCTATCTACTAAGGACTCTGTTTTATTCTCTTGGTTTTGAGCATTGTAACTGGTAACTGATAAGGACTGCATTTGATTCATGATTATAGGAGTAAAGAAGCCTGCAGGAACAGCTGAAGAAGTTGAGAAACACTTTGGTTGCACATCTTCGGAACTAATCATGGTAACTTAGTTGGAATGATATGTTAGGGAAGAAACAAGTATTTGATTTTACTAGATCAGATGTTTATGTGTTTAAATGTTTTGGGGCAGGTGGGTGATCGACCCTTCACTGATATCGTTTACGGGAACAGAAATGGATTTCTAACCGTATTAACCGAGCCTTTGAGTCGAGCTGAGGAGCCTTTCATTGTTAGACAGGTTCGTTTTTTTGTCTCCTCTTCCTTTACAGTACACTTCGATTCACAGAATGGATACTCATAACTTCGAATTGCCTGAAACGTGTGTGTAGTATAGCTAAATGGAGTTATTTTACTTGATTGCAGGTGAGAAGATTAGAGTTGGCCTTGTTGAAACGTTGGTTGAGAAAAGGTTTGAAGCCTGTGCATCATAGTTTTGTATCTGATGTATCTCAGTTTGTTAAGGATCCATCAGATTTGTAAGAAGGATTCTCAGTTTGCTAAAGCTACAACTTTGTTCCCCTTTATTTTTTTTATTTTTTTTTTGTGTAATGCAAATTTTGACTTTTTGGGTGTTGCCAAATGCATGAAGATCAGTTTTTGCTCTGCACTTTCTCTTCAGGTTTAACCACATTTTGTCAAACGAATGAAGTAAAGCATTTCAAATATGTTGCTTTAGATAATCCGTCCGAATGATCTATGCTCACAAGTGCTTGTTGTAACATCCCAACGCTCCTAGATTTGAAGTTCTTTGCTACAGATTCAAGAACCACAACAGGCTTAGCGGTTTAGCTACAAATGAGAATCAAAAGCATCTGGCCATTACGCCACTCAACAGAATTTCAGTCGAAAATGCAGTACCAAGCATGTCCCCTTGGAGTCGGTCAGTCAGATATATATGTGTAATCCCCCACTTACAGCTTTCAAAGTGAGATCTTGATACATGAAAAAATCAAATTTAGTGGTAGTTTTAGAAATATCAATTTTAATGGCATTTTTAGAACAATACCATGGTATTTTTGGAAAAATAATTTTTAGTGGTATTTTTGGAAATATCAGTTTTAGTGGTGTTTTTGGAAAAATCAGTTTGTGGTATTTTTGGAATTATCAGTTTTAATGGTAGTGGCAGTTTTGGAGATATCAATTTTACTATTAGTGGTACTAGGAGGATCTTTTTCTGCTTCGGCTGCCAGAGCCGTGAACCAGACGAGATGGTCCTCCGCTCGTCTCTGCTCCTTCCAGTTTTTGTACCTCCAGAGCCTCAGGCTTCATCCATCAGCATTGCTAACTGCTCAACACACGATACAATAGATTTCAAAGCCAAACAGAAACACAATATCCATGAGAGAGTGAGCGTGGTTATGAGGAGAATCATACCCGGATCTTGTTTTCCCTTACCCTATCTTGAAGTGCGTTAATGGCGGGACTCAAGCTGCAAAAAAAAAAAAAAAAAAACGAAGCCTACGTATGTAAAAACGCAACAAATGACAAAACCTCGTGTGTTCAAATGTTTGTACAGGCTTAACTAACCAGTATTCAAATCAGCTTCCATGGCTTGCACATGGAAGCCTGATATGTCGATGTGTAGTGAATGAAAGCAAGGGGGATGT
The DNA here is from genome assembly GCA_026724425.1 of Erythrophleum ivorense. Classification (NCBI taxonomy): domain Eukaryota; kingdom Viridiplantae; phylum Streptophyta; class Magnoliopsida; order Fabales; family Fabaceae; genus Erythrophleum; species Erythrophleum ivorense. Next base: position 1,805,377 of record JAIUCV010000102.1, read on the forward strand.
ACTTTCCCGGCTCTAAAAAAGAAACAGAATGAGCTTTTTGCACTAACTCTCAATGATATGATGTATAAAAAGACTTGAGAGTCTAAAACCTGGTGCTTTGCAGGAGAGAGTGGTGGTACGCTGCTCGTTCCTCCTCGTAGAGTACTAAAGGTGAATTGAGCTGAAGAAGGGATGAAGTCGGCAAAACATGGAGAGGGACTTCTATTCTAACATAATTTTAGATGAATGGAGCAATGTTGTTTCATAAGCCCAAATGCGGATGCTGAGATATACCTGGTTTCCAAATTTGAACGGAGCATAGCCTCTTGCATGCTTTCAGACATGTCCACTGGATCAATTTCCACTTGTCCCATCTCTCCCGATGGTCATGGTGTTGGCGTCAGCATTGTTAACAAAGAAATCCCCAAAATGTGAAACTCGCCCGCCACCCTTACACACATACAAGGCTCAAACATCAATGTGTGTATATATATATATCACGCAATGGATATTAAAGTTTGACTTCGAGTGAAACAGTATAGTTTTTTGCAAAAGAGAGAGAGAGAGAGAGAGAGAGATTCAGACCTTAGATCCAGAAGTTGTAGCTGTGTCTTGGACAGATTGTCTCCCCGAGCAGAAGAGGATTTTTGGAAACTCGAGTCTGAAGAAGTTAATGAGGATGACAAAAAAAGCTTTATTTGCAAGTAGCAGGCTCAATGGTTTAGGAGGAGTATTCGCCTTTCCATCAATGATAACTTGGATTCTACCAACCTATAATCCAATGAATAGATACAAGACAAACCTTGTTTGCATCTTCATTGAAACAAGAAAATATGAGGCCAATAAATCCAGTATCTAAAAGCTGATACATTGCTTGTGTCCCAACATCTGCAGCAAAGACAAGACATAGATATGCTAAAAGAAAGAAAGTAGCAAGGATGATGATACTTGATCGTATACATACCAACATGGGAAGGAAGTACAGTGATATGAGGATGGGAGTGGTACCATCACAAAAAAAACACTCTTTTGTTTCTAAGTTTTAACCAAAACAACGTATCTAATAGTAATATACACAAAGAAGAATGATTTACTTTTCTTTTCTGATCAAATCAATAGAAAACGAGTTTAGCAACTTTTTCTTTTTCTTTTTTTTTTTTAATTTGAAGGAAAAGGATATATCAGCCTTAGCTGAAGCAGCAGCCGAGGATGTCTGGCCCCAGATTCTTCGGTTTTTCTCTTTATTGCCTCTCTCTCTCTCTCTCCCTCCCTAGATTTCTCGGGCCAAACCGGGGAAGAAGAGGTACAGTGTGTTAAAATTTGCGCAGAGTTCGGAGTTCCAATCAATGATATTTATACAGTACGCGCAGTGTACGGTGTTCCCAGTCAGTCCTCAGATCATCTGGACCGTCTATTAATTTCAATTTTTTGAACTGTTTGACTTCTTTTATCTTTTTTTATTTTAATTAAAATCACTTTGTGGTATTTTTAGAAGTATCAGTTTTAATGGTAGTGGTATTTTCAGAAAAATCAATTTTAGTGGTATTTTTGAAAAAAAAACAGTTTTAGTATTAGTGGTATTTTGGAAATATTAGTTTTAATGGTATTTTTGGAAAGATCAATTTTAAGGATATTTTTTTGGAAAAATTAGTTTTAGTGGTACTTTCGAAAATACTTGTCTTGTCTTGACACTAGTCTCTACAATGGTGAGAGTGAAGAATTTGAAAATAAGGTCTTTGTTTGTCTTTCTCATTATTTCAAGCGTGTGAAGATTCGGGTACTGTATTTGTAGGTGATCCCATCTGTTGCGCTTGTCATAGCATTTCTCGGTGACAGGCTTCGCAAGGTATCAAGAAAGACTCAGTTTGCCTCTGCTGCACTTTCCGCCTAGTTAAATAAGGTACTCTTTACTGATTCCTCTGTTCTTCTTTGAGATTTTCTCACTTTGAACATCTGCATTTGCTTTAAAATTTCGCTACTAACATCCTAGATTTGGAGTTCTTTGTTACAGATTCAAGAACCACAACAGGCTTAGTGGCCTTAATTAGCTACAAACGGGAATCAAAAGCAGCTGCCTTGCGCAACTCAACTAAATTTCAGTCGAAAGTGTAATTTCAAGCATGTTTCTTTGGAGTCAAGAAGATATATCACAGCTTTCAAAGTGAGATCTTGATACATGAAAATCTGTCAGCAACTCAGCTCATATGAGATTCAAACCAGTTGAAGATTTGTTCAGACTGCAAGCTCGTCATTTCATGATACGCAAATGCAAGATTCAGCTCTTCTTCAACAGGAGTAACCAAGCTTTCCTCCAGTGATATCTTGTAGCCACTCAGAGCTTGCTTCCACGGTGTTCTCCTTCCATCACGCTTCATGTATCCCTTCTCATCAACAAACCCCTTCTCTTGAAACAACTTGAACAGTTTCGCCGACACATCTGGATCAAGACCTGGAATCCTATCTGCCAAGAAACCCGGAGAAAGCGGCAAATCCAAGCATTCAATCTCTGCAGCATCAACGCCTTCCATTCTCAGACCTTCCAAAAACTCTCTAATCTTCTGTTGTCTGTACACATCTTTAGGCATGTGCACAAAAAGAGTCGGCGGATACTGTTTACTGATACTTATCTGATCAAAGACCCCTTCCGCGATCATAAGCACAATGCTACTAAACTTCAAATCCGTTGCAAGTGCAGAGACAAAGTAGCCACCAGATGAAGCTCCTAACGCCACAAGAGGAAGCCTCTCGAGCTCGTGCTTCTTCACCCACGATTTGATCACATTTTGAACAACCACTTTCTCCTTCCCGAACGACCAGCAAGTTCCAGCGCTGGATACAGTTAACACAGCGAATCTCCGAGCTAGAGCAAATCGAATCAGAAGCCTTTCCTCTGGTAAACCGGTGCAGTCCGGACAATCTGAAGATTTGTCCCAAAAGTGAGAAGCTTTCCTATGGCAACCGTGAGCTATAAACAGAACCGCCTTTGGTGATTTTGGTATCTTCCATATCAAATTCGTCCCGTTCTGAATCTCGACTGTTGGATGAGAATGAAATTGCAATTCGGGCTTGACGCTGTTCGAAATCTGCCTCCGTAGTTCCAATTCCGAGCTCTGATTCTTGCCGCTGATACAGAATAACAGAGCTGAGACTAATAAGATCCCAACGACGAGGGTTACTCCAAATCGATGACTTCGAGATCCTCCGTATGGAGATTTCCCTTTATCACTGTGCTTCAACATCACTGTAAAGACCAGAAAACTCGTCGGAAACAATCCCTATTCGTAACTACCAACTCTGACGGCAAAATCACATTCGTTTTTGTATATAATCAAAATTCCCGTGTAATTTCACCAACCAGCCAGATCAAGCATTACTCGGTAACGAATCTCCGGGACTAAGACTGGGAAAATCGAAATTAGCATACGGTCAACACTTACCGGATGTGAAGAGACGAATTCGTTAAACTTTGGGTTCCACTTTACTACGGCCGGCGAGTGGTAACCACGACACGTCAGTTTCCGAGAGAGCTCCCGACGCTGTAAACGACGGGTTTAAACACCGTTCCGTTTTTCTTACGATTTGTTGACACTGTTGCGAGTGAGATTTTTAACTCTTTTTCTTTTGCTGCATTTACTACACACCATATGGTGAAAAGCGTTCCGTTTTAGCATTTGTTAACTCACAATTCGTGTCGTTTAAAACCAAGTAAAAAGTTATTGATTTTCTTATTTTACTTACCCTACTTTACGTACTTGTAATTAATTCATTTGAAAAGCATACAGCAGTGGTTGGTTTTTTTAAAAAAATGTTGGGATGTTCTCTGTGACTTGTAAAAATACCAAGGTTTGAGGGATTATATTTTGCAGTTTAAGAAAGACAAAAAAAAAAAAAAAGATGCTTTCATTGAGAGTTGAACTCAAGACCTCCCGCTTACTAAACGGGTGCTCTAACCAACTGAGCTATGAAAGCATTCTTTACAGTAATGGTTGTTGTTTTTATTCTTTTCGTAATCTGCAGTTTCAAAATCTAAAAGTCTTTGTTTTCGTATTAAACTCTTAATTAGAAATGAGACTAACTAAACTATACACCGTTTCCTTTATGAGACTACCCAAAAAATGCTTTTATAATGGAATGGATGATCATGATCTTCGAATGCGCACCAAAATTGAGAAGATAAATTATTGGGGTAAAGCATCGCTAAGAGTAAGAATAGGGGCTTGGAGAAATCAATCCGATCGTTAAACGTTTTCAATGCACTTTAACTGTTTAAAAGGTATAATGTGGACTCTATAACTACTTGCTACTTTATTAGTGAGAAAATATTTCACTGTTTGAACGACTTTCTTAGAAAGATAAATGTATGAAAAAGAAGTTGCGAAGCTACAGTCGAAATGTGGTTTTGAAACCGTTTATAAATTTTCATTGCATGGATAATTGATGTAATTTCTAAATCTATTAACTTGTGTAGGAACCTCTTGGCAATCGCAGTATCAATACATGCAGAAACGACAAAACGCATGTTGTCTTCGAAATAATTAAATTTGTACCACCTTCTATGATTTATATGTTATCCAAAATAGCTGACACAGTGACACTGTTTTTGTATTTCTTTTCGGCCTTTATCCTTTCAGACCACACCAGGCCCGGTTTATAGCCTGTGTCAACTGGGATCTGTCACAGGGCCCAATTAACTTTTATCAAATTTTCGGTGTATTTCAAGGCCCAATGTTGCTGAATTTTTTTTTAAAATAGGGCCCATATTTATGAAAACAGTTTTTATATATAATAAAATCTGGAAAATAAATTAGGCTGGCACAGGGCCCAACATTTCTTCAAGCCGGGCCTGGACCACACTATATCGTTTATAAAACATATCTGTTTCTTAATGTACAGTTTTCCATATCGATCGAGAAACATCAACAGAATGAGAAATCCATATACTACTGCGAATTTGAGATGGTGTGATCGTTGACAAGTAAACAAAAAAAAACTGGTGTAGCTAAAATATAAGATAAATTTAAATTTATCTGATACAAACTCTCTCTGTTCAGAAACTTATCTAAAAGAAACTCGAACGTTAAAAAATACAATTTGAAGTTATTTCATAATTAGACCAACAAAAATAACTAGTTAAACTCTAATTCCATATCATCATCAGTTGTCTTTCCGTTCCAAACCTCACCTCCCATAACTATTTTCGTTGATAAGCCTTGTTCATCTACAAGACTACGACCACTCTCAAATTATGAACAAAAACACAAAATAAGTTAGGTGATATTAATGTCTGACAATTCACACATAGGCACTATAGCACGATATCACATTATCACTCAACTCAAGTTGTATGAGTGCTTGTCTTCTTTTAAAAATTTAATCAAACAAACTTTATTTGTTTAGGGTCTTTTTTAGAGTTTAGACAAATAAGTTTGTCGAAGTGGTCCACTTAATAATGAGATTAATTACTTATAGTTAATAGACTTATAGTTAAATCCAAAGAGCTTCTCGTTAACTACTAACTCGATTGCCATAAGAGAGCAATTAATGGACGGTCATCTCCATTAATTCCATGTGGGCTCCCACACTGGAACCCCTATTCTGCTGTGTGTCGGTGTGACTCCACAAAATACAAGTACTCGTAGAGAAGGACATTCTTGTAATTATCTGCTGCAATACTATTTTCCTGTCGGTAACTATATATTTACTTATCAGTGTAGAGTTTCCATAATTAGCTTTACTGAGTATATTTACCCTATTAGTTGTTGCGCATGATTAGTTTATATATGTAAATACATCTATCTATACGTAAGTATTATTATACATACATACACAAACATTTGTATATATGGGCTAAATTCCCGCGGAGTTGAACGCGGCATTCGTTTTGGCTTTATTTTATTACTTTAATATTTTCTGTTAAATTATAAATTTTTTTTTCTTCAGAAACCTCGTGACTATGTATATGTATGTAGAATAATATTGGTGAATCTCTATCTTTTTCCGGAAATAATTGATTATTTGTATTCATTTGGTTTACATGTCCCCTTTGGCTTCTTTAGAAATTCCTCTTTGAACGTTGTTTTATTATTCCCGTCGTACAGATCAAAAACTCTAGTCCCTCTCGCTCTTCGTCGAGACTCGATAATCCATTCATTGTTATCCAAAATTTTGGATTCGTCTTTCTCCTGATCGCGTCTTCGGTTTTCTGTCGTCGAAGCTTCTTCATCCGGATCCTCGTTTGTTTTGGCTGTTTAGTATTTTTTTTTTCAATTTTTCAGTGAGAGAGTGGAGATCGGAGATCTGGAAAACAGAGTTTTGGATTGATGGAAGTGGAGAGACACTGCGAGAAATGAAGTTTTACATATCGGCGTCGGGGATTAAGAAAGTTACGATATCGAATCCCGGCATCGGAATCGGAAAAGGAGGCGGAGGATGCGCGGCGGCAGCGGCTGCTTTAGCGGCGCGGAGGTTCTCTGGTCGCTCGTTGTTGCTGTTGCTGCTGCTGCTCGCCATCGTCCTCCCTTTCATCTTCGTCAGGTTCGCGTTTCTCGTCCTCGAATCCGCCTCCGTTTGCGATTCTCCACTCGGTACAACTTTTTCTCCTATAATAATATTATTTTTTATTCTCAATATTCAAAATTAAGACTATCATTAGATTCCATTTTACTCTGCAAGCTTTGACTTAATCGTTTACTCGTTTTTCTACTTCCCAATTAATGAATTGTTAATGAATATAATTTGTTCAGGGACCTGGAAAGTGTGAACTCAATAAATGATATTCTTCGACTTTGGATAATATCATAAATCTTCCTATTGAATGCTTATGTGCTTGTGATCTTTTTATTTGTTGTTGTTCATGTATATGATTACTACTTTTTCTTTTGACTATTGTATTCGCAGATTGCATGGGACTGAGACTCTTCCGTGGGGGCGACACATCTCTGGTAAGCCTTTTGTATTTACTCTAATATTAAACACATTCGTAATTGTAATTTATATGTCGGCAAATGTTTTAGCTGTATATAATATACAGTTAGGTACTTAAAAATTAAGATATTTTCATGTGATGATGATTTCAGCTTAGGTTAGCCTCTTAATCATTAACTTTTACATCATCGATGGGAAACAGAACACACAAAAATCAAACACACACTTGCCATAGTGCCTCTATTAAAGGGGGAAAAAGATATGATTGTATGGGAATTTTTTTTTAAGTCTTTTCCAGCTGTGTTACGTTAGTGTTGCTGGTGTCGTGTAGTGAGAGGTGTGAGCTTTCCTCTTGGACCTGGTGGGGTAAATTTGTAAAACCGTGAGGATTTCATGTCATTGTCTACTGTCTAGGAACAGAGAGATGAAAAAGAAATTGTCTTTAGGGTTAATTTGTGATTTGTGATTTGTGATTTGTGATTTGCTGCAGTTTCTATCCATGCAATGACTTTTCGCGTATGATTTACCTTGATGGATTTTCTCCTTTTTATCCTAGTAAATAGGATGATTTAGATAGATTCATTTGTTTTATTCTGGCGGTGGAACAAACTTGATTTGATATCAACATGTGGAATTGTCGGAAACGAGCCCACAAAGTGGTTTCTTTGTCATCTATTTACCTTTATTTACTTTATTAGAACATAGCATGCCCTAGAGAATAGAATTAGAAGCTTGTTCTGAGGGAGCTTAGTTTTAGTAAATGGAAAGTTTCATGGATTACTGTATATATGCCAGAAACAAACGTAGTAAACGATCACTTTTACATGTATAGTAGTTTTCAACTTTCCACTCAGTTTGCTAATTAACAGGACACGTGGAAGATTTAGCTGCCACGAGAAAATCCATAGCCACTTGGTTTCCTTTTTCCCTTGATACGTAGCAGCAAACAGGAACAAAGAGGAACGAGACAGACGGATAATTCCAATACATGACTTAAAAAAAATGCTTTCCATTGCACTGTTTCCGTTTCAAGCAGTTTTGTTGTTTTGTGTCATGAGATGATGTAAAGACACACACTTATGACAGCTTTTTTTAGTTAGTAACAAGAAAATGCGTGTCTGTGTTCCTCTTTCAGAAAATTAGGGAAGAGTTGACACGAGCGCTATTAGAAGAGACAGAACAAGACGGTAATGGAAGAGGAAAGAAAGGCTCATTGGAGTCATTCGACGACCTTGTTAAAGAGATGACGTTAAAACGGCGTGATATAAGAGCGTTTGCTTCCCTAACTAAGAAGATGGTAAGTCTTTTTTACTTATGGTTCTTACTTGTAGGTCAAGTTTAATGCTTCATTCTATTCATGTGACACTTTTTTGTTCTCTTTTAATTTGTCAGCTGTTGCAGATGGAACGTAAAGTCCAATCAGCGAAACATCATGAGTTAGTGTACTGGCATTTAGCATCTCACGGTATTCCCAAATGCCTACATTGCCTTTCCCTCAGGTTAACAGAAGAGTACTCTGTAAACGCGATGGCTCGAACGCGCTTGCCTCCGCCTGAGTCCGTTTATCGTCTGACCGATCCATCTTTTCACCATGTTGTCATCTTGACCGACAATGTTCTTGCTGCCTCTGTCGTCATATCTTCTACTGTGCAAAACGCTGTGGATCCGGAGAAGTTCGTCTTTCATGTTGTTACCGATAAGAAAACTTATACCCCTATGCATGCTTGGTTTGCTATAAACTCTGCTTCATCACCAGTTGTTGAAGTAAAGGGACTTCATCAGTATGATTGGCCTCAAGAAGTGAATCTCAGAGTTAAAGAGATGCTTGAAATCCACCGTCTGATTTGGAGAAGGCATTATCAGGATTTGAAAGACTCTGATTATAGTTTCGTCGAGGGGACTCATGAGCAATCCTTGCAAGCTCTAAACCCTAGCTGCCTCGCTCTTTTGAATCATCTTCGCATCTACATTCCCAAGGTAATAAGTTTGTTTTCCCAACTCAACTCTTCTCTTGAGCTTAAAAATCCAATCTATTTTCGTTCTTTTTTTCTTTCAGCTTTTTCCAGATCTCAACAAGATCGTGTTGTTGGATGATGATGTAGTAGTACAACGAGACCTTTCGTCTTTATGGGAAACGGACCTCAACGGTAAAGTAGTTGGCTCAGTTGTTGATTCGTGGTGCGGAAGCAACTGTTGCCCTGGAAGAAAATACAAAGACTATTTCAACTTCTCACATCCTCTGATCTCATCAAACTTGCTTCAAGACGACTGCGCTTGGCTTTCTGGTATGAATGTCTTTGACCTCAAAGCCTGGAGACAAACCAATATCACAGAAGCTTACTCTTCATGGTTAAGACTCGTGAGTATATATTAGTATTTACATATATATATATATATCAATCTCATTTCTTAGTTACCTTATCCCCACTGAAACTAAACCGTAATGCAGAGTGTTAGCTCAGGACTACAATTATGGCAGCCAGGAGCATTACCACCGACACTACTTGCTTTCAAAGGACTCACACAGACTCTTGATCCATCATGGCACGTAGCTGGACTAGGGTCTCGATCAGTTAAAGCCCCTGAAGATATTCTGAAATCTGCTGCGGTTTTACATTTTAGCGGTCCAGCGAAACCGTGGCTAGAGATTAGCAACCCTGAGGTGCGATCTCTCTGGTATAGATACGTTAATTCCTCCGACATCTTCGTTAGAAAATGTAAAATCATGAACTGATTGAGAGAAAAAAACAGCATATCAAAGATTAGGAAGAAGTAACAAAAAAAAAAAAGGAATGATAAAAGAGCCAATACTTGCGGCTGTATATATGAGAGAACAGAGGGAAGAAGGTTTAGCCTTCAGCCTCTGCTCATATTTCTCTCATGTCCATATACTAAAGAGTTATTTCGAGAAAAGGACAATTACATTAGACTATATATATGATATGTAACTTTTTTTTGTTCACTTTCTCAAATAGTATAGTAAAAATGTAATTTTGTTTAATTATAGCTACACATATTATAATAATTCATCACAGTTTGTTAGTTTGTATTTCTGTAATCCATAATTTATGTATGGATATGTTATTATGGTTTTATGAATGTTTATAATTCTACTAATCTCTCTAATTGAGGATGTTTATATCCCATAATCAAGCAATGTATGATAAGTAATATTGAATTATGTACGCAATAGAGGGACAAGAGTTTTCTGTTTTTATTATTATTGGAACCTAAATAAACTATGAATAAGAAGTGGCATACATATATTGTACTCTAGTCTCTTTCTCTCTAAATCGTTCTGAGTGGAAGAAACAAGTTTTCATGTTTTGGGTTACACAAGCTGAAGAGGAGGCTGGTCTTGGCCGGAGAATTGCTGATTCGGTTCAAGAAGGTTCACCGGAATATAGTTCCGACTATAATGCTGCGACTGATTATGAGAAGACACACCGGATTCGTAAATCGCTGTCCCCTGTATCACACTCGATTCCTGATGTTCCGGATTCAATCTCGCGCCTTCGGCTATCTGCAAAACCCAAAAATCAAAGTTTTCTTGTGTTACACGTCATCTAAGTTACACAAAGAATTAAAGAGTAGAGAGAGATTGATGCATAACAGAGCGTGGTTAACCTTAGCTCGGAGGTACATGTTGTCGTGTTGCAACTCCATTTCCTACATTATTTATTTACGGGGAAAATAAAAAACCCGAAAAAAGGCGATGAAAGATATGAAATTGCTTGGAGAGGGAAACGTTGCTTACCCTTTTCTGCATATACTCTATCTCTGCGATTAACAGCTCATTCTGCGATTTTTTTTACAATAAGAGTGAGAAAACATTATCTATATATAAAGAAAGAGAGAGAGACGTTGGTTTTGTTACCTTCTTAGATCGGACACGGCTGATTCCTTTTTCAAGCCGTCCTTCGAGGTTTTTGAGTTCCTTGAAGTTCAAGGAACCAAGTGATTCCCCAACAATATGCCTGAAATTTACGAATGTCAACATTAATATAAATAAAAATACGAGCGAACTTTTGCACACCGAACTGTAATTCAACAGAACTTAAACCACGTTTGAGTTTAAATATACTGTTGCATATATCTCCAAAGTCCAAACCAAAACTGAAATTCAACCAATTCCAGCTTCCAAGTAAACCAGTCAAAAATAGTATCGTTTAAAGGCAAAATAAACCAGTAAAAACGAATCGAAATGCTCATCAGTATAGTGTTCAAGAAACAAGGAACCATCTCTGTAACCTCATGAAAAGTTAACTAATTACCTGTTAGAATTTTGAATGTCCCGAATCTGCCTCCGAAGTTTAGAGGCTTCTTGCTGATAGTACTTCAGAATTTCATGTATTCAAACACCAAAACGTCACCGTGTCAATGCATTTCAAATATTTCAAGAACCCTTCTTTTTTCTTGGTAATGTTTTTTGTTTTTAATATAACATATAGAGATTATATTTTCATCAATATTAATTGATCATAATGAAAAGGAGAAGAAGAAATAAATCAAACTGGTACCTGAGTATTAGCTTCGGTGACGGAAGGAGGGTTGACGGCGTCGGAACAAGCTTTCTTGTACCTTTCAATTGTACCTTTCACACTAAAACGGTGAAAAAATCATTAGGTTTATTAATTTTATTATTTAAACTTTTCAAACAGAGTACAAGAAATGTAGGAGATTCTTGATTAGAGTTTTGGAATGCATATTTTTTTCCGGCCAAAACCTTAAAATCGACGAGAAAGGAATGTAACGGCTTTGGAGTTTGGACCAGTTACTTATCACCAGTACGAGGAGAAAAATTCAATTCAAGCACATGGCTTGAGTTAATTCTCGTTTCAATGTAATTCACATATAAATAATGGCTGTGAAAACAAATAATTATGGTTTCAGAATTGCTAATTAGCCAATTAGGGTTTGAGGAGGAATCAAAATAAGTTTCATCCACATTATATTATTCAATGTCATCAAGATATGCTTTTAAGATCAGTAGTAACTATTTTTCTTTTCTCATAATAACAAATAAATGAAGCTCAGAATGCCAGAGATTCCCATTGGCTCGTACCCTCTTGATTTCCGACACTTCTCTGAGTTCTCTCCCTCTCATTAATATATCAATGCAGCATAGCAATATAGCATCTATGATTCCATATACATCATAAAAAGTCGACTACTGTATATCTTTATTTAATTCTTTTGATGGTTTTACATTTGATTATCCAATTTCCATCAGATCGTTAGGCAAAACCATCTGTATTTCATTTTTTTTTTTTAAAGAGTTGAAAAATACAAGATTTTCGATTATATATTTGTTCTCAAGACTAACTCCATAATATAACTGAAAAAATAATTCATTCGTTTTATTTTTATTTTTGGGTTATATTATATGATTAAAGGTATCCCTAGTGACAACTCATCATTAGGCTTTGTCCCAAGTTTCACTAGACAGAGGGTTACATAAGTCTTGATCATCTACATACATATACGTACATGCCGTTCGTGTCCAGAAGGACCAGAACCAAACTTTTTTATCGATGAAACCCTAAATATGATTTAAATTAAGAAATTTGATGGGTCGTCAAAATTAAAGTGTCTTATAGAAGCTTACATGCATCAGGTTCTAATGATTTGCAGAAATAAGAAGGGTGAAACTAAGAAATCGGCTAATCAGAAGTTGAAAAGAGAAGACAGTTTTTTTTCATCTTCTTTATTTGCATAAACACAAACACAAACACAAACATACACACTACAGAGATATTATACAAAAAAAAAAAGTAAATCCAAGATTGTAATTACCCCGAAAAACTGATCTTAGCTCTAAATTTCCACTTCCACATCATTTTAACTAAGATTTTTGTTGTTGTAGCAAATCATGAAAGCAAGATCAGGAAGGTGTAGGAGAAGCGTACCTGTTGTTGGCGTACTCATAGAGACGGCCACGAGTGGAGAAGATAACGAGGGCAACTTCAGCATCACACAAGACAGAGAGCTCATAAGCTTTCTTGAGAAGACCATTGCGTCGTTTGCAGAAAGTTACTTGACGATTTGTTGTGTTCTCTATCCTCTTTATCTCTATCTTCCCTCTCCCTATCTTCTTGCTACTCTCTGCGTCATGACTACTCCCACCTTCCTCCATTGATCCTATAATATCACCAAATGAATCAAAACACTAACAGGAGAGAGAGGAGAGAGACAGACAGAGAAAGAGAGAGAGAGAGAGGTAAGCTTGATGATCAAATCTCTTTGCAGATCAAGAATAACAAATAAATAGATTAAACCCATGATTTGGTCACTCAAGAGTTAATCAGGGATTGTAATTGAAAAGGAAAAAAACTTTGATCAGAAAACTTGGGGTTTTTTAGGGTTAGTTAATCTACTGTATAATGATCTAATCGCTTTGTAGATAAACAATAACAAGAAGTATATTGTAACTCAAGAATCACAGATCGAATTGAAAAAGAAAGAAAAATTGATAATTTTAGGGTTAATTCATCTACTGCATAATAATTCACAACCTTACCTGCCTGGGGTTTGAGGAATTAATAATTATGTATAATATAATATAGATCCGCAAAAGGAAGACGTGGGTAATGAGAAACTGTTTTTGACGAGAATATAACAAACTATTTTTTTTTTTTGTTATATATTATTGATCACGTACAGTACCACTTAACTGCTGCTTCTGCTTTTCTAATTATGTTGTTCTCGAAAAATCTCTCCTTCTTTTGTGATTTTCTGTTTTGGTTTATGAGTTTCTTTTGAAGGAATATTTCTTTGAAGGTATCAAGACCCTACTTGCAGAAAACAGAAGGTTACTAGTTTTCTTTTTGCTGAAATGTATTTATACATGAAAAAAGAGAAAAATAGACAAATGATCTAACAATTGTCCAAAAAGCACACATACTCAACAAGGCCAGAAACTCACACTTTTTTATTCTCTATACATGCAATATAAACCCCTAAATAGATATGGATATCTATATGATCTATATACGTGCGATGTGTATTTTCTTTTTACAGAACTGGAAAGTGAAATTGAAATTGAAGGAAACTAATTAATTAACAAATAGATATAAGAAAGAAAAAGAAAGAGAAGAGGAGTAGGTTAAGGACATTGAAGGAGGACCATCCAATTTCTTTCATGAGAAGAGGAAAAAGGAGAGGGATGGGCTCTGTTTCTCATCAGAACCATCTTTTGGAAACTCCCTATTTTTGGTTATCTTGCTCACCTTTTCTTTATTCCTTTTTTGCCCTTCTGCATTTCCATTAATTAGATTTAGATGCTCCTCTCTATCTAGTTTACCTGTCTTCATATTCTAACCATTTTGAACCTCACCTAATCAAACCAAAATTTAACTGAACCAATTCAATTGTAGATAAACTGATCGGTTCTAAACAGCCTAAAACAAAACAAACATTCTAGTAAAATTATTTGTTTAAATCTTACTTGTATATTTATAGTTTTAGCCATTTAGGTTTAGTTTTTATCTTTAAATACCAGGCAGAACATGCAAAGAAGTTTTTGTTTTAATTTTGCAAGATAAAATGAAAGCTGAACAGAACTATATATAACTGAAATATACATTCTACCAGATATCTCACTACTTACTCGCTAGTAGATTGTAAATTAAAGTCAATTTTTGCTAAATCTGATGTTTCCTTTTTAAGGTTGAGATGTATTTGATAATTACTTATGATGTTCAAGAGTGAAATCAATGAACCCTCTTTTGCAAAGAATGTAAAGCTTAATTATGATGTTGGGAAATCTTTGATTTGGGAGCACCGTCTGAAAAAACCTCAAAGGTTAAGACATTGCGATCCTTAATTTGAACTAATGAGCTAGAAATAAAAATTAATGAAAAAATCAATCGAAAATGATTTACAACCACACTTGATCGTAACATGTAAGACATAATGACATGCATATGTATTTGATAATTAAACCTCGAGGACATATAGATGACAATCGTAAAAATTCGAAAACAGTGAATCAAAATTTAAAAGTATTCATGAAAAAGTCGATGACAAGAATGTACATATAGAGATGTAGGTGCGGTAGAATATGGATATATGCAGAAAGAGACATGCATGTGAAATTGGCCTTAACTTCTCCTAGTACCTGAATCCTTTATGGGAAATAGGAGATGATAACTTCTTTATTGTGCTTTAGTCCTTCCTCTTTTGTCTCCTTTCATTTTAGCCTCTTCAAAACATTTTGGTTTTTAATCTTGCACCTACCTCTTTTTAATTGCATGTTAACTCCAGACCAAGAACATCATATGAGTCTTTTCTTTTGCGTGGACCCTCGTGTTACAGTAACTATGATATGAATCTAGACATCATGATTCAAAGTTGTTGAGCATAACCGTCAAAAACGATTTCAATAATGATAAAACATGTCTCACAGTTTAATTTTGTTGAGTTGTAGAACAGAGCCTCTTGGACACGTTGTGATTTATGAAACCCGATTTTGATTATAGTGAAATATGTGGCCGCAAAAACGTGTGTTTTTATTTGTCTGCTTTAATTGTTTTAAGGAGCTGAATTTGAAATACAAATCCTAACAAATTTTTGGACATATACAACTTTAGAATTAAAATCATGTGTGAATATATGTGCTATTTAGACATTTAGTATTTACATATACAAATTTTTGGACATTTAGTATTTACATGCTTAGCTTTAGAATCACAAAGCATATGTGAATATATGCTATTTACACGTTTAAAAAACCATTTTGCTGTCAAACGAAAGAATTTTACAATTCGTATTACTATATTCATGAGGTACTTGAACTGTCTTACAAAAGAAAACTATATCTACTAAAAATACTTATCTACTTTTGACTAGTGTGTATGTTGATCTGTCCATTTATAAAGATACATTGAATCTAGATTATATATGAGCTTATCCTAATTAATTCGAGATATTATGAGCTTTTGCTTCTTCTCAATTAAAAGCTACATACATGCAAAAGCTAAACGTGTGAATAAGAACTGCACTAATTAATCATCAAATTTGTCTGAGAACTCGAAATTAATACGTTGACAAGAAAAATGCGACCATTGATGTTGAAATCCATCTTAGAAGAGTCCAATTTTAGACGATGTTTTTTTTTTTGGAACTAAGGCTTAATTTTAGACGATGTTGCATTTGCCTAAACTTCGTCATATGGATTTTCTTAATCTAACGTTCTAACCTATTCTCTCTTTTCTTTCTGGCAGTTCTCACTTCTCAGTTTCTCACTACCCTTTTCTCAAATCAATAAAAAATAAAGAAAGAAAGAAGATCCCACTAGTCCAACTTATGTTGCATCGCCTAAACTCATCAAATTGTACCTTTTTTTTTGTTATATTTGGGGAGGGATATAACTAGAGATATCAAAATAGGTAACCCGACCCGACCCGATCCTTATCCATATGAGTTTGAAAGTTATAGGGTCGGGTTATGATCAAACCTATTTATTTCATGGACTGTAATTTATAAACCAAACATAATTATGTTAATACTCATGGATTAAATAGGTTATATGGGTACCTATATATAAAAAATGAATAATATTTTTTTTAAACATTTTATATATTATTAAAAAATCAACTAAAACTTCCAAATAATAAAAATTATAGTAATATACGTATTAAAACAAAATAAAATACTGATAAAACATAAAATAAAACCTTTATGAATACTCATAATTACATTTTTAATGATAAATTTATGGATGTTCTATATTTTTAAGTGCTAAATTTATGAATATTTTATATATTTATAATTTTTCTTTTTTTTACAATAAATCCATAGCTAAGCTATAATCCTATAAACCCATTAGATCCATAAACTATTAGGGGTTAATCCATTAAAACCATTTAGTTATATGGGTAAAAAATTTATACCAAACCCATTAAAAAATTTCATGTCAAACTCATGGGTAATAACCTATTTTGACATCCTAGATATAACAATGAAAACAATAAAAAGAACACAAATGATGAGACGAAAAAATTAATGAGGGAACAAGAAATTAAGGAATCCAACAAATAGTGACTAATCATACGTATAGTCATAATCATCCACAAACCGTTTCATAGTTCACATTAAAAATATTTGTTCACATTTGGAAACTCCTTTTTGCTCCATACCTTCATCACTTTCCTTGAAATTAATTAGTAATTGCATATAATTTTATTTATTCTTATACACAGGCCAAAAATTATTTCAAAGGAGATAAGGTGCTTATGATTAATATTTTGTAAAAACCAAAAAAAAAAAAAAAAAAAAAAATCAGATCAGCAGTGAAAAAGAATCAAAGGAGATTTCAATGAACAAGGAGACATGTCGAGAGATTCATAGTGACAAAATGGTCGATGCTTGTTTTGTGTTCTCCACTGTGGTCAAGAGAGAATGATAATATAACTGAGATTTCAGAAGGAGAATTCGAACCTTCGTTTTATTGTATAAACTATGAATGCACACGTTGACGAAAAAAGAAAGAGCAACGAATTTTAACCTTTGGAGCTACCTTTTTCAGGAGAATCATTCCATAATTAGCTCTACAAAATAGAGCATGGACATCTAATTTCGATCTAGTTTATAAAACACACAAGCCATCATGAGTTATACAATCATTTGAATTTAGTTACATATTAAGACTTGTAGATTTGTGATTTCCTAATTTGCTGCCCCTGCAAAGAACTCTTTCTCAGAGTTTAAGCCACCTGGCATTGCCAACTTGGGGAATTTTTGGTTCTTCATTGGATATTCCTCAACAGATGGTAGCCGCTTATTTGCTTTTCCAACGTTTATGTGAGAAGAAGATGATGACTTGGACTCATAGAAGGACACTAGTTGCTCTGCGGGATTGATGATGTAAGACATTCCCAAATTAGAGCTCTCAAAGGAACTCTGTGGCCAATAATGAGGCTGTGGCTGTCTAGTAGACTCTGTGCAAGAGAAAGGCAATCCTAAAGATGGTTTTCTAGCATTAGGTAAGAGACCAATACCGACATTGTTGTAATCAGAATGCAGACCAGCAATCCCCGGATTAGATTGAAAATGTTGTTGTTGCTGGCTGAATGTGAAACTGTTTAGTTGCTGCCCTAAACCATACCCATGAAAGCTGAGATCCTTATCAGTCAGTGGACAAGACACGAGTGAACCACACTGAAACTCTGAATCAGGAACAACAGCTGTTTTGGCTTCCGGAGCTAAGCACACATTTGGTTCACAAAACAAAGGATAAGGATCGTTTGAACACAACAAATTTCTGCTCCAACTCTTGTCCAGTGATGTGGTTGAATGATTCTCTGAAATCCCAACTGTTGTCCTTCGCCATAGCCAGCTCTGGCGAGCATGGCTGCCCAAAAAGGGACAATCTACAGAAGCATCTGGTGCTATGATCCTCTCGCCAGCTCTAACCAAATCTGAGTAACTTGTGCCAACAGAAACATCCTTACCCAACAGCCGCATTGTTGCTTGAGTATCTCTGATGTTTAGGTTTTGATTCAGATTGAGATGTTTGACCGCAGTCTCCATTGGATTGACTTGAGGAACCGAGGAATGGACAGTTTGACCGCACTCTACATCCTCGGTGAAGGTCTCATCAATGCCTAGCCTAGCTGGAAAGTACTTATGGCGTCTCTCATTATGCACTGGGATCTTGCCTACACCTACACCATCTTTGGGTATTGCTGGATCAGTTGAATGCTTCTTTCCACTGGAAAAGTAAACTAAATTCTTGAGTAAAAGATCATTTTCAGCAGATTCAGATATAGATGTACCAGTACCTAAGCTTGACCAATAAAAACTTTTACAGCCTTGACCATTTGCTTCGACTAGCTCACCTACAGGTGATTGGTACAGCAGTGTCCCGCAATTCATATCAGCTGATGCAGGTTGAGCCGAGTAAGAACAACTCCTGTACGTACTCTCACTAGAATCAGAGATAAACGATTGGATAGGTTCAGGGAAACACGACAAGCCAGACTCCCCTCGAGCATGACTTAGCCGACTCTGAAACTGCATATTGCCATTTGATACGACCACCATTTTCTTGTCAACTAGAGATGATTGACATAGACTTAACCGACTCATATTCAAGCAGCATTGTTCTAAAGAGAAGATATCAGAGAATCTGACATGCTTGTCACTCTTGTCACTCTGAGCAAGCTTATCAGGACTCTTCACCGAGCAAGCTTTCCTTTTAGCCTTGAAAATTCCAGGAATCTGTAACTTAGAATCCCAATCTTGACTGAATGATTTTGGAGAATCTGGAAATATCTCCTCCTCTGTGTAAGATAAGCATTTCACTCCAGCTTTCTTCCTACTAGGAGACATCACACCAGATCTTTCTTTAATCCCAATTCTGCATTTACCGTTAACCTGAATGCAATGTGTGACACCACCTCACCAGTGTTAGTTTACACGAATGCTAATGAGCTTAACTAACAAAGCCAACATAACACAGATAAGAAGCTCAAATTGATTTGGTAATTTTCTCCTAACCATTGAAGACCGAGTTTAATACCTTGTTTGCAGTTTTCGCACCCAAGGCATCGTTCAACTTCTTCTCCACTACCACATGACGCTCTTTCGTTTTCTTTCTCTTTGAACCGATTAAGACCTCGGAATCATCTCTCGCGTCTTCTCCGCTTGCTATCTTAGCGATGGAGCGCTTTTTACATGGTTTAGACTTTGCCTTGGCCTTCCGCCGAAAGCCCGGATCGGAATCATCCGGAGATTTCGTTAGCAGAGAAGCTAGCTCATGAGACCACCACCGGAACTTGGCGACGGTTATCGGAGGAAGAAGCGAGTGAATAAGATCTCCGGTAGCATCTCCGGAGAACGGCCAGCATTTACGCACCTCAACACTTCTTATATTACGCGTGTACTCTCTACGATTCGCCATATCAAAATTGGAATGCATCTCATAAGTCATAACCAAAATCAAAGCAACTATAAACAATTACCAGCACTCACCTGATGGAAAATCCTTCGTAATCAACCGCCATTGATCATACAAAGGCGACGAGAGTCGGTGTCTTGAGCAGAGAACGACGAAGGAGATGAGAGAGAGAGAGAGAGAGAGAGAGATGAGAAAAGGCAGTTTCCCGCTCGGAGAGTCTCTCTCTCTAACGGCGCTTTTACGTTTTATCTTTCAACCTTTTTCAAAAGAAATTCAGAAGTTTAATTAATGGAGCTGAAAGCGACAGTGGAGACGGCAACGGAACCCAAGTGTAGAGGAAGAGGCAGGGTTATTTCAGTCTCTTACCAACTACGATGTTATATATCACTGTAAGCAATTAAATATGTGACGGTAAAAGTGTCAGAAGCTTAGTCTCTACATTAATCAAAATCTACAGGTTCGATTTGACGTAAGACTCAACGGATAACAAATTAAAAATAATAGGATGATTCGATTTGACCTGATATTTTACAACACTCTTTTTTGCAATAAATATTAAATACCTTTTTTCCTTTCTAATCGTTGTTCAATTTTATTTTATTTTTTGTGCTATGAGTTCCTTTGAATGATTAAAAAAACCCTATAAACAATTAGCATACATTTTCATATAGTATCATAACGTCTTAATCTAATTCAGAAAATCAAAACAACTCGAACTAGATGTCATGGTTAACTATTTTATTTCTCCGCAGCATAATATGATACACACCATGTTCATTCAGGATAAGAAAAAACAATCTCGTTGCAGTAAATACAAAGAGCTATAAATATGACACTGTTTCCCTCCATTTGAGGCAAAACCAATCATCCCTCTTTCATAATAATAATAATTTAAAGAAAGAAACCCAAAGGCCAAAGCTCTTGGAGTCACCTGGTGATGGATGAACGGCTACTACTTGGATTCACATAATCTCGCTTCGCAAACAATCTGAATCTTGGAAGGCACTTTCCTAGTTTCACCTTCCAGCTCAATTTCCGTGCAATACGATCACTTATCAACTCCAAAGCAGTGATGATTTCTCTGAATGTTGGTCTTTTTGATGCTTCTTTGTCCCAACAATCCTGTATTAATCTGGTAACAGAGAGATCGTTAGACTTTCATAGTGGAGTCATGAATGTTGTTTAAAAACCACGAGGATACTTAATTCGGAAAACTTACTCTCGTAACCCGAAAGGATACGATTTTACTGGAGCATTGAATGGTGGACGTTCATCTTCAATATATGCTTTAGGAACTTCACTTTCTTCTTTCAGATGAAAAGGTACACAGCCTTCTATCATCTGTTAAGTTTATTAATCCACAAACAACGTTGTATAAGTATAGGCCTGAAGAATGAATATATCTGAATTTACAAGTCTTGTAGCTCTCTCGGTTACTTTACCTCTTGTAAGATCAAAGCGAAAGAAAATACATCTACTTTTGTATCATACTCTTCATTCCTGTAAACTTCTGGAGCCATGTATCGCCCTGCTCAGCCAGAACGACAACGAGAGTATCATCAGCATATACCCATCCCAAAACACAACCTTTATGATTTACTTCCTCATTATATCTTGTGGAATTTTAGTTAGCAGTTCTAAACTAGCTCAAGACACAGCTCGACATAGCAATTTTAAGTTATCAGATAAGAAAACTTACAAGAACTGTCCAACGATGTACTAGGCCTGTCTTTTTTAACAGTCTTCTTAACTACCAGCAGCTTGCTGACTCCAAAGTCTGCAACTTTCAGATGTCCCGAATCATCCCGCAGTATGTTTCTGTTCTCTTACTCAAGTAAATAAGAATCTTTCGGATTTTTTGGATAAAATTGAAAACTTTTTGTAATGATAAAATCTGTACTGATACAATCAAGGGGGAAAACCTACGGAGGCTCTAGGTCACAATGGATTATAGCTTCAGGTTTATGCTCGTGCAAATAATTCATTCCCCTGCAAAACAGTTTAAAGGAATACCATACAGATCATCAGAAGCCACAGAATGGAGATTAACGTTTAATGCAACCGGTCATTCATCAATATGAGCCTGCACAAGTACAAAGTAAAAATACACAGACAATAGCCACTTCACCTAGCAATTTCAAGTGCGAACTTCACTGCTTGCGCTGGCATTAGAGCCCCTTTCCTGTCTAGATATTGTCGAAGATCTCCCTACAAATTAACACAAAATTGAGAAGCATAACTTTATGCAGCGAAGTTTCTCTTGAGCATTTTGCAAATGTGAAGATCTCAACAGCTTAAAAATAAACACTGTGGATTTAAAAATGTGTTCATCCTGATTGAGAAAGAATACCTTAGGTAAATATTCTGTGACAATCATCATGGGGTTACTTTGAGTAACTGCCCCTAAAAACTGGACAACATTTGGATGGCGTATCTTTTGAAGCAGTGCAAGTTCGTCCCTGAACGCATTCCTGAATACCAGAAGGATATCAAAACCTTTTAACGACTAATTAGTTCAAAAATACAAAAGAGATAGGTAGAGCCAACCCACAGTTTGTCTTCATCGCTGAACATTTCTTCTCCAAAGGTTTTAACAGCCACGTCAATTCCACGCCATGAAGCCTTGTGAAAGGTACCCTGTCGAGCACACAGACAATTGTGAATATACCAGCTAGAAAACTTGTTGGAAAAAGCCAAATAAGTTTGGGTACCTTTGAAATTTTGGCAGAGTTGGAAAAATCAAGCTCTGAAGGATGGATCTCATACTCGGGAACTTCTCTATCAGTTAGGACATGCATAGGAGCAATCTAAAATCGCAGACGATTAGAAAAGCAGTTAATCAGCAAATTCAGAAAAGCTATAACATCCATCAAGATAACCAATTAACAACACATACCGTAGGCTTTGCACCATGATCCTCCAAAAGTTTGATCACATCATGATTTTTGTAATACACTGCATCTGCAAGAGGCTGTTAAGATCAATCACGAATTGTTACCATCGTTACTATTATTGCACCTGGAAGTGATAGCAGCAAACTCTTAAAGATAAATCTGAGCCGCTCAACTAAAATCCACAACCATCATCCGCTTGTGCGGTGGCATTTCGTCGAACACAAAACTAACTATGAGTCTATGAGAAGTCAATTCAAAGCAAAACAGATAAAATTCAGCCTAGAAAGAGTTTAGATCCGTACCGTACTACCCCATCGGTCCATCGAATTAACCTTAGCACCACGGCTAAGCAGCAGCTGAACAACATCGGTTCGTCCCTGACAAGCGGCGACGTGAAGAGCTGTACGACCATCGATGTCACGGTAATCGACATTAGTTCCCGAATCCAACATCTGGTTGATCCCATCGATATCACCTTCGTTGGCTAGATACATCAGACGAATCGTCGGATCCACTACCCCAGCCGCCGCCAACTCGTCCTCATCTTCCGTCACCGTCTCTGCCGGGGTTCTTGAATCCGGGGCTAACGAAGACTGCCTCCCTAGCTTGAATCTCGCGGGCGATTTCGGCATAATCGTCATGATCAACGGGGACTTGGTGCTTTGTGTAGACAAAATTAGCTGTAAATGGAGTTGTAACGGCAGCAACAGAAAAATATAAAAGCCCAACCAATTACAGACTTTAAGGGATTTAAGGGATTTAAGGGATTGCCGATTGCCTCTTAATGCGGGTGAAGTATCATTCTCGTTTCCTACTCTTTTGTTTTCAAAATACTTACTTAACTCTGTCTCACATAAATGTCATTTTACATATTAAAACTATATAATTATATCTTTTACATTTATAGACTAAATAATATTTGTCTTCTATACTAAGTTACTAACACACGAGGTAAAAAAAAAACAAAAACAAAATTTAACGACACTTTTGTGAAATAAAATATAGAAGTAGATTTATTTACATGTTTTATATATTAAAACCTAATCACTTCCTTTGATTCACACTTTAACATGACAAATACAAACCGAACGGGCAAGTTATATGACTAGTGCAAACAAATGGCACAAAACTACAAAATGAGTAGTTGGCAAAAAAGAAAAAGCTACAAACATACAAAAGTATGAGTGGAGGATTCAAATGCTACAATGATTAGCGAAATGAAATTAACTATATTAAGCACTTACAGTTTTGAAGATATTTTGAAAAACAACTATTTGAACCACATTTATTAAGAAAACAGTTATTTAAGCAATCATTTAGAAATAGTCGATCAACAAATATATAGCCTAAACAGTTATTTAGGTAGTTTAGAAGGTCGTTTAACTCGTTTAGACATCCCTTTTGTAATTGTAAGCATGGTAAAACCTTATTGTTAAATCTGTGTGCTAAGTGCTAAGTGCTAACTGTAAAGTTTAAACAACGTTTTAAACGCCAAGTCCCTAAAATAAGGTTTTGATCAATAAGGTCGTTATCCACTAACGTTTCAAACGCCAAGTCCCTAGAATAATGTTTTGATCAATAAGGTCGTTATCGACTAACGTTTTAAACGCCTGGTCCCTTTCTCTTTATTCTTGTGTTCGTCATGAGCAAGAGCAAGAAACATGAAGAGCTAATGAGCCGACCTAGACCTAGAACATTTCGATTTGAGTCCAACGAATTGGCCCATTATGGAGTAGATATTTAGCAACCCGAGAAAACCAAGTGACTTCCACTCGCTCCACATAGCGTCTGAAAGTCACTCGAGCGTATGATTTGACACGTGTCTCTCTGTTAGAGCGAGTCGTCTTCACCGTCTTGCCGCGCTAAAGTGGGTTAAAGAAGGAAGTAAAGTCCCCGGGATAAAACTGACAGATAAGCCTCATTGGACTTTCCATTTTAGATTCTATACGTTGATACAAGCTTGTAGCAAGCTGTATCATCCTATTACCGTTGATCTTCGGATACTCTAACCCGCAGAGAATAAAAACTCAAATTGCTACCAAATTGGGACTTTCAGGATATAATTTTTACTTACTTAACAAAGATCGTTTTCTTCTTCCGTTCTTCGCTTAGTTTTGAGGTGAAAATGGAGATTTCGGAGAGAGTGAAAGCTCGATTGGCTATTCTCTCTGCGCATTTGGCGGTGTCTGATCCCGTCGGATTGGATCAGGTGCTGCCGGTGATCGAGCCATGGTGCACATCGAGTGCTGCACCGCATGGACCGCTTAAAGGAAGCTTGACGATCGTCGATGAGCGTACGGGAAAGAAGTATCAGGTCCCAGTCTCAGAGGATGGTACCGTTAAATCCGTTGATCTTAAGAAGGTATATACATAACGAGTTGTAATCATGAACGGAATTGCGAAATCGAGTACGATGAGCTTCACAAGCAGTTGATCCAATTGATTACTGATATCTGAATTTCGATCCGTCTTCCTTCATTCTTCTCTGTCGTCCTTAGTACTAAGAAATTGATTTGTTGTATATTGTGTGTGTATATATATAGCTTGGTGATGGATTTAAATGTTTGGTGTGCAGATAACGACAGGGAAGGAGGACAAGGGGCTTAAATTATACGATCCAGGTTACTTGAACACGGCTCCGGTTCGATCTTCGATTTCTTACATCGACGGAGATGAAGGAATCCTACGTTATCGGGGATACCCAATCGAAGAGTTGGCTGAGAGCAGCACTTTCATTGAGGTTTCTTATCTCCTCAGTAAGTATTGATTGATCATCTTGTAGCTTCTGGTTGATGTTGCTTATTTTCTTTTGGGGCGTATACTCACATGTTTGATCATAGCCTTGCTAGTGAAACGAAGAAGATGGTTTGTGTGATAGAAATTTATCATCGTTTGTGGATTGGTATTGAAAATTTTCCTCCCTTGATGTTCTAGTGTGTGGATTAAAAAACCATTTTTTTTCCCTCTGGCAGTGTATGGGAATCTGCCTTCTCAAAGTCAGCTAGCTGATTGGGAGTTTACAATTTCTCAGCATTCAGCTGTGCCACAAGGAGTATTGGTATATTTCTACTCTTTCCTCTTATGTATTTCCATACTAGTGTATATAATCTTGACGCCGATTGTTTCTGACCTGAGATTGTTTCTGAATGTTTTGGCAGGATATCATACAGTCCATGCCTCATGATGCACACCCAATGGGTGTTCTTGTAAGTGCAATGAGTGCACTATCCATCTTTCATCCTGATGCAAATCCTGCTCTTAGGGTAAGTTCTATAATTTCTCCTCTTTATGTACTGTTAAGATGTGTTTTTTTTTTTTTTCCTGACAATTTCCATGGCCATGCGCTATACTCCATTTGTTTGTGTTCTTGATTTCATGGAAATTCCGCTTGGGTGCAGGGCCAAGATATTTACAAGTCAAAACAAGTTCGTGATAAACAGATTGTTCGTATTATTGGAAAGGTATTGTTGTGTCTGTTGATTTGGTACCTTAATGTATAAGCAGACTGGAGAAAATGTTATAATATAAGGTGTTTGCAGGCTCCAACAATTGCAGCGGCTGCTTATTTGAGGATGGCAGGCAGGCCTCCTGTTCTTCCTTCTGGCAACCTTTCTTACGCAGAGAATTTCCTTTATATGCTGGATTCAATGTACGCCACCATCTATCTTCCCTCTTGATTTTAGCACTTGAATTTGTAGAGGGTAGTTTAGATTCATATCTAGGCAGTTAGATCCGTTTCTAGCTTCTAACGTGTTTGTAACAGGATATATTCTTTCATCTTCCATCGATTACAGGGGCAATAGGTCTTACAAGCCTAATCCTCGTCTGGCTCGAGTACTGGACATCCTCTTCATACTGCATGCTGAACATGAAATGAACTGCTCTACTGCTGCTGCTCGGCATCTTGCCTCTAGGTACTTATCTCACTGGTTAGAGATTCATTAAGTCTGCTCTGAGGTATGTTTAAATCAGTATTGTGTTGCTGCAGTGGTGTTGATGTGTACACCGCTGTTGCTGGAGCTGTTGGAGCGCTGTACGGTCCACTTCATGGTGGTGCGAACGAGGCTGTTCTTAAGATGTTATCAGAGATTGGGTCTGTTGAAAATATTCCAGATTTCATTGATGGCGTGAAGAACAGGTAACTCAATAGCACAAAACTATCTGAATTGTGGTAAGTCATGCCATTTTATATCCCTTTTTCCAATATCTCAGAAAGAGGAAGATGTCAGGTTTTGGACATCGTGTTTACAAAAACTACGACCCAAGAGCAAAAGTCATAAAGAAACTAGCGGATGAAGTGTTCTCCATTGTTGGAAAAGACCCTCTCATCGAGGTACTTTAGAATCCTTGTGCTTGTGTATCTCGTGAGTTTGTCAGATTCCTTCTTATATGAATGTGGTTTAAAAAAGATTTGATGTTTTCAGGTGGCAGTTGCTCTAGAGAAGGCGGCACTCTCTGATGAATATTTTGTTAAGAGAAAGCTTTACCCAAATGTTGATTTCTACTCTGGATTAATCTATAGGTAAGACATTCATCTGAAAAAAAAAATCATGTAACCATTAATTTCCTAACCTGAAACTTGATCTTGTGTGTTGGTACTTGAAATGGGTAAAAAACACAGGGCAATGGGATTCCCACCAGAATTCTTCACAGTGCTATTCGCAGTCCCGCGCATGGCTGGATACTTGTCACACTGGCGTGAGTCGTTAGATGATCCTGACACTAAGATCATGAGACCCCAACAGGTAAAAATACATTATACAAAAGCCTACATAGACTTGTTTGATAGATGGAAAAAGGTTTATTGTTTTGGGTTGGCTCATGGTTCATTGTATTGTGTGGCTACACAGGCCTACACTGGAGTGTGGCTAAGGCATTACGAGCCAGTGAGAGAAAGAACGTTGTCAAGTTCGGATTCAGATAAGTTGGGTCGAGTTTCCATTTCGAATGCATCAAGAAGGCGTTTATCTGGATCTGCGCTTTAGTCCCAATCTTACTACACACCAATAAAGAAGAAAACATTGGGATGCCTCTGGCTAAATAAAAGAGGCTTCTCAACAAATCTGTGTCGTTTTCTTTCTCTTATAATTTAAACACTTAACAATACATCCTATTTGTTATTGTTTGTCTGTTATTTCAGAATTCTATGATTGAATAATAATAATGTTGTTGTAGGGGAAGTGCTTAAAGATCTTATTCCCGTTAAATAACAGGTTGCTTTAGTTCTGAAGATCTACGTCAATTCATATCCTTTAGAATTGACAAGAATAGATACGAATTGTAGATTATGTGTATCCAACTGATAACAACAAACTATTCTTTCATTCAATACCATATGCTATTTGGAATAGCATAGATTTTCATCCCTGAATATTCGAAATGATCTTCATCTTTTTTTCTTGAAGATCGAAATGATTTATTTGCACAGTATTTCTTAATTTAAAACGGAATTAAAATGTGTTTTTATGTGTGCCTGAATTTTTTTGTCTGTAACAGCGTGGCACTAAGAACGTGGGATAAGTCATAAGTACAATGAGAAGATGGGGCCCATAATGGGTT
Organism: Erythrophleum ivorense; assembly: GCA_026724425.1. Taxonomy (NCBI): domain Eukaryota; kingdom Viridiplantae; phylum Streptophyta; class Magnoliopsida; order Fabales; family Fabaceae; genus Erythrophleum; species Erythrophleum ivorense. Next base: position 1,833,634 of record JAIUCV010000102.1, read on the forward strand.
CAGGGTTCAGATTTAGACACGAAAGACCATACGCGATGATCTGTATATTTGTATAGCAAATAAGCCCTCTAAATTTACAGTTAATTACAAATCAAACCCCTTCTTTCTTTCCTCCACGATCAGCGACGAGGTCGAAATACGATCGCTCTCTCTCTCTCTCTTCTTAAAAACAAAATTCAATTTCTCCAACATCTCTCTCTCTCTCTGTCATATTTTCAGTGATTTACTTGCAAAGAAGTCGCCTCTTACAGTCTCTCGAGAGGCCAAAGGTATGTCATCCCAAATCTTACTCTTTCCTCTCATTTCTCTCTAGTTTGATTTCTCGAGAAAAGAACAATTGAATCTGGGAAATTGAAGGTGCTGTATCCATAAACTCGATTGATCAATCCTGAGTCCAAATTGTTAGGTGCTCTGTGATCCAGATTTCGTCTTCCGGGGATCTGGGAAATGATATATTTTAAACCGCTTTATCTGTTACGAAATTCGAAAATATGTAGTTCGGATTAGACAAAATGATCAACTTTCATTCAATCTGGTAGTCGATGATGGAAAATTTGATGGATCTATGAATGGATCGTTCGAGATGAAGATTAGGTTGATTAGCCTTAGATTTTTGTATTGAAACTTAAGAATGAATATTTGCGTGTTGGCAATTTTGTTCAAAGTAAACCAGAATTGAGGAGGTTTTAAAGGTTGATTTTCGTAGTAGAATCTCTCTCTGCGTGTTGAAAACTAATCTCAATCTCAATCTCCTTCAATTGCAGTAGTATTTTGAAACATGTCTGGCCAAACCGCGCGTTTGAATGTGGTTCCCACAGTTACGATGCTCGGGGTAATGAAAGCCCGTCTTGTTGGAGCCACAAGAGGTCACGCTCTCCTCAAGAAGAAGAGTGATGCGTTAACTGTTCAATTCAGGGCACTTCTCAAGAAAATCGTCTCAGCGAAAGAATCCATGGGAGATATGATGAAGACTTCGTCTTTCGCCCTCACCGAAGTCAAATACGTCGCTGGCGAGAACGTCAAACATGTTGTCCTCGAGAACGTTAAAGAAGCTACGCTGAAAGTTCGTTCAAGGCAAGAGAACATCGCTGGTGTGAAGCTTCCAAAGTTTGATCACTTCTCTGAAGGAGAGACAAAGAATGACTTAACCGGTTTAGCTAGAGGTGGTCAACAGGTGCAAGCTTGCCGTGTGGCTTATGTGAAAGCTATTGAAGTTCTGGTGGAGCTTGCTTCTCTCCAGACATCTTTCTTGACGCTTGATGAAGCGATCAAGACGACGAATCGCAGGGTTAACGCATTGGAGAATGTGGTGAAACCGAAGATTGAGAACACCATCAGCTACATCAAAGGAGAGCTTGATGAGCTGGAGAGAGAGGATTTCTTCAGGTTGAAGAAGATTCAGGGATACAAGAGGAGGGAAACCGAGAGACAGGCGGCTAACGCAAAGGCCTTTGCTGAGGAAATGGTTCTTGAAGGAATCTCTATGCAGAGAGGGATTTCGATAAACGCTGCTCGTGATTTGCTCACTGGTGGTGCAGACAAGGATTCAGACATTATTTTCTGAGGTGTGTGGAGGCTCTCTCTCTCTGTGAGATTGCTTTTGTTATCTATTTATTACTCTCTCTTCATCAGACTCTCATGTTTGTTCAAATAAAATGGATTCGTATTCGTATGTAGATGAAAAATATTGTATCATCTTGGATTCTTGTGCTTTCCTGTGATTTTCGTCGAGAGCTTTTGTGATTGTTACTGTTATGGATAATGATTCGTTTAATTCCCCGTTTTGGACCAAGCAATTGAGATCATCACAGAAATAGTTTGCATTTTGGGTTTTTAGTTGAATCAAGGTTTGAGTTCATTACAGAAATAAACGGTCCAAGAGTTGACTTTTATGGTATTGATTCTCCCTCTACATCACATCCACTTTAAGATTACTTAATTCATGAGGGAAAAAAATGGCATTACACACACACACACCCACACACACTAGGTCAGATTCCTTGCTTAATTGATCAGCTTTTAGGGAATCAATATATGTAAGTGGAGAAAGAATAACTTAAAGCAAAGAGAAAAGAATATAAACTGCATTATCATATCCCTCCCCTATTAGTCTCTAATTTAGAGACTCAAGAAAGGCCATTGATTCAGCAAGATATGTACAACTCCGGAAATGGCTACTCTCCTTCTCCTCCGAATCAATCTGATTGGTATGACTCCGGTACACGATCTTCGGGTTGGCGAGTTCCTGCTTTCTCTTCACGGAACGCTGCTTGGTCCAGGACTGATTCAGTACGTAGTCTTTCCCTTGGATCATCATATCTCTCAACGTTTTTGTTTTTTTTCTTGTTTTGATGTTTTGGTGTTCACTTTCAGTCTCAGATAGTTAACAGGCGTTTGCTCGATGATGATCCTCCAGCCGCTTACTCAAGAACAGAGATTTCATCATTCATGTACTTTTTAAACATCAATCCATCATCATCTGACAATTCCTGCTTTTTTTATTTTGTTTCAAAAACTTAGTTTGCTTGCTCTTCAAGAACTTGAAAACCGTTGTTCTTGGCAGAGATTCACATACTCGGATCCGTACCGGCAACAACCTGCGAAGGCAGCAACTCGAGGCATTAAGGCAAGCAGTTCACAACCAACCGGCTAGACCCGAGAACATCTCAAGATCAGCATCATCACAAGCCAGAGAAGAAGACGATGTTCTCAAACATCTTACAAAAGTGACATATAATCCGGCACCGAAAAGCCTACTTCTCAGAAACCTAAGCTTATACTACAGAAACAAAACCACCGGAAGCGAAAACTCGAGTAAAGCTCGAGATCTCTCCGGTGAAGAAGAAGAGAAGAGATGCAGTGTGTGTTTAGAAGACTTTGAGCCCAAGGAAACAGTTATGCTCACTCCTTGCAAACACATGTTTCACGAGGAATGTATAGTTCCTTGGTTGAAGAGCAAAGGACAGTGTCCTCTCTGTAGATCCCTCATACTCAAGCCGACAAACAGAGATTCTTCTTCTCCGGCTATTGGCTCAAATCTCGCCGGAGGAGACATGACTGCGAACGATCTCTTCACGTTAGAGCTAATCTCTGTGGTAAGAGCAATGGAGGAAACTTTCCTTTTTGGGTATCATCGTCGCATGTAGAATCATTGTGTACTACCTATCATTGTTGTACCTTTAAACTAACTCTAAAACCTTAAATTCTCTCAAATGATATTAATTTATTGTTTGGGATTTTTTAACGAATCATGTGAATTCACCATTGATACACCTTTACAGTGAAAAAAAAAATGTTTTTTTCTTTTTTTCTTTTTGGTTTTGGCTACACAAACTCATCTAGAACTATCACAGAAGTGAATGGCGCCAAAATCGCATCTCCGGTGTTGCTCCTCCGTCACCACCGTTCCACGGCGGAACACAGAAGCGCAATCAGGCAAATCGCCGAGATCACCAAACAGAGATTCATCTTCCTCTTCGCCGCCTACTGAAAAGCCCCTTTCTAGGTTAACATCGAGGAAATTCCCACCGTAGATCGACGAAGAACCGGACGATGACGAGATCGACGCGTCGTAGAACCACCCGAACTCGCCGATTTCGGTGTAGCAGCCACCTAAGAGCAACGGCGAGTCGACGTGACTCAGATCTAGTCCCGCCGGCTCCTCGGCGGCGACGGTTGCTTCGTCCTCCTCGTCTTCTTCTATATTCTCCTCTTTCTTGGCGGTTTTGAGGACGACGGTGTTGGTTCGGTGGTGGTGAGATTTGTTGTTACCGGAGGAGGGAAAAGGGTGGTTGTGGTCGCAGGCGTAAGTTATCATGAGCTTTGAGGGGTCCACACGGCTCCTCTCTACCTGCTTCCTCGCCGGACATCCTTTTGAGCTGCTGCATCTGTAGTATCCCCTGAGAGATAATCCACCAAAACCAAAAAAGCGATTAACGTTAGTTACTCTTTAGCCAAATTAAAAACAAAAACGCATAAAGATACTGATTAAGTGACGACTATTATTGCATTTTAGACTAACTAAATTTACGGCTTATAAAAGTTAAAACTTAAAACATATGATTATGAATAATTGTTTAACTGTTGGTTAGAATTCTAACACAAGAAATGCATTCAAATGAAAACTCACGCCAAAAAAAAAATAAAGAAAATTTAAACAATTATAATATTGGCACGTTATTCACGTACATATATGCAAAATACTTTTCCTTTTTGTGCGCATTACCCTTTGTCTTGATTAGAATCAAGATCTACTACTACAGCTACTTTAATATCTCATCTCCCCCGAGGTTATTATTACCAAAGCAAAGCAAAACTTTTGGATAATTCAAATAATCACCCATCTAATTCTTCCGTAAACAAAATTACAACATTAAAATACAGTAAAACACTAATTGAAAGCCTTTAATTTGTTCAAGAAAAAAAAAACATTAAAAACAACACCCCAAGAATGAAGGAGCTGGCGCGTGAATGCACGCGATACCAGACGCGTCAGCTTTTTTTATGAGGTGCGTATGTTAGTTCAACCACCATAAAGGCTAACTTACGCCTTCTCCTAAGCCGCCGCTGAGTAAAGCGACAGAAAGGATAAAACGGTAATTTAGCATACCTGGGATAAGGCGAGCCTTTGATCGGTTTTTGTCCGTACTTTCTCCAGGCCCAGGAATCGGACGGTGGATATACCTCGCTTCTACTCTTAGATCCTTCCACGTCAGCAATCGGAACGGAGACAACTCTCTTCTCTACGCTCCTCCTACTGCACAATTATTACATTTTCAGATCATTAATTTGTTTACAAATTTGTAAGCAAAAATAGAGAAAATTTGACAAAACCTTTTCTTAGGTGCTGGTTTTGAGATCTTCGAGTCTTCACAAGAAGAAGGAGATTCAGGAACGACGTCGTTGTATGTCTCATCTTCTTCGTCGTCAGATTCTTGAATTGCTCTACGGTGCATGACTGATCTCGACCGTTCGATTTCGCCGGAACAGAGAGCGGATGATGTTTTTTTTTTTTGTCTGTTGGGGCTGATTAAGAAGGTGATTAGTGAGAGGGTTTTAATCAATCTGAATGTGATTATTATTCTCTACTTGTTTTTGGGACGTGCAGGCAAATATCAAAGGGATTATATCGTTATTATATTGGTATTGGTATTTTATTTGAATAGAATATGACTAGTTGTTTTGTAGTCGTTAGTTTATTTATTTTGAAAGGTTCTCTCGTGGAATTTTATTTTATTATATACCATAATGCTGATCAAATTATTTCTTTAATTAGCTGGACATTTTGATTAAGTCCATGCATACTTATGCAAAGAAATAATTTAATTATCCGCATCTGATCTACATAGACTGTGATCTATTAAATCTCGCTGTCCATGTAACAAAAAAATAAAATTATGCACACACATATTCTCGTTTTTGAGATATCCAAAATTAAGTTCATATCACAACCCATCTAACTCTAATTGATTAAGCGATATCCGAATCGAAGATTACGGTAGTAATGAATTAGATTAAGGTGAAACGATCAATTCAGACGTGAGATCTTGAGCTGTCTAGTGAATCCGCTTATTCTATTTTTGACTCCTTAAACCATGAGTTGATTTGGTCCGTTTCAATCTCCCAAATATGCATCATGTACGTTGAGAACTTGACATAATACTCTTGTATATATAAATACATGTTAGCTTGTATTTAGTAAATTTTATCTTTGTAGGTTATGATTTATCGTTTTAGGCTAATCTATTATCTATTATCTAAGGTCCTTTTCATCCGAAATTTCTGATATTTCAAAACTGTGTGTACAATGTTCTCGTCTGGATTCACTTCTCTCCATTTAATTATCATTATATATATATAATATATAACTATGCATCTACATAATAAAGTTTTTTTTTGAGAATTCTGTATGGCAAGATTGAAGTTATCAAAACTATATAAAACGCATATGAACCAATTTTTTATTTATTTTTTTCATTTAATTTTGAGTTGACAATTCATAAATCTCACTAGAAAATCAAATAATCTCAAAAGAATGTATTATCCTACATAGAAAGTGAAAAAACCAACATTAGTATATATAAAACATAGATAATCCATTTGTTCAACAAATATAGATCACTGCCATCCATGACAATAATTTGTTTGCCTACTTTATTTATGAAAAAGAAAAGGAATTTGTTTGCTTTTATGATTTGGCTCGTACAATATTATCCAACAGAAAGAAGTTATGAGATCTTAACCAAAAAGTTTGTTGAGAGTGACACGGGCCCTTTCTGTGTGACAAATAGATCTTGTTTAAGATAACACATTTGATGATGTTTGTGAAGCAATTTGGCTTAAATAAAAGCTGCAACTCATTCGTGATAAGAAAAAAAAGCATATACATATATAACCCTAGAGTCTAGACAAGTGAATTCATATTTTTATAAATGTGTACAAAAATTTTGGCTGGAAATGGCTGATTATAAATCTGTGTGGGATCAAGTCAAGATTCCTTTAGTCATGGTATTAAATTGTAAATCACACATAGATAAAACTATAAATGCCTGTGTCAAAACTATTAGTTTATTTACTCCATTATTGCCTCCAACTTCTGTCAGAATGCAGCCAAAAGTTTTTATCTTCTGGTTGTGTAGGTTTTTGATTACTTTATATATGCAAAGCGTGTTTACACACACACACACACACACACATGTTTGATTTGGTCATTTTTGTTCGTGATAGGTAATGTCGAACCAATCAATAATTCGCTCGAATCTGATGCAATGAGAATTGACAATGAAACATGATTGGATAATGTTTTTGGTGGTGTTGTTATATTATAGTGATGTACAAGTACAAGGTAATTTATAATCGAGACGTCTTCTGAATATTAAATATATACGCATAGTCAAAGATTCTTTAAGAAACAAATGTAAAAATGCATTTTCGTGTTTGTTCAATAATTTTCAGAATATGACTAGTGGGATCAGGGATTCAGGATAAGCTAAAATTCAGTCGTAAATTTAAAACTGAATTATAATGTACAAAAACATGTTAATTAGGGTTGACTTAATTAGATATAAACGTTATTACCTAATTCCTGTCGGAGTAATAAACATTCATATAGATCTAAAAAGTTCAAGATTCCAAGAGAAATTATAAAATCCTGAAATGTGTTTTAGCTCAGCTTAAATTTGTTGATGACAATCATTGTAATACTTATAAAGAAAATTCAAATGTCGTAAGCAAAAACAAAACTGAGAAAATACGATACGAGTAGAAAGAAAAAAGAAGAAGATAATCTTTGTTTAACCAGTAATGTTCTGAGACTTGTTGAGAATGACTCCTTCATATTTGACCTGGAACCATTTCATGGCATCATCTTTGGTCACTCTATGCTGGATTCCAACACGAGCCTTGCACCTTCTGCGACGTGCCACACGGTAACCAGGACGCTCAAGAACAACGTAAAAGTCCATACCGTAAATTCCAGTGGATGGATCATACCTAAAAGATACGAATCAAAAGCCATGGTTGATCATCGATTACACAAAGCCATCTTAGATTGTTCTTGGGTTAGAGAAAGAGTGAGACTTACTTGATACCCAAATCAATGTGCTCCTGAATACCAAAACCGAAGCAACCAGTGTCGCTAAAGTTCCTCCTCAAGAGCTCGTACTCTTTAACCTTGAGTCCACTTTCAAGGAGCTGCATTGCCTTGTCTCCCCTGACAGTTACGTAGCAAGCAATCTTCTCGTTACGTCTGATACCAAAAGAACGAACAGTGTATCTTGCTGCAAAACAGATACAAGCTCAGAACTCTATTCGTCCAATAGCTGCTAGCTCCCAAGCAAACAATGAACAAACATAGAAAACATTTGAAAGCTACTGTGTCAGATGAACAAGAATCAGCAAAAAGTCATCTTTGATTTGGAGACCACAAATTAAGAACATATCACTATAATCTCTGACTCTGGATTGGAAAAGTTAATCCAACTTGGAAACACAGGAGTGAATCAATGAGGAGAAAACTCACCCTTGGAGAAAACAGGAGTCTGGCCACTCAATTGTTCCAACACCTACAATTTATCGTAGAGCTAATTCGATTAGAACCTATCTCACTTACTGAGTGAAATCAGGGAATCGGTAAAACAAAGAGAAATGAAACCTTGGAGGCTCTGGTGAGACGATCTCCACTCTCACCGACGGAGATGTTGAGCACCAGTTTCTGCACTTTAATGTCCCTCATTGGGTTCGATAGCTTCTTCTCTGACGCCTGATTCAACCCAAAATAAAATTGAAAAATCATCACATCTTTACTTGAAACATGAAAAGCGCAAAATCAATCAACACAAAATAACTGAGACGGACCATTTGGGATTCGGGTTGCGATAAAACTCCGGCCGACGGATACGCACGAATCGAAAGAGAACACGGAGGAGAAGCCGCAGCAAAAAATATATAAACCCTAGATCTAAAATGCGTCTAGGGTTCTAAGTAAATTTACGAGTACTGAAATGACGGCTTTATCCTCCTCCCTCTCACAAGCTCACGTTCTCCGCACGTGACGTATATGAATCGGTTCTTAAAGTTTAGATTTCGGTTTATATCCGGTTTGAGTAGAACATGCTAGTGAGCTTCAACTTGTGCCCAGAATAGGCCAAGATTGGCCCATAGACAAGATAAGAGAAAATGTAAAGATATCTTTGCATTTATTTAGATACGAAAATGTTTTGATGATAAGTAGCTAAGTACCATGATTGATCGATCACTCAAAAGTATTACATTATACTCTTGTAGTACATAAAATCTAAAAGGCCTCACATTTTACTTTTGTCTGATTTACTGAGAACCGACGCTCGCTTTACCGGGTGAATTAGGAGACCGAGCCAAGCTAAAGCTACTAGAGCAGCCACTAAGCTTTGACGCTGACCTACGGCTTCTCACTAATGGAACCAGCGACTGCACTACATCTGCCATCAGTGGTCTGTAATCAGCTTCTGCTTGAACACACATTGCTGCTATTGCTGCAACTTGAACAACCTCTTTCGTTGAGTACTGTCCTTCCAGTGTTGGATCCATAATGTCTACAACTTTGTCTCTATCAGCCAATTGGGGCAAAGCCTAAAGAAAAGAAGAAAAAGAAAGAGATTAGAGTAAACAAGAATAGAAATTGACACATGAGGTGAGAAAACTTGGTTCCGTACCCAAGATACAAGAACGCCTTCTCCTGTAGCTCTCTTCATATCCACTGGAACCCTCCCGGTTAGTAACTCTAACAGGACAATGCCGTAGCTATACACATCTGATTTTGTAGTCAAGTGGCCAGTTAAAGCATACCTGTCACAAGATAATGACAAAAAATTGAGTATTAATATTCATTGATTGAAGAAGAAAGTTGGAACAAAGGATTTGACTGAGAGACAAACATACTCAGGAGCAACATATCCCTGTGTGCCTAACACACGTGTAGAAACATGCCCGCCGGCTTTATCAGATCCAACTTTAGCCAATCCAAAATCCGAAACTTTGGCGTGGAAGTTTCTGTCTAGCAGAATATTGCTGCTCTTAAAGTCTCTGTGAATCACTGGAGGTGATACTTGTTCATGTAGATACTCCAAGCCTTTTGCAGCTTCCAGAGCTATTCTCATCCGAGTTTCCCAATCTAATCTCAGTGGAACAGAACCAGACCCTACATTGCAAGAAAACGGAGATGGCCTTATCAAATCCAACAAGTATACCACACACTCATGTTCCAATTGCTATCACCCAAAAGATATGTATAGAAAGAAGAAGTAAAATTTGGAGACATCTGCATTTGATTCTACAGGACAACTTCTAAACATTGCTGGAAGAAGGAGCTTACTGTTATTAGGATAGAGGTGTTCTTGCAGACCGCCATTGGCCATGAACTCATAGACAAGCAATTTGTGACTATTGTCTGAGCAATAACCAAGAAGTGCCAATAAGTACGGTGAACGTAGACGGCCCAGTAACTCAACCTGTCACCAGATTACAAATTGATCAATCGTTTTAAGTAATCTAAAACTCTGCAAACAGTAAATGTCCATCAATGGCACAACAAAACAAAGCTCATTAAACAACCTCCATTTTGAATTCGTCTTCCCCTTGCTTTCCTGCATTATCCATTAACTTGATAGCAACTTTTCTCCCATCGTTAAGCACGCCACGATAAACCAACCCAAACCCACCATGCCCAACCACATTAGACTTGCTAAATCCACCTGTTGCGGAATGTAGTTGCTTGAAGGTGAAAATCTGCAACCCATTGTCTGTAACATCTGGTGGATTTTGACATTCGCCTTTCTCCTCGCAATCAAACTCTAAAAATAGACAGGTAAAACCAGAAGGAATCCAAATCAGGGAAAAAGAAAAACCCAGAGCAAAATCAAACCCTAATTAGAAAATCATACTTCGACATTTCTTCCAAATATCCAGTATCCGGCGAAAGCAGAGGTAAGAACAACAAATGCATGTAAAGATGAGAAAAAATCTCGTTCTATTTACACAAGGATGAGGAACGAAATAGAGAAATTGCTATCTAAATTTGAACTTACTCTTGTTAATCCTGTGACGCTTTGAAACTTTGTTACGAATGTAGCAGTAGTAGCTAAAGGCGACGAACAGAGAAGATAGAGCAAGACAAGCGAGAACGACGATGGCTACAAGCGCAGCACGCTCTTTCCTCTGGAACGCTTCATCTGTCTCCATTTAAACTTAATTAATCCTTTTGCCAGTTTTCCAGAAATGGTTAAAAAGACGAAAACTGTTAGAACCCTAGAAATTGTGAAGGAGATGAAATTGAAATGGTAGAGGAATAAATTTAAAGCTTTGGGTTTCGCGAAATTAGGTTTTGATGTTTGTGTGTGTGTGTGTTGAGTGTGTGTGAATGTCAGCTTCACTGACTCACTGTACTGTGCTTTGTTTTGTGGCGCGGGGAACAGTTGAAGGGATGTATGTATTCGCTGAAACTTACAAATTGGTCCCCTCTAGTTTTATTTGATCAGTTTAGTCCCCGACAGTTATGAGGACACGCGTACACGTTAATCAAAGCCCAGAATTGGATATTATCCGATCCGGTCCAGAAAATGAGGTTGGGATTTTAATACTTTGGCTGTTAATCTTAAATTGACACTATGGTTCTGTTATTACACATTGGCATTCTAGCAGAGAAATAAGAGAACAAGTTTTCTTAACTGCGTTTGAACTAATACATAGCTCGACTGTTTATTATGTTAATTGATCAATCATCACAGTAACGAGATTTGATTTTCACTTGTGATTATTTATACTGACAAAAGGTTCCAAAACAGCTTTGTTTTTCTCACACCATAAAAGATTCCTCGTAGATCTCTACTAAGCCATAAATCCAGGCATAGATAGAAAGTTTCTAAAGCATATGAACCAGAGAGAAACCACGATTAGCTTTTCTTTCACCTTTAAAGCTTTGTTTCACTTCTTTCCACGGAGTTTAGTCCCAAGTGCCCTCTCCAGCTTAGAAAGGATCTGCTGATTCGGAATCGCTTTCCCAGACTCGTATTCTTGGATCACTTGCGGCTTCTCATTGATCAGCTACCACAACCAAAACATATCATATTACCAACAAGTATCAAGTTACTTTCAACAGGAAACAATAGAGAGAAAGAGAGTCAAGAGTGAAGAGAAAGTACATGAGCGAGTTGGGACTGAGTCAGCTTCTTCTCCCCTCGGGCTTGCATGATGGCTTTCTTCAGCTCGGTTGGCACACGTTCATCTGATTTCAAACACCATACACATAAACAAGCTGTTAAAGATAACCAACATCCCATTCAATCTAACACACAAGTAGAAAACACAGTGATTTATGGACAAACAACTTCAGCTCTTGGCATCCCAATAACCCATCAATGAACAAAGACTTCCTCTAACTAAGAAAATGCAAAATGCAGTAAACACTAACAACCAAGAAGACAGCCCCTAAGAAGCCCTTGCTGGAATGGGGAACTAGTTCAACCCCTAGAATCACAGCGGTTCACAATACAGAATTAGATATACTACCATTTCTTTGTTAATAACATAGATCAAATCAATATCCATTGTGCAAGAGATTGATATACACTCACGAGTTAAGTTCTCAGTCTCATCATCAAGCTTCTTAGTGTTCAAGGAGGTGCCACTTGATGCCGCCTTGTTGGATCCAGCATTGACTAAATTCAGCAAATACAAAAAAGAGAAACAAAACAATTCTTGTTAGATGATGAGTATAGCTCAGACAATCCAAGTTGAACAAGAAAGTTTCACGAGAAAGAAAAAAGGTAATCGAGGCTTAATCAATAGAAGATACATCAACAAAGGAGAACCAACCTTAAAACACAAATCAATTAGCAACATCCAACAAATTATTACTGCTGGAAATGGATTTCAAGTCACAACACAGGAGAACGTTAACACAAATCTCTTCTAAGAAATCACAATAATCCACTGGCGACGAAGGCGAATAACCCTAATCTTGGAAACTATATGCAACCTAATAAAACTCAGCTCAATCGCCAAATCTAGCCTAAACAGATAAATTTTTTATCGCAAAGCATGAAATACGAAGGCGAATCAGACAGAATCAACAAGAAACGGAGGTCGAGAAGAAGAAGAAACAAACATTTTTTGACGGACTCGATATCGGCGCCGCTTCGACGAGCAGCGTTGACAGTCTTCTCGTCACGCTTGGCGGCAGAGTTAGGAGCTTTCTTACGGATCACCACCGGCTCCCAATCCTGAGTCATCGGTCCAACTCCTGCCATGGCTTTTCTCTTGAGATTCTCTTCTTCAACCGCCTTCTAGGTTTTCTTCGTGGATAATAAGAAATGAGCGAGAGATATACGATAAAATAAAGGACCAAGCTGTGATCGATTGCATTTTATATTTCTGATTTTTTCAGTGGGGGCAATTTAGTAAATAGCTAACAATACGGGTCCCAGCTAAAAATATCTTGCCGAGTCACTGAGAGGCAGACTCTGTCGAGTGTGGAAAATATATTTATTTGGGTCAAGAAATAATGGACAAACGAAAATTAGTCCAAGAAGTCATATACATGGGCCAAGAGCCCGTTTAAATAATTGAACTACAAGTTTTTTTACCAATCCAGAAAAACGGAGCAAAATTTGGAGACATTTGGGATTTGTGTACCATAAGTTTGACACTGAATTATACGAGATTATGTTTGGATTTATATATTGCATATAGCAAAACCCAGTCAAATCCATTAAAAAGTTTGACATTTTTATACATACCTCGTAAGGGAATGTATCAATTTGTATTTGTAAGTTGTGAGTTGTAACTGTGAATTAGCATTTAGCAGCAACAACAACAGAAAGCTGTAATTCTTGTGGCCTTCTTCTTGTCCCACTAAAATAAGTTGAGACTTAGACAGAACGCAGTGGAATTGATTCGAACTAAAAAGCAAGGGTTCGAATTGACAGTTTTCAAAAGTAAGGGTGAAGAAAGTGAGTGTTGACGTTTTTTAATGACCCACAAATCAAAAAATAGACAAATTCTGATTCCTCCGACTAAGCCATTTCCATCATCGTTTTCCTCCGATTCCTTCTTCGTCGCCGTTCTTCGGATTTTCACTCTTCTGCTCGAAAGGTCTCTCTCTCTCTCTTTTTCTCTATCTATATCTCTCTGTAATCATTGAAATTGAATTTCACTTGTCTTCTCTTATCACCTGCTGCTAGTTTATCTTCTTATACTAGCTGAAACAACTCGAAATCCTCCATTTCTCTCGTTGGAGAAATGTTTTTGCCAACGGAGGTTTTGATTTTTGTTTGTTTCTGGTTTTAATATTCTCGATGGAATTGAGAAAACTTGTTGAGCACCGTTTAATTTGATTCAGTTCGATTTAAGATTTAGTGAAAGCTAAATAACTGACCTAAATTCTATTTCTGGCGATACTTTGTCTTCATGTGTGTGTGATGATTTTGAATTCAATGTGTAAAGCAAACTTTTAATCAAATCACTTGTTAAAGTTCATCAATAAACACCACTCTGCCAGAGACTCAGAGCTCCTGGATTTGTAAAATATGTTTTCAGATTTGTGAGTATACTTTCTATATGAAGTTGAAGTTGTTGTCTTTTCACATATTTCAGGGCAGTGCTTGAGAATCACTGAAGAAGGTGATCATCGCTGTTTCTTTTGCCATAGTATTTCAGAAACTGGAAAAACAGACACTGAGCTCAAGAACTTGGAGTTGGTCTTTTTTTTTGTATCATGCCGTATTATATTCAGAGGCTTTTCAATACTTGCAAGGCATCTCTCTCACCTAATGGACCTGTGTCCGAGGAGGCCTTAGACAAGGTTCGCAATATGTTGGGTACGACTACGTTTTTTAAGTTTCTTCCATTCTTTTGTTTGTTCATCATGTTCTTTAGGCACACTGTTTTTGCTCATGATGACTGAATTGCAGTGCTATTTTGGGCTTTTTCACTCTCTGATGTAGTAAGGGTACTGTTGTTTATCCAGTCCCGTACGTGATACTTGTAATTTTTGTTTGATTTCAGAGAAAATCAAGCCGTCTGATGTTGGTCTGGAACAGGAAGCTCAATTGGTGCGTAACTGGCCTGGTCCTGGGAACGAGCGTAATGGAAACCATAATTCTCTGCCGGCAATAAAGTATCTTAATTTACATGAGTGTGACAGCTTCTCGGTGAGATAACTTTATTCCAGAGTGCTTGTAGTTTTTTACCTTTTTGAGTATCTCTTAATCAATGTGGTCAAACAAGTGCATAATTAATTTATGTGCTATGGAATCTTGAGAACAATCGGATATGCATAGAAATATATATATATACATCACCTGATAGTGTTTCGCTAGAAATGCCTCTGCTAGGCTTCTCGTGTTGTAACCAGGATTACTGCTGTTGATGTGGATTTTAAATTTTCAAACACTGAAGGAGATTCCTCTTTCCTGCAGCCATTTGGAATGATTTCTTGAAATTCTTGTCTGCTTATGCGTTGATCATTATTTTGTCAGATTGGAATTTTCTGCATGCCACCTTCTTCTATCATACCACTTCATAATCATCCAGGCATGACAGTGCTAAGCAAGCTCGTTTACGGTTCAATGCACGTGAAGTCTTATGACTGGGCTGAGCCTGAACCATCAGAGCTAGACGATCCATTGCAAGGTAATAGTGACACGTAAACCGCCCAATATCAACTTGTGTGTGCTATGGTCATCATTTTCAAAACTCTTGTCTGAGTAATCTCTATTGTTCGCATTTATTCATAGCAAGACCCGCGAAGCTGGTCAAGGATACTGACATGACTGCCCCGTGCCCAGCTACCACGCTATATCCAACAACCGGGGGAAACATTCATTGTTTCAAAGCCATTACTCATTGCGCAATCTTCGACATCTTATCTCCTCCGTACTCTTCTACTCACGGCAGACACTGCAACTACTTCAGAAAATCCCCAATACGAGATTTACCTGGTAAAGTAACACAAGCTCAACTAAGACACCACTTCATGACTTAAAATCGCTTAAGAAGCTATTATATTTCTTGGCACTTTGTTAGGGAACAACCTATAGATTCTTGATTAGTTAAGACTTAAGAATCTAAATGCAGATATCATGGAACACACGGATTAGATCTATAGCGGTTTACGATTATCATTTGTTACTCTTGTGGCAATGTTGTTGATGATGATGTGATCTGTGAAACCAGGTGAGATTGAAGTGATGAATGGAGAAGTGATCTCGAATGTGACATGGCTCGAAGAGTACCAACCTCCAGATAACTTTGTGATATGGAGAGTTCCGTACAGAGGTCCTGTGATTAGAAAATGAGTTCACGAAAAAGAATTAAGCATATAAGAAAAAGAGCCGAGCCGACACAAGGAAGGATCTTATCAATCAGGAGAATAAATTGGAAACCATTCAGATGCTTTTGCTGCTTTGTGGTCAAAAAGGTTCTTACATATTTGTGACCACATTAAGTTTCAGCCTATTTCATTATATGATAATGTTTTACTACATACATCTTTACGGTTACTTCAACAATTGCTCACAAACAGTGTCATATTTATTATTATTCATAAATTAATCCTTTGCCTTTCCTTATTTCATGTTTATAGCAATTTCAGACCTTCTAGATGTTTTTTTGTGAGTCATTTACTCATGCAAATACATCATCACTAAGTTTGCAACAATCTAAGATAAGCACTCTTGTTTACAACGAAGAAAGTTAAATAAGAAAAAACTCAAAATGGTAATAGTAGTATTTTTCCTCCACCAAACCACATTCACTGGTTCAATGTTTCAGAGAAGCATTACAAGATATGAAAGACGCCAAAATGTAATCAGCACTACGATAAAACATAAAACCATACTCAAAATTACTCAATTGAAAAGTAGCAAAAAAACTCATCTTCCATTGTCTCAATTTTTAAGCACACTCTTCTTCGTCCTCTTCTGTTTCAAACCACCACCAGACTCTTCTTTCGTTACCTTTGTCTTTTTCGGCTTTACAGCAGCAAGCTTGCTCTTCTCTTCCGGCTTTAAAGCAGCTGCCTTGCTCTTCTCTTTCGGCTTTAACGCAGCAACCTTGTTCTTCTCTTTCAGCTTCCCCTTGGCCGCTTTCTTCATCGGTTTCTCACTCTCTGCAACTTCAGTGACCGCCTTCTTCCTCTTCCTCATCTTCTTCTCACTATCGCCAGACTCAACAACAATCTCATTACTAACCTCAACATCACCAATCTCATCCTCATCAAGCACTTCCGTTACATTACTATCCATATACCTAACCTCATGAATCCTACCTTTCTTCTTCTTCCCCTTCACCGATGCACTCTTCTCACTACTCTCACCACCATCAACAGCAACAACAACATCATCACTTTCACCTACCTTCTTCTCCTCCCTAACAACAACACTCTTCTCGGATTCAAAACCATCGATTTTGAGCTTCAAATCAGGCACGGTCTGGTAAATAGGCAAAGCTAAACTCTCGGAAAGCTTCAAATGCAAAGACCTAACGTACTTCCACTTGTTAGGCAAGATCTCAACGACTCCATTCAAAGTCTCCATCACATTCTCTGCAATTTCGTTGCTCTCCATCGACAATTTACCAACCTTGATGACGCAGCACGTCCCCGTCCTCATGAAGAACATAGCAGATCCACAAGCCTTCTCCATCTGCTCTTTCCAGTTCTTGTGCTTCAAATCTAACGGCACGGGAAGCTTCTTCGTCGCGAAAAACTTCTTCCCTATCAACCTCGGAAGCAGAGGAATCACCCTCCGGTCAGCGAAGAACATGTCGTAGGAATCGCAGAGCTTCCTCTTGGCTTCGTACGCCCTGTAATTTGCCTTCAGCTTCGAGAGCTTGATAACCTTAGTGATCGGAATGTTCTCCGATTTGATCTTCTTCATCGCATCCTCCTTCGTGAGACCGCTTTTAGGTCTGTCATCGATGATGAGGCAAAGCTCAGGCGAATCTTCCGCCGGGTCGATGAGAGGATGAGGCAGACGGATACGGTAAGCGTTGGTACGGCTCGTCTGTGGGATCTTCTTCAAGGTAACGATGAGGTAGACGAACTCGTCTTGCTCGAGAAGCTGCGGCTTCTCCGTCTTTGATTTTTCGCTTCTCCATTTGATCAGGGCGTTGACGGCGCCATCCACCGTCTTGGGACTCACTCTTGAAGTCGGCAAAGCGGAAACAAGCTCCTCTTGCTGCTGCGGCGGCGACACTACGGTGGTGGTCATTGAGAGAGAGATTTTGGGAGAGAGAAATTAGGGTTTAAGAGGAAGAGAGAAGATGGCTTTGATTTTAGGATTTATAAATGGTTTTGTTCCCTGTGAATTAATGGGCCTAACTTCTTTCGGCCCTTAGGGCTTTTCTAACTAGAAAGTAGAAATCGAAACGTGTACATATTTTGTCGAACCATGTACAAACTTTTATTTATGGATAGGTAATTGTAACTTTATTTATTACCATGATCTTTGAGCATCTTAAGATGCGAATAGTTCCCACATGTTTCTCTGACATGATAATTTGTATCTTATTAATAACTTGACGAAGCACGAAGATTAAGAAACCACTGAGCATTTTAACTTTTTTTTTTTTTTTTCTTTACCATGTAAAAGAAGTTTATATAGAAAACTTTGATGTTGTTGTCCTGCAAATTAAGAATCAGATATGGATATGATTAACATCATTCTCAATATTTTTCTTCCTCCTCTTACCCTCACATTCCTCTTCTTCTTGTACCCAGTCTATCTTTTGATCAAACTTCTAAATTGTGTTCGTAAGCATTTTTGCATTGAAGATGTCGCCGGGAAAGTAGTGCTCATCACTGGAGCTTCCTCCGGCATCGGAGAGGTTAGCTTTGATATCATTCTTTTTGGCTTTATCTAAGTTAAAGATCTTTCTTCAACCCGTAAAAAAAAAAAAAAAAAAAAACTAGTCTTGTACTATGGATAACCGATACTACCGTTTCATTTATCAATCAAGTTGTAAGAAGAGGTTGAAAAAAAAATATTGATTTCTTCGTTTTCTCGGAATTAGCATGTGTTTGATTTATATGTTATTTTACTTTTTATTTGGTGGAAAAAAGCATCTCGCATACGAATACGCGAAGAAAGGAGCGCAACTAGCTTTGATTGCTCTAAGAGAGGATCTTCTACAAATAGTAGCCGAGAAATCAAGACAATTAGGTTCTCCTAATGTCATCGTCATAGCTGGTGATGTTAGAAAAGTTAATGACTGCATGAAATTCATCGACGAGACTATACTTCATTTTGGAAAATGTTAGTACTCTCAACTCATATATATATATATATTGTACTGAGTTATATCATATTAGCAGAAAATTTAACAATTAAACGTACTCGACATAAATAATGAAATCTATAAATATTTATGTGATTTATTGAATATTTAGACGGCTATTATTCTTATTGAGTAATCATAATTTGGCAGTGAATCATCTGATTAATAATGCTGGTGTAAATCAATCCACTTTGTTTGAGGATTTCTCTCAAGTTCAAGACGCTACTCGTATAATGGTAAATTTTCAATTTATTTATCTTCAAAGTTGTTATGTGGTATATGAAGTGAGCTAAATATTTAAATTCATCCTTAAAAGTATTGTGGAAAATAGTTTTAGTAAATATATCATATGAAATTGTTCCATGTGGTTCCTTTATAATTTTAACACCTTCTATTGTTTCCATGCAAAATGCATTCATATTAAAAGTATGTATATATATTAGTAAAAGGAAATTAAAACCAAAAATGTATAAGGTTTACATACAACACGAAGATAAAGTTTTGAGAAATGATTGAAATCAGTTATATATATTTTTAAAAATTAATGAAAAATTCGAGGAAGCTCCATTTTTCAAATATATATTGACTAATATACGTAATTTATCTTAAGGATACAAACTTCTGGGGTGCAGCATACATAACTTATTATGCAATTCCTCATCTTCGAAAGATCAAAGGAAAAATCATTGTCATTACTTCAGCTACAGCAAAGATACCTATTCCTTTGCTAGCTGTCTATTCAGTAAGTTCATATTTCACGAAATAGAAATCTATTCTCTTATTTACTATATAAAAACAAAATACTAATCATATTGTTAAGTACTCATTGATAATGTTGATGTTAATTGGTTATTGATATAGGCAAGCAAAGCAGCATTGGTAGGGTTTTTTGAAGCATTGAAGGTTGAACTCAACCCAGAAGTTCAAGTAACAATTGTTCTTCCTGGGATTATTGCCACAGATATGTCAACTCCTGAATTTATAAAAAGAGTAAGTAAAGTCATGTATATATATTAAATCATCCAATTATTTATTGTTTTCAATATAGTTATTCATTTATTCTAATTCTATTGACATATTAGCTAATTCTATGTTTTTGTATGTTTTATTTTTTGAATAGTATGGTTCAGATTGTTTTCTTTCGGAATCGGTGAGTAGATGCGCGAAAAATATATTTCAAGGTGTTTATAGAGGAAAAGTGTACATAGAAGAACCAAGTTGGATCAAGTGTTTCTTTCTAGTGAAGAATGTGTGCCCTGAAGTAATCCAATGCTTCCTCAATTATACTTTTCTCCATTTTGTCAAACCTTATTCCAAATGTGACTGAGGAGTGGCTAAATGACCATTAACTCAAACTCAAAGTTTTTTTTTTTTTTGGTTATTTGTTAATTTCATTAAAAATATATCAAATTTTTATTTCTTGTTTACTAATATTACAACTTTTAAATATAAATGATTTTTTTTTTTGTTGATGAGGATACCCTAGATGGAAAAAAAACTCTCTACTATGTTTGATTTTTCGTTTATTTTTTCAATATATGTTTTATTTAAAAAACATTGTGTGGAAGTGTTTGATTTGAATCATAGAACCAAAGGGATTCAAACTATACGAAAGTGAATCCCAAAAATCCATTTTATGATTCCCAAATTTAATTTCGTTAATGCCCAATAACTTAAAAAATGACTATCATATGGCATATACCAATACACTCTGCGCTGTTTACTATAAAGTTGCTGCCTTTATTTTCTTCTTCAACTGAAAATTTTGAAACGTTATGACCTTTTAAAAATTGTGTTATTTTGTCCCCTAACCAAATTCAAAATCTTCTTACGTTTGAAACTAGAAAGTAGAAATTGAAACGTGCACATATTTCTGGTCATATAACAACAAGTTTGACTTCATTGGATGCTAAATATGAACATTATCAAGCTTATTACTGTATATATCAATCATTGTATAAACAAAAAAAGCCAAATCTTTTATAGAAAAATATTTCCTTTTGATGTGTAGAAAAAAGGTGACACTTTTAATTCCCCAAAGGAGAGCTTTCAAGTTTCAACTTCCTAAATTCAAAACTCTCTTTGCCTTCTCTCTCTCTCACTCACTCTCAACGGCTCTCTCCTCTCTGTCGTCATTTCAATTCAAACTCTGCTTATCTCTTCTTTTTTTAACGTCTATTGCTGCTTCTCCACTTCTTTTAGCTCGCTACCTAAATCACAAATCTCAAACCAAAAACCCCCAAATCTCAAATCTGTATCTCTCTCTCTATTCTGATTCGATTAATCCCTCTCTGTGTTTCATCTTCTTTGTCCGATAGAACACAAAGTGCAGGGCTTTTGTCGCATTCAGGGCCAGATCTTCCGATTGGATTTGCTCCAATCTTATGAGCGTAGACACCCAAAAATTTCGCTGAATATGATTACCTTATACAAGGGTTTCTGAAAAAAAACCGTACTTAATGGATGGATCCATAAGTAAAAGGTGAGGGCTTTCGCATCCTGAGAAACAGAGAGGTAAAATTTATCATTCCTGATCTAATTTCATTTGATCTTCTCTTACAACTATCAATTTCTTTGTATCCTTCAGATTAAAATTGGGTGCTTTATTATAATTACTTTGCAAAATTTGGGTCTTTTTCTGCTGCTATATTGTTGGGATCCACTGAAATTGATTTCAATTGTTGTAATCCATAGGTGAAATAAGATGGATGTTGTTGAGAGAAAAAGACCTAGAGGAACGTTTCTAAATCTGTTTGATTGGCCTGGAAAGTCCAGGAAGAAGCTTTTCTCATCCAATATCTCCCAACTCTCTGGTATGTCTTCTTTCTTTTGTTTACTATCTATACCAGTGTTTGTTGTATATATAAACTAAGATCAATGCAGTTCAATAATCTAAATTTTCTTTTACTTTATACAGAAGATTCAAAGCAAGCAAAAGAGAATGTTCAAAACCCCTCAATTACACGACATTCTGTTGTAAGCCTTTCTCTCGATACCCTTTTATGAAATGTTTCATTTTTTTTTTTTTTGTTGGAATAGTGAATGAATGACATGAGCTGATTGTGTTCTCTGGTGTGATGTGTTTGTAACAGTATGAGGTTGAACAGACTGTAAAGAGCTCAAATTACAACCCGCCGAGAAGTGACTCGAGCTGTTGTGCATCCTCTGTAACTAGTGATGATGGAAATGTGGTTAGAGCACCGAGTGTGGTAGCGAGGCTCATGGGTTTAGAGTGTTTACCGTTACCAAACGATGTGGAGCCAAGGGTTGATCCTGTTCTTGATCCATACTTTCTCAGATCCTCTCGCCAGGCAAACACTGCTGATCATCAGAGTGACTTCGATGGTGTTTCATATGATCATTTGGATTCAAGAACGAGTAAAGGGCCTCGTAAGCGGATGATAGAGCGGTTTCAAACCGAAACCTTACCTCCAAGATCAGCTAAACCGATCTCTGTCACTCACAACAAGCTCTTGTCACCTATAAGGAACCCTGGATTTGTTCCATCTAGGAGCCCTGCTTGTGTCATGGAAGCTGCTTCGAAAATGATCGAGCCAAGTCCACGGATGATTGCAAGAACGCGTGTGGTTTCATCGTCTGATTCTACTTCCTCGCCGGTTCCATTAAGGATTCGTGATTTGAAAGAGAAACTAGAGGCTGCACAGAAAGCTTCAACTTCATTCCTTCAGATGTCAAATGATACTCGTAACAGTAAGTACCTAAGAGGAGATCAAAACGAGAAGAAAACTACATTGTTTGGTGAAGGGAAGCCACCTTCTTTCTCAGCGCAAGCAAAGGCCGGCAGTAACCAGAAGCAAGACAGCAAAACAATGTCCTCAAGCGGCAACAAGAGGACTTCTTCGGGACAAAAGGAGAAAGCTGAAGCTAAGAATAGAGCGGTTAAAAGCCAAAACAGTCTCAAAGGATCTTCCTTGAGCACAGGGAAGAATGTGCTTAAGCAGAACAACCAGAAGCAGAACTGCAGAGACAACCAACAATCCAGGAAAGTATTGAACAAAGTTGTGAATAAGGTTCTTGTGGAAAGTGGATCTACATCAAAGAGCCAGAGTTTTACTATGTCATCAGCAGAAAAGCCTACTTCTTTACCTTTATCTCGCAAAAAGAGTCTTCCTCGAAACAAAAAACCGCGGAACGGAGTGCAAGAACAGGGAATCTATGAAGATAAGAGGATCAAAAGAGTAGAAAAGTCGATAAAATGTAACGTTTCCATTGATGGTGACTCGAGCACCACGAGTAAAGACGATCAGAAAAGAGACATGGATGTGATTTCTTTCACTTTCTCATCTTCCATCAAAGGTTTATCATCTCATTCACAAGGAACCAAACAAGATGCAGACTCTGCTGTTAAGTTCAATGTGATAGGCGGCGATTCTTTAAATGCGCTTTTGGAGCAAAAGCTAAGGGAATTGACCTCCAAGATTGAATCATCTAGCTCTTGCTTGATCCAAGAAGAGTCTTTGAGTTCCATTTCAAAGGATAGAGTGAACGGAAAACATGGCGAATTGACTCAGAACAGTCTTGATAAAGTCTTATCAGAGAGTGACTCCGTTTCTGACTGCACTTCAATCTATAATAGCCAGAAATTCCAGGTTAGTTTCCGTAGCATGTAGCTTCACTGTTCTATTATTGCTTACCAGCCTCTGAGAAAATCAAAAATCTTGTCTTTTCTGCCTTGAAGAAGAAGAAGATGATGATACAAGGAGAAGAACATGAAGTTAGCAGCATCAGCACTCTTACAGAAGCCGATGATCTCGCACTCTCCTGCAGCAAGAGTATCTCAGATTGCAGACATGACAGAGAATATGGTATGCCTTTGTCAATCTATGTTTTGAATTTCTTCCTCTTTAACAGGTTGTGATTCTTTTGAATTTCTGGTTTAACAGATCAAGAGCTCACTTGGTTTTCATCAAACGAGTCCCACCAAACCGTAGTTGAAACAGATTCCGCAGCAACACTGGATTGGGAGCTCGAATACATAACAGAGATCCTAAACTCTGGCCAGATCATGTTTCAAGAATTCGCCTCAGGGACAACCACAGAGGAATTGTTATTACCTTCGAGCCTCTTTGATGAAATGGAACGCTCTCGAGGAGCTGAAATGTCAATGAAGATGGAAAGAAAGGTGCTTTTTGACTGTGTGAATCAGTGCTTAGCGGTGAAGTTTGAAAGGATGTTGATTGGAAGCTGCAAAGGGATGATGATGACAGGTGGGATTTTGTTGGAACAGAGAGATTTGTTGGCTGAAGAGTTAAACAGAGAAGTTAAAGTGTTGAAGAAGATGAGAGAGATGATGATCGACGAGCTTGTAGATCATGACATGAGCTGTTTAGAAGGGAGATGGATTGGTTATGAGAGAGAGATGTTTGAGGAAGGCATTGATATAGAAGGAGAGATAGTTTCTGCTCTGGTTGATGATTTAGTTTGTGATATTTTCTCTGTTGGCGTTCTAAAACGGTCGTTGTAGGTTGTTTTAGAAGCTTTGTCCTGGTTTTTAAATGATCTGAATGAAGCAAGTAATCTCTGAATTCTGATAAACAATATTAATTTTGCTTAAAATATTCAGTTTTGGCACAACCCTAGTGAAAATACATAATTTTAACCTTTAACCTCAATTTAACCTACTTTCTTCCATTGGCTAAAACAAAAAGGCGATTCGTAATATTAAGGTTTTGATTCTGGGTCAGAAATAATGATGAAGAACTATTTGGTTGCTGATTATGGAGCTGGTGAATTCGTATGTGAAGTTCAAAAACTAGCATCTACAATTTGTTTAGATTGGTTCATCTTCGTCTTCTTCCAACTTTGCTCAATGAAATCACCCCCTGAAAATTTGGAAACCTTATCTACAAACTAGAGATGAGTGTCTTTGACATTATGGAACTCAATGGTTTCTTTAGGGCAGCAAGCCTTAACATTATCTCTCTAATATTTAGCTCTTTGTTTCAGCTCTGTTTTCAACCCTCAAAAGGATGTAGCACTCATTGTAACAAAGTTTTTTTTGTTTAAATATAATTTTGACATTCAATACAAAAAAAAAAAAAAAAAAATACAACTTAAGAACATACTCCCTCTGTTCCTTAATATTTGATGTTTTAGGAAAATGTATCTGCAATTATCTGGATGTGTTTTGAGTTTAATACATCCAGATAATTGCAGATACATTTTTCTAAAAAATCAAATAATAAAAAACAGAGGGAGTAGCCATTTACGATTATGTTATTATACAATAATTATCATAACACCTCGACAATTATGTTATCTTGGTACGAATTTAACATTCTTATAGAAAATCAAGGTGTCGGTGGCAAATGACGAGGTCACAAGCACTATTTTTATTCTGGAAAAATTTACATAAATAATTTTACATAGATTTTATACAAATTTTTTTATCTGTACAAACAAACAATTTTATTATTAAAAACAAAACCATAACGTGTCTAACTGTAACTCGTTTAAAATCTCCCAAAAACTTATATTTATCTTCAAGTTCATCAAATCAAATCCAAACTCAAAATAAAAACATTAAATAAACCCATAATAAATAACATATACCAAATAAACTTCCACATTCTAACATTTTTATTTATATAAAAATGATCATAATAGAAAAATTGTATTAAATATATGATAATAATTTAAATATCTATGGATTTGATCAAAATATTGTTTATCATAAAAAATGCAAGGAGGACTAACCGATAATAGCTTCTCAATTTTTGGTTATTCTTTATTCAAACTTATAAACAAAATCCATATTTATTTATACATTTAGTAGTTTAATTAATTAAGGCCAATCCCGTCACTGAACAAAGAACATCTCATTTTTAATAGATCTACGAAATATGTTTGTTGTCAAAAAATAAAATACATATGTTCTAATTTTCTTCTTCTTATAAAATCTCCCTATTACAGTATTACCTAAAACATAAAACATATAAGAAAACCACTTTTTTCAAAAATTGCATAAGATTACCACCAATAAAAAAAAAAAAAGAAAAAAGAAGCGACGTTGGTGATTCACGAGGGATGACGTGTGGTACCAGCTGTCGATCGGGGAGAGGTGCATCTCCTTTTTGACACGTGACTCATCATATCGCACGTGACTTCACCATCGTCACTTCGTCAGTCGTCTCCTTCTTCCTCGCCTTTCCCTCGTCTGCATCACTTTCCTAAAATCCCATCACTCACTTTTTTTTGGTCCCTCAAATGTCAAAAATCAAAACTATATAATATCCCAATTTTTCAGTTCTATGAGAGCATATGCTCTCTGATTGTTTGTATGTGTGTACAGAAACGCATAGCTCTTTGTTGTTGCCTTTGATCGGGATTTCTACTGCATCTGCCTTCGCAGTGGGATCGAGTTTGTTGTTTTATGCAGTTTGATTTCGCATATTCGTCAATCGGGAGTTCGATCGGAAATTGAATGCGTGGATCTGATTTCGGTGATTTTACAAAAACCCTTATTGAACTTCTCTCTCTATCTCTCTCTCTCTTTGTTTGCTCTCTGGAATTGTGATTCATTTGGTTTATGTTCGTGCTGCGTAACCTAGGGGGTTTCTAGATGATTTTTTTCTTCTTCTTATGTATTGGTGGGTTTTGCGTTAGGATTGGTTTCGCGTTGAAACTGACTTTCTGGGTAGATCGAACGGGATCGCACTTATCAACTGTTATATTCTGGAGTAAATTTACGGAGAATTGTGGTATTTGAGATTTTCATGGGATCTAAGTTGGTTTGTTCAGTTCATTTAGGATCCATTTAAGATTCTGCAGTTGACTTAAGAGTGAGATTGGATCAAGATAGTTAATTTTATTGTTTTGGTCTTCGCTTCATGTTTTGTATATTGGCTGATAATGGATCAGTTTATGCATCAGTGAGATATTTGGTGGTAAAATCAAAAGTGTAGGTTTGATCCTGTAGATTGTTTTTTCCCTTTAGAATTCGAGGAGAACGAAATAGCTGCAATCATTTGAGACAGACGCTGGTCTATTGGATGCACGCATCAAAATTCTAGTAGTGTGACTAATGCAACCATCGTTCAAGTGGAGAAATTTTGCAAGTTTCCTCTGTTAAGCATGGCACTAGTTAGGTTTTGATGTGGGATAACAATTGCAACTAGTTCGTTTCTTTAAGGTGTATTTATGTATGCATATCCTTCAAGTAAATGCATCATAAACTCTGCCTTTTCTGTTTCCATTTTTTCCAATTACCATCGAACTTTTTATATACCATTTTCGTTTCTGTGTATGCAGATCGAATGACCTCCACCTTAAAGGCTACTGGTAAATGAAGTTTGCTTCAATATTCTCTAAGATTTCCTTCTTTTATGTACTGTTCCTTTTTGGGATAAGAAGGGGCTGATATAATTTTAGACCTCAAGGAAATTGGAAATGGGAGAGACTCGAGATGATGCTGGGCCATCAGAGGAAGGACCTTCTAATGAGAACTGGTGGCCTTCAGAATTTGTTGAGAGATTTGGTTCTGTTAGTCTAGGATCACAAGAAGAGACCTCTAGTAATAACAACTCGCCCAAAAATCTTGGGCAGGATGGGCTGCCAGCTAATAGTGCGTCAAATATTCTTTGGAACACTGGTTCACTTTCTGAGCCGATCCCAAATGGCTTCTACTCTGTGATCCCGGTAAGCTACTTTTGGTTGATATTAGCTCTCTTCAATAATGTTTCAGTGAGATTTATTCGAACTCGATTAAACTAGTGTTACCTGTCAAGAATCATTACCTCCCAAGTCTAGAATCTTTTTTTGGCTTTTTCACAATGTTTATTTTAAAATTTTCTACAGGATAATAGATTGAAGCAGCTATTTAATAGCATTCCTACATTGGACGATCTTCATGCTCTGGGTGACGAAGGTCTAAAGGCTGATGTGATTCTTGTAGATTTTCAGAAAGATAAAAAGCTTTTCAGGCAAAAGCAGTTGATTACAAAACTTGTCAGTGGATTGAACTCAAAGCCGGCTACTATAATTAAGAAAATTGCTGGACTGGTAAGTGTGGTTATCATCTTAGAATATTTCTTGATACGTTGCATGATTTATCATCTCATTTGCTAGTGGAATCTAACTGCAACATATCCTTTATAAAATACATACTCGAAATTTGTTCCTGTGAGAAATCACTAAATTACCATTCTGTTTTTCTACTTTAAAGCTCCATACAATGGTATTGATCTTAGATGGATTAAACTGAGGTAGGAAGAGTTGAGACAAGTTGTATGTCTAATAATAAAATGAAGCTGAGAGTGTCCGTTATAATACTAAAATAGAAGTCATGTGATCTTAATGCACGTCTCTTTTTCTTCGAAGCGTGAGACTATCAATTTCTTTTCTGCTGTGTATCAAAATAAACTTTCCCAGACTATTAGTTGCTTGCCCTCAATCTTTCTCTATTCCCGTCTGTGCTTACTTGGAAAAAGTGTTAATTAGGAAGCTGCCTATCTTTGTTTGCTTGCCCTTTTCTCCTGCATCCATTCATTACGCTTTAAAGGAACATCAAAGTTGTTATAGATGCAGTACGAGTAAGCATTTCATAATTAGTCCTTTTATTTATCTGGAAACCTTTGTTGAAATTTTCTGGCAGGTGGCGGATGTTTATAAGCAATCAACTCTGCGGAGCCCGGCAAAAACTACGCAATCATTTGAAAACTGTGGTATTCAACTACTAGGACAGATCAAGCACGGTTCTTGCCGTCCTCGAGCAATTCTGTTTAAAGTTTTAGCTGATACGGTTGGTCTTCAAAGTAGGCTTGTAGTGGTAAGAATTAAAATCTAATCAGCGATCTTGAGTGTCACCCATTTTCTGCATGTGATTGATTAGTTTTAATAGAGGGTTATTATCGAGAAAAAGCTTAAGTGCCAAATATTCTGACCAGCTTTAAACATGCTATGCATTTGGGTTGAACAGGGTTTGCCAAGTGATGGAGCTGCTGAGAGTGTGGACTCATATAGTCATATTTCTGTTACGGTTCTGCTAAATTCTGTGGAAATGCTGGTTGATCTAATGCGATTTCCTGGTCAGCTAATTCCTTTATCAACCAAGGCAATTTTTATGAGTCATGTCTCAGCGGCAGGGGAAAGTGATTCTGCAGAGAATGACTCTTGCGATTCACCTTTGGAGCCAAACAGTCCCATGTTTGGTTATCCAGAACGAACTGACCACGAAAAGTAAGTAGATATTGGGAATTTAAAATGTTTAATCTCACTTCATGAACTTGCATGTGTGATGTGTGTACCATATTTTACTCCACCGATTTATTCAATACTCGTGTTTTGGTGTGCAGAGTTTCTAATTATTGTTGTTGTACAGTGCAGAAAAAGATGAAAACCTTCTGTTGCATAGAAAACTGGAAGGGGCTCCAAATCTGTCTGGTCCACCATCAAGGAATATGCTGTTACGATCTACATCCGCGCTAGAGAGAAAATTAAGGTGATACGCCTTGTTATTTTTATTATGTTTTTTGGGGTAACCAACCCAAGGTTTGAAGTTAGCTTCTGTTCTATTTATATGGACGAATGGAGTAGATGACTGTATGCCAATATTATTATCTTCTATTCTCCAGTTTCTCACAGAGCGAGTCAAACATGGCTAATGAGTTTTGGCGGCAGAACCGGAGAAAGGTCATTGCTGATCAGAGGACTGCTGGTTCCAGGTTACTCTCATCCCTGTTGAATTGTATATGTTTATGCATTCGGAAACCAAGTAAATTGGAGTCGGGATTTCCCCATCATTCATAAATCCAGTTCTCTAATTTCTTAGATATTTTATTTGTATCGCATCTGCAGTCCCGAGCATCTTTCCTTCCGAACACGTACAAGGTCCATGCTAAGTGGCGACACGAACTTGGCACGAGAATTCACTGGTGATGTTGCCACATCAAGGTTGGTTATGGTTTCTTTGCTTTTCAACTTAGATATGTTGGAGAGGTTGTTGCACATTTGAGTTTTCAGAAAAAAGAGGATGCATGAATTACTGTAACATTTCATGGTGTTTGGTTAGTGTCTGGTTTTGTGCTTACCAAGTTCTTTCGTCTAGTTTCTGCTTTAGTAACATGGTATCAGATAACTTAGTTCTTGTGCCTAAAGTTAATTAATGGTCTATAAAATTTTGTGCAGCAGCAAATCTGTTGGGGGAGCGAAATTGGAAACAAAGAGAATAAGGAGGAGAAGCATTAGTATAACTCCTGAGATTGGCGATGATATTGTCAGGTGGGTATTTAGTTTATGTCTCATTGAACTTCGTGTGCATGGTAAAGCTTGTATTATGGTTTTTGAAATATCTAAAGCTTGTTAAAAGTTACTTGCTAATCTAATTCAGGGCAGTACGAGCGATGAATGAAGCCTTGAAGCAGAATCGCCTCTCAAAAGAGCAATGTGATGATGGTTCCTCTCCTAACTCTCCAAATGACAGAACCGAGGGCCCTCATCTCGAGAAAAATGTACGTTAAAATTCATATATAGGAAGCTTATTAATACATCCATCATTGAATATATTTTGAGAAATTTGGCTATGCTGTCAGCTTGTAATCATAGAAAACCTGAGAACGAAGAAACTTTGGGTGCAATAGCATTCCATGCCTCTTTTCTCTTCGTCTAAGTTGAAATGAGAAGTCCTAGAAAAATGCTGTGTTGTGATCCGTGGGAAATCAAAATAAGACATCCATTTTCTGTTTCAACAAAGGACAATAATCAATTTCAAGTGGATTTGTTTGATATTACAACATGCTTAGAGTTATGATGCTAAGAAACGTTTACTCAATTTGGATAACAATTGTGAATTTTTTTGGCTTAACTAGACTTTTCTGCTTCTAGGTCTCTGGTTTCCATCTTGACGCTCATGACCAAGTGTCTGGTGGAAGGTCGACACTTTCCAGGGAACCACTGGATCCACAGAAGGCAATCTCACTACCGTCTTCTCCCCAGAACTACCGAAGCCAATCATATGAACGGAGTGGATCGTCACATCATAATATAAGCCACATCTGGGATAAAGTATTGGGATCTCCCATGTTCCAGAATAAGCCATTGCTACCATATGAAGAATGGAACATCGACTTCTCCGAGTTGACGGTTGGGACTCGTGTTGGGATTGGTAAGTATCTCTTAGCTTAATGTTTCTCAATTGGTTTTATGCGTTCTTGTAAAATTGTTGGCCATAAATTACCGACAAGAAGATTAAACAATGGCTTACATCTTGTATTTCTTGATTATCCTTCACATTCATCACCTTTTTACTCCCTTTGGTTGTTTTGTCATCAAAAGTGTACTTTCGTATTAGCCACCCAACTAAAACTTCTGTATTGATTTTTCCTTCCAGGATTTTTCGGAGAAGTTTTCCGTGGGATCTGGAATGGAACAGACGTCGCGATCAAAGTGTTTCTTGAGCAAGACCTTACAGCTGAGAACATGGAAGATTTCTGCAATGAGATATCGATTCTTAGGTATCTCTTTAGACATTCTCTGTTTTTACTCAAATTTAGCAATAAACGTCTGGACTAATTTTCTGACTTTCTTTCCTGCCCTGTTTTTCTGCATCCAAACAAACTACCAGCCGACTTAGACATCCCAACGGTACTCATCTATTTCTTTGAATTTTCATTTGTAAGATTTCCAGTATCAGTTTTCATCAACAGGCATCTTCGGCTTGTTGTAGTTATACTGTTCCTTGGAGCATGCACAAAGCCTCCACGGTTATCGCTGATCACTGAGTACATGGAAATGGGATCTTTGTATTATATGCTCCATTCGAGTGGACAAAAAAAGAAGTTAAGCTGGCGGAGGAAGCTAAAGATGCTGCGTGACATTTGCAGGTAAGTTCAATCTTTCAAGCTAAAGATGTAGTTCCCAATGAGGAAGTTTCATATTCATTTGTAGTAACAGAAATGTTTTTGAAATGTTGCAAAGGGGGTTGATGTGCGTACACCGGATGGGGATAGTACACCGTGATATAAAGAGCGCGAACTGTCTGTTGAGCAACAAATGGACAGTGAAGATATGTGATTTTGGGCTGTCGAGGATAATGACAGGCACGACAATGAGAGACGCAGTCTCTGCAGGAACTCCGGAGTGGATGGCTCCTGAGCTTATTCGCAATGAACCCTTCTCAGAAAAGTGTGATATCTTCAGCTTAGGCGTAATTATGTGGGAACTCTGCACGTTAACCAGACCTTGGGAAGGAGTACCGCCTGAACGGGTATGTACATAACCAGTAACTGAGCAGGAAGAAGACTCCGTAAAGACATAGTTATGTATATAACCAGTTTTTTGCATATTTCTCAGGTTGTTTATGCTATTGCTTACGAGGGAGCTCGGCTTGAGATTCCTGAAGGGCCACTGGGAAAGCTTATTGCAGGTCTCGTGACTTGTCACAGTGTTATTTTTGTTTTTTCTTTGTTCCTGAATCTTCCTTTCGGGTTTATGGAATGTTCTTTTTCTTGTGTTGCAGATTGTTGGACAGAACCGGAACAAAGACCGAGCTGCCATGAGATACTTTCTCGTTTGCTAGATTGCGAGTATTCGCTTTGCTAACTTCTCTCGAATCTTTTTTTTCCTTCTGTGAATAGAAAGAAACTTTGCAGCAAGAAGAGGGTTCTTCGTTTTTTTTTTCGGAATATTATTTGTTGGCTTTCTTCTTTGAGTTTGTACAAAAAAAACTTTGGCGCTTTCATATCCACAAAAAGCTTTGTGGAACTCTTTTTCGTTTATCATTCCAAACTACTGAAATCAGAACCTTTAAAAAAAATAATATATATATATATATATATCATATAAAAGTAGACTTTTGAAGTTACAAGAAGCGAGAGAAGTCGCTTACTGTTTTATTTTGCAGGTATCACCGTATCGGTATACTGTGTATACAACAAGTGAGTGATCAAGCTTTGTTCTATTCTTTTTTTTCGTATTCATACGTCATAATTGGGCCACATGGAGCTGTCTCTGATTTATTATGTATCTGAGGCTAATTAAGAAGAATGTAAGCCCATAAGTTAGTACCTGCATTGCGTTTGCATTTACAATGAACACAGCCAAGGAAACCATTTTTGATATAAATATGCATATATTCGTTTATAATTCATTGCCTCAAATTAAAAAAAAAAAGTGAGAAAAGAGCTTCGAATTTTAATGGACAAAGAAAAAGAGTATTACTTTTTTTATGTCGGATTAAGTTTTCTTTGGAAGAAAAGAGACATAAACACCTACAAAAAAGGTAAGAGGATGTTTTTAAATGTTAAGACAATTGTAAGGTTCTAACAAGATTTTTGTGTTACCATTTATGTCCATCACCTAAATCAAAAGAAATACATTAAACACAATCTTTTTATATAGTAATGCATCAATGGCTTAGCAAAAATGATAGTTTTATCAAATTATTCTTGACACTAGTATTGCATTGTATGGATATTAAAAGAGAATAAATACCAAACATCCAACTAATCATATCCGATGAGTTAATAACCTTGATTTTCCTCTACGGTTTCACAAACTTTCACCCTGGGTAAAATCATCCATTTTACATACTAATACTATTTAGGGTCGATACCAATTCATTTCCAACCATTAAACCCATATATACTAATTAAACTAGATAGAAATGGTTAATATCAACCAAAACCATTCATATAACCAAACCAATCGTTGTCAAAAAGAAAAAAAAAACCAAACCAATCTTACATTGTGAAAAAAAAAAAGAGTAAAAAACACGACTTAATCAAGGTTTCACAAATTGATGGGTTATTTCATTTATCTTTTCGAATATTACGAATAATCTTGCTCATGGTATTAAAAATCAACAAATTTTTTTTTTTTAAATTGTAAAATAAAAACCAACCCAAAATAGACAAAACCTAACAAACTATAAATTTAAGTAAACGTGTTAATTCATTGAAAAAAAAAGGACACCAGAAACATAATCAAATTTGATTAGAGCTACCTCACCTCATATTAGGCTTACTACTAATTAACTTTACAAACTTTTTTACATGTTATTTCCATAAAAATATACTGAAATTAAATAAATTAAGCGGATACCAACATACGCACAATATATTTTTTATTTTTTTAATTAAACGATATATATAAATTAGCTGTGGCTGACTCGTTTAGCTGCTCACGGCTTCGTACATGCACACAAAGCAACACGCTGGTTTGTTTTTTAAAAAACCTCCGTCCTCCTCAATTCCGTTACCGTCACCGTCCACTTCTGTTTCTCTCATCCTCACCGTTCGTCTTCTCCGATCTAACTCGCCGTTGTTAATTGTATGATGAAAGGCGTCAACGACTCCTTTTCGCCGGGATCTTTCCGTCCTTCACCGTCGACGCTCTCTCGGGAGGATTGCTGGAGCGAGGAAGCGACCTTCACGCTCATCCAAGCCTGGGGCGGTCGCTACGTCGATCTCAGCCGCGGTAATCTCCGTCAGAAGCACTGGCAAGAGGTGGCTAACGCCGTTAACGACCGTCACTTCAACACCGGTCGAAACGTCTCCGCCGCCAAATCGCAGCCATACCGCACCGACGTTCAGTGTAAAAACCGGATCGACACCTTGAAGAAGAAGTACAAACTCGAGAAGGCTAGGGTTTCGGAATCGACTCCCGGTGCCTCCTACATCAGCCCCTGGCCTTTCTTCTCCGCTCTCGATGACCTTCTCGGGGAAAGCTTTCCGACGTCTAGTGCTCCTGATTCGACTGATTACCAGAGGCTGTCACTACCGATGGCGATTATTCCAGTTCCGGTCGCTCCACGATCGGCGATCCCCAGACGCCCGGCGCCGGCGCCGGCGATTATGCCTCTCGGCGGTGACAATTTGCTCGGATTTCGCGGAAATCTTAACGCATTCGCGGCAGCAGCAGCGGCCGCAGCGTGTCCGGCGTCTGAAGATGATTCGGAAGGGTCAAGGTCCAGATCGAGCGGCGGAGGTAGTAGAAAACGCGAGAGGGAGGTTGAGCAGAAACAAGGTTACAAGGAAGTGGCGGAGGCAATTGAGAAGCTCGGGCAGATATACGAGAGGGTGGAGGAGAGGAAGCGGAAGGAAATGGTGGAATTGGAGAAGCAGAGAATGCGATTCGCAAAGGAATTGGAATGCCATAGGATGCAGCTGTTCACTGAGATGCAGGTTCGTCTTCACAAGCTCAGGCGTACCTCTGGGTCCAAAGGTCCGACATCCTCTGCCTCCGCCGGTGAGACCTGAAACCTCCTTCCTCTGTGTCAGTCAAAGCTTCTTCTTTTGGGTTTGGTATTGCATTATTTTTAAAGCATAATTGGGTAATATTCGTTCTGAATGTTGGCTTTGAGGATATTCTTAACCAATAGATGTACAAGTAGATATTCAACAACTTGAATGGGAGGATCCAGTTTCCAACATTTAAGATTGAAGAAAGAGTTTACTTTTACTTTTGAATCTCTGTGCCACCAACGACATATGCACAAGGAATTGTTTTCAAGCATACTTAAAAGAGAAGAAAAAACAATAGCTGAGGGGTGGGAAGATTCAGTAGCCTAGGTAAGGAAGTGTATTAATGAGGAATCTGAATGTGTGACATGACCATTAGCTGGGAAACTGCTCATGAGGTTAAAAGTTGAATCCTGCTTCTGTTTGCTGCTATAGCTTAAGCATGAGCCGGACGTTGATTGTTTGAACTCTACTAGCATGAAAAGAGCTTAACATGATGCTGTAATTTTGTTGGTCATGTTGATTGAGAAGCTGGTAAGGTTACATACTAATTGCTGTGGAAGCAAGGAAATAATGGTATTGATGTTACTAAAGAGAATGAGAATCATTTTTGGTTTAGCGGGACAATGCTGTAGAATGACACTGAGAAAATATACTAGCATGAAACAGGGTCATAAACTCAAAATGACTTGCAACCTGTTAGCTATTGAGATGTGATAGTCGTGATTTCTGTTTTATCAAATCTTACCTGCAACTTGGCTGTCGCGTTACACAATAGACCTCGTTTCTTTTGCTTTCACTTGGCTCCTCAAACTCTACTTGTTAGTCTAGCCTTTGCCTGTTGATTTACTACATGAACTAATAACCAGCAGCAGTATATGCATCATTTTTTTGCCCGCTTTGTATTAGTAATAATAAGTGAAATTTCTCTGTCCATGCAGCTCTTGATTATGGGTTGATGGATTTCCCAAGTTACTTCTAAGGTAGACTCTTTTTGTTTGCTTTTATTTACTTGAGTTTATCTCTTGCCTATGAACAACCAACCATATAAACATGTTTTTGTCTTCCGCTTGTAATTTGCAGCATCATGAGTTTATGTTTTTAGCCATTGTCGAACAAGGGAGAGGGCAGTCAGCATCTAATCGTTCTTCTTCTTCCACCAACCAATACAAGATATGGTAACAAAGAAAAGAAATTTGTCTTCATTTTGTAAATTTTACCCCTTTTATTAGATTCTTGTTCCAACCCAAGGGAAAAAAAAAAGGTTTTTTGGTTACAATTTTGGTGACTTTTATTTTGGAATATCTACACAATGAAACAGTACAAGAAAAAGAAATGGGTTTGAGCCAAAAAAAAAAAAAATCTGATTTTCTCTCGGAAGACCATAATTAAGTTGAAATGGGAAATAAGAGAGTTTTTGGTCTCTAACCACAACGTTACACTAACATCATATGAAAGATAAGAGTAAAAACACAATAGAGACAACTTAACGAAGGATGTTCAAAAAAAAAAAAAGACAACTTAACGAAGGCCAAATCAGATCAAATCAAATCATATGAATTGGCATTGGAAAATCAAGTTGAACAAAGAAATCAATCAAAAAAACTCCCACAGTATATACATATATAGCAGTACAATACCAATATGATTAGCCGATACTTATATCATATTAAAAAGCCTAAAGAATTCTGAAAGTCCATCGAGGACAATAAACCTCATAATAAAACCGAAAGAAAGAGTGAGACGACCAAAAACTTATATGGAAAAGAAAATCGTCCTGCGAAAACTGATATAAGAGCCGAAACTCAACTTTATGTGTTCTTTACTCTTCATAATTTGTCAAAAAAAGGGAAAGGAACAAGTTTTTACAAAATGCCCTAGCCCTTAGGCTCGCTATGCCATTTCTCAACGTGTTTTATTACGCTTCATTATATAACTGTATAACTGTAATCACATGTAATAGATTATTTAATAGATTTTTTAATACTTAAAT
The DNA here is from genome assembly GCA_026724425.1 of Erythrophleum ivorense. Lineage (NCBI taxonomy): Eukaryota > Viridiplantae > Streptophyta > Magnoliopsida > Fabales > Fabaceae > Erythrophleum > Erythrophleum ivorense. Next base: position 1,870,633 of record JAIUCV010000102.1, read on the forward strand.
TTTAAGGTTACGTACTTGACTAAGTTGACTTTTAGGTTTTCTACTTTTTCTTCTTCTAAAACACTTATTATACGGTTTTCAAGATCTTACTATATATATGGTACGACGCCCCATTAACATAGATATAATTAATATTCATTCACGACAATTTTGTGCCCCATTGCATATCTTCTTAGTCATCTCCTCCCCCCACGTGGCGGCTATCCTCCATTAGAATGGTATACATCTCCTTCCTGTTGTCATTGATCAGTCGTGGTGGCATCATCACATGTACCTTCTCCCAGTCGGAGGTACTAAGTTTACCATCATAATTGTATAAATTCGCCAATGCATCGATCACGTCTACAACACGTAAACACATATGTTAATTCCTATTGAATTTATATTCATATGGAAATGATAATGTGACCAAAAGAAAAAGCACACACACAAAATTAAATGTTTACACATGAGAGATGTAAACATATATGTTTCTATATATATTCATACGGAAATGATAATTGGTGAATTGATTAATATTGTTCAGTAGTATTCTAATATTCTTTGTAATATTTCACAATTTTAAAACTTCTTTTAAATTATAGAGATAATCATTTTTACTGTAGGTTAGCTGTTAATGGGTATTCTATTGATGGCATAAACCAGCCCATTTGTATTAAGAGTTTCTTAACCAACAGAAAGAAGAAATAAAACGAACCATTTAATAGGGACATTAATGTAACAACCCGATTCCAAGCTATGTGGACCTAATTGTTTTGGCAATAAAAGAAAAAGAAAAGAAAAGAGAAACTTTAATTAATTAAAGGAAAAGAAAAAAAAAGATAGAAAGAAAAGAAACCTAAATCGTTATGTGGGTGTATTTATCTCTCTCGAGAAAGAGAAAAAAAGTTACGAGAACCCTAGAGCAGCCACCAAATCCACTTTCGTTGATTTCGTTTTGAGTTCAAGCCGTCAATGGGATTGCTGTAAAAAGAGAGAATGATCAAAGAGAGAGATAAATAAAAGAGAGATCGTGACGGAGAAACCTTGAGAGAATACAAAGGAAAAACATGGGAACATGGAGATTTGGATCATGGCATTAACGAGAAGAGGAAGCAGCCATGAAAACTAAGGAGAAGATGATTGAGAAGAAGAGAGATCAGAGAGTGGAAAATAGACTGTCTCGGACAGAGAAGAGGATCAGAAGCAAAGGCGTAAGTGAGAAGAGAAGACTATGCTCACGGGAAGAAGAGATTGGAGACGTCACAGAAAACCAAGGAAAACACCACCGCGAAGGAAAAGCAATGGAAAACAAAGAGCTGGTTCGTGGCAGAAAGGAGAATAAGGACCTGATCAGATTGGAGCAGAGACGATAAGAAAACATAAGTAGAGAAGTGAAGCGGAACAAGAAAGAAGAAGAAGAAGAAAAGCAGTGTGAAGAAGGTATATTTGGAGGCTCGTGGTTGGAAGGGGAAGAGTTGGTTTGGTGCAGAGATGGTTTAAACATGACCACCATCAACCCAGGAGTCCATAGGAGTCAAGTCGGAACCCTAGTTCCACCGGAGGTGCATTTTGGAGGCATTGCTTCCTTGACAAGAAATTACTGAGAAACCTGCAATTTATTCTTAGGAAAACAGTGTGTGTGAAGCCTATTTTGAAGGACGATTACTGCCGAAGGAAAATGATTTAAACATCAATTGAGATATTTCTGGAAAGAGGACATTTCGTAGAATTCACAGAAGAAAACGGTTCACCAATCGGAGTTATATCTCATCCGCAAAACGCATTGCAAGTTAGCCCGAAATCATTAAAAAGTCTGAGATTTCCAGAAAGACAGTTTCGCTGCAGCTTTTTGAAGGGATCATTTGGAAGCTTAAATGAAGTCCGATCGAGCTGATATTTGGTATCTGGAATGGTGACATATTGGAGTTCATAATAAACGGTGGGATTGAAAAGGTAACGGTCATTTTGTTATTTATTCGTGTCTTTCCGAAGCTGTTGGCACAGTGAGAAGCAGTATGACATGTCTGACGATTTGTAATGTTTGGTTGGGCATATGAGCTCGGATTGAGCTCATTTCTGGCAGGATCATTCTAGACTCAAGTATCTAGATCCCAGTTGAAGGATTACTGGTTTTGAGTTAGAGAACATTGGAAAACATGATGTTAAAGCTGAGGCAGAGAATCTGTCCAAAGCAGAAGAAAGGAGAAAATGTGTTTGTCTTCGACATGAAGTGGCTAAGGTGAGGGTGTGATCTGTGGAAGCATACTTTATATTTCTTTTGTTATGTTACATGATTCATGGCATGTAGGCTTAGATCTGTTTGCTAGACTAAGGTTCTATGATGATATGCTTGATCACTATAATGATATAAATTGTTAAACATTTTGTTATGAAATAATATGATGAATTGGATAAGATATGATGATATGATATGATGATGTGATGACATGGTATGTATGATATAATATGATATGTATGTATGAATAAGAGAGGAAGAATCGAGCTACGGGCCGTGGTCTTCCCTCGAAACTGGACTGTGATGGGGCCGACGGGCTTACACGCAGGTCATGAACGGCTGACGAGCCCGGTATGGGAGTGTCTGGGTACAAAGGCCAGCCTCCACAGCATGGGGTTCATATGGCTATCACGAGGATAGTGCACCATCAAAAAGAGATGGATGAACCTATTGATGTATGTTTATCTTGCAAGATAGCAAGAATATGTTATGTATGTTATAGCTTGACATGAAGGCATGCTATATGATTGCTAGTGTCTAGGTTTATGTGTTTTGATGATTGTGGTATAATATTGGAAATGTTTATTATGTTTTCAGTTGTCGGATATGATCTCCTCACTGAGTAATTCATTACTCACCCTCCCATTTTTCCCTTTTCAGTGTGTGCAGGTGTGTTTAAGTTAGGACGCGAGACCGTTGGCTCAAGGAAAATGTTTTAATAAGGTTTTTATGACACAACTTGACGTCTTGGCTTAGCTAGCCAGGTTGGGGCGTCACAATTAAACCGGTTAACAACCCAATGAATATAAGTCGATGATGCCGATGGAGAGACTAATTTCACAATGTGAGTTTGAGTGTAAAACATATATTCCCTCTTTTCCTCAATATTTGATCTTTTAGAGTTTTCACATAGATTAAGAAACAATAAATGTTTAACTATTAATATATTATTTTTTCACTTTAAATAATTATTAACCAATCACAGTTATAGAATTTTCTTGAAGTTAATATTTTTATGACAATCACAGTTATAGAATTTTCTTGAAGTTAATATTTTTATGACACCAATTAGCAAAAAATGCATTTAATAGTCTAAAACATCAAATAATAAGGAACAAACAAAAAACTTAAACATCAAATATAGTGAAACAGATGGAGTATATGTTTCTAAGATATAGCCAACACAAGTCATCCCTTTATTTTTGGCTATATACATATTTTGACACACAAACATACAATGTTTCAGGCTTTGTATTGATGCTTGGGAACACTTCCTCCCTTTTTATCTCTTAGGTCAATTGTCAATATATGCACACATTTTCTCTCCACAAATTAATGAGTTTTTTAATCAAATGTCTCTCAAGACAAGAATGATGAGATATGATTTATTATTATCTACACAAGTCATTAAATCTCAACTCCATAATATGTTTACTAAATAAGGAGACTCATTAGTAAATAATAAACTTTCACTGGTGAGCTACAAGGGAAGATTAGCATGGGTTATCTTAGAGTCATTGTTTTACAAATTATGGGTTCTTGAAGATGCCGAAAAAGAAGAATGGTCGTGCCAAGAGTTTTGTTCACCATTTTCTCCGTATGATCCTATTGCTAAGGTTGATTGCTTTTTAAGTTGTGTGACGAATGATGGTGAGTTTGTCTATGTATCAGTATCATGGCTGGATAAAGAGATTCATGTGTCTTACTATGATCCAAAGAGGAATAGTTACAGAAGGATCAAGATCGAAAGATTTGAAGATAATGATCAGTTTTGGGGTCGTAGTAATGATGGTAGTCGTGATGATTGGGAATTTATCGGAAGCATTCCAAATCACATTGAGAGCCTCAATGTCTATAGAAAACTTTACTTGCTTACCTTTTGTTGTGTGATTCTTTCCGAGTGAAGTTTTTTTTTTTTTCTTGTGTGAATCTTATTTTTAATCTCATTGAGAATTTGTCATACATAGCTTGGTATTTTATTAGTTTCTGTTCAAGTGAAAAGTAAAATATTTTTGGTATAGTTTATTATTTAATATCACAAATCTATATTTTTAGATTTCTTACTGATTTTTTAATTTAGTTACTTGTTATTATAATGATAATTGGTGAAAAAAAAAGTAGTACTCTTTGTAGCATTTTTACCAATGAATATGAGTCGATGATGCCGATGGAGAGACTCGAGTCCTTTCACAATTTGGTAGTTTGTGGGAGAAGTATAAATAATCAGAACAGAATTCAATATAGGATAATAATAAAGTGAAACAAAGAAAAAAGAATGAAAAATTCAATTAAAAGAAAAAAAAAATGGCTCTTTGAAACAATTTACGTTCTCAAAGAATTGAGAAGAAAGATGTGTTATAAGAGGAAATGCGAAACCGAGTCCTCTAGTAACTTGTGACTTGGGCACACCAATTCCTTCAACTTCTCTCCCTCTTTGTATATCTTAAAGGTTGGAACTTTCTTGATGCTCTCTGCTTTCGCCAATGCCATGCTCTCCTCCACATCCACCTATAGACAGACACACAAAACACACATACCTCGTTAGACAAAAAAAAAATATAAAACAAGAGACCCATTTTGCGCCAAAAATGTTAATCCAACAACAATGCAAAGAGCTTTACTAGATATTTGAGCATAAGAAGAACATGTGACTTGCCTTGAAGAAATGTACTAATGGATACCGCAAGCATAAAGTGTTGACGAATGGAGATATCACTTCGCTCTGTCGGTTCGATGATGATTTGAAGTAAAACACAGAGATTCCTGACACCAAAAAAAAAGTTTCCATTTTTAAGCAAACAGAAAAACAGAGGAATCTTGAAAAGTATATAATAAAGTGGGTTTAATCAGTTTTTTCTTTTACCGGGAAGTGACGTCACGGTCTTGAACTTATCTAAACTCGAAACCTCTTCAACTTCGTCATTGAATCCCAAGTATTTAGTTTCTTCAGGTTTACTCCACAGAGCTGTTTTTGCTCTCTCTAAAGACTCAGCAACCTCACTATCTCCTGGAAGTTCCTTTCTCAATACCTCATAATCTGTAACCGCCTCTTCCCATCTCCCAAGCTGCATCATTCAACAGAACAACTCTGTCAATTTTCAACACTTGAAAACTCTGTTTCAAACCGAAACCAATTCCAATGAATCTAACCTTGCCATATGAAGCAGCTCTTCTTAAAAGAGCCTTGATGTAACTAGGCTGGATTCTCAACGCTTGATTACAATCATCAACAGATTGCTCCCACATGCCGAGTTTAAACCAACAGGCCGCTCTATTGCAATACAAAACCGAGTTAAAAGCATCCAACTTTAGTCCGCCTCCATAAGCCACACTCGCTTCCGAGTACCTCCCGGAGCTAAAAAGCTCGTTTCCACGGGTACGAGCTTTCGCCACATTCTTCACATTGTTTAAGACCGATACCACCTCATGGTTATCGCTACCATCAATCTCCATAGCTCTCTCTGCCTTTACAACCGCATTCTCAAATCTGCAACAAACCTATCATCTCTAAATCACTCACCCAAGAAACCAAACAAACACCAAACTTATAAAGAAATCAAAAACACTTTCGAGTTTAAGCTCACCTTCCTAACGCCATATCCACTTGAGCTTGCACACAGAGCACATAAGCATCACATATCATACCAAAAAGCTTCGCCTGTGGTTGAGAATGATGATTATGATCCAATCTTTGAATGCTGGATAGACACAAATCCGATTCCTTTATCTGATGAAGCCGCAAAAAGGCTTCTGCTTTACAAGCTACAAGCTGCAACATCAAACCTCATTGTTTAAAGATCAAGTCTCTCTCTCTCTCTCTCTCTCTCTCTCTCTCTCCCTGATTATGGAAACACAAAAGAGGCAATGATAAATTTTACCTGAGGAGAAGAATCAGCTCCGTTTGCAATGGCTGCATCGATTTCGCTTATTACCGATTTCCAGTCACCGATCTTACGAGCCTCCGTACACCGCCTGAGATGCTTCTCAAGCGTTTGCAGCCGCTGCAAATCGGCTTGTTCGGGACGTTGCCCGGAATTACAAAGATGGCGTCTCGCATTCTCAGCTTCTCCCAATCTAAACCAAAACCAATAAAGATCACTCCTTTTTACTCACATCATTACCAACGAAACTAGAGGAATTGGATTAAATTGTACCTGAGATAGAGAGAAGCAAGTTTCCGGTGAGCTCTAGAGTAACAAGGATCGAATCTTACAGCTTCAATGTATTCTTTAACCGCTTCCTCTAATCGTCCCGACGCAGCCAACGCCGCAGCGCGATTGCTTCTGTAAGCTGGATTTTCCGGCGACAGTGAGATTGCTCTGTCGTAAAGCGCTAACGCCTCTGCGAAATTCCCTTTCCTGTACATTTCGTTACCTGCCTTCTTCGCTTCCTCTGGGTCGCCGATTTCCGCCACCGCTCTCGTCGTTTGATTCGTTGTCTTGCCGTTGCTGCGAATGATGTTACCGCGGCCGTAATTGGACGTGCCTGTGCATAGCGTCTCTGTTTTAACGGAAGTTCGTGTGGCCATTCCGGTTTTCAATATCCTTCCCGACGGACAAATGTTTCCGGTAGGTAAAACGCCGGGTTTCGGCGACGTCGCGCCGCTTCCGCCGCCGCGAGAATTCTGATTCGTCGCCGGAGAAAATCCTAAACCGGAGTAAATCAACGGCGTTCCAGCGGAAGCGGATCTTCTGTGACCGGATTTTGGATTCCGGTTCGCCGTTCCGGATCCGGTTGTAACCGGACTGGTGGCGGACAGCTCGCCGGAGTGACTCCGTCTAGCTGGCTGAGAAGTGACGGCAGGTTTTCCGGAAGCAGAGCCGGATGAGCTTGAGCTGCTGCCACTAACGGCGGGAGTCGCGGCGGCGGAGGAAGAGGAGGAGCCGCGTGGCCTCAACGGAGAAATCGGGGAGCCTAAATCGAGTTCCCGGAAATCGGGTTTGTTGATGACGTCATCGTCTCGGTGGAAATTCAAAGAATCACGGAATTTAGCGGTAATGGAAGGTTCTAGCGAGTGTCTTCTACAATGCGACATGTTCAAACCAAAATCTAAATCGCCTCAGAAGAAACACAGAGGCTTAAGAAGAAGAACAGTTCGTGGCTTAGAGAGAGAAGTGAGAAGAGATGTCGTGTGATATATAGAGAAAGAATATGGTGAAAATACAAACAATTATTAGATTACGTTAACTTCTTATTAATTAACTCTAACGACTGATTCTGTTTATTTGTTTTAAAAAAAAAACAAAAAAATCTCAGACAAGACTAAGACATTGATTTTTTTTCTTCTGCCTTGTGTTGTTCATCACGAGTATCTCTAATCCAACCTGACTTTCGTGTCTTTCACGGCTGCTTCTAACTAAAATACGGTAATTTGTGGGATTTAAATCTAATTTTATATATTATTATGTACTATAGAGACTGTATGGTTGACTTTGAATAGTACTTATGTTTGAACAGAATATAGATGAAAATCGTATTTGCCGACCACAAAAAAAAAAACAAATTTGACCTGCTCGCGATACCTTACGCAATTTAATGTCTTTTTGTTGTTAAAACTTAGATATAGGTCAAAACAATTAAAGATTCATCCGTTTTTATTCCAATCCAAACGTAGTAAATTCTAAAACTAGTAATGTAAATTGTTACTCCAGCAGAAGAAAAAGGACAATTTGGAAATACTTTTACAAGATACATTTTTTATAGACTGCTTCGATAATTTATATATATACCCTGAGACAATAGTTATATCTTATAACATTTAAATTTACCTTATAATTTTCAAAGTGCAACACTGCAACCACGCCTAAAATTACGTTGGCCGAACTGCAACTATACAGTGAAAGTCTAACAATTTGCAATTTTTATTGATTTGGACTAAAACTAAAACTTAACTATAGTAGCCTGGTAGTCGAATATCTGTGTCATATAACTTAAGCGAAAATTCAAACTATTTTTATTGTGATTTCATTATTTGATTAGTATAATTTCGTTGAACATTGATATGATCAGATCACATTATTAATAGTAGTATATAGTATATTAACCCGACAAAAAATAATATCAATAGCTCTCGCTGTCATTAAATGAGGTGACTACTTCTACATTTTTTTTTTTGTCGTCGAGTGATAATCAAATTTTTTTTGTCATTGAGTAATAATCAATTAAAATTAAATTATATAAATTATGTTAAGAGCAGTGATTAAAAAACTGACCTGACCCGGCCGATCGGACTAAACCGTGAACTGTGGCTAAACCAAATTGGGTTTCATAAAAATCCTAAATTGTAGTCGACCCAAAAACTCACAAAAATTAGTAAAAACCCAAAACCTAATCGAGTTGGGTCAATTAAAAGCTTAATTTTTATATTTATGTAATAATTTTTGGATTTTTATCTTAAAACTTTACAAAAATTATATTGTTATTTAACTATGATAAATTATAAAATGCAATTATTATTAAACACTTATATAATGGTGAATAATTACTCAAAAAACATATTTTTATATTTCAACTTTAATTCTTAAATACTTTTATGATATTTTTCATTCATAGAACCACAATATTTTATATTCATATAATTTTACTACATTTATATATATATTTTATTTTTAAAACTTTTACAAACTTATATTTTCTATATACATTATTTAAATATATTTATTACTAAAAATTTAAAAAATCCGATCTAATCGATCGGACCAAGTTGAACCATGACCCAAAAGCACATTCGGTTTATATTTGATCTGGTTTTAAAAATACTGGTTAAGAGTGTAACCTCTTTTCTGATTTTTATAAACAAAAGGAAAATTGAGCAGTTTTTACCAAAAAAAAAAGAGAGCAGCTTGAATTGAAAGGCCACCTCGGATTTTGAACCCTCTCGTATCAGAGTCGGAAACAGCAAGCTTGATGATAAAATAGACATTTGTGAAAAATGTGATTGGCAAATTAGCTCCAAATTTTTAGTAAAGACATTGAAATTTTAGCTTTATATGAATAAATAAATAAAGTGCTTTTGTGACCAAATAGTATTATAAACAGTGATTTTCATTGTGAAAAACACAGTAAGTGAAAATTATATTCTTTTATATAGTCACACGAAAATGACAAAAGAAGAAGCATATTTGTTACGTAGAAGAGAGCAAATGAACAGAAAACAAAAGCATAAAAATTAAGGAAAGTAAAGCGAAAAGTGAAGTGAAGGCTCATTTACTGATGCGATGCATTGCTGACATTTTTTAAAGGGTTCCTTCGAGAAAGCTTTAGGTGGTGATTGGTTTTCCTGCTACCACCCGCAAACGCAACATCTGCGGGTGGTAGCGGTTTTTGGCGTTTTATAACAATCACAACAACTGCTCTGTACCACTTTGTAACGCTCCGTATCGCTGAAAATCAAAAGCTCCTTTCCGCAAACGTTTGCGGTTGCGGATGAAAAAAAAAAAAAAAAAAAAAATTATTTTAAAATTAGAAAATAAATAATATTTATTAAAAAATAAGATTTAGATATTATAATCATAATAAAAATAAAAATATTTGGTATTTTTCTTGGTAAAATTCATTAAAAACATATCATAATTTTATATTTCTAAGTCCAACAAATTAAAGTTCTCTTCATAAATGTTCACTTCATACTAATATATATATCTATTTAAAAATTAAAATGGTAATCTAAATTTAATATCCACACTAAATTTTAATAGAAATCACATTTTTATCTAAATTATATAAATTAAAAGATGAACTAAGTATTATATACATATTATTTTTTATAAATTTTTATTATTAATTATGTTGAACTATAAATTTATAATTGTTCAATATAATATAGTTTTGATGTTTTATAATTATAAAATATATTTATATTGTTAATTTATTGTTTAACCGCTATTTCACCCGCTGGTCAACCAGTCAAAAATATTCCGCAAACGCATCCGCTCTCAGTCGCTATACCAGTCGTACAAACAGCTTAATTACGTGTTTAACCGCAAACTCCCACTTCCGCAAACTCCTGCAACCGCAACCGCAACCACAGCGTTTAAACCAGTCAGGCCCTTAATCGGTAATTCGAATATATTTTACGGCTTATAAATGAATACTCCTTCCGTTTCTTTAAGATAAATTTTCTATGTTTTTTACACATATTAAGAAAAAGTAAAAGTTCAATAAATTTTCTAAACAAAACAACTTTAAACCAATAGTAATGCAAAAAATACATTGGAATCTGTTTTTTTTACTTTAATAAAAAAAAGTACATTGAAAACCTATAAAATTTATCTTTAAGAAACAACAAAAAATAGCTAAAAAATTCCTCTTAAGGAAACGGAGGGAGTAATAATAAATGCACGTAGAACTAGGGGTGGGCATTTTATCCGGATCCGAAAATCCGACCCGATATTTACCCGAAAATATCCGATCCAGATCCGACCCGATTTTGAGAAATACCCATTCGGATCATTTTCTTCTCTCCATTCGGGTACCGGGTAATATCCGGTAATACCCGAGATCCGAACAAGGATCCGAATAAGTATCCGAAATACTCGGATTTAAGGTTAATTTTAAATACTTTAGGTTAATTTTCCCTAAACTTTTTTGTTTCATATATCTTTGATTACGTTTTTCATATTATTTGATTATTATTAGGTAATTTCGGTTACTTGCTTGGATTATTTAGTTTATACTTTTAATTACTTTCATTTTTTTTTGTCGATTTTTTTGTTATTATAAACTTTTTTCCGTATTTTCAGATAATTTCAGTTATTTACCGTATACATTTGGTGATAAAGTAAATGAACCGAGTTCGAACCGAAAGTATTTCTAGATCCGAAAAGTATATCCGGTAATACCCGAACCCGAAGAGAACCGAACCGAATCCGCTCCGAAATTTATAATTATCCGAACGGATCCTTTTTTCCTAGTACCGAAATACCCGAAATCCGAAATATCCGATCCGAACCCGACCCGATAATCCGAACGCCCACCCCTACGTAGAACCAAGAAAACAGAAATATTATGAAGTCGTGAATAGGGGCAAAAGAGGAAATATCCTACGATGCTGGCCACGTGCAGAGTGACCATGCCAGCTGTTTATTAACCTCTTCGCTACAGTTGCCAGCTAAGCACGCCTATTACATTAACGCCGTCTAATATAACATCAACGGAGTATTTTCCGCCAAACCGGATGGAACGAACAATCGGAAAGCGGTCCCCAATCCCGCCAAACCGATATGGGCGATCGACATTTTCCCATACCGGACGGTCCGTGACATGAGTGGCTCCAAAATTTGGATAAACCAAACCGCTTTTTTTCAACCTTGACCAAAAAAATAGCAAGTATAATAAATAAGTAGGAACATCAAGTACATTCATGACATATGAAGAAGAAAAATTGGTCCCCGACTAAGAATAATCATTGACCGAGAGGCACCTTTCACTTACTAATAATAATGAATAAACTTAACTCAATTATTTATTTATTCATTTTTTTTTTTTTTTTGCGCCGGCAGTATACAAATATATAAATAAATTGTAACTTTTTTTCAGTGAAAATATGAACCCTATAATATTTGATGTTGGCCCAAGCAAAATCTACAAAAGAGGAATGTTGAGTAAAATTGTAGATATGAAAGAGTAATTGGTTGGTAATTATGGTGCTTTACAATCTTCTTATGCTGTCATCGAATAATAGTCGGGGCACATCATACTCGGTAATTAACAAAGATTTGGATTCAATGGAGAAATAATAAGAAGAAAAAAGGAGGTCCTTTTCCTCCCGTTGGGGAACATACTTCATACATCATTAACTTTATTTATGAGAAGATTAATTAAAACAATGCTCGTACTGTCTCAAGGCATGGCCTTAATAATTGCTGATGGTGTGCGAGAGGAAAATGGAGTCATGGACCCATATATATGTGTAACCTATCGAATTTCACTAAAGAAAACGTCCCATAGAAAACTAAAACGAATTTAATAAAAACACAGAAACTTGCTTACAGAACTAATCAGACTTTACGACGATCTAGACACCTAAAAACAATAGGAAAATCATGTAGTTTCTAGCAATTATTTATGTAAGCATATAAGATTAATTAGTATATTCTGATTTTGGTCTATGTGTAATTAATAGAGTAAATATTCTGAATCGATTCCCTTTTTGTTAAAATAAAAAATAAAAAATTAATTGAGTAAACAATTAAACAAACACAATGATTCCTGTTCCTGATATTACATACAACGACAAATAAACCATGTATGGGTATTCTCTGGATTTCTAATTATTTGATTAATAATTTTAATTAACGACAAACGACGCTTGGCTATATGGTCATTAAGGGAATCCAATGCATATTTTAGCTTCATAACGAAATATTGTAAGTGACAAATGACAATACAGTAAGCAAGAATATATGTAGATCGCATTACCGTCCAACTCGCATTTTTTATAATAAGGAAAATGTTGCACGTTTAACCGAGACTGCTAGGCATAATAAATTGACTATATATTATCTGATTCTCATACATTTTAGTATTTTACTTTTTGATGCACAGTACAAGTATGCGGAAACAAAATACATATTTAGAGTGTTGTATGTTTTTCAAGTTGAAATTATTCAATTAACTTTTTTTTCCCGCAGTTATTCAATTAACCTATGTTCAACCAATTGAAATGTACTGCATTGTTTTATAGGACAGAGAAAAACCCACAAATTATATATATAACACTAAATTAGTAATTAAAACCATTAATCAAACTAACAAGGTTATTGCAATGATCCTTATTGGTTGCACCTGAGGTCATATATGCTCGAGCATGTGAGCATATGCTCACAAGCTGTGAGGTCTCTCCTTTATCACCAATTCATCATCAACAAAACATAATACTTAAGGAGTTTATTCAAATGGTTCTTCTTTTGGTTTCTAATAATCATGAACTAAGAAAAAGTTGAAGAGCTTTTCGTATACTATGCACGATATATGTGCTGTTTATTTAACATTCACATGCCGACGTATCGATTAGAAGAGTTTATTTCTTTTATTTAATTAGAAGAGTTGGGACAACTTATTTGATATAACTCAATTAAAGTTAGTTTTTGATTATGTATGTGTTCTTTTTTTGTTGGTAAAGATATATACGTGTGTTGGTACACATAAATTAAAATTTAGTGTCACATTTGGAAAATGAAAGACGAAGATTACTCGTTGCATAACAACTGCATATATTACAAAAGAGTGGTCAGGAATCTGGAAAACAGTCATGGACGAAAGATTCAAAACTTTAAACTAACAATAACATGTATAGCAAATATTTTAGAAAATAATTAAAGAAGTTCGAGAATCTTGAGAATATATCTCACGTTGCTTTTTTCATCTAAATATATTTTATTGATAAAAATGTTAAAACATATATAGGTTTATTTATTTGTATATGCTGAAAATGATTAATCATACCCAATGGCTTGGTGGACATCATGGTTGAATTGGTATTACTATTAACATAAATAGTTACAAAGCAATGGTGTCAAATCAAGATCATTAATGATTCTTGACTTTAGACATCAAGATTTTGTCTTTATTGCAAAACTAAAATAAACACTAAAATTTTGTCTTAAACCAAAAAAACACACCAAGATCTTGTCTTTATAACAAAACTAAAATAAAGAAATCGAAAGGGTATTGCATCATTTGTGAAATTCTATATAGTTACTCATTATTTTATTTTCTTCTTATAAAAATAACTAGATTGTCATAATTAGTAATAATAATAATAATGCACTTCTGTGTTAAGATATAAGAAATACATTACAACAGATTATTCTATGTTACTTACTTGGTATGTTTCACGGAGATGGAGAGATAAGACTAAGAGATACACAATGAATGAATATGAGCCTTTTATAAATATTTTTTTTTATTATTATCAATCTAATAATTTATGAAATGTCATATTTATGACTTCAACCTCAAGACTAGCAAAGAAAATCAATTTTCGAATTCCATCGACACAACAAAACTACTGTTTAGTTTGATACTCGATCTTAACATTTAACCCGAAACCTTGTTTTGGTTAATCTAAAACATGAATCGTTATCAATTGATAATTAACAATTCTGGAAAGCAAGTTTGAAGTGAGAAGATAAAAGTTTGTTTTTAGTGTTTTGGGATAAATGAACATGAAATGTGGGAAAAGAGTTATACAATATGATTGGCCACACATGTTGGTCTTGTCTTTCTCTAATTCTTGAGCCACACTAACATATGATTGCCGACTTTATACTTATTTATTTCTTCATTCTGTACCATTTCTTTCTTTCTTTTTATTCTTCTTTGTTTTTCCTTTTTTTTCCCCTTCAAGCTTTGTGGATTTATATCTCTTTTAAAAATGGAGGGGAAGAGAAAAAGACTTGACATGTAATGAAAATGTGCAGAGGGAGGGAGAGCACATGTCATTACATGTGATTCTAATAATTTAGATTCTTCAATTCACAGTAAAAAGAGAGACAAAAGCATTGTGCTCTGCCAAGTTTCTCTTTATCATAATTTGGAAAAAAAAAAATATGAAAAAAACACAAATTATTATTCATTGTAACAATAATTATATATATTCGAACTTGGAAACTAGTGACTATACATATATATGATCCAATCAATAATATCTATCTGGCATTTGCAAAAACTTATCCTTTTATCCTTTTTTTTTGTGTGGAAAAATCCCTTTATCCTGAGTTCAATCATTCAACATGCAAATACAGGGCTAAATTATCCTGAATTCTGGACTATCATACCCAAGATGAATTTGTTATTGCGAATGTTGCAAGAATAAAACCGTAAACCCTTGAACAAGATGCAAGACAAAAGTAGAGAAAGCATCTCATTATTGAAATTCAAAAGAGACAAAGGGACATAATTATTCAAATCCTCACTCACTCACACCTTAGAAAAAAACATCCCAAACTCTCGCTTTTACGTAAAATGAGATTACAATCAAAACACTCTTAACACTTTAGCCCTTCTCTTCACTCAGTTGCTAGACTGACGCAGCTCAGGTCGAACAAAGTCTGCGTCCTCAGGTACAGAGATATCAACCGTAGGCCTGAGCTGTGCACAGACCTCGATAGCACCATGGACTGGGTCAGAGAAGAAGTTGCTGATCAGGTCTCTGTTGATTGCTGCACCGTTGTCCACAGCCACCAGAGCTTGTTGGGTCAGGTTGTAGTCGAACCGCGGTGCCCATTTCCTTGATCCCAATCTTGCTGTGGTCGAGCAGTTGTCAACCATGAAGGACACTCCTCTAGCGTGCATAAACGGGTTCAGAGAGTCCACAGATTCAATCACGCTCTCGTTGATGATCTCCGAGTAAGAGTGACCCTTCTTCCTCAAGACCTCGATCTACATAACCCCAACATCATATATTCATATATTTTCTAAACATCTGAAACCAAAACAGATTCTATAATGCATAAACAGAAACCAAACCGAATAGAAACTAAAGACACATACCTGAGCCATCATAAGTGCAACGTAAACTCCAGCAGTGAAGGGATACAAGGGACCCAAGTCACCAGCTGGTCTTGACTTCCTGACACGTTCACCAACCTTCCACATCCTTGTCTGGTCAATCTTTCCCATTGGGAATGAAGGTAAACCTTCCTTATCCTGTTACAAGCAAGAAAATCCATTAATATGCATGCACAACAAACCTAAGTTTTGGGTAAATGTAGAACAGAAGAGTTTGAAAGAGGAAAGAGTCATTACATAGAAGCGACGACCAGCTAAGACAACACTCCGGATTTCGCTGCCAGCTGCTACATCCTCGTAACATTCATAGAGGATCTCCATGCAAGGATAGAAAGATGCACTGTATGCAGTCTCGAAATCCTTTTTACCTTCTTCAGACAAGGAGTTGTACACAGCCAACATTCCCTGAGTATGACGTTTCAAATTATGGTTTTTGATTTGACCAAAAACGAATAATTTAGGTCTTTACAGATATTTCCTTACTAACCTGGGTAGAGATAGTTCTTGAAATATTTCCTGTGATGCACTCTACAGTGTTCTTGTAAGCCAAGTCTTCACTCATCCCATTTTCGGTGTACCTTCTGAACAGAGACTCCACGATTCCGTGAACGGCACCAAGCAAAATACCTATTAACAAAAAGAAGAAGAAGAAGAGATAGGTCATAACTCATAAGGTATCGGATCAGGCATGGACAAGACAAGTCTATAGATGAAACGCAACTAACCTCTTTCTCCAAAGATGTCACTCTTGTACTCTTGCTCAAGAGTAGTCGCAAAAGTGAAAGGAGAACCAAGTGCTACTGACCATCCTAGAGCAACATCTGCGGCTCTACCGTCAACATCCTGCAGCCAGAAACAGAATCAGTGATGAAAAATGAATGCAGAAACAGAAACAGATAGAGAGAGATAGAAAACCTGGTGGACTGCAAAACTGGCGTTGATTCCAGCACCGTTGACTTCTTTTCCTTGGACGTAAAGCCTTCTCACAGATGGACCCATCCCCTTAGGGCAAACAGCTACAACGCTGATGTTCTTTGGGAAATCAAGTCCCATGGACTGTAAATGCCCTAGAAGGAACCCGTGAGACAAACCTAGAATGCTGTTTGGCTTCATGTGAGAGAATATTTTCTCATAGTTATCAGCCTGGAAAAACAGGATTCGTTAGAATCAATATATTATACCAAAGGACCAAAGTTTCAAGATAATTAAATATTCTGAAATGCTCTTTACCTGAGCAGCATCAGAGATCAAAAGCAATACAAGATCGCTGCCAGAGATAGTTTCCCAAATATCACCCAAAGTACCACTTTCTTCAGTGAAGCCAACAGCACGTGCCTCCTCAAATGAGCTAGAGCCCTTTCTAAGCCCAATCTACATTTTCATAGAAAGAGAAAAAAAGAAAAAAAGAAACCAAGTCAGGACATAGCCTTAAAAGTAACTGGCAGAAAGCAAAGATAAAACTAATAAATAAAAGCATGAAGCCAACACATAAGTTGAGATTACCTTAACAACAACGTCAGACTTTGCCTCCACAAGTGAATCCCTTAAATTCTGTGCTTGAGCAGGTCCCTGGAAATAGATATTGAACTTAGCACAAGAAATGCAGAAGAGAGAAAGAGCATGCCATTCATCTTGTTCATTCCAATTCAGATAACACTCTACATTGGCGTAATAATAATAAAGATTCTAAGGACCCCAAAAAGAAGCACGTTGATTACGTTTACTATTTTTTTAATCAATCAGCTACAACTGGAATCTAGGATCATAAAATTTTAGTCCTCAATGACAAATTAAGGAAAGCACAAAAAAACAAAAGGGACCCAAACGAAAAAGTACCTGAGATCCCCATCCAATCACACCAATCTGCTTAATCCCCTTGAAAGCATCTGGGAGATGCTTGAACAAATCCCTTCCTCCTCTCACAATGTACTGAACAAAGAATAGCAAAATAACAAACATTAGCATCAACAATCACACAAAACATCAGCCCCAAACCCAATCGCAAATGAAAGAAAACCTCATCGTATCCAGCAAGAGAGACTTTCTCCTTTTTGAAGACGGTTGTCTCGAAATCGAGAGAAACAGGGCTTCTGACCGCAGACGACGCAACCATACGTGCGGAGAGGGAAGATCCGGTGGCGGAACCGACACCATTTCCAGCGACGGTGGCTGTCAGCGACCTCAGAGACTTGGAAGAAGACGAGAGGAAACCGATATTGGGAATAGCCAAGCTCCTGGCTTTCGAGGACCTAAGGGATTTGGATGAAGAAGAAGCCGGTGGGCATGAGAGGGAAGGAGCAATGGATGAAGTCGCAGCCGCCATTTCTTCTCAAGTGAAGCAGAGCAAATAGCTAAATCTCTAATTAGGGTCACACAGTCAGTGAGCAGAGAAATTATTTAAGCACACGCAGCTTTTTACCTACTCAACAACACCAAGGGGCAGATATTATTTAAATAAACAAAAAACAAATCCGATATCTTTATAATGGGCCAAACCCAGTATTTAAGGCCCATAAGGTTAGACGTGGCGTGCTTTCATTGGTTGGTTCATTAAACTGGTTTATGTTGACATCCCAGCGGCGGACGATACACACGTGTTTAGTCTATAGTAGGGTTGGCCTCGACATTTCATCCTGACCCGAATACCCGAACCAAATCTATCCGAAATAAATAGAACCGAACCGCACCAGAACTGACAAAAATATATGAACAGATCCTAAATTCCTATATCCAAAAGAATCGGAACTGAATTAGAACCAAACCGAGAACCGAATAAGTATCCGAAATATCTAAAATAAATTATATTTCTAAAAATATTAGTTATATTTACTGTTAAAAAAACCAAAATATTTAAAACTACAATTATAAATCAAATATATTAGTTATATTTAGTATAAAATAACCAAAAGATCTAATGTATCAGAAAATTTTTAGTTATATTTGTTAATATTTAATATGTTTTGCAAAATTTAATTCAATTTTATTTAATTTAAATCATTTTTTATTTTTTATTGCTAAAATTTGGGTATCTGAAATCAACCCAAAATGAATTATTAACGATTCCTATTTGGATATAAAACTTCTAAAGGACCCGATCCGAATCCGTAGAGTCTCAAAGGTCAACATACTGGACGGTTTAGATTTAAAGTAATTAATCAGATCGGATGGTTTTGACTTTTGAGGTAAGCTCAGATCGAAGTACACTGCACCTAACGCGAAACCTCTGTGTTTCTTCGTCTTCGCGACTCGTGGGGTCGTGAGATTTGTAATTACAGTACGGCAAAGACTTAACATAAAAGATTTGATTTTACGATAAGTCATCTGGGTTTTTCTCCAAGTATATTCTTTGGTTCTGAGATGGATCAAGCTTCGTCTTCGACGAGTATTGAGGGAAACAAGAAATCTTCCACTGATCCTGTGACCGTCGATGATAACGAGGAGAGAGAAGATATAGAGATTGCTCTCTTCCAAGTGCCCGAATGCTATGTTTATATGGTAATTGTCTTAACTTTAATTAGGGTTATACTGAGATGCGTATTTCGAATTTGTGCTGAATCATGCGTCTTTTTATGAAGTTACTGCCTTTTTTGTAAGTTCACTCTGTGATTTTGGATCTGATCATAAGTTAGTTGATCAAATTAAATCTGCTAGTATAGATTTCTTGCAGCGGTTAAGTTCATGTCTTGATCACCCAAATTTATGTAATCGATTGCCCACTTAACTATCAACAAAGTTTTCGAGGAGATTTCTTATTTAACCAATGCCAGGCTTGGTGATTTTGAAATCATGTGATTGTCACATAATTGCATGTTCATTCTGGTACCGTTTGAGATTCCAAATTGGTTGCCTTAAAACTCATAGACATTGTAAAGTAGTGTCATTTAGACAACACTGGAGATTGAGAGGACTCGTTTCTTTTTGAATCATATCCTACTGTTTCTGTTTTCACTTGTGTCTGTTACTTTGCGGGACTGTTACGGAAAGTGAGAGTGTCTTCGTCTTTCCTTTGTTTGTGTGTGTATGCAGATACCTCCGAGGAAAAGCGCAGCTTCCTACAGGTTATTTCTTGCTAAATATTGTGCTTAGCCAGTGATCAATAACTCAAGACATTAGCTGATTCTTTGTATACGATTGACCCTTGCAGAGCAGATGAGTGGGATGTGAACAAATGGGCTTGGGAAGGAGCATTGAAAGTGGTGAGCAAAGGAGAAGAGTGCATTATCAAACTTGTAGATAAAACCACAGGGGAACTTTACGCTCAGGCCTTTCTGCGAGATGGTGAACCTCATCCAGTAGAAGCCGTAATCGACAGTAGCAGGTAACAAAACTGTACAACTTAACTTGCTCTTCTCATCATGTGACACACTAGTCTAACAAAGAAGCTCCGTTTTCTCTTGTAGATATTTTGTTCTCCGTGTTGAAGAAATTATAGGTATTTATTTACTTACCATAAAGATTTACCGGAAATGTAATCTTGTAGTAGTTGTTTTTGAGTATACTTCTTTGAAGCATTGCAGGTGGTCGTGTGCGGCATGCGTTTATTGGACTCGGATTCCGGGAAAGAACTGAAGCATATGATTTCCAAGCAGCATTACATGATCATATGAAGTAACATCCCACTTCTAAATCTACAAGTTTTCTTTTTGATTCAGACATTGAGCAATTCTTCAAAACAACTAAATGATCTCTGAATGTTTTCTCTCTCTCTCTCTTTGCTAAAGGTATTTGGATAAGAAGAAAACAGCAGAGGAAATGGAACAACACTATCACAACACCTCGTCCGTCGATTACAGCTTAAAGGAAGGGGAAACCATTGTTCTCCAACTCAAAAATGTAAGTCATGCAGTTATTGTGTAGATACATATTCCACAAGTTTCTCATTCTTTCACACCAAACGAATTGAAACAGAGAAGCGATACAGACACAAAGACGAAAG
The DNA here is from genome assembly GCA_026724425.1 of Erythrophleum ivorense. NCBI lineage: Eukaryota > Viridiplantae > Streptophyta > Magnoliopsida > Fabales > Fabaceae > Erythrophleum > Erythrophleum ivorense. The sequence goes on from JAIUCV010000102.1 coordinate 1,891,299, forward strand.
TGGTAGAGAAGACTCTGAGCAATCTCTCTTTGGAGGATAAGGGCAAGTCGATAGAAGGACTTGTTCCTTCAATCCTCCCGCCACCTCCACCTCCTGGACCTCTTTCTCCTGCCACAACCGCTCAGAAGTCCCCATCAAGTCTGCCACCAAGCCTCAGCCTCCGAAGCTCGCCTGAACAACAAAAAGTAGATACAAAGCCAGAAGTAGAGAAGAAACAAGACCAAGAAGCCACAGACGTTGAAGATGCACCAGATGATGACTTTGGAGATTTCCAAGCTGCGGGTTAATTTAACCATAAAGATCTTCTTTTTTTTTACCATACACAAAGCATCGTTTTATAAGTAATGTGACTGATCAAAGTTTGAGTTGATTGCTACTGAGAGAGCTCATCTTATGTATAATTTCAATATACAAAACTATTTTTCTGAAGTTGCGATTAGATCAACTGTGAAAGCTTTTTTCCATTTCACAAAACAAAATTATGAACATTGCAGGGGAGACGACAAAATATATAAAACCATCAAAACACACACTAATCTTCCCTGAACTACTGGACAGAGACGAAATTGAGAGTGCTTCTCTCTTCTTCTGCAAATCTATTGCAACCATCAAGAAAAGTACGCCATACAGTGGCGTCTGCAGGGAAAGGCATTCCACAAATCAATTGCTCAGCTTCCTTCAGGAAACCATTTCTGGCCAAAAGATCAATGGCACAACGATAATGAACCATTTCTGGCTCAACTCCATAATCTTTCATTTTCCGAAACAACTCCATTCCTTCTTTTACCAAGCCACCATGTCTGCAAGCAGTTAGTATAGAGATGAAAGAGACATGGTCTGGCTTAAAACCCAGAGATACCATTTCCTTAAACTTTTCAAATGCCTCATGTCCATATCCATGGATGCCAAGGGATGAAATCAATGCCGTCCATGTAATGAGATTCTTCTCTCTTGTTTCTTCAAATACTTTGAATGCACTCCCAATGCTTCCGCATTTCCCATACATGTCAATAAGGACGTTGCAAACAAATGTGTCGGCACTGCTGAAATCTCTTTTGGTGATTACACCGTGAATAGAACTTCCAAGCGTGAAGTCGCAGAATTTAGAGCACACGCTTAAGATACTAACGTATGTATAGTTATCAGGGAGGATGTTTGATTGAAGCATGTGTTTGAAAAGTTCGATAACCTCTCCGTGGTTATCAGAACGAGAGCAAGCCGCAACTGCAATGTTTAAAGATACAGTGTCGGGTTGTTCTTGTGTCGAAATCAGCTTCACAGATTCATGGTATTGGCCTGATCTGCTATATATCCCGGCGACAATGTTCAATGGTACTACAGAAGATGTCCCGCTCGACCAATCCAGCAGAAGAAGAGCATTATTCATCAGTTGATTCTTGGCGTAGGATCTCATAAGAGAGCTTAGCACATATTCATTATCTTCATAGCCCATTCTCACAATAAGGGAATGCAGCTGTTGTAACTCTGTGGCACAACAAGATCCGAGGGCTGTTGAAAGAGTATATTCAGTTGGCCTGAAACCCATTTCAAGCATTTGAAGAAACAATGAGAGACAAACGGGATCATCTCTATTGGCATAACCCCAAAGCAGTGCATTCCAACAAACAATGTTCTTATCAGGTATAGAGTCGAAGCATAGACGAGAATCTTCCAGACTACCACATTTAGCATAAAAGTCAATCAAAGCATTCCCCAAAAATAAGTCAGTTTCGTAGCCATGCTTGATAAGCGTGCCGTGGATTTGGCATCCGAAACTCAACATCTGCATATGAGAAGAGGTACTAAGAACAGTAATATATGTGCCCTGATTCGGGGAAACCTCATGCTCTGACATGCTTAGAAAGAGTTTCAGTGCTCTCAAATGGTTTTCACTTTTGGCTGTTGCACCAATTATGGCGTTCCACGACACCATGTCACAAGAAGTTGCCTCCTCAAACACTCTCTCTGCCATATGTATCATCCCACATTTTCCATAGGCACTGATGAGAGAATTAACGATGACAACTTCACAATCCAACCCTTTTTTCTTTGCTGAGCAATGCAGTTGTTTGCTAATGTCCAAGTCACTTTCACAAGATACACCCGACAGTACACCCAAGAAAGAGCACTTGGATAAACAAGCCCCCATCCTAACAAGCTCACGGAAGAGAAAAGTACATTCTTTGAGAAAACCACGCTCACCCAACAAAGACATCATATGGTTCCATGTCACCAAGCTCTTCAACGGCATATCTTTAAAAACCTGTTCCGCCATTTCCAGTAACCCAAGCCTTCCATAGAAACACAGCAATTCAGCACCGACGAATGCATCAGCCAGAAACAATCCATGCTTCAAGCTCAAACCGTGCAACTGAGTCCCTGCACGAACATCCAACGATGCACAGGACAATAAACCACCCACTGTAAACTGATTCGGCAAATATCCAAAATCCCTCATCTCAGATAACACACCAAAGGCTTTCTCCGAATACCCGCATTTGCTAAACCCACTAATGACCGTATTGAAGGACGCTGTGTTTCTCTCACGCATTCGATCGAACACCTTGCCTGCACAAGTAACCTCGCCAAGCTTCGCGTAAAGGCAGATGATGTTGTTGCAGATGTATATGGGTTGCTGAAGGGTATAGCATAACGTGATTGAGAGCGCGTGAAGAGCTTTGGTTCTTGAAAAGGAAGGAGCTTTTCTGCAGACATTGAGTAAGCTAACTAGACGGTTGTTGTGATTGGCGAGATCTTCGTGGCTTAGGCCCATGCAGGAGGAAACTGGAAACAGAGAACTTCGCAGATACAATGCGCGTATAAATACACTTAGAACAGAGCTTAATCTCAGGCTTTGAATCAATTTCGGTTCTGCAAATACCACGATGACGATGATCGGAGACGATTCTACGATGACAATCAATGTGAGTGTCGACGTACGAGACGCGGCGGCGACCACGAAGACTTTGATATTTCAGACCCTCTATGACAACTAAAGGGTTTGATTTAAATCGCTAACCGGCTGGTTCGGCCGTAAATTCACGGTTTGACCGATTCAACCGACCAACATGGTCCGGGTTTTCAATAATTTTTATTTTTCTTTCACATTGCTGAGATCATCCCCATGTTCAGATAACATTCGTTTACATATAATATAATATTGTAATATACACTAGGAAAAGGGATCGAGACTCTGGAAAAACAAAAACTAGTTAGACTTAGGTGTATCATACAACATTTCAATCGCATTATATGAGTTTTTAAGGTCAATCATTTGCTTTTGCAAATACTCTTGAACCATCTCAAGATTATCATTCCCTTGTACTCTTTCCTTAAGCTTCATAGCGCCGAGAGTGTTAGATGTCTTTTCTGCCTCTTCGAGTAGATTGTTGTGCACCATTGCCAGAATGCTCTTCTCTTGTCTTGTTAGATCAACTTTCATCTTTTGTATGTTTTTCACGGCTTCAACCAAAACTAACATAAGAAATCAAGAAACAAACAATTAAAATCTCCACCGAAAAAAAAATCAAAAAGTTTGATCAAGAAACAAATTGTTAGTTACCATCATATTGCACTCTCATCTCTGCTCCTTTGACACTCTGGAATAGCTTTTCACGTTCACTCATCATGGATTTTGACATGAATGAAATGAAATCTCTAATGTTTTTTCTTCGACGTTGTTCAAGATGTTAACTATTCGGTAGCTTTTTCTTTTTACCTTATTATATAGAGATGCTCGAAGCTTAAAACATTTAAGATGGAATGGGTACACATTATTATTTTTCCCTTAATTAGTTTTTTTTTTTGACAGCTTCCCTTGATTAGTATAAAAAATTTATTTTTTAATAGCTGTCTAGATTTTCTTAGATTCTTACTAGTTGAGGAGTAAAAGGTATTCAAACCGAGTTGAACCAAATCAAACTATTATAGACCCAACAACTAACCAAATCAAAACAAACAAAAGTTGTTACCGGTTAATATATCTTACAATCGAGCAACACATCAAAACTGAACTTAGTCAAATCAAAATTGAATATAATCAACCAAAATAATTTTGGTTTCGATCCACTTTTGTTTATCAAAATCGAACCAACATACCAAACCGATGGACAAAATCTATCCAAGTTTTTGCACATATAGGATAAAAATTAAATGGTAGTATTCTCAATTATAGTTGTCATGATGACTGTGTTTTTTCTTTAAGGGAAAATCCTAAAATGATATTTTCTAAAATTATTATTGTTATTATCTATTCCGTATTCTAATTAATTAAAAATATAATATTTCAAGTTATATAAGAAATGGATGGAGATTATTTTTTCTTTACAAATAGCTAATCAGCATATGACACATGAATGCTTTTCGTTTTAGAAAATGTATCATTACTTTAACTTTTTTTTTTTTTGAATACTAAGAGTTTTTGGACCGAAACCCGTACATTCCTAAACCCATAATCATATTATATAATTTTGGTTCTGTCCTAAATGGAATGACAATGGATCATGTAACTTCTAGACTTTGTTTAACACAAGTTTCTAGTTTTCAAATATTTTGCAAAACTCGGAATCATATGGGAACACAAGAAATAAGGGGTATTGTGTTACCGGTCTCAATGCTACTCGAAAGTCTCTCAGAATGAAAACTTTTACTTAGTGTTATGTAAAATGTGAAATCCGTGGGATGCATTTTTCTGATAGATTAATCCAAACTTTTTCAAAAGTTTGGGATTTACTTTAAATTATTAAAAAGAAAAAAAAAAGTCAGAAGAGTTTTATGCTTGTATTTCATGTTTTTCTATGACAATATAGCTTTATCCGCTTCCATTCGATAATAGCAGTATACTACTTCTTTTTTTCTGAGTCAAAACCATTTTTTGTTTTCTCGGGTTATATAAGAGATTTTGACTCTTTTATGAGGAAAGTTGCACCACCTTTTACTGAATGTGTCGTTGAGCAGTACTCGTCCATTGACTCCCTCTTGACGGTTTCGATTTCGTAAGTCTTTTCTTTTTGTCAGTTGTAGATTATCTATTTTCCGCAAATTGTTTTATTTTCAGAAAAACGAAAATGGTTAAACTTTCAATCTTTCAGCGCCAAAACCGGATTTTTTTTAAAAGTTTTATGTACCTGCACAAAATCATCAATTTTTATATATTCTAAATTTCCTTACGATATGATTTTTTGGTTTGTTTGGTATAAAAGGGCGAAAGCTAATATTTTTTTTCTTCTCTTTACTATTGATCCCACCACTCTCAACAAATATAAAAGCAAAAACAAAATCCTTCGATTGAATTTTTCCATTATCAGCGTAAAAATCGATCCTTGAACTTTTCTTAAAGATCCACCTCCACATCTCTGTTCTACAATTAAAGATTTTTCCAGATTCATATTCTTCTTCTTTTCGATTTTTTTTTTTCGCTCGGGATCCAAATTGGGTTACTACCATAATTTTTTTTTTTTTTTTTCTCCCGTGAAGCCAATATCTAGGGTTTCGTGGAGTTTTTTGACGAAGCTCTGACGGGTTTTTAGGTGAAGTAAATGGTGGATCAGCCTACCGTCGAGTCTATTTCTTTTGGGTTTCTACGAGAATACACCGCTAATCAAAGTCTTCGTTCGATTCTGTGCTTCGATAGTGTTTCAGTGCTGCGAGAATCACCAGGTGCGACGGGACAGCAATGCTGAGCGTGATCCGAGTGCATCTACCTTCCGAAATTCCAATTGTGGGCTGCGAATTAACCCCTTACGTACTTGTTCGCCGCCCGGATAAGACCGCCTCCCCTGACGATGTCCCGGAATCTGCTCCTCTCGAAGGTTACTTTTTGAGATACAAATGGTAAAGTTCACTCCTAATCTCCGGTTTCCTCTGCGTAGATTCTGATTTCTTGTGTTTGGATCCTTAATAGTTTAATCAAAGTTTGAATTTTGATCTGAATTCAAGATTTATTTCTGGAGTAGATATTCGGATTTAGGGGTCAATTCATGAACGGCTGTGGTTTTACTTCTGATCTTGTTTTAGGTTTCATTCTTTCGATTTCTTTTTTTGTGTGTGTGTGCAGGTATCGTGTACAGAGCGATAAGAAAGTAACGATTTGCAGTGTGCATCCAACGGAACAAGCCACTTTGCAATGCGTATTCTGTTCAAAGCGTAGAGCCCTTGTTCCAAAAAGCTACCACTGTTCGCCAAAATGCTTTACAGATGCGTGGCAGCATCACCGGACTTTGCACGAGCGAGCAGCCGCCGAAAACGGGAACGATGATGATGAGGTAGTCCGCTTCAACAGTGGAGTTCTCGCTGGTAGCTTGTCAAATCTTAATCTTCCCAATAATGGCCCCACGCCGTTTTATCCTTCTAATATCACGCAGAAAAATGGAGGAGAGACGCTAGTAGAGGTCGGGGTTTGCAAAAAGTACACACCAACAGCTGACGACATTGGCTACGTTTTGAAGTTCGAGTGTGGTGTGGCCAATGCAGAGACTAAACAGTCTTTGGGACATCCTAGTACCATTTTGACTTCACGGGTTATTCCTGCTCCTTCTCCAAGTCCCCGTAGGCTTATCCCTGTCAATGGAGCTGATGTGATGGGTCACTTAGATCAAGATGGTCGTATTCAGTCTGCAGGATCATTCACTGTTCTTTCATATAATATTTTGTCTGATACTTCTGCAAGTAGCGACCTTTACAGTTACTGTCCTCCTTGGGCTCTTTCTTGGCCATACCGCAGACAGAATTTGTTAAGGGAGATTGTTGGTTATCGGGCTGATATAGTTTGCCTACAAGAGGTATGGTTTTTGTATAGACTTGGACTTGGTTAAGATTTCGTTTCATATCAGAAGGACATCAGTTTAAGTATTATAAACGAAAAGATGGTCATTCCTCTCTCTTTACCTGGCAGGTACAAAGTGACCATTTCCATGAAATTTTCTCTCCCGAGCTGGATAAGCATGGATATCAGGCTCTATACAAGAGGAAGACTAATGAGGTTGGGTCATTGATTCCACCCATTCATTCCTTTAGTGATTTATGTTGAAAAGGCTATTAACCATAACTTACTCGTTGCTAGGTTCTCAGCGGGAACACAAGCGCGATTGACGGCTGTGCAACTTTTTTCCGACGGGATAGATTTACGCATGTCAAGAAATATGATGTTTGTATCTGTTCTATATGCTTACTTGCTCTATCTATTTAGATCCTCATGCTAATTGATGGGACTATTTGTTCAGGTTGAATTCAATAAGGCTGCTCAGTCTTTGACTGAGGCTATAATCCCTCCTGCGCAGAAGAGAACTGCTTTAAATCGACTAGTTAAGGTATTTTTTGACATGCTATACATTTTTCTGGCCACAGCTGATTATTAGAGAGCTATTGTTTACGTCAGTGATTGCTATGTTGTAGGATAATATTGCATTGATAGTTGTTCTTGAAGCAAAATTTGGTAATCAACCTGCTGATCCTTCTGCGAAGCGCCAGCTCATTTGTGTGGTAGAGCATCCTTTCTCTTCCCAATTATATTGTTTGTTGAGAAGACTGTTCTCATAAAGATTTGTTATTTGCGAGAAAGCCGGCTAATTTTCTCTCATTTTGGTGCTGTAACTTGCTGGAGTTTAGGCAAACACACATGTTAATGTTCAACAAGACCTGAAGGACGTGAAGCTCTGGCAGGTTTTGTTTATCTCCATATCCTAAAGAACATTTCGTGAAACTCAAGAGAATTTTAGTCTACAGCTCAGTATTTGTTTTGTTCTATTGAGTTTAGGTTCATACCTTATTAAAGGGGCTGGAGAAAATAGCAGCTAGTGCTGATATTCCTATGCTCGTGTGTGGAGACTTCAATACGCTTCCCGGGAGGTATTGGTGATTCATTTCTTCTTCTGATCTGATATAGCAAATGATGATCACTGGTGTAGAAAGCTAAAGCTCTTCTGCTTTTGGATTGTTTGTTACAGTGCTGCTCATTCACTTCTTGTAATGGGAAAGCTTGATCCATCACACCCAGATCTGATGGTTGATCCCCTTGGAATCCTGCGTCCTTATACCAAATTGACTCATCAATTGCCACTGGTGACAATTTCTTTCTTTGAAAACAGTAAATTAATAACCTTTCTTGGACTCTCTTGTGGATCTTTAATAAGTGATTTGTGGTCTCAGGTGAGTGCGTACTCAGCGTTTGTGAGACCGGGAATGGGTCTTGGATTGGAACAACACAGAAGGAGAGTGGATCTTAATACAAACGAGCCTTTGTTTACCAATTGTACAAGGGACTTCATCGGCACTCATGACTACATATTCTACACAGGTATCACCATTATTTTCACCTCCTTTTCTTTATTTTCTTTCAACTACATCAGAAATAACATTTTGTTATCTCTTTTTTTGTTTTTTTTTGTTTTTTTCAGCGGATACATTAACGGTTGAATCTCTATTGGAATTGCTGGATGACGATGGACTGAGAAAGGATACAGCTCTTCCTTCCCCAGAATGGTCTTCTAATCACATTGCACTCTTAGCTGAATTTCGATGCATGCCTAGGCCCAGACGCTAACCCACCTTTCACCATCGCGATCGCTTACAGATAGGGTTTTTGTTTCTGGATTTTTTTTTTTTATCCATCAGATTATGACAAACATTTAGACAAAATCTGTGATAGAGGTGACACAAAAGTCGAAAGTGGTTCTGATCCAAAGCAAGGCAGATCACTTTTCTGAAGTTGGTCATTCTTTATAATGACCTCTGTGGCTTTGTCTAACCTTTTTTTTTCTTTTCTTCTTCTCATTTTGATCCTCAATTTTAGTAAAAAAGAAAAACCCTTGTTGATTCTTCATTTTACTTGCATTTTAATAAGAGTAAATGGCTTAAGATCAATTTCAATGTTCTTAGACTGGAACCCATGAAAAGAATAGTCGAACTAGGTAGTTTTCCTTTTTCACAAGATTCGTGACTACATAACCATTTAAAGAGTAAGCATGCACATCGATGCTCTCTATTAGTAAACAATAGAGATAAGTAAGAGACAACATAATCGACTCTTGAAGAATTGAAGTAAAAAGCTTAGTCCCAAGCACTAGCCACTCCAGGGCCGTATCCTTGGTTAGGAACGGTTCCATATCCTCCACCATAGTAAGCACCCCCACCTCTACCATAAGGTACGTAACCACCACCAGGGACGGTTCCATATCCACCACCTGGTACGGTTCCATACCCTCCAGGCATTGCTCCATAGCCACCACCAGGACCAGCTCCATACCCGCCACCACCATAGTAGTCACCGCCACCACCACCACCTCCTCGGCCAAAAGATTCTCTCCTGAAGTCACGGCCACCGAATCTCCCGCCAGACCGCCGGTTCTTACTCCCTCCATATGAAGCACGAGATGCGTATCGAGTCAGCCAGTCAGGGACCTCCTGGTTTGCTTCTTGCATGAGCTCAGCGAGTGGCTTGGCCATTGATGTGTTGTTGTCATTGAAGAAAGCAGTTGCTAGTCCTGAATTGCCTGCACGTCCTGTTCGTCCGATACGGTGGACATAGTCATCAATGTCGTTCGGTAGATCAAAGTTCACTACATGAGCCACGTGGGGAATGTCAAGACCACGTGCTGCCACATCGGTTGCAACCAAAATAGGTGTCCGCCCAGTCTTGAATGATCTCAGTGCCACTTCTCTTTCCTTGTATGCATAACAGCACAATACGGTTAAAGGTTTCATTGCACTCAACTATAATCTACGTTTCCTCCTCTTTTTTTAAATGTCAACAATTCACTAACCTGTTGCGACCTATCACCGTGAATGGTGGTTGCAGGGAATCCATTCATGCACAACCAATTCTCCAAATTGTCAGCTCCCTTCTTTGTCTCCACAAAAACTAGAGTCAAAGCTTGCTGTAAAATAAAGAAACAGGGTCGTCAAGGTACTCCTAAACAGCAATGCATCATATAGGACAAAGAGACAATGAAACAGAACTGTGAAACCGAAAAGAGCACTAGTAAATATGTTTACTTTCAACCAAGAAACTAATCACGTTGGTCTGCATTACCTTTCCTTGGTTACCATTCTCCCTCTGAGCATGAAGAAGGTCCATCAGATGGCTTCTTTTGTCAGCATCGAGAACAAACTCTACTCTTTGGGCAATCAAATCCGTACTTGAACCCACTCTCCCAACAGCCAGAAATATGTAATTTGAAAGAAAATCAGATGCAAGTCTCTGCACACAAAATCAAATAACATTTAAGTCCATATGGAACTGACAAGAATAATTTCCTTCACATTACGTAACTTCTATCTTGTGACATGTGACATGTGACATGTGACATGTGACATGTGACATGTGAAAGAGTTCCACAAACCTGTATCTCCCTAGGAAATGTAGCACTGAACAACATTGTCTGACGGACACCAGGAGGAGGCATGTCCATCTGCTGAACGATCTTCCTGATTTGTGGTTCAAAACCCATGTCGAGCATCCTGTCCGCCTCATCGAGTGCTAAGAATTTTACCATCTGTAGTGAGACTCTACCTCTCTCAAGCAAATCATTTAATCTCCCAGGAGTTGCAACAAGAATATCAACTCCTCTTTCAAGCTCCCTAATCTGTGAAACATCAAAACAAGAACATATTAGCAAGAGCACCAGACTTACTATCATGAAATGTAGCTGAGTCCTGCAGCTTTTCATTCGAAGAATACAATAGTTAATTATCAAACACCCACGTTTACAAGAGGAGTTCTGGTATATTACAGAGCAAAGAACAGCCAGGACATGTCATAAATCAAATTAAGAGTTAAAACACACACAAAATCTCTCTTTCTCTCTCTCTCTCACACACACACACGAGTGTATGACATGGAAAATGAAGCAGTAATCAAAACAATAAAAGTAACCTGTTGGTTGACTGGTGTTCCTCCATAAGCAACCACAACTTTCACGCCAGTTTGATAGGAGAACTTTCTGGCTTCATCATGTATCTGCCAAAAAAAACATAAAAACATACATATTCTTTTCATGAAATCTTCATGTTACCTACAAATGCACATAAAATTTGATATTAGACCAGTGATTCAGACCTGGCATGCCAACTCTCTTGTTGGTGAGAGAATGACAGCAAGAGGATAGACTCCCCGTACTCCACGTGGTCTCTCTGCATTCTGCTCCTTCATAATCCCACTAATGATCGGAAAACAAAATGCAGCTGTCTTCCCAGACCCTGTCTGAGCACAAGCCATCAAATCCCTCCCAGCAGCCAATATGGGAATTGCATTACGCTGCACAGGGGTCGGCTTCACGTACTTGCACCTCTGAATATTAAGATTCAGAGCCTCTCCAAGGTCTATCTCTGCAAATGTGTTAACCGGGGGTGGCACATTATCCCCACTTGTCTCGATTGGAATATCTTCATAGGCCTCAAAGTTAATGACTGAGTTTTCCGGCTCGGTAGCAGCCGCGTCTGCATTACCATTACCAAACGGGTTGATTTCAGTATCCCTACGGTCCCAACCTCCACCTCTGTTATTCCAACCGCCACCGCCACCGCCTCCTCTACCACCACCATAGCCTGAGCCCCGGCCGCCATAGCCTTGGCCTCGACCACCATAATTACCATGTGGACCACCATATCCACCACGATCACCACCAGGTGAAGGAGCAGCAAACTCAGACGATGGTGCACCACGAGTCCTAAGATGCGGAGGAACATAGTTGGTTCGTGACGGACGAGAGTTTCCGTAAGCCCAACCAGATGGTCCCCTCTCCGATTCAGAAACATCAGCCCACGATGAACTCATAGTTGCAAATTGCAATCTCCCAGAAAGAACAATTGATTTCGGTTTTCGATTTGGAGTAGATTATCAAAGCCCTGAAGATCGTAATAAATATCAGTTAGAACAAGTTCATTTTCCACAAGTAAGTTTCAGCTGTGCATGTAGGAATTAAGAAAAGGTCATCAAATGGAACAAATGCGAATCGATTGGAGAGAAACTTTCTCTAGAGGAATCGGAAAAAACTCAGCTAATCGAATAAGCCAATAATCAAACAATAGAAGGTCGTCAGAAACACAACGACGACGAACTAACATGAAGCTGAGAACAATCCTTTAACGAAACCAACAAATGCACAAATCACTAAACCCTAGAAGCAAAATGAAATCGAACAGGACAACGCTGCGTATACAGAACAAAACCATGCACAGAGAGATAGAGCACGACCTTAAGAAACTCGAAAGCAAATCTAGATCAAGGATCAATGGTGTACGGAAAAAATCCAGGATATAAACCCTAATTTCTCTTCTTCTCGCGATCGCACACGAAGCAACGAAACAAGGTTTTCTGGGAAATGAGCAAAAGAGGAAGATGAAGAGATATTTGTATTTCGATGAACTTTATTATTTTCCATGCTTTCTCGTTTTTTTTCAGATTGTTTGCTGTTTTCCTATAACGAACAGCGTGCCGTGTCGGCTATAACGAAGTGAACTGGGTGCCGTTAATAATTGTCTTAGCGCGTGATATAAACGACGAGTACGGATTGGATAGAGACGAATATTAATTGTCGTCTGGACAAAAGTAATTACTGACAAATTTAGAAATTAGTTGCCAGAATAGTAGTATTACCAACTTTCAACAAATTTTAATTTATAGTTTTATTTTTATACGAGTCTATGCTTGAAAAAAAACATTTTTATAATTTTCATTGAAAAGAGCATGTGCAATCATTTTCATTTAAAAGTTACTACACTATCTGAAATTTTGTTTGGAAAATTGTTTTTTTTTTTTTTTCCATAGAAATTCTCTGGCGAACGAATATTGTAATGAAAATTATAGGATTTTTTTTTTGCAAATGATATAAGATTTGAAAAGAAAAGAGTAATCTTTATTTTCTTTGATATTAATGACATAGTATGTAATAGTATAGTACATGAATACATGATGGGTTTGTATATATGTGTATTTTTTAGTTTGGTCAGGACAGGAATATATGTGTATAAAAAAATAATTGTAGTCTGCAGCCTTTCTTCCCCTTTGAAAATAAAAATACACCGTATTGGTTCGTCCGAAATTTTTTTCACCCTTTTTTTCGTCGAGAAACAATCGATCCCACTCTTCGATTCAATTTCTGGGGTTTTTCATAATTTCTAGGTCGTAAATTGGGGTTCGAGAAAATTTCCCGTTTTGAAAAAAAATTGGGCTTAATCTAGGGCTCTGTGATAATTAGGGTTCATCAATGCTAGTGGGTTTTAGGGTCAATTAAATGGCGGATCCGCTAGGGATCCGCTTTATCTATTCTGCTCTCCCGCTTCAATATACAGCTAAAAGTCTCAGCCTTTGGGCATCGTTAGTGTTGAATTGCTTCGAGAATCACAGTTAGTTACCGAAAAGCAATGCTTAGCGTCATACGAGTGCATCTACCGTCGGAGATTCCTATTGTTGGCTGCGAGCTTACGCCTTACGTGCTTCTCCGACGGCCGGATAAAACCGCCACCACCGATGATGTGCCTGAGTCAGCCCCGCTTGAAGGTCACTTCTTAAAGTACAGATGGTAAGTCACGCCAATGGCTTTCTTTCACTCTTTATTTGCTCCTCTTTACTTCCCTTTGCTCCATTTTTAGAAAGGTGATTCATTTCATTAGAAACTGGACTTTAAAAGTCTTTAATCTGTCTACAGATTCTGTATTTGAGATGCATCCTCTGTATATCTATTTGCAGGTATCGAGTACAGAGCGATAAGAAAGTTGCAATTTGCAGTGTGCATCCTTCTGAGACGGCCACATTGCAGTGCCTGGGATGTCTAAAGTCAAAGGTTCCTGTCACCAAAAGCTACCACTGTACCACTAAGTGCTTTTCAGATGCGTGGCAGCATCACCGTGTGTTGCACGAGCGTGCAGCCAGTGCTGCAGCAGAAGGAAATGATGAAGAAGAGTTGCTGCGTTTGAATAGTTCAGGCTCTGGATCTGGCGTTCTCAGCACAAGTGGTAGTTTAACAAATGGATCATCATCAGTTTATCCCTCAGTCATAACCCAAAAGACAGGCGCAGGAGGGGAAACACTTGTTGAGGTTGGGCGCTCTAAGACATACACACCAATGGCTGACGATGTTGGCCATGTTTTGAAGTTTGAGTGTGTAGTGGTCAATGCAGAGACAAAACAGAATGTGGGCCATTCTTGTACCATACTGACTTCCCGTGTCATTCCAGCTCCGTCACCTTCTCCTCGTAGGCTGATCCCTGTTGTTGGGGGAGCTGAGGGTATCGGGCACCTGGATTCTAATGGCCGACCTTTGTCTATGGGATCATTCACTGTGCTGTCCTATAATATATTGGCTGATACGTATGCTAGTAGCGACATATACAGTTACTGCCCCACATGGGCTCTTTCGTGGACATACCGTAGACAGAATTTATTAAGGGAAATTGTTAAGTATCATGCAGATATAGTTTGTCTACAGGAGGTATGTTATAATTTTCGGCAGAAGTTTTACTGACTTGGAAAACGATGCAATTGCTTCTGGTTTAATTATGAACAAGTACACTCGTGTGACTAGTTTTCCTTTTTTCATCTTCCAGGTGCAGAATGATCATTTTGATGAGTTTTTCGCTCCTGAGCTGGATAAGCATGGATACCAAGCTCTTTTTAAAAGGAAAACAAATGAGGTTGGTTTGGACGTATCCCTTTGATCACTTGTTGCCTTTTTCTGGTCACTTATGTGGCAAAATGTGCTGACTAGAACATATTGATTCACTCGATAATCTTAGGTTTTCGTCGGTAATACAAACACAATTGATGGATGTGCTACCTTTTTCAGAAGAGACAGGTTTTCTCATGTTAAAAAATACGAGGTATGTCTTAATTTTCCACTTTATTACTTGTAACTATATAGGGCCTTTGGCTAAATCATCTAGCTGGTCATCCAGGTTGAGTTCAATAAGGCTGCCCAATCTTTGACTGAGGCTCTTATTCCTGTCGCCCAGAAGAAAATTGCTTTGAATCGGTTGGTTAAGGTATTCAAAGATGCTTTACTGTGTGATCCTTGTTTCCACACATTCTCCTTTTCAAATTACCCTGTAAAACTGATGTAGATTCTTCTTTTTAGGACAATGTTGCATTAATAGTTGTCCTGGAAGCAAAATTCGGTAACCAGGCTACTGACATTCCTGGGAAGCGCCAACTACTTTGTGTGGTGAGTTTTCAAGATGATTTTTTTTTCCTAAGAGATGGTTCTAACTTCTAAAGATGAATGTTCCTTTTCCACTTTCTCTGCACTTCCTTAAAGGTCTCGTGGTGATCATTTTCTTTCCTCTCTTATTTATTTGATGAATGCAGGCTAACACTCATGTAAACGTTTCTCATGATCTGAAGGATGTAAAGCTCTGGCAGGTTGATCTTTATTTCTCATTGTAATTAAACTTGCCGATTTAGGATTCTAACATCACTACTCATCCATATTTGATTTGCTTGATATAGGTTCACACATTATTGAAGGGACTGGAGAAAATAGCTGCCAGTGCAGATATTCCAATGCTTGTGTGTGGAGATTTCAATACAGTGCCAGCAAGGTCTCACTGGTTTTCCTTTTCGTTTTGTCCAAAATCGCAGAAATGTCAAAAACTATATCAGATTATGATTCCGGTCTCTAGTGGTATTAACTTGGACTTCCTTATATTTTCAGTTCTCCTCATTCACTTCTTGCTATGGGGAAGATTGATCCAATGCACCCAGATTTGATGGTTGATCCTCTTGGAATCCTACGTCCTCACACCAAGCTAACTCATCAACTGCCATTGGTATTATTATCCTTCTCAAAAACGGAAAACAGATACAAAGAATCATGAAAGAAATGCTTACTCGTTTTTCCTTGTGGGCAATGCAGGTCAGTGCTTACTCATCGTTTGCAAGAAGGGGAGGCAGCCTTATTACCGAGCAGCAAAGGAGAAAATTGGATCCTGCATCTAATGAACCGTTGTTTACCAACTGTACCAGGGACTTTATAGGCACACTTGATTACATATTTTACACAGGTTTGCTTAGGCACCCAATGCCTGCAACTTTGCAACTCATATTTCTTTTGTTTTTCATCTTGTAAACATTTTGCTTTTCTGGTTTCAGCGGATACGCTAACAGTGGAATCGTTATTGGAATTGCTGGATGAAGAAAGCTTGAGGAAGGACACTGCTCTTCCATCTCCAGAGTGGTCTTCTGATCACATTGCACTTATGGCTGAATTCCGCTGCGTGCCCAAGACCAGACGCTGATGCTGCAAACTCACAGATGAAACATATATTATATGGAGATACAACAGCTGTAATCGATTCTTGAAGACTGGTCCCAATGGAGATTGTTAAGCTACATGTGGTGGATCGCGCGGCAATGCCCTTCCAGGGTTTTTTAGCTTGCGATCTACTTTATATCAAAGTTTTATTTACGTTTCACCTCACTGTAAGAAGTATGATCACTTTATGGTTTGATGTTTTTCTTTCTTTTTATAGTTAGTTCTTCTTCGCCGGTAGATTTTTTTCTTTCCTGAGTAGTCACTGTAACAATGTAAACTTTAGATTCTTCAAGAAAATAGTGGCTTGAGTTTACAGTCACTTTACTTGAGAATAAAATCTCTGTCGTTAGCTCATTCTTAAATGGCTCTAAGCCTCTAGAGACACAAATCATGTATATCTATCAATGGTTAACACTCTTTCCCTGTGGAAATCCTGCAGAGATTGTGAAAATGAAAGGTGAGCAGCTTTGATTTATTTATGTAGCCCTACAATAACTGCAGAAAATCCAAATCCAATACTCAAATTTCATTTGAGAAATGAGACATGTCAACTAGTAGTCACTATTTAAACATTTTAATCAAGTTTCTTGCAGGATTAGAACTTTGATTATCCAACTTATGAGGGAAACATATGCTGTGTACAAGAAGCAAGTCTGTATATAAAATGCCATATTGAGCTCTTACTCTGTTGCATAAACCGATGGCTAGATTCATGGGTTACAATCAAAATCGAAAAATGTTGGCTTTATGCCTAACAATAGCTATAATGTTTTTTGGTGTGAGATCAGAACTGAATCAGGACATAAAAGGATGCCAGGAATCCATGTCTGATCTCTATTCTTGTCTTGCTTTCGTCACTAATAAAGCTAAAGCTCCAGACTCAACATGTTGCAGCACACTCAAGGAAAAATTAGACAAAGGGCAGACCAAGAGATGTCTCTGTATACTTGTCAAAGACAGGGATGATCCTGGTCTAGGGTACAAAGTTGATGCCAATCGTGCAATGAGCCTCCCTTCCACTTGTCATGTACCTGCCAATATCTCACAGTGCCCAGGTGAGAGACTTCATAGCAAATTATCTTCTGCAATATATTCTGGAAAAAAGTAGAAAAGGATGATTTAACATTGTTGCATGGTCACTAACTTAGATCTTTCTCATTATTTCATTCTGTTTGCAAGAACTTCTACATCTGCCACCAGATTCAGCAGACGCTCAGATTTTTAAGCAATTCACTGAATCCTCTCAGAATGGTAATATTACTCTCTTTAATCCTTATAATCTACTCGTGCGAACATTAATCATCCCCTTCCTTGGAACTAAAAGAAAAGGAAAAATAACTAACGAACAATATATTGCAGCAGTCTCCAAAAGTTCAAGCGTCAAAGGAAGAGAAAAGGGACAATTCGGTTTAGTCATGGCTGGAGCTCTGTCAGTGTGGTACTTAGTGTCATCCTTTGTTATGTAAGTTAATAAATACAACCAAAACAGCTATACGAGTCATATCTAGCATAATAAGTGGATGTACCAAGGCTTGTTAATAAAAACATATTGATTACTCTTAGTATCTGATTAAGATATTATGTGATTGTAAGTTATATGCTTATATACTGAGGAGAAAGCTCATATGAAGCCACTTGCCTTAAGTAAAGGGCTAAACCTCTGTCGAGAGTCCTGGAGTTATGAGCAAATTAGCTGTGTACTTTGAAGCATGTCAGACGAGGGAACATCTGAAGCAAATCTTCACGGCTTCGTCTCTGCATAATTAATCATGCCATTCGCATTAGGTACAGAAAATATAGTAAGTCTCGAGCATCTCCACAAAGTAGAAACTGGATATTGGAGAAAATGGAAGAAAAAAAGAAAATTGAAATTCTGCATATTACACACCTTAATACCGATGCAGCCATTGACATCAAGGGTGGTGAGTGTAGCAGAGCAGGTCTGCGAGAGAGCCTCCAGACATCTATCAGTCACCCCAACTATTCCAAATAAGCTGCAATTTGTTTTTGTTTTCATTGAATGGTGTCAGAAAAAAGAACCATAAAGAAAATGAAGCAAAAAGATCTAGAATTGGATTTAGTACCTGAGAAATTCGAGGGATGTACAACTATTAGCAACGGTAATCACACCTGCATCTGTGATACGCACACACCTGCCATGTTTAAGAAGCATTTGCATTAGAGCTTTTGGAATGAAGACGCAGCTTTATGCTCATTATCTTTCTTGTAAGTGGAGACTTAGCTTACCATGTCAAGTTGAGAGACTCTAGCTTGTTGCACTTAGCTATATGAGCAAGCCCCTCATCAGATAAATTCTGAAAACCAAAGTTACACTCTTAGTTACAGATTATATCGAAGGTAAGAAAATCATAACTAATGTATATACTCTGTGGTATGGAAGTGATAGAAGTCGAATTCTTAGTCCAACTAATACCTGAGCTCCACAGAGATCTAAGAACCTTAGATCAGCCAAAAGTGATATCTTCTTGTAGGCTTTGTCTGTGAATCTGCAAAAATTGCAAGATCAGTTCCATAACTTAGAACAGCTAGATTTTCAATATAGCCAGAGAAAAATGGAATATGCTTCTTACATACCCTGAAAGAGCATAGAGGTTTAAGGTCTGGAGAGCAGAACACTTCTGTAGCACTTGAAGTAATCCATCATCTGTGACCTTAACACACCTGGCGACATCATAAACAACAAGACCAACCACCAGAAGTATTTAAATAAGATTGTAACCTTACAAATCACACGTCCATCTTTATAAACAATCGAGTACTGAAAAATGACATTATCCAACAATGTCATGGATTATCCATCACCATTAAATAACCACAAGGTTAAGCAACATTTTACATACCTAGTGATATTCAGTGACTCTAAGTCTTGATAAGTTTCAGCTACTAGCTGCATACCTTTGTCAGTTAGGCCCTGCAGCAATTAGTGCACATCCAGTTCAAATCCTTAATCCAATACAAAGAACATAGAAGCGAGAGAGGTATCCATGTGTGATGTGTGTAAAACATTGCCGTAACTACAGCTACTCATCAGAAATAATACTCCCAAGAATATAGATTAAGATACCTTGCAGCCACTTAGGTTCAAATCAATGATATTTCTGCAATTCTTCACTAGATGTCTAATGCAATCATCAGTTACCCTGTGAAATAACCCTAGAATTAGGCTCGTCTGATGAGGTAAAATCAAGAAGTGTGATATAATCGAGTCGGACATAATATTACCTCACGTTCCAGTAGATAGAGATAATTTTCAACTTGGGACATATGCTAGTTATAGCTTCGATTCCGCTGTCCGATATCTTTTGGCACCCATTCAGATTCAAGCATTCTAAGCTTAAAAGAGCATCGTGACACTGAAATGTTACACAGCACCCAAAACAATACTGTGAGAAATTCAAACGGCTGGAAAAGAATATCCAGAAAAGATCAAGTCAAATGTAATAACCTGGCGATTCACAAGTTTCAGATGACTGTCCTCAATACCCTGGGAAAATTCAAGATTGATATGCTTCACTTGACGATATCTTGGCTGCAAAATTCAAAGAACATTGAGTCACTTGGGCTCAAACATTCCCAACACTCACAATAAAATATAAGTACAATCAAGTATCAGAGGATCAAACTTTTTTAGTTTTAACTAACCAAGGACAGAGCAGATAAGAGCCTATCCCCTGCATTGGTCATCTCTCGCAAATCAATGTTCTGAAAGAGAGCAATCAACAGTTGTATCAGATTCCTGTTGAAAAATTGAAAACATGGAAAGACCTGAGAAGTAGTCAAACTTTGTTTACCAGCCAGATGGAAGGGTAAGCAACGAGGGTGCGATAGAGCCAAGGGCTAACGAGAAGGAGAGAAATTAGATCTCTCTGAGGCAATCTCGTGCTCACTATCCTCATCACACTTGCTACTATCCCTCTTCTCCATGTCTCTTCTTCCTCCTCTGTCACTTTCTTCGCTTCCATGATTCAATCAAAGCTTTTCAAGTTTTTCTACCAATCAGCCTCAGGACTAGACTCTAGGAGCACGAAATAGCTAAGCTTGCACCTTTAAACGAGCCAAATCTTCCCGAGTCGCGAGTCGAGTCTCGACGAGTCGTAGCTTGTTTGTTTCTGCAAATTTGGTTTTACCGGTTCTGTCTGTAAAAAACATATCGCGAAGCCAGAGCCAGTTAAAAGGCTTACCTTTACTGTAGCATGTGGGCCTATTAAGTGTTAGAAGTCGAAAAATCTGGCTTTTAGATTCATTCAGGAATTTCGTCGAGCACCTTGTCTCTGATAAACTCTTCTTCTGCTCGCATTTCACTATCTTCCCAGTGAGAGAACACTAAACCCTAAACCCTAAACCCTAAACCCATTTTGCTCTTTCAGTTGCGGATCATCCACTTTCAGATTGTTAATTACTTGATAGTTGAAACGTTCTATAAAGATGTTCGTAAAGTCCCAAAGCTTTCTCTTTTCAGTGAGCAAGCTGTTTCATCAGCATCATCAACAATGGCGAGGAATGGGTGGGATGGCAAAGGTGAGATTAAAATGGGTGAAGAACAAGAACCTGGATCACATCATTGACACCGAGACTGATCTCAAAGCAGCTTGCATTCTCAAGGACGCCATTAAACGATCTCCCACCGGTTTCCTCACCGCAAAATCCGTCGCCGATTGGCAAAAACTCCTCGGACTCACCGTCCCTGTTCTCCGCTTCTTGCGCAGGTATCAATCAAATCAGGTTTTTTCCCTTTAAGAATTGGATTGATAGAGAAACTCATTGAGAATGCTAAGAAAACCAACCCAATTTTGCAAGGTATCCGACTCTGTTTCACGAGTTTCCGCACGCTCGTTACGCAAGGTTGCCCTGTTTCAAGCTAACGGACACTGCACTTATGCTCGACTCGCAGGAAGAGATCATTCATCAAAGTCACGAGGCTGATACAGTGGAGAGACTCTGTAGAGTCCTGATGATGATGAGAACAAGAACAATCTCTCTCAGATCACTCCATTCTCTGAAATTCGATCTCGGTTTACCAGACAACTACGAAAGAACACTGGTCACGAAGTACCCTGATCATTTCTGCTTCGTCAAGGCCTCTAATGGAGACCCTTGCCTAAAGCTTGTGAATTGGCGTGACGAATTCGCATTCTCGGCGCTGCAGAAGCGAAACGAGAGAGAGAACAATGTTGTCGTCACCGGGGAGGAGGATTCTCGTTACCGCGAGTTCAAAAGAGGCCAATCGGCATTGACATACCCTATGAGCTTCCCTAGAGGATACGGAGCACAGAAGAAGGTCAAGGCATGGATGGATGAGTTTCAAAACCTTCCTTACATATCTCCATACGATGACTCGAGTAACATTGACCCTGAAAGCGACCTCATGGAGAAACGAGCTGTGGGAGTTTTGCACGAGCTCTTGAGCTTGACGATCCACAAG
This sequence comes from Erythrophleum ivorense, assembly GCA_026724425.1. Classification (NCBI taxonomy): domain Eukaryota; kingdom Viridiplantae; phylum Streptophyta; class Magnoliopsida; order Fabales; family Fabaceae; genus Erythrophleum; species Erythrophleum ivorense. The sequence goes on from JAIUCV010000102.1 coordinate 1,912,986, forward strand.
AAAACCAAGAGGAACTATTTGAGAAGCATGAGAGCTGAGCTCAACATTCCTCATAAGTTCACTCGTCTCTTCACGAGGTACCCTGGGATCTTCTACCTCTCGTTGAAGTGTAAGACAACGACTGTGATCCTCAAAGAAGGGTATCGTCGAGGAAAGCTAGTGGATCCGCATCCTCTGACTCGTCTTAGAGATAAGTTGTATCATGTGATGAGAACAGGGTTTCTTTACAGGGGTAGAGGGTTAGGCATGGTCTCGAAAGAGGAGCTTTTGCTTGATAAGCCCGACGATGATGGCCCTGAGGAAGAAGGCTCTGAAGGAGAAGAGATTGTGGAAACAAGTGAAGTTGAAGAAGATTCAGATGATGAATAGCAATACTTGTTCAATACAAATGTCAGATTTATCATTATCTTCATCTGCTGTTGCTGCCTCTTAGTTATAATTCACACACAGCAACAATTTTACTTTGAATTTGATCTCTGTAAGCATAAAGTTCTCGAAGGATATATTCTAATGAGAGATTGTATTTCTTATGAGTATTGAAAACAACCTGAAAGGTGATGAGCCATTACAAGAGTGAATAACATTGCATTTCCTTACAAATCAAGATTCACCACAACTCAGTCTCACATTAACCCAAACTATTAAGATCTAAACCAATAGAAAACACCAGAAACGTTGATTGGTCATCGTCAAATCCTGCAGAACATTTACACACTTTTTGAATCAAAAAACATTTCAATAGTTTCAGAAACTGAGAGTAGAGAAAAGAAATTACCAAACAATATTCTTCAAATTTCAACAAAAAGTCAACCGCTGCCTCCACCTGTACACTCGTCCATCCCCTACATGCATTTGAGCAAAGATTAGTCTAATCAACAACAAATCATAGTCCATTGTTTCTCTACAAACAAAGGTCACTGGAGAACTCACATTTTAACGCCGAACACGAGTAGGATAGTTCTTAAGAGATATAGAATGTATCCAATCATGTGGATGGCTTTAGCAAGGGTAGAAATATGATCGGATTCATGAGCAATGTTACTTATGATCTGATAGCTATATTTGGCGGTCATGTTTTGATGCAAGAGACCCCATCTTCTGACCCCATGCCTGTAATCAAAGATGTAAACCTCGGAAGGACCTTCTTTCCTTAACGATGGCGATCGGTTGTTCAAGTGGTCATTGAGTGAGGTCAGGAACATTCGGCTGTAAAGAAACGTCGCGTCTACTTCACCGGAGCTAGGCCAGCCCGTTTCTGATACAATGACGGGAAGAGTCCCGTGTCCCATCGCTCCCATGGACGTAACCAGAGCATCGTACATCACTTGGAATAAACTTCAGTCGTAAACTTCAACCTGCTCAAGTACGATTTCACTTTGGCGGTTTCACACCTGGCGACATCATAAACAACAAGACCAAACACCAGAAGTATTCAGATAACAACGTTGCCTTACAAATCACACTTCCATCTTTATAAACAAATCGAGTAATGAAAAATGACATTATCCAACAATGTTATGGATTATCCATCACCACTACATAACCACAGGGTTAAGCAACATTTTACTTACCTAGTGATATTCAGTGACTCTAAGTCTTGATAACTTTCAGCTACTAGCTGCATACCTTTGTCGGTTATGCTCTGCAGCAATTAATGCACATCCAATTCAAATCCTTCATCCAATACAATGAACATAGAAGCGAGAGAGATATCTATGCGTGTAAAACATTGCCGTAATTACAGCTTCTCATCAGAAATAATACTCCCAAGAATATAGATTAAGATACCTTGCAGCCACTTAGGTTCAAATCAATGATATTTCTGCAATTCTTCACTAGATGTCTAATGCAATCATCAGTTACCCTGTGAAACAACCCTATAATTAGGCTCGTCTGATGAGGTCAAATCAAGAAAAGTGACAAAATCGAGTCAGACATAATATTACCTCACGTTCCAGTATATAGAGATAATCTTTAACTTGGGACATATGCTAGTTATAGCTTCGCTGTCCGATATCTTTTGGCACTCATTCAGATTCAAGCATTCTAAGCTTAAAAGAGCATCGTGACACTGAAACAGCACCCAAAAAAATATTATGAGATAGATATCCAAACGGCTGGAAATGAATATCCAGTAAAGATAAGTCAAATGTAAACCTGGCGTTTCACAAGTTTAAGATGACTGTCCTCAATACCCTGGGCAAATTCAAGATTGATATGCTTCACTTGACGATATCTTGGCTGCAAAATTCAAAGCACAGTGAGTCACTTCGGCTCAGACCTTCCCAACACTCACAAAAAAGAAATATAGATCCAGTACAATCAAGCATGAGTGCAGTGTCCGTTAACTTGTCCGTTAGTCACTTAATACACACATAGCTACAATTTTACTGCATTTTAATTTCAGTAATGGAGTCGAGTTTAATCTCTGTAAGCATCAAGTTCTCAAAGGATATATAATAATGAGACATTGTATTTCACCAAGAAAGATTGTCAACAGAAAATGAAAGTAAAACAAATTGGATTCCAAACTAACAAATGAATTTGTTAGAAGAGAAACCAAGAACAAGATCAAGATCAAAATCGGAAGAAAAACAAAACACTACTGTCTATCTTTTAGGACAAATCCTAAAAATAGCCTGAGAACAAGAACAGAGACTCACCTAATAGCAAGATTAGTTATATCCATCTCTTGAATGAGAGATCTCAAAAGTGGGGGCAAATACATGTGCTCTCTTGGGAAGAAATAAACAGTCAGGTTAAAAGGACAAAAAGATTTCGGAGCCTAATTGGCTAATCCCAAGCACTGGTCACTCCTGCACCATACCCACCACTTGGAGCACCACCATAGCCTCCTCCTCCTCCGCCACCACCGCCATAGCCTCCTCCGCCATAACCTCCTCCGCCACCACCTCCATAGCCTCCTCCGCCACCACCGCCATAGCCTCCTTCCCTTCTGAAGTCACGGCCACCAAACCGACCACCAGACCGTTTTTTACCACCACCAAATGAAGCACGTGAAGCGTATCGTGTGAGCCACTCAGGCACCTCTTGGTTGGCTTCTTGCATTAGCTCAGCGAGCGGCCTAGCAAGTGATGCATTGTTATCATTGAAGAAGGCAGTTGCTACTCCAGATTTGCCTGCACGGCCTGTTCGTCCAATTCTGTGAACATAATCGTCGATGTCGTTTGGTAGATCAAAGTTCACGACATGAGCCACGTGTGGAATGTCAAGACCACGTGCTGCCACGTCTGTTGCAACCAATATGGGTGTCCTCCCACTTTTGAAGGACCTCAGTGCCACTTCTCGTTCCTATAAAAATGCATAACAACACAAAGAAGTTAATCAGACTTAGTCAACAGAGAACACAATTCTTGATGATGAACTTGAAAGAGTAAATTTTCAGTGATATCATCCAGGTTGATTGTTTGATCAACGAACCTGTTGTGTTCTATCGCCGTGAATGGAGGTTGCTGGAAATTCATTCATGCACAACCAATTCTCCAAAGAGTCAGCTCCCCTCTTCGTCTCCACAAAAACCAATGTCAATGATTGCTGTTTATGAAAAGAGAAGAAAAGCCAGCGTTAGTCAGAGAGTGATAAACTATGATCAAATGTGACAGGATAATAAATCTTGGATAAGTAAACAACAGACGGTAACTACTGCATTACCTTGTCTTGGGTGTCTCTCTGTGCATGAAGCAGGTCCATGAGATGGCTTCGCTTGTCAGTGTCATGGACATACTCAATCCTTTGGGTAATTAAATCAGTGCTTGAACCCACCCTTCCCACAGCCAAAAATATATAGTTTGACAGGAAATCAGCTGCGAGTCTCTGTACAAGAAACAAGTATGCAGGTATTAATAGAAATTAGAAACGCTAAAAACCAAAAAAAAAGTCGTGTACTAAATATTACGCAGCTATTCTCAATCTAACACTAATAAGTCATTTGACCTCTTTGCCTGTCTAAAACTAGACCATCAAAGTTCACCAACATGATTTACATATATAGCTCTCCATACCATGCTACTACACTAGATTATAATCTAAGAGCAAGAACAGGAAACAGTGGAAATTAGAGCCAACCTGGATCTCCCTTGGAAATGTAGCACTAAACAACATTGTCTGTCTCACCCCACGAGGAGGCATGTCCATCTGTTCAACAATCTTTCTAATTTGTGGTTCAAAACCCATGTCCAGCATCCTGTCCGCCTCATCAAGAGCTAAAAATTTAATCATCTGCATTGAGACTCTAGCTCTTTCTAGCAAATCATTTAACCGGCCAGGAGTTGCCACAAGGATATCAACTCCCCTCTCGAGTTCCTTGAGCTGTACAAACAATAAAAGATGACCTCAAAATCAAAACAATTTTCAACACAAGAGACTGGCATTAGGAAGGAAAGATCAGTACGTGTAAGCTACTACTCACATGAAGCAGGCAACAGTGATATAAGCATGTAGCAACAACAAAGAAAAAATCTGAAAACCAAGAGAAAACTATTTGTGTACGAAATTACCTGCAGGTTAATAGGTGTTCCCCCATAAGCAACAACCACTTTCACACCAGTTTGGTACGAGAACTTTTTGGCTTCATCATGTATCTGCCAAGAAACCACAGAATGGGAAATGTGTATATTAAATACAAATATTTTTTTTTTTTTCGGAAGAATCAGAAGATTCTAAATGTTACCTGACATGCCAACTCCCTTGTTGGTGAGAGGATGACAGCAAGAGGGTACACCGTCCGTGAACCACGGGGTCTCTCATTTAAACGCTGATCTCTCATGATTCCACTAATTATTGGAAAGCAAAAAGCAGCCGTCTTCCCAGACCCTGTCTGAGCACAGGCCATCAAATCCCTCTGTCCAAGCAGTATTGGAATCGCATGACGCTGAACTGGTGTTGGCTTCACGTATTTGCACCTCCGGATGTTCAGATTTAATGCCTCCCCAAGATCTATGTCTGCAAATGTGTTAACAGGAGGAGGCACGTCTCCCCCACTGGTCTCAATTGGAATGTCTTCATAGGCATCAAAATTAATGCCTGTATTCTCCTGCTCAGTAAAGACGGGCTCTAGATCAACGTCATCTCCAAATGGATTTACTTCACGTTCCTTACGGTCCCACCCTCCACTTCTGTTGTTCCAGCCACCACCACCTCCTCCACTATAACCATATCCGGGACGCCCAACATCAGTCCTGTAGCCACCTCCACCACCAGCACCACCGCCAGGAGCCCATCGAGACCCAGCTGGTTGAGCACCATACCCTGGACGATTATTTTCTGGCAGAGGAGCGACAGGTTCTGATTGCCTGTTCCGTAGATGTGGTGGAACATAAGCAGGTTTTGACCTGGAACCGACTTTCTCTGAATCAGCCGCATCTGCCCATGATGAACTCATAATTGAAATTCGTGACGTCCTAAATCTAGAAAAACTTGCAACTTCCCAGCAGAAAACTTATCAACGAACGAAAGAATAATCGAAACGATCGCAGCTGCTTCAAATTACTTGTTATCGGCGAAGATAAGGAACCTGGTAAATTCCAAACAGGTCTAGTTAGCAGAGAAACGCAATCCTAGAAATCAAATAGCAACGAGGCTTTATTCGAACTCCATCAGCTGGGAACCCCAAAATCTATATCAAACAGCTTAAGACGAATTCAGAAGAGAAACAAATCTGGCCTTCTGATAGGAATAGAATGTGTAGCAAGCAAATTACAATCCGAAAACGCAAATAGAAGCAAGGTTTTTGACCTCAAACGATAGAAACCAAAAGCATGGAGCATCCAACCCTAGCTCAAGCTCGAAATCGAGAGATACATTCGCGGAAAACACAAAGGAGAGGATATAGTGATGGAACCTCAAAAATCGGTAGAGAGAATTGAATCGAATCGAATCGAAATAATGAATTCAACGGTAGTCGTTCACCCAACGTAAAAGCTCGGGGAGAGAAAAACCCTAAATTTCTTTGTTTGCTTTTGGATCGGGACACAACGCGAGGAAATAGAGATGTTTACTTTTTTATTTTTTTACTAATCTTCAGCTGGCCTAACCAAATATGAGATGAGCTTAATTTTTAAAAAAAATCAATATCTAAATTTTGAATTGTAAGCAAATATAATTGTTGGCAAAAATGCTTTTAGTAAATTTTTATTTATTTAAAGAATGTAATTTGAATCATTTTCCATTTTTATGTGTTAGTCTTTGCCCATATATTTGCTAATTTTCTTTTTCTTGTTGTTTCCATCTTAATTTCTATTTTAAAAATGGATTTTAGAAGGAAAGAAAACAGATTTGTGACCTCCAATTTTCTTCCGATTTCTAGAATTTGTTTATGCAGCGAGTTATGAGATGGAAACTAGTAATTTGAGTTAGACCCCCTAGAGTTTCTCATTCAAATTTATGCAGCCTGAAAATGAGTGACCATGATAACCATGATGGATGTGGTGTCGCGATCACAATAGAGACTATCTGTATTATGGAACATAAACAGTGGTCGTGTTGGCCAAACATCTACAAGTTATAGCCCATTTGGTGTTGGGCCAACGATCGTAACTCTAGAAATTGGACGAACATGCATATACTATTACTCTTAACAAACAGGTCACATTGTAGAAAACTTGTATATAAGAAGACTAGAAGGTCAATCTCTATCTCCCCTATTGACGCTATGTTCTCGACTGTATAGGGTGTTGAAAATGTTTTTAAATGGTTACTAAAATCAGTTTCCATTGCTTTCTTTAATCAATTACCTAAACTTAAGTATAAACCAAATTCATCTCAACCAGTTTTCTTTCTTTTCTTCTCGAAAAGTTGAAACTACGAATGTGATTGATCATAAAACATGTTTCTAAACACTTTTAATGTTAACAGTTTAAAAAATATTTGTGTAGCTTTCCAATAACTACATCTAGTATTAGTCATTATTTGAACATTCAGTAAGTTTCTTGCAAAATTAGAACCTTGATTATCCTAACTTAAGTTTCAAATTTAGATCTCAAAGGCGGGAGGGTATTAAAGTAAAATCAGTATACGGCTCGAAAGCTACAAACCCACTCGCCACTTACCTCACGCGCCCTCTCATTTCGATTTCCTCTCACTCTGCACACGAAGCCAGAGAGAGAGAGAGAAAAAAGCGAAGAATACGCAGAATCCATCCAATTTAGGGTTAGGGCTGCCCCTAATCTGGAAACCTTGCCCTGCTTTCTGATCTGTTTTCCGGATCCGACTAGAGCAAAGAGGACGAAGACCCAGTATCAAAAAGATGGGCGCAAATTCGCTTCCGACGGATGCAACCCTCGATCTCGATGAGCAGATCTCTCAGCTCATGCAGTGCAAGCCCCTCTCTGAGCAACAGGTACCTGCGATTGTGTTAGATTACAGCTTTCCTTACCCTTTTTCATCGTTTAAATTAGATCCGTATTTTAGTTTTTTGAGGTGAACTTGGACACTATCGATGATTTGTTCTCAGATTTTGTTTCAAATGAAAAAGTGTTTTTTTTCCCTGTGAGTAGGCGATTTTCCGATTTGATTTGTCGAAAAGTTATTCTGAAATTGGCAGAGGTCGATGTATATGTATATTCTCACGGGTGTTTCATTTTCACGTCAGTTTTATGGGTTGAAAAAATTGGATTTTATTCTATCATTTCATGAAAATTATGCCTGCATTGGTTTCTGAATAGGTCTGCGTTTTGATATCCCTTCTAGTGTGGGTTTGCCTGACCCACAGCAAAAATATCATTTTGAAAAGGTGATTAACAAAATCGAATATCATCAGTTAGATGCATTACTGGATTTTCAATTGGGTAGAAAAGATAAAAAGTTGAAATTGATCTTGTGACTCAGAAATATAAACACTTGGCGTTAAAATTGGTCATTTTGACTCGAAATGATCTTTCTGTTTGTTGCTTGTGTCAAATTGGTGTCTCTAGTTTGGCATTTTTATGTTATGTTTTTGATACTGGATATAACTGTTAGTCCTGTATCTTTATAGAAAGTGAAGGAGGTGAAAGATGAACTTATCATGTGCAGTGTTGTTTTACTATCTTTAGGTTAGAGCATTATGCGAGAAAGCTAAGGAGATCTTGATGGATGAAAGCAACGTCCAGGTTAGTTCTTGATCTTGCATCTCTTGGTGATCATAATTCCCATGTACTAGATGTGTAACCAGCCTGAATTCCTGTTGTTTGGTTTAAATGGAGTTGAATTTTTGATTTTTCCTGCCTGCAGCCGGTCAAAAGCCCAGTTACAATCTGTGGTGATATTCATGGACAATTCCATGATCTTGCAGAGCTTTTCCGTATAGGAGGGAAGGTAACATCTATAACACTTACTGAGATGCACAATGGACATAAAGATGCACGTTTTGTGTTTTATTCAGTTCCATCTTTTCTAGTATAATTATATAAAAGAAAGTCTAGGGGGTTTTCACTGAAGAAGCAGAATTATTTAGTTCCTCTTTACAGGGGTTTTACTTGAAAGTAGTGCTTAAGTTTGGTTTCTGGTTCTAACTTTAGTTGTCTGATGAATGTTCATCTTACGCTTTTTGCAGTGCCCTGATACCAACTATCTATTTATGGGAGACTATGTCGACCGTGGATATTATTCTGTCGAAACTGTTACGGTACCAAGCTTATACCATCTGCAGACTTCTTTTTTTGCTCAATAAAAATTTTCTGGATTCCAAGTAGAAAGACATCTTTGTCTTGTTATATTGTTAAATCATATGTCTATAGTTGAGGATAGTTCTCTTCGAAAAGTTTATGTATGTTTGTTAGATTTGCAATGCTGATACTCTTTCTTTCTTTTAATGCCATTTCTAGCTGTTAGTTGGCTTGAAAGTACGGTATCCTCAGCGAATCACTATTCTTAGAGGAAACCATGAAAGTCGTCAGGTAAATTAACCTTTTTACTCATTTATACATTTACAAGTCAGTTAAGGTTTCCGAAATTTTGTTTGCTGTATTTTCCTGTCCTCCAACTTCTTACTTGACTCATGGTTGGTTTAATACACTTTCTCTCTGGCAGATTACTCAAGTTTATGGATTTTATGATGAATGCTTGCGAAAGTGAGTCTCCAAAATCCTTATGTTTCTTCAAACCTTAGCTGTTGTTTATTAGTGCTAATCACATTGAATTTGATAAGACATCTATTTTTCCTTCTACACCTGTAGGAAAATCCGTCGCTATTTTATTTCCAATTTTCTCAACAAAGCTTCCTTGTACTTGCAGGTATGGCAATGCGAATGTGTGGAAGATATTTACTGACCTCTTTGACTACTTCCCACTGACAGCCTTGGTTAGTACCTTTCTCTCCAGTTTTATGAAGTTGGGACTCACAGAAGTTTAATTGTCATTGAACTGAGGGTGTTTTCTAAGAGTTTAGTTCCAACAACTACGAGGGTAACAAATCTCATGTCATATGTCCTGTTTGCAGGTGGAGTCCGAGATATTCTGCCTTCACGGTGGATTGTCACCGTCTATTGAGACCCTTGACAACATTAGGAACTTTGACCGTGTTCAAGAAGTTCCACATGAAGGGCCTATGTGTGACTTATTATGGTCTGATCCTGATGACAGATGCGGCTGGGGAATCTCTCCTCGTGGTGCTGGATATACATTTGGTCAGGTATTGATTTATTGAAGCCTCAGTATCAAAACCTGTCCTGAATCTCCTTTTTCTCTGTTCTAAATGAGTGTATAATTGACTCTCTCTCTCTCTCTTTTTCGTGTTTGTTTCCATAGGACATTTCTGAACAATTCAACCACACTAACAACTTAAAACTGATCGCCCGAGCGCATCAGCTGGTTATGGATGGATTCAACTGGGCACACGTAACACAATCAAACTCATCTTCCTTTCATAGATTGCCCAAACCTGAGAATCTTTGCTAACTATGTTTAATCACATTCCCATTAACAGGAGCAAAAGGTGGTTACTATTTTCAGTGCACCAAACTATTGCTATCGCTGTGGAAACATGGCCTCCATTCTTGAGGTCGATGACTGCAGGAACCACAACTTCATTCAGGTCTTTCGCAAACTATGTCCAGAAATCTTTAATTAGTAAAGAAAAATGCAAAACTAACAAGGTCTTAATTGTGAAACAGTTTGAGCCAGCCCCGAGGAGGGGAGAACCAGATGTGACCCGAAGGACACCCGACTACTTCCTTTAAACACAAGTCACCTCCTCCCAGCTGCAAAGTCTGTTTGTTGGTTTTTGGAGAGATCTCTGCTTATTCCTTTTGGTTCAACGCATTGTGTTCCAGTCTGCTTCTCTATAAGATCAATCAATTTAGCCCTTTCCCTTGGAATAGTGTGTAATATAGGCAACTGAGGTCAACGAATGTTAAAAGCCCCATGAATATTTGTGTTTGGTTGAACTTATTTAGCTCCTTTTGCATCAGAATCTGTTTCTTGTGGGATATGATATTATTTTGATTCAATTTCACGTAATTCTTCCCTTCAGTTTCTAACATTTATGGTCAAGTGACAAAGTGACAAACAGTGGCATGTAAGATTATATATACCAGATAGACAATGAATTTGTAACTACAAGTTAATGTAAGAGAATAGCGAAGGAACAAGATCAACAACAGACCAGGCAAGGCCTGCATATTGCAAGAACCTTATACCGGTGTCAACATCAAATGACTCCTGTTTCAAGAACTCGCACAGTTTTTGTAAATACCCAACCGAGTTCTTAATTTCGTCTGTCTTCTTCCCATTTGCATATCCGTTGTCGAGCTTGAGCTTGGGAATGTACGTGCTGGATCGTATTGGAATCCCAAGTGCGTTAGATACTGTTGGTAAGATCCATTTTGCAAGGGATTTGCTGCAGAATTTCACCAAGAGTATCGTTGGTATCCCCACCATGACTCTCCCAAGGTACGCTGAAACTGGAAGCTCCGGTGAGAAGATTCTTGGAGCTGCTTCGTGGTGGAATTGGCTGTACGTTTGCTGAACTCCAGTTACCTAAGACAAGTAAAGATCATCGATTAAGGTCATTGGCTGCACAAACCATGTAACATTTCTTGATGGCTTACAATTCCTAGCGCAACACCATTGAAGGCGGTGTGATACTCGTAGCTTGGAGTTGGGTGCTCGGGTGTCGGATAAGCAAAGAGTAATAAGAAACTCAGAGCAGTCCAGAAGGAGCTAACTGCACAATCAGCAGAGTCATGGCTTATCTGTTTATTCGGTGTTTGCAAAGTAGAAGCATTTGTGACACACTGAGCAACGATGCTCACCGTTCTGTTTTGAGGTAATGAAATCATCGATTTTTTCGTTGACTGTAAGCCAAAGACCTAGAATCAAGACTCCTATGGCAAGACCAGCGATGATATCGACCACACTGTGCATACCCAAGTAAATCCTTCCTAGGAAGAAAAACGAAAATGTCAATTACAGAATCAAAATACATATAAGGAATGTGATGAGTTTGATCTTACCAAAGGCAATTAGAGCTACCAACAGACAAGCAAAGGCAAATCCATAGTATTGGATAGAAGCATTTTCATGTTCAAAAGAGGATAACACATAGTGTAATAGATATCTGAAACATCAACCATTACAGAAACAGGTGTTAAAACCTCTATATAAACCCACAACAACATTTGCATTACCAAAGAGCAGCGTATTGTTCACAACAAGGGAAACAGATTATACACTAAATGCTTCATATTTATCCGAGTAAACAAGTATCAGTAAGCATCAGTTGTTCCATCTTCAACAATGGGATTCTATAACATTCCAGTTACAGATAACATACCCAGATAAGCAAACAGTGTTTAAAGTATGTGAAGAAGGCAAGCCATATTCCATTGCATTGTCTTCCTCATCTTTTGTTGCAGTAATCCTTCTAACCGGTGGGCAGCTAGGACGAGGAGCTGATACCACATCCTAGATACAGAAGACGGTTTAAAACCAAGAAGTTGCTTGTTTCTAAAACTTGTAAAGTAAGAGAATGTGTTGTTATACCTTGATGCAGTTCCCCAAGTAATCACAGAATGCTATCAATAGAGTCATCTGCCTAGCCAATCTACCATGTCCACTCTGCAGATTACACTCATGGATTAGTAAACATGTAAGAAGTTTCCAAGTTAAATGGCGAAGAAGAAGTTTGGAATGTTGTTGTTACCCAGAAGAGCAAAGGCAAGAAAGCAGTGTAAAAGGGCACTGAGACAACACATGATAGCCCTGAGAAGAAAGCATCCAACACTCCATTCTGATGTTTCTGCAAATAACAATTTCCGCAAGAGAACTTTTATTCATCTCCAAATCAAAGTCAAATGAAAGATTCATTTCAGTTTTGTTTTAAAAGCTGTTTGATTTTGGGGGTAATTAGGCACCTGGATATTGAGAATGATAGGAACACCACCGACGACTTGACGAGCGACCCATGGTTGTAGAAGAGATCTAAATTTATGGGTCAGTTTCAGATATGAAGAAAGGCAGATCCATGTCACAATACTCACGAGGACCAATCCTTGCCATGTCCCTGAGCCTTCCATTGATCTTTCTAGAATCTTCTTCTTCTTCCTCCACCTTTTGTTTTTCTCTTCCTCTTTCCGGTTTCAAAGAAAGAGGAGAGAGAGAGAGAGAGAGAGAGGAGAGAAAAATGGAGTTTGATTATTTGAAAGGGATTTGAATTTCTGGGTTTCAAAGTCAAAAACCTAAGAAACAGAATTAGACGACAATTATCCAATTTATGCTCGTGGGATGTCTCTCGGGGCCGTACAATGAGGAGCTCCAATGGGTGTTCGCTGGCAGAGAGAGAGAGAGAGAGAGAGAGAGAGAAGAGAGAAGAGAGCAGAAAAAATCAAATATAGTAAGAGAATTTGATTATGTTTCTGCTGAAGAAAGATTAAGAGTTAATAGGAAATTTTCACAGCCACCAGTTTTGAGCCACCACCACTTTCTCAAAGTGTGGGTTGAGTCAACGCAGATTTAGTCAAATTCCTTGAATTGTTTTACTTTCTTAGTGAGAGTGATTGCCAGCGTTAATTCTTAATTCCCTTTTTTGTTTTCATCGATCATAAAATATCGAAATGGAGAAATAATTAGAAAAGAAAAAAATGAAACGGGGAATTGTAAATATGAAGTAGTGTGCACTACATGTAAGAACAACAAAGGTTATTGAGCCTTCTCACTTTTTCTAAAGCAACGACATGAGTGCTTAAGTTTCTAACTTGTTTCATAAGCTCTCTCTCTCTCTCTCTCATGTGATCTCCCTTCTCACGTTCCCATATCACATTTAACATTTTGGATTTGACTAGTTCAGATTTTCTGAAGAATAAATCGTCGCCTCCATAATAATAAACAGATCTACGCTAATGCCATTTCTCTTCTCAACAAAATTCATAGCATAAAAAGAGCAAACCATTGCACAAGGCAAAAATACCAAATATGTCGAATAAAGGGGACAGCATTATTGGTTTCCTTCAATGAAACCAAAAATCTCTTACGACAAACAGAAAAAACCAAAACAGAGCAAAAATGTAGAACCAAACGGTTTCACGGTCTTGAAGAAACAGATTGTGATTTGTGACAACAAAGTCTTATGATTTCTCTCTTCCTCTGGCTTTTACCTAACTGATCAAAGTAAGTTTTAAGTACGAACACCTCGGTTAAGACTTACCATTCGGGTCGTGCCATCCATTTGCATTCCTCTGTTCCCTGTTCCACCTCTTCCTCCATATCCACCTGCCCCTCGGTTCTGACCAGGCCACTCTCTTGTCTGACCACCATACCCAGATGACCTGTTACCACCGTAACCAGATCTTCCACCGCCATTGTAACCTTGTCTTCCTTGGTTGTAGGACATGTTGTCTTGCCATTTCCCACCACCAGCTCCTCCTGCATACTCCTGATTGTTGTCTCTTCTTCTCGAGCTCAGATCCAGACCGCCACCGCCAGTCCTGGCCTCCATTGCTCTTTCGTTGCTCTCTGCAAGAACAGCAAGTTTCTCTGTTAACTGGAAAGCTAAGGTCTGCAACCTGTTATGCTGGACATCGTGGAAGACGATGCAACGTGTAGGCTGGTCCCAGTTTGCATGGAGTTCTTCACTGATCATCATCTTGCTCACGATGCTGTGGACTTGGTTCTCAGAGATATCAAACATCTTGGCAAGCTCAACTAGACTTAGGGACTCGTAAGAGGCCGAGTATGTGAAGAGGTAAGTCCTCAAAGCCTCTTCTTTGATCCTAGCCTTCACCATGTCAAGGATGGTTTCCCGTTTCTTGAGCAGTTTCCAGACATCAAGAGAGTTCAAGACTTCAAAAGCCTTTTGGAAGTCTCCTTTGGTGAGAGCTCGGGTTGCTGCCATGACATGGTCACGGACGTTCTCAGGCGGAGCAGTGAATGCTTGCCTCTCGCTGACTTCGAGCAGGCGACGGAAATTCTTGCTAATCACCTTGCGACGGGTATCATGAGAATTAGCTGCCATGTTGGGAACCTCTAGGAGCATGGCACATATGAGATGGACAGCCTCGAGAAGCTCAAGGTTTATGTGCATGTGATATGGCATCTGTCGTCTCCTCTCCAATCTTTCCTGGTAGGACCAAAAAGATGTAAACAAAGAAGAGCCTTAGGCTACATCCAAGGTCCCAAGATGGAAACAAATACTATGAACCTGAGATGCAGCAGAAAATACTATGTAATATCAACAAAAATATGTACCTGCTCGGGAGTTTTCTCGTGATATCGACTTTGCGAGACACCTTGAGCAAGCAACTCACGCACCCTTTGACCAGAATACAGCTCAGAGAGGCAGCTGTGAGCTTCGGTAATCATTCCAACCCGGAACGCGCAGAGACCAAGCTGTGCCATGGATCTGTTAAATAGGATCTGGGTTGAGATGTCCATGTGCTGAATATTGTCCTGCAGATGACTCATCAGCAACAAATCCCTAGCGGTCACAAACTGGTCCACTAATGCATGATGGTAGATATCACATAACATCGCACGGGCTTTAGTCCGCTCATCTCCATATTTGTAAATAAGGGAGACCAGAACATCCATCATAGCTCGACTACTCTCTGGGAAGGTAGGCTTACGAGGAACAACCTCTGGAACAACAATGAACGACGGAGGAGGAACATTTTCCTGTTTGGGCTCCTCACTATCTTCTTCTTCTTCTACCACCAGCTCAGCCAGTTTTCTCATGGCATCGTAAACCTCCTGAGGCTTGTAGTAAACTAACTCAACTCGTCTTAAGCCCACCCTTGCAGCAGCTTTGAAGTCACCAGATCGCTCAAAGTAGTCCTGGATGTTTTGAGCAAGAGCTAAGAACATCGGCTCATCTCTCAGTCTCTCCACATACTCACGTGTATGAGGATCTATGCTCTGCAAACTCTTGAAAAATTCAGTGTCTATCCTCTCCACAAATGCAACAAGGTTTCCCCAGACCCGAATTTTTCCATCATAATCTTCTGGTTTTGAAGTTTCATTCTCATCAGGCTCAACCGTGTCGTCAACAACGATGTTATCATACTTGACAAGAATGTCCAGTATCGTAAGCATGTTACTCACACACTTCTTCCAGACATTGATAGGCATGTGTCCGCTGAGACCAGGATTCACATCAAACTGTGAAGAAATAACACTGAACAAGATCTGAAGTTTCTGTGCTGGAGTTTTGGCAATCCTTGTCAGGTGTGTAAGCTGATCAACCAGTTCAAACCGTGCAGTTCCCTTCCTGCCACGGGCAGCCACAACTTCTTTGAATTTCTGATTGACCCACTCCCATGTGATCTCTTTAGGATCTTTATTATACAACTTCTCCATAAGCTTATCTTTCTTGCTTAGCATCCTCTCCCAAGAGGTATCACCTTTAGTGTCATCTTCCGAGTCTTCAGACTCAGCCTCCACATTAACATCTCCCTCAGACTCATCCTCCTCTTCTTCATCTTCCACATCTTCATCCTCTGATTCCTTCACTTCCTCGGTTTCTGGATTCTCCCTGTATTTAGTAATCTCTTCTTCATACAGCTTATTGTTCTTCTTCAATCTCTGTCTCATTGAATTCAAGGCCTTGGAGTTACTGGTGCTCATCTTTTTCCTTGCTTCCTTGTTGGCCATAGTTTCATTGAGGAAATCCTCCAGCATCACAAGTGTTTTGATGTACAAGATTGGAGCCTTCACAGCCTCTGTAATCCTCATAACTTTTTCCAGCTGCTTGTTAATCTTATCAAAGTTCTCTTGTAGACTAACCCAATCATTGATCTTCATGGCATTCTTCATCTGCTCCGCGGTATTCACCATCTCTTCAAAACGCTTGTCTTTGGCAGGCTGAACAACACGTTTGCGGAGATCCTCGTCATCACTATCACTGGCACCAGGAAGGTAACGTGAGGCACCACCAGCATTGGCATCTTGAACATCATCCAACTCTTCCTCGATGTCAGTCTCATATTCACTGTCACTTCCGGTCTGGTGAACAAGGAACAATGAGAAAGCAAAGTAAGTATACAAAAATGGAGCAAGCAAATCCGTAATAAAGAAGTAATCGAAAAGTATACAAGGTTCGAGGGAAACCTGAGCAAAAAACTTAGACATGTTTCCCAGCAGAAAACTTATCAATAATCAAACGCTTGTAGCTGCTCCGCTTACTTGTATCTTTCTTATCCGAGAGAGTAAGAGACCTGAAAAATTTCCAAAGGGATCTAAGTTAGCAGAGAAACGCAACCAAAGAAATCAATCAGATCCCAAATTCTCAAATCAAATCTATATATCAAGCAACTCAATACGAATTCAGAAGAGAAACAAATCCGGCCAATTGATAAGAACAGATGAGCAAATTACAATCGAATCACGCAAAGAGAACAATGAAATTAAAGCGATGAACATTCGAATTCAGGAAGATAGTGTGCGACTGAAACATATATATGGATTTTCAATGTTGTTCATCAACAACAATTGAATCCGATAGATCTCTAAAAAACCAAAGTCCGAAAATCAAAATTTCATTCACAGATGATTTCGATGAAATCTCGTATGTTTCAGCTGAAATTATGATAATAAGAGAAGAGTAGAAGACAATAACACAGAACAGGCAAAACCGAGAGAGAGAGTACCTGAATAACGCTAAACTTTGGAGAAGCGAAGAGAAAGAAGAAGGGTGAAATGAAAATGAAGATGAAGATGAAGATGAAGATGAAGATGGGTATGTAAATCGGTAGAGACAATCGAACAAGTAAACGGCGCCGTTCACCCAACGTAAAAGCTCAAGGAAGAGAAAAACCCTAAATTCCTTTTTTTTGCTTTTGGATCGGACACTACACGCGAGATCTAAAAAAATATGTTTTAATTTTAATTTTTATTGTTTTTATTGTTTTTGGGTCAACATTTTAATCTTTTTTAATAAAGATCACAAATTTAATTTTAATTTTAATTATTAATGGGACATCGACTTTCTATGTATGCATTACAAAATGATCACACGCACAAAAATATGAAAACACACAACAATTGATTTTCTGCTTTTCCAATTGTGCAGACTACATCAACAAAATTTACAATAATGGAAATGTGACTAGAAGAACAAGGAGCACACATAAAACCTTGACCATTCTTCATTTAAACCCTTAGTTGTTCTTCACATTGCGTAACAAAAAAAAATTAAAAAATATTCAAGTCGATCACTTCATCAGGCTCATTTGCTTCAGATATATACAGAGTCCTAAAGCTTCTCAAGTTCTTGAGCCAAAGGACTTCTCCCAAGACTTGATCCTCGTGTTCTAACCGGTGCAAAAGGAGATGGGTTAAAAGCGCTTGAAGCTCTTGGAGATAGCTGAGCTTGTTCAAGAACCCTAAATTGAAGCTCTGATGGGTAATCTCTCATGCAACTGATTCTAGGCCCTGCACCTGTACTCCATCTCGAATGTAGCCGCTCAGCTAACTGGTATGATTTGATTCCTTTGTGTGAGTCTATCCGTTTCATAATCTTCTCCTTGGGGACAGGCTTCTCGTATTCTTCAATGTCTTCATCGAATAGATTCGATTTTGGGTATGTGAACTCTTCCTCAGCTATGAATGTCTCTTCTGCTGTCTCGTACCCTTCTTCTGATGGGGTTTCAGGCTCTTCTTCATCATCCTGATCATATTCCTCAATCGTGTCAATGTCGTTGTTGGGAATCTTCGTTCTTGCAAGGGTTGAATGGAAACTTGATAATGTTTGTAGCTCTGGATGATTGTTTGGTTTAGCGTGTGGGCTTAGACCGGTCTTAGCGTCCACAAAGTCACAATGTTCTTCTTCGATCTCTTTGATTCTTGAAGGCATTCTCTTGACTTTATGATGATGATGAGCTTCTCCATCTTCTTCATCTGGACTCTTCTGCATATCATGAAAAAAGAAACCTCTGTTATTGCGTGAATCATATAACGCAAAGTAAACACAAACCACTACTGAATGTCAATGAAAATTAAATCTCAGACAGGAAAGGATTTAGTGATTTACCTTTACATCTGTGAGGTCTACATGGTTCTCCCTAAGAAATGACATGAATGCCAGAAAATTCTCTTCTGTTGGAAGATAATGTCCACTGTGAGGCCAAACTGCCTGAAAAGATCATCCAAATAACTCAAACTTAATACACAGAGTTTTAGCAATATATAACTTCTCTTCTTTTGCATATGAATAAACTGAGGAACAGCACAAGGAATATTCTTTTATGTTTCACCTTAAGAACACCATCGTCGACCACAATCCTTCCAGCAGATAATGTAGCTCCTCCCGCCAGGAAACTCGAGTGTTGAAAGTTCCCCTTTTTCTTCATTCCAGCATACAATATCTTAGAAACACTTAGGACAAATATCCACTTTGCATCTGGAGGCCCTTCTTTTGTGTCAAAAAGTATCCCACTATGCTTATACTTTAGTTTCCCATCCTCAATTATCACTTCATATGCCTCCCTTTCCGTCTGTTCGTAGGAAGGAATAAATTATTACCAAAATATATCTAACAAGCATGTCAACAACATCAAAAAATTATTTGTTTGTCTACCAAGTTTTGCTGAGGAGAATATCTGAAGTTCATCAGAATTGGTCTACCAAGCACAGTAATATAAGAGGGTAAAACTCACCGGACCAAGATACTTGATGCTTTGTTGGTAAAGTTTTGATCTTGGACATCTTTCGTGGTTCAATTCTTTTCCTTGTCCTATGTCAAGCCTACATGTCCAAAGTTGGATGTTAGCTCATAAACCGTATGTCCAAAGTTTGACTGTGCAATAGCAAACTTACCAATAAAAAAAAGGTTGTTTACTGTCACAGTGGAGCCAAGCATGATAATAGAATTGCAGGTTGTGGCCATAGCGATGTCGAGGATCAATCTGTTAAGCTAGAAAATTAAGATCACATGGCTTTACAGATAACTTACAACCACAGAAAAAGGAAAAATTGTACAAGAATATTCTTACTGCCTCAAGCCAATGCTGCAAAGCCAACTTCCGAGCTTTCTCGTCTTTCGACAAGCCTTTACCCACCTAAGGGATACACATTTGTCAAATCGTCAATGAAAGACTGGAGCAAGGAAAAACAATGGGTGTATCAAACCAACATGTTAAAATGGGCTTATTGTTGTTACCTTAGCAGCTCTTGTTCTTGCTCTAGACCAGCGTGAAACTGCAGTCTCTTGCTTCTCAATTTCAAAAAACGATATCGAACTTCTTTTAAGTTCAGCAAAGTCAAGTACCTTCCACCTGAAAACTCCAGTTAGTTACTAAACAGACAATTTTATTCTCTCTATTTTACACAATGCCAACTACGAACCATCTTTGCTCAACGACTACAGCACAATCAGCTAGCCTTCTTCTGGTTCGAAAGCTTCTATAAACCTTCTGCAACTTTAACGCAGCTTGGTATCTTCCGTCACCTAATAACGCTAAAAAATCTTTTACATGATCGTTTTCAGTAAAAGGTTGTTCAGTAGAAGGTTTCAATCTTTGCATTTTATATCTGTCACTTTCTTTCATAAAAGTTATAGGTTTTACAGAAAACTTGTTCTCCACATCTCCTAGAGAAGCTCTAGATTGCTGTGTCTCTTTGAAGCTAAGGGATCGGTACGTATTTCTAGTTTCAGGTGATTCAGTGATGGTTGAATCCGAGTCATTGTCATTAAAGCTGATTGATCGAAGAAGGGTCTTCATTTCTGCACATCCAAGACAAATGCATCTCAGAGCAAATGACTTCAAATTTACCAGAAAAGGAAGCCAAATCGAAGTTGTCACGAATACAAACCCATTTTCACTCGAAGCCAGATTCAAGCATTTCCTTGCTACGTCCCTGAAAATGTCAGATATTTAAATAACCACCATTGAGACATTACATCGAACACAGTACGATCACCAATCAAGCACACATAAAGCACTCATATTTTCCAAACTATTCACCATCCTGTTTCTAAATTTTATGATTCACTTTTTTTAATCACCACATACAAGAAATTCATGCACTAATCGTTTAAACATTGACCCAAAAGTACGAGATTCTGTTCGCATTTCAGGAGAAAGGGTCAAGAAGAAGCAGACCTCGAATTAATGCGAGTCAAACCGAACCCATGGGACGAAATGAGAAAGCAGAGATACTTTAATGGAAGAAAGGAATCAGCAAAAGCGAAAATGAAGAGAAAGCGTAACGAAAACTCTTGAATGGGGTTGGTGTCTAGGATTAGATGGAAACGTGAGAGAGAACGATAATGGCGGCCATTTCTGATCAAGAGATTCTCATGAAATCTCAATCTATCAATCCGAATGTGTTCCATTGGCGGGGAGAAAATAGAATCCTCTGTTTTTTCCCTTTGGAGCTTTCATTGGCTCCTCTGTTTTTTTTCCTATATTCGGCTGTTTCGACCAAATTTTTTTTGGGATAAGTAAAAAATACAGCATGAGAAGCAACTACAAGACGACGCAGTTTTAGTCGTCGTCAGTTCCATTTGACGGCGTTAACCAAAAACCCTAATCCTAAACCAGCATAGGCCGTGTCCGTTTAAGTCCTCTCCTTTTTCCGAGGAATCTGACTCTATCCCGGAACTCCGACGCCGAAATCAATGGAAGGCGAAGATGAGCTCCGGAAACTAAACGGAGATGTAGAGGATGACGATCCGCTAGTGTTGAGCTCTCAAGCTTTGGCAGCGCTCCAGGAATTTCTAGTTGACCAGAACAAGACTGTCGCGAGCACGCCGCCGGCGTCATCCGTCGACGGAGGAGAGGATTCAGATAAAGTGGAGCTGGTTACGGAGGATTGGAGACTCAGCCAGTTCTGGTACGAACCTGAAACCGCAGAGACTGTAGCTGAGGAAGTGGTCACTCTCTCGAGTAGATTCTCAGGATGTCGAATCGCCTGCATCGCTTGCCCTACTCTCTACGTTTATCTCAAGGTAACAATTGATCAGTTTTTAAACAAGTATCGAATCCGTTTTGCTAAATGTCGATACTTTTGTCGTTGATGCTGCTAAATTTCTGTGTTCCGGGTTTTGATTTGTGATGATGATGAGTCAGAAAAGGGATCCGAGTCTCCAGGTGCAATTGCTGGAGTACGATATGAGGTTTGAGAGATATGGAAATGAATTTACGTTTTATGATTACAACGAACCTGAAGATCTGCCATTGCAGCTCAAACATTGCTTTCATATAATCGTCGCAGATCCTCCGTATTTGGTAAAATTTCTTGAACTTGATAACTATTCTGTTTCACTTTTCAAAGTTGTTAATTTGTGACTTTTAAGAGGCTTATGTTCGATGGACATTGCTTAAGGATGGATACTTTGTGGCTCTCTGTCCAACACATTTCCCGGACATCATTTCTATGATGGTTTTGTGTTTGTATTGTTTGCTACTCTTCGGAACATAAATGTCTTTGAGTAACTTCTATTCAAACAGATTAGTGATGTTGATTTGTTTATGCTTGGCAGAGCAAGGAATGCCTGGAAAGAGTTAGTCAAACAATTTCGTTCCTCGCAAGTCCAGTAGATTCTTTGTTGCTTCTTCTCACAGGTACATCAATGACTTTTCTTTTCTCAAGTCCATTTCGTACGCTTTAATGTTTTATTAACTGAGAGAAATAACAACACTTGCAGGAGATGTGCAGAGAGATCGGGCGGCTGAGCTATTGGGTGTTCGTCCTTGTGTGTTTAAGCCTCATCACTCTAGCAAACTCGGGAACGAGTTTCGATTGTTTATAAGTTATGATCCAGGCACCAGATTAGGGGGCTTGGAAGAAGACAGCTAGTAAACCACTGAGATTCTTATATCCTTCAGTCGAATATCAAAGTTTCAAGTTATTGATAATATTTATTGATTTACCAAAAACAAACATCCACTGTTGTATTCTATAAATTTTAAATCTTTTGCGTAAATGGTCGTGTTTTCTCAGTTCGTGTTGAGAGAGAGAGAGAGAGAGAGAGAGAGTGGCTTGCTCCATTTATGGATCGATTCCACGCAATCTTTGGGAGACATGGTTTGAATCTGGTTTGCACAAGACTTTTGCACAGCAATTAGAGACCAATACGCTTGGGAAGTTATTGAGTAAACTGGTAGGAGTCAGTGTATACTATGAAGAAAATCCAGGCCAGATCAGTTTGACCAAACTTCCATCAAGATACCTTTTCTGGGCTACATCATGGCTGATGGTTGGCGATATCTATTTGAACATACATGTTCTTTATCCCGGGACATCTACCGATAAGCTAAGAAAGGATTATGAAGTAGTAAAAGGAAAAGAGCTGGCTCCGTCTGAAGTATCAGAGGCAGTAGAGAAGTTCACTGCACTCGGTGAAAAATGTGCCTCATGTTCGTTAGTAAGTTGCAGCTGTGCGGCTAAGGATAGGAGGGGTAATAAAAAATCACGGCCCGGAAAAGATAAAGTTGGCGGAATATTCAAATACCTCAATCTTGCTATGAAGGATGGTGCAGATAGCAACCTGTTGGCTGCCATTGATTGTTTTGAGGAAACTCAAAGACTATTACAGGATCTTCTTCCAAGCGGCTGTGTGGGGATTAATAATGTTACTACAAGGAAAGCTTATGCATGGTATATAATTGGTTGTATCCGTGTCGTGTACACAATGTCCGTTGAAGTTCATGCATCGTTAATTGGTAATATTCCTGACACGAACACAGGGGTCGAGGAAGCTGAATTGGCCTTTGATAAAGCTTGTTTGGCATTCAAGGAAAGTGGCGATCTTAATACGACTGCGCTGATGCACTGCCACATAGGCAATGTGCGAGAAGGGCAGGCTAGAAAAATCATGCAAAAGATTGAGAGTGCTGCTAGTAATAAGACTGCTCAGAAGCAATATGTGGAGGCTGCAAAACGAGAATATTCTGCTACAACATGCTAGTAAAATTTTTTTTTATTATTATGTGATTTCAAATTATTATAAATACTTTAATTTAGTGATTTAATATATAACTAGATTTAGACCCGCGCTACGCTGCTGTATTTTTTTCTTTCAATTTGTTATATTTTTATTTAATCTTGGTCATCATTTTATTATTAAATATATGTGAAATAAAATAGTTTGAGTATGTAGCCTGTTTTAATTATCTCTGTGTGAGCTGCCTATTGACTGTGTGAATCTTCTTTTTAGGGACGACGTACCGTCTAGAACATCTTCGAGAAGAACTTGCTCCTCCTCCACCTCTTCTTCTTCTTCTTCATCATCTTTTTTGTTTCTTAGTTTTTTGAGTGATTTTTCGACTTTATTCTGTTTCTTTGGTTCAACGATAATCGTTTGTTTCTTACTCTCTTTCGCATAAGTCTTGATGTAAACTTTCGGAGACTGGTTAAATGGCGGCGCCGAAAATCAAAAACGAAGACTCGTCGTCGAACGGGAATACTGCTTATGCTAAAATCAGGCACAACTGAGATTCTGCGAAAAGACTGAATGGGTCGGAAACAATAAATCAAATCCATCTTCTCCCGCAACTAATTCTCGCTGAAACTCGACACAGAGAAGAAGAAGAGACTGGCCTCTGAATTCGCGTGGAAATCATTTTTGCGGATAAAATCAATTTTACCGGTTCGGTAGAAGAAGAAGAAAAAAATTAAACCAATGAAGCTGAGGTGTATTAATGAAATGCTGACTTGTATTATTTGAAATGTTCCTATTGGCCAGACGTTTTTGCTGAGGTGTCAGCTCCTCCCTTCTTGAAAAAGCTGATGTGTCATCACCTGGATTGACACAGGGGGTTTTATGTATTGAATTTAAGGAAACAGATTGTGCAGACTTATTAGCTTAATCGCTTGATCTAAAGTTGAATTTGTGTTTTTCTTGATTACATCAGATCCTTTAGCTCAGACGACCGATCTTTACCCTACTGGCCGTATGTGATTTTCATTTTATTAATTTTCATTATGTTTTTTTTTGTAGGGTTTGGGTGAATTTGGTATATATCTTTAGATAATATGAAAATTAGAAAAGAGGAGTAAATGTTTTAAAATTAGGTGAGCTAAGAGAGATAAACAAATTTTAAACCAAATATATTCTTTCTATCTCAAATAATTACTAAAAATGCCATTGAGCGAACTCATGGTAATAATGATGATAACAATGATGATAATCAAGTTAATTCAATTATCATATAACAAACGAATTTTGTATGAGTTTGCAATCACGTTAACAATTACGCTAACAAACTCGTTAACAATCAAAATATCAATTAAGATAAAAATCGAAAATATAAAATGACAACACAACTGACAATAACATTGACGCTAACATTGACGATAAAATTGATGATAACATAACGATAACTGAGTTACCGTATAACAAAAATATAAAATTGCCATGTTAACCAAGTTATCATATCATCTTATTATCATGTTACCCTTATTATCATGAAAATTCACTGTGTTAACTTTGTTATCATTTCATTAAAAAATAAGTTATTGATTAAATAATGTCAACAACGTCAAGTCGCGTGTAGGGACTAAATGACAAAGATAACTATTCACATTGAAAAGTCCATTTATATTTGTCAAAATAAACAAAATTATATTTGTCAAAAATATTTTGTTTTTCTTTCTTTCCTGATTCATGGAGATGTTTCTTTCTCCACTTCAAAAATTTCTGTTCACTGAATATTCAAGTTCCCAAAAAGTTGTTATTGTATTCAAGTTTTTGAAATTAGCATATATTACGATGGATATTCCCCTAATTATTAGAGATTTAGCGTAAAGATTTTTGCCTTGTTTTGAAATTTAGTCATAATAGTGGAATATATCTGATTTCCAATTAGTTGCAGATTAATGAGTTGTTATAATCTTTTTAAATTAATATTGTTTCCTATTTTTGTATTAGATCCGCCCTTGAAAGCTTTCCACAAACGGACCCGATTTTATGGTGAAATACACGTGAAATAATGTAGCATATTAACAGCTTTTGATTACACCGTCAGTTATGGAATTAGTTGCTCATTTTTTAATATCCTGATTTGATCTTGGATCTTAAAACCTGTTTGGACACAGGGATATCTCTTGTTTTGCTTAATGTTGTGCTTAATTTAGTCATAATAGCGGAATATATCTGATTTCCAATTAGTTGCAGATTAATGAGTTGTTATAATCTTTTTAAATTAATATTGTTTCCTATTTTTGTATTAGATCCGCCCTTGAAAACTTTCCACAAACGGACCCGATTTTATGGTGAAATACACGTGAAATAATGTAGCATATTAACAGCTTTTGATTACACCGTCAGTTATGAAATTAGTTGCTCATTTTTTAATATCCTGATTTGATCTTGGATCTTAAAACCTGTTTGGACACAGGAATATCTCTTGTTTTGCTTAATGTTGTGCTTCAGTTTTAATAGTATAGATTAATAGTATAGATGTGTTGCTCTGCCTCTTGTCTTGGTTCACCTCATGCACTTGCTCGAAGGCATTAGAGGCATTAGCAATTCCATCACCAGGGGTTTCAGGGATGCTCCTCCTTCCACTTACACACTAAACATCGACTCCTATTCAAAATTGGTCAGTACGTGCGCCGAGACCTTCGAGTCTGATCTTTTCAAGTTCGGTGGTTACTCCTGGTACGTATTCTTCTCTCTTACAACATATTTTTTTTTGTTTTCAATCTGATGTTTTAACGGATTGGTGTCGCCTCTGGTGAACAGGACACTCATAGTGTACCCGAGTGGTATGCCTATGGAAATGAGGTCACTTTGGAGCTGAGGTCACTTTGTTGCAACAATGATGAAAAGTATGCCTTTACATGGAAGATATCTGAGTTCTCTAGCCAGGAGTATGTTGTCCACTGCGATGTCATCTCCTTCGCCGAAAGGACTTGGTGAGCAACAAATAATTTATGAATGGTTTGAGAGCAAGTTTTTTACTAAGAACTCAAATAATCACGTTTTATTGCTTTGATATTAGTTTATATCATAAATTTATATTGTTAAAAAAATAGTTTAGATAAAAAAAATGATTTGATAAAAAAGGAGTATTTTCTTCTCAAATCAAAACAAGGGTAGTTTTGTCTTTTTATATTATAAGCATTTGAATGATCCATCTAACCGAACAAATGAACAAAACATTGCATCTCGCTGAACCATTTGGCTGAACCATCTGAATGAGAGTAAAAAAAACAAATATCATCTAGCTGCTTCATCTGAATGGTCCATCCAACTGGATCATCTTGATGAATCAGCCAACTAAGCAAACAAACAGGGCCTAAGAATGTTTGCAGGCGAATTGCAGTGGCGCCGAGAGGATACTACGGAAAAGGACAGGGCAACTACTTGTCGATACACTTGCTTTTATGTGACAGACTGCGAGTGAACGAGAAGCTTTATGTCAAAGCGAGCATCCGGGTCATCAGCACAAACGCATCCAACAACATCGAGAGGCATTGTAAGACAAAGACTAAGTCACATTTTCTTTCCTTCCTTCCTTGTTATCATTAAGAATAAGAATCTTGATGTCAACTCTCGAGATAGGCCACCACATGGATTCAACCGATTTATGTCTCTTGAGGACCTCTACAATTCTACCAAGGGTTTCATAGTCGGTGATAGTATCACGATTGAAACCCAATTCCAAGCTCGTTTCAAAATTCGATTGATTGTAAGTTGCTTCTCAAGTCTTAAAGTCTCTGACTTGTCCATCTTTTTCATCTACCATCTATGTTTACTAACACTCATCTCTCATTTCCTCAACTGCGTTTCCTCACTGTTCGATTGTTCTCTATTATGTATCTTGTTGCAACCGCAAATCTTAAGTCTGGTTAATATCAGTGGAATAGTTTTGGTGACAGCTTTGTTGTTGAAATATCAAAGTTTTAAGTTGTTGATAGTTATGATGTTTGTAACAAAATGAAGTGATTCACAAAATTCTGTAAAATTTAAGTTTTCTCTCGACTCAAAGCTCGTCCAAAAAAGAAAAAAAAAAAGAAAAAAAGTCGTACTCAAATGAAAAAGAAAGATAAATAAAACCGGACCGGTTCGGTTCGGTTCGGTTCGGTTCGGCAACCTCTCTCTACCTGGACCAAAATTAGAAACCGGGCGAATAAGTTAAGATCTCGAGAAGAGTCTTCCGGTGGGAGAGAAACGAGAGAAGTAAAGGTTCTTCTTCCATGGTCATCGAAATTCAAATACAAGCAATCAGGAGAGAAGAGGACTAACTAATTCTTGCAACTTTGGGAATGAGGCCGAACATTGTTACCGAGGTGAGATCTGTTCAGTTTCCCCTTCTGCTCAACTAATCTCCTTTGATCTTGATCAGAAATTGCTGAGGTTTCCGCCTGGTTGATTATCGACAAACCGCTAGTGAAACGAGCTATGAACCGATAGCTACAATCTACACGAGCCGTTGTTTGTTCGGTAGAATTAACTAATTTGTAGTTGGATTCGGCATAGCTTCGGTTTTGTGGCCGATCGTTTGTTGTAGAAACATTCTTTTCTTAGTAGTATAGTTTATATCAGCCTCCTGTTTTGATCCGTGAAGCTGTATCGTTTCAGTAGTTCTTCGACTTATGGGTATTGTTATAGAACTTGACCGATTTGAGTATGAAAGCAGCACCATTCTACTATAGAACTATGACTATCAGCTCCTTCTAAGATATCTGAAGTTAATTAAAATGTCAAGTATATAGATTTCTGTTCTGGAATTAGAGAATTAGGTTTCCAATTAGAGATTGACACAAGTTTTAGTTTTGAAGTGGTGAAAAGTCTTGTATATAGAGTCGTTTGTGATTTGCTGTGGATTCTTTACTTTCTTATAGGCTGGTGTTCAAACTAGAGTTGGACAATGGTGGAACGCAATACCGTTCCTCACGTCTTCAGTGGTGGTAGTTTGTGGGCTCATTTACCTGATATGCCTCTTATTTGGATATGACTCTTTCTATGAAGTATGCTTCTTACCTTCGGCAATCATATCGCGGTTCCAAGGTATGTTCTCGTAATATCGAGTCTTGCATTTCATGTAGAAGGGATTCTTTGAGATGCTTGATCACTTACTCTTTTTGGGGTTATCTGCTGTGCAGTTTATAGGTTTTATACAGCCATTATTTTTCATGGATCGTTGCTTCATGTTCTGTTCAACATGATGGCATTGGTTCCTATGGGCTCTGAGCTGGAGAGAATCATGGGGTCTGTGCGCTTGCTTTACTTGACAGTTCTGCTGGCGACAACCAATGCAATATTGCATCTTTTCATAGCAGCCTTGGCGGGATATAATCCCTTCTACCAATATGATCATCTCATGAATGAATGCGCGATTGGATTCTCAGGAATCTTGTTTTCTATGATTGTCATAGAGACAAGTCTCAGTGGAGTCACCTCTAGGAGGTTAGACACTTTTCTATGGCTATTCAAATAATTTAGTATTCCCTTGAAGATTAAAGTGCAAGAAAATTTGAGCTTGTCGTTAGAATTCAGAAACATTCTCTCCAAACATGTTATGATGTTAGTGCTACACATGCCTGTGAAAGCGCCTTCTGCGCATATATTTTTATGATATGCTGTTTAGTGGCTTCTGAGTGTGGGTTGTGGCATTATGACAATCCTTTGTATTCGTGAGGCATCTCATAGATCTTGATTTGCTTCTTTCTTTCTCTGTGCAGTGTGTTTGGTCTCTTCAACGTTCCAGCTAAACTGTAAGCTCATTGTCTTGCTTGACGGTTGCATCTTAATGTCCCCTTGCATGCATTTCTTGTTGCTCATATAATGAGAAATATGTATCCATTTGCAGATATCCATGGATCCTATTGCTAGCATTCCAGCTTCTCATGACAAATGTTTCACTGCTGGGGCACCTATGTGGCATCCTGTCTGGATTTTCCTGTATGATTATTTTACCTTACCTGTTTCATTGCCTTTTGCTGTCTAAACTGCTGTTTCTATGGCCGCTAACTTGTTAGTCGCTTTGGATTTCAGATTCTTATGGCCTTTTCAATTTCTTGATGCCCGGCTCTTCATTTTTCTCCTCCATTGAGTCCGCCTCCTGGATGGTAAGTGCTTCAGAAGATCTGACTTGATCACTTTCTAGTTTTTCTGTAGTTTGATATGAGACTGTTAGTGGTTAAGTAGACATATTTCTCTCTGAATTAATCCTCGCTCATCTAGATTCTATGTCATTTTCCAGTCTAGCTGCATAAGGAGACCCAAATTCATTATGTGCACTGGTGGGAATCCCTCCAGCTACATGCCCACTTATTCCGGACAAAACACGACATCCAAGTGAGAATCCCTTACTACATGGAAAAACTGAACCGCTTGCCTAGAGAACATCTAATGACATTTTTCTTCGAACAGTGGTTTCTCTACAGGAAATGCTTGGAGATCCTTGTCTTCATGGTTGCCACAGAGGGAAGCATCTACTCAGGTACAATCATACGAAATATCGTCAATCACTTTTCTTTGCCTTTGTGGATGCATTGACATCTATGATCTAACCATAATACTTTTACATGCAGTCTTCTGAGGACAGTAGATTTCCAGGAAGAGGTAGAACTCTTACCACTGCCCGTGATCCAACCGCTCCATCTGGAGAAACAGATCCAAACCTCCACGCTAGACTGCTTGACGATAGAAGCAGTCCAGACCGTCTTTCTGATGCCACTGTGATCAGCGTGACAGAGCCAAGCCCCGCCGCAAGGTATTTGATTTTCTACGATGTATAACTTATCAGCTTGTTATGCACCATTCCTTCAACCTCAGCCGCTATTTTTCAATCTTTTGCAGACAGGCGCCAGTAGCAAATGCAGCAGTCCTGCCTCAATCCCAGGTTAGTTATTTGGGTTAGATATTCGCCTCAGAGCCTAGACCTTTCAAGGGTTTTTCCTCATTAAACTGTTAGTTGCAGGGTCGTGTTGCTGCATCCGAAGAACAAATCCAGAAACTCGTTGCAATGGGCTTCGAAAGGGTAAGTTTCATGTTTCAATTCATACCAACCGTAACAAGTAGTCAAAGATATGTTGTTAACGTCTCTTGGATTTGCTTCAGACGCAAGTGGAAGTTGCGCTTGCTGCCGCCGACGACGATCTAAACGTAGCTGTGGAGATCTTAATGAGCCAACAGTAGGTATTAACTTGTCACAACAAGTACTACGTTGGCTTGTATTGTAACGTTCGTCTCTCGTTTCATCTTTGACTTGCATTTAGAAACTGTATAGCGTCTGGTTTCTTCAAGGATGTTCTTTAACCAGACAATCAAACCGGTTCCGGCTTAGAATCTATACAAACCAAAGGTTGGGTTGAGTTTCGTTACTTATTTTCAGAAAACTTCAAAGGAACCCCAAACTAGTTCTACTTGTTTCGAGTCATGTGATTGCAATTACAATGAACACAAATTCACATTTTTATTTTTGTTCATACAAACAGAATGAAATACAAAAAAAGTACACATCACATTCCAAACAAAAAGTTGTCAGTACATGATTTCCTCACTTGATCTTGTTTCTTAGCGGTTACTACTACTGACTAGTTGAAGCTTCTCTAAGTGGTCGTACAATGAGAATTGGGCATTTCGCATGTTGGGCACAGTAATCACTCACGCTCCCTAGAAAGGCCCTGCATAAATCCCAAATACCACAAATTAACACAAATGTTCAAAACCGTTGTTGACCAAAGACATTCTCCTTTTTTTTTTTTTAATTTGGTTAGACTACAAAGATCAAAGTTGTATAACCTTTTGATCATGCCAAGTCCACGACTACCAACAACAAGAAGATCCACGTGAGTTTCCTCGATCGCTTGGCAGATCACCTCCTTAGGATCTCCTTCCAATATCATCGTTTCCGTCTTCACCTACAAACACAAAACCAAAACTCGAAATATACTTCACAATTCATCCAGTGTGAGCTCATGATATGTATAAAGGATAATATTATAAATAAAAAGTCACGTTTTATATATTTTTTTTAAGATACAGAACACAAATCGTGAAATTTGAAAGATATACAAAATTTGAGGTTTAGGATGGGAACCATTCCTAAACATCTTAAGACTCTAGCATTATGTTACTTTGATATTTTGGGTATTTCGTATACGCACACACACAACACACACATACACATGACGTACCATTTTGCCACGACATATTTCCAATGCCCGTGTGAACAATTTGGTCGTGCTCTCTTCTCGTGCTTTCTTTATTGGTTCCGCATACACTGCCGCACCTAATATTTTCAAATCCCCTCAATATGCATGTAAATCGATTCCCATATAGATAATTACAAATTATATAAATAAAGAGAGAAGCATTTTGATTCACCGGTTCCACCAGCAGGGTAGATATATTGAAGGAACGTTGGATGAACATGAACTAACGTAAGTAAACCGCCTTCTTGATCGTTTTCCGGTTCGGAGCTAAGAACATCTCTGAGATGCTTCACTGCCCACTCCAACGCATATAAGCTGTTCTTGCTTTCATCAATCGCCACCATCACCCTTAACTTCTTATTGTGCCTATTTGTCACCGTCTCCGTCGTTGTGGCTGCCGTGTCCACATCAATCGCATCAACATAAGTCTCCATTTCCGGTCTTATTTACCTATTCGGCCTTAGCCGTACCGAATACATTATCTTTATATATTGCTTTTGAGTAGGTGGAAGCTGGAGAGTGTTAACAGATGTATAAGATGGATTCTTGGATCGACACATCTCATTTGTGATGGTGACGTGTTTCGTTTCTAACGTAGACAAGTGGTAAATTCACTGTGGAGGGAAGTTCGCGTTTGAAAATTCAATGTATCATATAAATCCTTAAATATGTTTGGTTTGGTTCGGTTCAAAAACTTTTTATATTGGATCGATGGTGCGTGGTTCGGCTAAGCTGATTTATCAAAATTAAACCGACTCAGTTGCTTCAATTTGGGTTAATTTGGTTTAGTTAGATTAAAATATGGTTTGGTTTTCTCGGTTTTGCTGATGAAAGCCAACGAGCGACTAGGCAATGGTCACACAAATCAGTCACGACATCTTCCATTTTCTCTCTCGCAAGGGTTTTTAAATTTCAAATTTCCCTTTCCTTAAACCCTAGAACGCACATTATCCGCAAGCCTCTTACCGGAGAGTGCGATTCAATCAGTATATAGGGTTTTTCTTCTCGTGCTCTGATCGGTATCAATGGAAGAGCAAATGGAGAAGAGACTCATTTGGGTTTTCAAAAAATACTCATCTTGGCAAGATGAGAGATACTACTCTCACACCTTCGCCGTCGCCGGCTGCAGCTGGTAAAAGAGAGAAGCGATTTATTAACACTTTGGTATAATTTTTGTTTGTGTGTGGGAATTGATTTTAGATGGATACAGGCACATTTTTGCTAGTCGGGAGAGAGAGAAGAATGATGGTCACTTGGGCTTGTACCTGGAACTTGTGGATCCTGAATCTTTGCCACAGGGTTGGAAAATAGACGTGAAATTTAGCTTCACTCTTGTGCCTAAGGCTTGGGACAAATCCAACAAAAACATTGGGTAACTGTTTCCATATGGATTCGATTCTTTATCTTGTGGTTTCTCAGAACTAGATCAGTTTTAGCATTTCTCTGTTGAAGAATATCTGGTGAACGACAAATTCATTGTCGTCGCTCAAGTACACGTTCTTCCAGCTATACTTGTACCAGCAGAAACGGTGAAGATGATTGAACCGGATGGTGCACCTCTCAGCAAATCTTGTCAAGCTGAGAATGCATCTAAAGACAATTTAGATGAAGATGATGATACACCCTAAAGACGGTTCGGATCATGGCGATGAAACTTCTGACGAGGGTACAGATGATGATAGTTGGAGTGAAGGGGATTTGTGTAGTGATGATGCTTCGTCTCCTGATTCAGATGATGGAGGTAGGGACATTAGTCTTTCGAACCAATCGAACGCCTTTGTTCAAGACAGAGTGGCAGCTGAGACTGAGGTTTCCAACGGTGATAATGATGATGTACCTAAGGAAGATGAGGCTTCATCTCTTGTTTCGATTGATAGTGCTAGAAACGGAAGTTCACTAAACCAAGTGAAGGACTTGGATGATGGCTCTCAGACAATCGAAAATGGTGGTAGTGGGCTTAACACTGTGGCATCCGTTACTGAGACTTCTAATAATATGCACAAGGAGATTCAACCAGCAAAGGAAACAATTGATGTCAATGGGTTTGAAGTTTTTTCTTCTCAGGTACGAACGGGATTCATCTTCTCTTGTCTTTAAAGAGAGAAAGCTCTAACCTTTCTTAAGAAAACAATTCTCAATTACCAAACCAGGATTGTGCATAGTTCTGGTTGCTTTTTTTTGTTTTTTTTTTTTTCACTTTTCAGGTTTTACTCTCAGTCTCTCACAATCCTGTTTCCAATATGGTCTTATGTTGTTTTTGGCTAGCAGGTAGAGTTGGTGAGCCATATCTTCGAACGACATCCGGACATAGCATTAAGCTTCCGTCCAAAGAACCAAGAGATCAGAAGAGCTTACATGAATGAACTCCTTAGCCTCATCGAGATGCTGTGCCAGTCACCAGACAAGGTCTCTGAGGATGATCTGAGCAATGCTGATGACACGCTGGCTGATCTGGTTGATGTTGGGTTTAAGTTAGATTGGCTGAAGACAAGGTTGAATGAGGTCTCTGAAAAGAAGAAGACGGAACAGGGTAGTGTGGCCCGGATACAGACTATGGAGGAACAGTTGCAGAGGCTGAAGCTGATGTTCTTGGATCTTGAAACTCAGCTGCAGAAGGAAAAGGCGGAGGCTTTGGCCGCGAGAGCTCCTCTCTCTTTTAATGATGTTGTTTGCTGATTTCATTGACTATTCTTGTAGGTGGAATCCCATGTCTTTTGATGACTCCGAACAAGTATCATCTAACAAGTTTGTAGTCACTGAGTTTTGTTTGTAAAGCATCTACCAAAACCATTTGAGGACGTAAGTTTTGCTTTACGTTTACGGTGATGCAAAGCGACTTGAACGGATTCATAGGCAAGCAAATGTAGACTGAAATGTAGATTAGAAACAGAGTCCTCTGTTTTCAGTTATGAGGCGTAAAACCATTTGAGGACATAAGTTTTGTAAAGTTATAAAGACGAACTTGTACTGAGAAGCCGTAGTATAAGATTTGGTGTTACTCTGCAAAAATATCTATGAACAATCTTGGTCTGAAACCCTTTACAAAAGACAAGATCAGAAGAAATCTTTGTCAGAATCAAAACGAAAACCCTCCGAAACTTTAACAATAGTATTCAACTAGTAGAATCAATGTTTTTTTCTTCATGACTGAGTTGGTAGTTTTCAAATAAATCTGATGTTGCACGTAGTCGAAGCCTTCGGAGTCAGTTGCAGATCACTGATGATGCGTAACTTCTCATTGGCGCATACTAATAAAGATAACTTTAAGAATCACTTGTACATAAATAAATGTCTTATTTTGTAGGTTCTTCCTTGTACAACAAAATATTAAACTATAAATAGTAACCAGTCATTTTTTTCTCAGAGTAAAACTCATTCAATCAAGAAATATTCAAAGATAATAATCTCAGAGTAAAACTAAAATTTTTGGGTTTTGCAAATCAACATCTCTGCCGCTAAAGTTGAGAATCTCTAACAAAATATTTCAAACATGAATATACTAAAACGGATCTGAAAAAAAAAAAAAGACTTATCCTTTTGTATTATTCAACAACAATGAGCAAAAAAAAAACCGTACAATGTGTATATATATATGCACAGAATTACGTGAAGGCTTCACGAAGAAAAACACTTGCTTCCATTCTTCTCCTTCTTGGGGTGTAAGTTTCTTTGTGTTCTCTCCCGTTTTGCTATGTTGATACAATCTTTTTATGTAACTTCTTTCGTTTTAAACAGGAAATATGGCACGAGTCTGTCACAGATGTACAAGTACAACAGCCGTGATCCGTTGTGTTACCGAAACTCAGAACTTGTGCCTTACCTGTGACTACCTGCGGCATCGTGAAGGTGATGCTGCAGGACACATTCGTTACCAAATTTGCGATGAATGCATGATCAATCCAGCTTTACTCCTCTGCTCGGATCACATGATGGTTCTTTGCCAGTCCTGCTATTCACATGATTACAATTGCGTCGCCTATGGCCATCACACTCAAATCATCAATCGCTTTCCTCGACAAGACCATAACAACAAGAACAAGAACTACCAGCATAATCATGATGATGATCATGAGCAGCATCAAGTGGGTGACAACGAGAGAAGAAAAGGTGTGTTTGAGAAGAGCTGCAAGGGAAAAAACAATTGCGAGGTAGGGGTGTCTGCAATGGACTGTGAATCATGCCTAGCTTCAAACGCTGTCATTTACTGTCCCCAACACAATAAGCTTCTATGCGATGATTGCGACCGAATGATTCACCTTCCCGAGGCAGTGTTGCCCCATTTGAGGTGTCAGATTTGCGTGACATGCAAGAGACTCTCTCGCACTTTTCTCGTCAAAACTTCTTATTTCATTTTACCACCGATACCTCCGGCGGCGGCGGCGGCATCCGAATAGGTCATTTGGGCCAGTCAACATGATAGTTTTTCTTCCAACTTATTATTTCATTTAGTCTTGTGTTTGTTTCAGGGGTGGTTCGTTCCGATTTTATTCTATGGGTATTGTTAATTTTTGATTTGAAAAATTATATTTTAAAATAAATTTGGATTTAACAAGTTTAAGGAAAAAATGGTCATATTGAACCCGCTCGGAATAACCCCCCTTTTGCTGGATTATTACCAATATAATCATAAAAAGCTAATTTTTCAGGAATTTTAGACCAAGCTTCTGATACACTTTGATTTTCAGCTAGTCCAGCACTAACTCTTCGATATATTTCTTGTTGAAAGTATCCCTGATCCCATTGATAACGAGTAGGACCGAATAATTCGATGGGAGTAGTTGCAGAACCATACCACATAGTTCCAGCAACAACAAAAGCTGCAAAAAAGACAGCAGCAATACTACTGGAAAGGACGGTTTCAATATTTCCCATACGTAATCCTTTGTATAGACGTTGAGGCGGACGAACACTAAGATGAAATAAGCCCGCTAATATACCCAACGTCCCTGCTGCAATATGATGAGAAGCTATTCCTCCCGGAACAAAAGGGTCAAACCCCTCTACGCCCCATGCCGGATTTACAGGTTGGACCTTTCCGGTTAGTCCGTAAGGGTCGGATACCCATATTCCAGGACCATATAATCCTGTTACATGAAATGCGCCGAAACCAAAGCAGGCCACTCCTGAAAGAAATAAATGAATTCCAAAAATCTTGGGCAAATCCAAAGAAGGTTTTCCTGTACGTTCATCACAAAAAATTTCTAGATCCCAATATACCCAATGCCAAATAGCTGCCAAGAAGCACAAGCCAGAAAACACGATATGTGCTCCGGCGACCCCTTCGTAACTCCAAAGACCCGGGTTCGTTATAGTCCCTCCTGTAATATTCCAACCGCCCCACGAATTGGTTATTCCTAAACGAGTCATGAAAGGTATAACGAACATACCTTGTCTCCACATTGGATCAAGAACAGGGTCGGAAGGATCAAAAACTGCTAATTCATATAGAGCCATCGAACCGGCCCAACCAGCAACCAGAGCAGTATGCATTATATGAACAGAAAGCAAACGACCGGGATTATAACTCAACTTTTTCGGAGATGGAAGATCGATCTTCTAATAATCTCAACGTCTATATTTATCTTAACTAAGAAAATTATATAAACTATTGTGAACAAATAATTAACAAAATATAGAAAATATTAATTGGACGAATATCAAAACAAATCTATAACCGTCTATATATTATTATTATTATTATTATACGTGAAGTGATTTTTGAGAATGAAACTTTTTTAGGGGTGTTATTCAATTACGTATTTAAAATCAATTCTATAGGTTTTATAATCCTTTATATTAAAAGTTTTGATCTTATTTTAAAGAATCCATAGAAGTTGATTTTAAACAATCGCATCAAGTAAGGGTCTTACGGCTTACTAGACTATCTTGAACCAGAAACTTGAAATCTCGAACCTTGAAATTGAGATTGAACGAGAGTTCCCCGAATGTTTAGTTGGTTCTAGGTAGCGCACAAACTTCACGATCGATCTCTCAAAGGCTTTACAAGCACTCTCTAATGGAGACTATGGAGTGGAGTTTCTCATCAATTCAACTAATGTACCAAGAAGTAAACCGTGTTGGCCTCGGATTTCTCCAATCTAAAGATAGTTTTTTTATATTTTTGTTCCTTGGAAATTTAGAAGAACCGGTGATGTCAAGAAATGAAGCACGTCTAGGAGGCAGGGCCGGCTCAATAACGGGTTGATTATCACGAAGGAAAGAAGAAGAAGAAAATGGTTTGGTTTTGGTAATTTTTTGTTTGGTTTGATTTTTATATAGACTTCATAAAGCTAGGGAGGCGAGCACTTTAGGCGAGCACTATAGTGTCATATTTGTCATGTGCATAGCCAGTGTAAAATGTTTCATAGTCCAATTCAAGAAGTTAAATGACATACCCGCGATTGTGATATGTCTAATGTGGATACAGGACAAGACTTTAGGCAATTGTATTCTCCCTAGTTTCATCTTGACCACTGTATTAGCAATGTTTTATGAACATGAATAAGAGAATCTCCTTCTACTTGAGACGTAAGAAGCAAAAACTAGGGAGAATACAATTGCCTAAAGTGGTCAAGAAGAATCTTTACTTGCGCTAGAGTGGTCAAGATGAAACTAGGGAGAATACAATTGCCTAAAGTCTTGTCTTGTATCCACATTAGACATATCACAATCGCGGGTATGTCATTTAACTTCTTGAATTGGACTATGAAACATTTTACACTGGCTATGCACATGACAAATATGACACTATAGTTTGGCAGTATGAACTCGAAGACTTCAAATTTCTCAACCAATGTAAGATCAATTACACCATATCCTTGTTCCAAAATACTAAGTGGAAGTTATTGTTGATTTCGTATCCACTAGTTGATTTCGGGTCTCTTGTGGAAGCAAAGCTCACTCTTCAGGTGTTGGTCGGTCGCGAATGGTATATAGTATTTCCAGAGAATAGTGATCTTTTATCCAGCAATCCGACGAATCTGCTTATGGGGAGAAAAAAGGTTCAGATACTGGAGATATCAGC
This sequence comes from Erythrophleum ivorense, assembly GCA_026724425.1. Classification (NCBI taxonomy): domain Eukaryota; kingdom Viridiplantae; phylum Streptophyta; class Magnoliopsida; order Fabales; family Fabaceae; genus Erythrophleum; species Erythrophleum ivorense. The sequence goes on from JAIUCV010000102.1 coordinate 1,951,549, forward strand.
TTCTTTTGACTCTCGAGGTAAATGTGTTCTAGTGTTTTCTTTTTTCGGTAATGTGTAGATGCAACTTGACAGTATAGAAAACATAGGAGAATCAGGTGTGCATCTGAGGTTTCATAGGAATTAGCAATGTTTTATGAACATGACTTTAGCCCAAGACACTGTAGGACCGCAAAACAGAACTGAGAATACCGAATGTAAAATTAAGAACGAATTAAGAAAGATTGATAAAACATGATTCTTAAAACACGTATGAAAAACGGAGTCGAGATTTCTCTCTTTCCTTAATTCGAAAAATCGCTCGTAGTGTGACGGTTCGATACGATTACGAATCCCAGGATAAAACCGTATATGAAAACGATATGCAACACCCAAATCGTAGTCTGGCGAACGCGAGATTCTATGAATACTCTCGAGACTTACTTGCAGAAAGATGTAGAACTTTACGTTGTTTTTCTGAAAAAATTTCAGAGTAATCGGAGAAGACGATGGAGTTCGGTTTTTAATAAACCGGAAGGGCGCGAATTGAACCGGCACAATGTTTCGTTGCACCCCGGTTTAATGTTTCGCTGAACCAAAACGAAATGCCCCAAAAAGAACTAACTTATGGACCGATGGCCCAAGCCCAAGCCCAAGCCCAAGCCCAAGCCCAAGCCCAAGCCCAAGCCCAAGCCCAAGCCCACGACGCGGCTCGGCTCGGTTCGGTGGTGGTGGTGGTGCGCGTGGTCGGTCCATCTTCCACTCCATGTATGTTGTTGATCATCAACCATGATGTGTCTTATTATATAGTAGAGAGAAAATCTCTCCACTTCCAATGTGGGACAAAACTTGTTATGTCTCCCACATCATATTTTGACCAAACAATTTCTCATTCACCAATTCTTCAAATTTATCATATGAGCATTCAAAGTTGTAGTCCATATTACAACCTTTCTAATGAGCTCATAATCCGGTAATTCCGGACAATGACCTTGCCGGAAAAGACACCGGAAAAGTGACTCAACCTCACTTATTATTTTAAGTTCCAACAGACACGACACGATTTCATTGATCAAATCATCCGGTAGACTGCTGATGCAGTCCTTCTTCTCGCGCAAAACCATAGCGAGCCAATCCGTTCCAATCGAGAATCGTAAAGCACCAAGATTATGAATCTACGAGCAAAGATTTGATTGGAAAATTTCACAAATCAATTTTAACAACCAGAGAAAGAGAGTGAAGAGGAACAAGAAAGCCTTCTTTTGTTTAACAGAAAACTTTAAAGAGCTTTTATAGATGAATAGAAACGCTGCGTTTTGCTTTTGATGAAGGTTAGCTTAAAAAACGCTGCGTTTTTGCTTCTGATGGAGGGTTAGCTTAAAACGCACGCTGCCTTTTGCTTCTGATGGAAGTTAGCTTAAAACGCTGCGTTTTCGTTTCTGATGAAAGGTTAGCTTAAAACGCTGCGTTTTTGCTTCTGATGGAAGGTTAGCTACGCACGCTGCCTTTTGCGTTTGATGGAGGTTAGCTTAAAACGCATCGTTTGGATTTGGGTTAGTGAAGCCGTGGGCTTTCCATTAAAATATGCGAAAAGACAGTTTCAAAATGTTTTGATTTTCCCAACCCTAAAGTTTCTGTTATTTATTATTTTATTTTTTTAGTTGATAAGATTTGTTTGTAGTCTTTGGGTTGTTACTTGGCTTTAGTTTTTATTTCAAAGTTATGTGGCTATAATATTTAACACTCTTGTGTTAAAACGCTATGTATGTTTGCGCGGAGGATCCGCGCGTTCAATAAATACTAGTAGAGGACCCGCACATTTGCGCAGTGGTACGTTACGTTTTCATAAAAAAATAGATTAAACAATAAAAGTTCACCTATCAAAGTAGTAGGTAATAAAATCCTAAAAATGAAATGCATAATATTAAATATTATATCCTAACTTTCAACTTTGATTATTAATATTATAGATATGATATTAATTACGATGTCAATTCCAGATTGTGTGTGATCATCCACTAAAATTACTAATGGCATTGAGTCCATTTGTGGAATCTTAGTTAAACTAATTATATTTTATAGAGAGCGTTTTTGGATGGGAGGAATCTTTAATCATATCAATGGGTTTAATTCTACAGTTTTCACACATACTAGAAAATTATTTTACCTTGTATTAATACATGAAATAAATTTATCTTTCTAGTTAATACATTAAAACATTAGGGTTAAAACTGCATTGATGAAAAGACACTTTTTGTAAAACAAAATAAAACCTTGAAATGACAATTTGTGTGAAAAGGAGGGACTATATGAACAGTGGCACTTGAAGAGTCCTTTCAGATATTCATTGGTATTTCCACTATTTAAGTCGCTGTTCTGGCTGATTACAAGTCCCGAAGAGCCAAGCCTGTTCATATTCGCGCATGCATCTGTTTCTAGATTGCATTATATATATATATATATCCTTCACAAATCTTCCCCTTGCAGTTAAAAAATCACTAACAAGATAGAATCCTCTTTCTTGTCTTGGTTAGTATAGTCTTTTGTTTCTCCTTTTCTTTTCTGCATCTATTTTAACTTGATTATCAGCTACGCACTGATCCTCTGGTTTAACATCTTTTGTTTCTTTGTTTGAACTGATTCCAACGGCCCATATGACCATTGATCCTTTATTCTTTGATCTCGTGGATCCTATCAGCAGGTGCTGTTAATCTTAAACAAAGTATTGATTTTTTTGTTTATCTTTTCTTTTTTCTTGCAGAGTGGGGCGATATATTTCTTTTTTTTCAATGGGGAACTACATCGTCACGATGATTATGGGGCCCGACGTCGCCGCGATTGCAAAGCAAATGAAGAAGTATCATACGGATAATGCATATGGAGATGATTTTGTTCATCATGGTGACGCGGGCTATTGTGATTACTATGATTATGATGATGACTGGGATTATAATGATTACTATGATTATGACGATGACTGTGAACGTTATGATGCCTGGGATCATTATGGTTACGATGAATCTGATGATGACTCGGATTATAATGATAACTTTGATTATTATGAAGACTCGGATTAATTACCATTGTTATTCTTATGCTAGACCTCAGTGAAGAATCTATTGTTGAAATGGACAAGAAGATAAGTGCTGATTTTTTTCATGTATTTGAGTTTATGTCGTTTTTATTATACGCATCGTAGAGTAAAGACCCGATTTAAACTCCCTTTTCTTTGTAAAATCCTTTTGGGCAAGGATTTTGAAGTTTTCGTTTTCTGTTCAATTAAGAGAGGCTTTGCTTTTGACTATCATTTTTTTTAATTTTTTTTTGGCACTTAATGATTCTCCTAGTGAGAGTCCCTTGGAAGGATTTACGCTAGGTTACTTGACGTGAAAGTATCTGCCTTTTGTCTGAACAGAGCGATGAATAGTAGTTGCAAAACCAATTTTGGAAAAGTAAAATTATAGTATGTTATATAAATCATGAGATTGTCAGAGGATTCGGCTTCACCGAACTAGACGCATAAAAAGAGAACTGCGAGATATTCGTTTCGTAACAACCAGGATTGTGTGGATAGTTAGGAGAAGTTTAGCAAACAGCTGAAAAGAAATGACGAATATTAATCATTCAGATTGTTTAATATCATCCAAAGATTTTTACAGATATCCTAAATTACGGGATAAATTAGGGGACTTAAGTTTTATCTTACTTGGTGTATTTAGAAAAGAAAATATTGTTTCTGTTTTAAAAAGGCTTCCCTCTAGATTATTAGCCATTTTAGGTATTTTTCCGTCTTTTGTTGCTTTAAGGAATAAAAGTCTCTTTGTGTTGACCAAAAACAGAGTAAAATCAACTCATGGTTTAACTTGGCTCAGTTAGTTTTGGTTAAATTTGGTTTATTTGCTTTGGTTTATTTTGTCTGGTTCGGATTACAGTGCTTTGCATTGATTTGTTTTAAAAGTTTTCAAGCTCATCTTTTCCTCGAAAACCTAATGACAACCACTGTGTGCACTCTATGTGAGCTTGCACTGGAGAGTTCGATAGATTTACGAACTAGGGTTTAATCGTGCCCTCACAGTTCCGATTTCGCTTCCATTTCACCGGATTTTAAGCAGCGAGCAAGTTGAGAAGAGATTCACTTAATAAAAAACGAGGGTTTGCTTCTTATCACCCCCTTTGGTGTTTCGCCGGCTTGAAACTGGTATTGAGAGAAACGATTACAAAATTTACAACCAATTTCGTCCATTACCTAGTGTAAATCTAAATATTCAATTTTGTTTTGGTTTTCCGATTATACACTTGTAGGGTTTTTGCTTAGTTTGGTTGCAGAGGAATCAATCATGGGGACGCAAATTAGGAAGAAGATCACTTGGACGATTAAGAATTTCTCCTCTTTGCAAATGAGTGGACTTTTTTCTGATCAATTCGTAGCTGGTGGCTGCAAATGGTATGTTTTTCAAGATGAAAAGCTTTCGACAGTAGTGTTTGCTTGCTGATTCTTTTATTCGTGTTTTCTCTGCAAGGCGTGTTTGTGCCTATCCCAAAGGAAACAACGTTGACTACTTGTTTCTCTATCTGGAAGTCGCTGACTTTGAATCATTGCCTACTGGATGGAAAAGACACGCCAGATATCTCCTAAGTATAGTAAACCACAAGTCCCTCAAGCGTTGCAGACCAAATGGTGATTATGTTTCTTCCCTTGTGCTCGCTTTGCAATGCTTTGTTCAATGTGAATGAAGTGGTTATGTGGATTCTTGATTTTGTGGTTTGACAGATGAACAAAAGTGGTTTGATGAGAAGTCTCCTCGTTGGGGTCATCTATCCATGTTTCCTCTTAATGAGATCCATGCCGAAGAAAGCGGTTATTTGGTTAACGGAGAGCTCGAAATTGTTGCTGTGATTGAGGTTCTTCAAGTGGTTGGGAAGCTAGATGTAACAGAGGAAACATCAACCATAACAGAATGCGTGGATGTTAATGGTTTTCAACTTCTTCCTTCACAGGTTAGACTTTTATCAAAACGTTACAATATGTGTTTCCTATTATATGGATTTCCTATTATATACATTTGTGTTTCACTCTCTCAGGGGGAATTTGTGAGCCGTTTGTTTACAAGACACCCAGAGATTGCATCTGAATTCCGTGTGAAGAACCCTAATCTGAGGACAGGTTACATGAGTTTGCTACTCAGTCTGATTGAGACTCTGCGCCAGTCGCCTCACGAGCTCTCCATGGCTGATATGGCTGAGGCATATGCTGCATTGGGATCCATGACTGACTCTGGATTTAAATTGGATTGGTTGAAGAAGAAACTTGATGACATGTCGGAAAAGAAAGAGAAACAGGAGGCTCGGGTGCAGGAAATTGAGCAAGAGTTGAAAGATTTGTATCACAAGTGCGAGGATCTCGTAGCTCAGCTAGAGAAGGAGAAAGCAGAGGTGTCGGCTGCACAAGCTCCTCTCTCTTTCAATGATTTTATTTAATGTTCTCAAAGTTCTCAGGCAGTTGGAGTTTTTGTTATGCTTGGTGTTCTTGGTATGTTTGTTTTCAAACTTGTTTTGGATAATGACTTAGGAAAAGCTCAGCTTTTATTAGCATCTGCATGACTGCATCGTTAATATCCTTTATGGTTTTTGTGAACTATCGGTTTTAAGCTAGGTTACTTGATGAAAAAGTAACAAAACCTTATTTTGGAGAACTGGAAATGGAATATGTTATTGTCCGTTTTTTTTGCACATATCGAAACTGAAGCTTGTCTCTTGATATTATCATATCTTGTTTGATGTCTTGAGTTCTTAAGCACTTAAGAGTTCAGTGACTTGGTTTAGTTGTTATGTTTCATAAGTTATCATGGGTTCATCAAGATTTATCTCTTATCACATAAAAATCTATGATAAAATAGAAGATAATCTTTTTGAGTATTGGCACTTGAACAGTTGTAGCCTTTAAGGGTTTTAAGGCTTAAATGCTTGGATCTTTATCAAGAATTGAATCGATCTTGAACCTAAAAACTTGTAATCTCGAACCTTGAAATAGAGATTGAACGAGTTCCCGGAATATTTAGTTATGTTGGTCATAGGTAGCCCACAAACTTCACCATCTCTCAAAGGTTTTACTGCAAGCACTCTCTAATGGAGTGGGGGTTTCTTAGCTGTTACAGGTACAAAAGCGTATAGAAAAAGACGAACTAACAAAGGCTGAAAATGCTAGAGGAAACAAGACTCGAGCGCTTGATCAAAATTCAGTGATCCTCTCTCTTCTCTTTATCTTGTAACGGGCCAATACTAGCATGAGCCCAACTTGTGTAACACAGATTATTGCTTGTTTCTGGATTAGGCTCAAAAGCCCAATCTTAAGCTACGGTTTGACCTGAAGTCAACATCCCACGCAGCCAATAGAGTGGCTAGTCGTCTCTCTTAGCATTTATTAATTTCCGCCGAGCAGTCTCAAAGTAGCTAAGGCTGTTTGCATTCCTCGTGTACGACGTCTCGCATTAGTAAATGCTCGTTTCCATATTTGTAATCTCAAAGTTAAAATCAATTTTTGTTATGCTGCGGCTCGAGATTGTTGTTTAGTTAAAACTTTTGGGTGTGGGAGACTAGGGTTCTAGGGTTTTACTTCCGCTATTTTGGTTGCAGAAAAATCTTCATCAAGATTAATGGGGATGAAATTTATAACACTAGGGTTCTATGGTTATGTACGTAGTTACTTTTCGGTTTTACCTTAGTCTCCGATGTCGTTGAACAACGCTTTCGTTTTCTCTTTTTTAAGGCAAGTACTAGTTTAATTTGTATGATTTTAGTGGAATCTAAGTTAAATTAAGTTTTTCTAGAGAGTGTGTGTACACTTTCTTCTCTAGGGTTTACCTCTGATAAATTTGGAGAGAATCTTTAGTAGTATAATAGTTTCCCTTATTTAATTCATTAGCCAATAGGCTTATTTATACAAAGTCTCTCTAACTTGATTAACAAGTTTTTACATATATGATATTAACTTGACCTCGTAATCTGCTAAACAAACTCTCTTCATGCATGCTCTTGTAGTTTAGCTGTGAGTAATCTTCATCACATCACATGAATGGAGAAGAACGTTGGAAAGAAGTTAGTCTGGGACTGGGTGCTAAAGAATTTTTTATCTTTGCAAAGTGTGGTTTTGTGTTCTGATGTATACGTTATCAATAGCTGTCGATGGTAAAAAGACAAAAATTTCTTCTTCTGTTTCTGTCCATATATGTACCCTGTGGTTAACTTTCTGTATGTTCTGGCAGGAATTTGGTTGCCTATAGAATGAAGAATGTTGATTACTTGTCTATGCATCTGGGCGTTTTTGATCCTTCTTCATTGCCTTGTGGATGGAAAAGAGGTTTGAAACTTCGCATACGTGTAATAAACCATATTTCAGAACAACTCTCCTCAGTGGCAGGTGATTCTCTATCAACATAGTCTGTGAACAAACTGGTGTTCGGTTCCTAATTAAGAGCATATTTGTTTTATTAAATCTGTGTGCGTCATGTTACAGAGTCAGAGCTCTGGTTTGACGAGAAGACTCCTTCACGGTCTTTCCGGGCCATGCTTTCCGTTTCTAAACTCTATGCCAAAGAGAGTGGATTTCTGCCAAATGGAGATCTCATGATTGTTGCCGAGTTAGATGCTATTGAAGCTTCAGTTGTAACAGTGAAATCCGAACCCCTCAGCAAGGTAGATGGCGTGAATTCAAATAGTGTTTTACTTGAGAAAAATCAACAACAGTCGGAAACCAAGGATGTCTATGGGTATCAAGTTCCTTCTTCAAAGGTAAGCAAGTTTTGTTAGTTAGTTTTTTTTTAAATTAGGGTTAGAATCTTCTACAATCTTCTATGATCTTTTCAGGTAGAATTTGTGAAGCGTATATTTGAGAGGCACCCATTCATTGCAACACAAGTGCGTCCAATGAATCAGCATTTGAGGACAATGTACATCAATGTCCTCATGGGACTAATCGAGATGCTGTGCCAGTCAACTCAGGAGATCTCTGATGACGATCTGTCTCAAGCATCCGTTGCATTGTCATGCGTGGCAAAGGCGGGCTATAAAGTGGATTGGTTAGAGAAGAAGTTGAATAAAGTGTTGGAAAAGAAGAAGAGAGTGAAAACTGCGGAGGCTCAGCTGCTAGAGATGGAGGAAGAGCTGCTGAAATTGAATAGGAAATGCTCAGACCTGAAAGCTCTTGTTAACAGGAAGAAGGCAGAGGTTGCTGAGGCCAAAGTACCTCTCTCGTTTGATGATGTCGTTTGATGTTCTCAGTAACTTTGAGTTTGGTCTTACTTTGTTTTTTTTTTTTTTTTTTACGACGTTTGTGTTTTGGTTTCTATATGAGAATCCTCTTATGTCAGAAGTTGCCACATTTTGTGAGATTGCGGTGTTGAAATCTCTTGTCACATGTATATCAAACTTGATAATAAAACCATTAAAAAGTAATCTATTTGGGTGTGAACAGAGAGTGGCTCTTCAAGATTCTCTGCCAAGCAAGTGGCTCGACAGTAGACCTCTTTAATATAAATCGATTTTGCATGCTATGGTACTAATGTTTAATTATGCAAAGCGTATTCAAGTCACGAGGAGCCAAGGCTGTTCGCATTTGCTCATTTTATTCGATATACAACAACAAGGTTTAATAAGCAATCCTATGGAAAAATATTAATGAATTTTTGTATGTGGGAGAACCAACTAGTAAGATTTTAACCCTACCGTCTTGCTCTTGCATAGTGTTTTTTTTTTCCGGAAAATATCTGATAATTTATTATCTGTATAGGTTTACATGCACTAATAAAAGCGATTGACTTTCCTCCTCGATCGATGTAATCAAAACGATTTGAATTCCCTAGCAGGTAGGGTACGCGTGGTCCGTTTGAAAAGTTAAAATCAATTTTGGTTATGCTGCTCGAGAGTCGAGACTAGCTACTGCTCTTACCTATGCATGAACCCCCTCGATTGTTGTTTAGTTATCCTATTTAAAACTTTTGGGTGTCGTCCACTCGGGTTCTAGGGTTTTTCTTCACTTCAAGTTTGATTGCAGAGGAACTTCATCAGGAAGCAATGGAGAAGCAAGGTTCTAAGAAAATCACTTGGGTGATCAAGAATTTCTCCTCTTTGCCAGCTGCCAAGATTTGTTCTGATCAATTCGAACTCGGTGGCTGCAAATGGTTATATTTTCGTGCATATATATTCTTATATATTTTGTGATAACTCCTTCATATATAGTGTTTGCTGATTCTTTTATTCTTTGTTTTCCAGGTGTCTTGCTGTCTATCCCAAGGGAACTAACCAAGGGAACTAACCTTGATAACTGCTTGTCTCTGTTTCTTGAAATTGTTGATGTTAAATCATTACCTTCTGGATGGGGAAGATACGTAAAACTTGGGCTAACTATAGCAAGACATGAGGCATCGGAAGAACCCTCGCTACTGAAAGGTGATTCTTATACTTAACTTGATCAGTCCTTATGTGCATAACTTTAGTATCACTATTGTTTTAGACTTTAGGTATTCCATTTAACCCGGCTTCTTATTTAACTCTCACTATTTATGCATCTTCTACTCTCATGGGTCTTGTTATGCTGCTAGTTAGCTATCTATGATGTGTTGTACAATGCTAAAGAGACTATTTATGTATGAGTCATTTAGTTTCCAGTTAAGTTTCATTCGGTTTCGAATTTAATTAAATGGGATGAAATGATACAGAAACACATCGCTGGTTTGATCAGCATCATATCCACTGGGGTTTTCCATCTATGATTCCCTTAACAAAACTCCATGAAGAAAATAGCGGTTTCCTTGCAAACGGAGAACTCCAGATCGTTGCCGAGTTAGACTTCCTTCAAATTATTGGCGCCTCAAATGAAACTGAAGAGACAAATCCTCTGAGCAAGGTTAAGGTAAGATAACGTATCATACAGTGAGTTTTAATTTCTTGCTTAACAAGTAACAACGGTGCAAACTAACTTCTCTATGACGATTTTATTGGGATTGTAAACGTAAATTTCAGTGATATTGTGGTCTGTTTTCACGTCTCTCTCATATCCTATCATGCTTCTGTCTCTGTCGATACTAGCAGGTAGAACCTGTGAGCTCTCGACCCAAGACAATGCAGTTTATTTCCGGTCAAAGATCCAACATCTGAAGATAGGATGCATGGATGTCTTTGTTGGATAAGCTTCGAAGGCTTGAAGCTCAAGAAGCCTTATTGAGTTGTATGAGGATAAGGAGAGCTTAGACACAATTCCATTAGGATTAGGAGTAGCTAATTCTAATTGTAATAGGATAAACAAGGTTGTGTTTTACCTATAAATACTCTTGTCAAGTTGTGACAAAGTATTGTGAGTTTTGAGTGTTTAGTTTTGAGAGAGTTTCTAAACATAATAAAGAAGAGTTGTTCTTTATATCTTCAGTTTTATAAAGCCTTATAACTGAGTTTGATCTTTAGAGAGTTTGATCTTGAGATCTTTTAGTCTTGCTCAGCCTAACCCAGACGCTGTGCCAAACACCTCAGGAGCTTTCCATTGATGATCTGAGCGAAGCAGAGAAAGCACTTGCTTACATGAAATATTCAGGCTTGGAGGTGGACTGGCTGGAGAATAAGCTTGAGGAAGTAAAAGAAAAGAAGAAGAAGGAGCAGTCCGCTGAAATTCGTCTCCCTTCTGTTTCGGGATATTGAAGCGATAATGGTCTTCAGATAGATTATGTTGGGATCTGTTTTCAGGTTGCCAAAAGACTTCTCTCGTTTGATGTTGTTGACTTGTTGTCTGATTTCTTGAGGTCCAACCAAAATTCATGGACTTAATTAAACACATTTCGTTTACGTTGTCTTTGTAAAAATATTTAAATGCTCCCTGGGGCCCATTGGGCCCAATAATTTTATACATTTTATTGTCTCGCGTTTGTACTTAAGTGGGTCCAGCCGAAAACTTAGGGTTCATGAAATAAAAAACTATTTAAGTCGAGCGCTCTGATTCGTCCGCCGTTCGTGGGATTCTGTTGATTATCCACTGCCTCGTTTATGTAAGTTTTAGATATGAGCTTGATATTGTTCTTCACTTGCGAGAATCTCTGTAATATATTTGCAAGTATTACATATTTAATTTTGTTTCAGGTGGATATTTGTAAGTTTTACATTTTTAATTTTGTTTCAGGTGGACGGGCTTTGCTATATCGGATATTAATTGATATCTTATAACATATTCTGTAAGTAATTGAAGTTGTTGAAAACGCTTTGACTTGATAGTGGAATCTTATCTAAACTAAGATTTGGTAGAGAGTACGTAAAATCTTCATGTTTGTGTAGTTTCTTTGCTAGTATTACTTCATCATCACCATCAATGGAGAGGCAAGTCGAAAACAAGTTCGTCTGGGTGATAAAGCATGCCATCTCTTTGTTGTCAATAACTGAATCTGATCTCTTTGTAATTGCTGGATGCATATGGTATACATATTGAACCTTTTATTATTATTTTTCTTTCTTATGTGTTTTCGTCCATTTATGTCACGGTGATTCAATTCTTTTGCTTTTATTATGCAGGCGTCTTAGTGCACATCCCAAAGAAAATAACCTAGACTTCTTCTATCAGTATTGTGGTGTAGCCGATCCTAATGAACCATTGCCTTCTAGATGGAGAAGATATGTAAAACTTCGATTGAGAATCGTAAATCGACTATCTGAAAGACCCTCTATTGTGACAGGTGATTCTATCTACAACTCTTGTCGCTCTTTGATTTGATCCTTATTGAAAAGGGTTCTTGCCAATAAATCATTTTCAGTGTCATCACACATTATTCTTTTTCACCCCATCTAATTAACTACTTGATTAGACAAAAGAAAGCTATATCCTATTTACGCATTTTTCAAAACTTGTATGTAACTCTAGGATGTTTGATTTGAGTGACTGGTTTAGATTAGGTTTTAACTTTCTTGCTAAGCTGTGAACATCGTTATTTAGCCCTAATTAAAGATAATATATAATCAATGTAATATTTGCTTTATTTAAATAATATACATAGTAACTGATGGAATGCAATGTATCTCGAGGTGCTACAGATTCAGAGCTTAACTTTGATGAGAAGACTCCCGTGCGTTTATTTTCAAGCGTACTCTCTCCTTCCAAACTCTTGGACAGAGATGGCGGATTTTTGGAAAATCGAGAACTGATGATTGTGGTTGAGGAAGTTGCTCATAAAGTATTCGGCGCTGTAGGTGAATCAAATGATTATCAGCTTTTCAGCACAATAGAGGAAAGTCATGGTGCCGACGAGACTCGACGAGAGAAGAGAAGCATTGATATCATTGATATCAATGGGTTTCATGTTCCTCCTACACAGGTAAGAAACTTAAGATTTGTACTTAATTAACTAGGTTATTATTTATAGAAATACTCAAGACCTAATTAAGTCGAAGTTGTATGATCGCCTTTTTGTGATTTATTTATTTATTTATTTTTTTTTGTTGGGAATAGTATGAGCTTTTTACTGTTGCCGGACGAAAGAGGAAAAGCGTTGCTGTCAATGGGTTTCATGTTCTTCCCTCCAAGGTAAGAAACTTAAGATTTGTACTTAATTTTAACTAGGTTATTATTTATTGAAAAACACAAAACTAACTAAGTAGAAGGTGTATGATCGCCTTTTTCTGAATTTTTTTGTTTTTGTTGGGAATAGTATGTGTTTTCTATTGTTTTGAAAATGATCTCTGATGTTTCAGTGAAACATTTTGCAAAACTACTGTGTGTGCGGTATGTGTTCAGGGGCTTCTAAAACCTCTACGATATAGTTACATATTTATTTTTCTCCATTCACACAGGTAGAAACTGTGAAGGGTATATTTCAAAAATACCCAGACTGTGCATCCAGATTCCGTTTTAAGAATCGGTATCTGAGGTCAACATACATGAGTGTCGTCCTTGGACTGATTGAAACACTCTGCCAGCCGCCTGAGAAGGTCACTTATGATAAGCTGGATGAAGCATCGTATGCACTGTCGTACGCAGAAAAGGGAGGTTTTGACTTGGATTGGTTGGAGCAGAAGCTCAATGAATTAAAGGCAAAGAAGATGAAAGTGGACTCTGGTAAGGCTCGGATTAGAGAAATTGTGGAAGAGTTAGAGGCTTCTAATCAGAGATGGTATGTCTTGATAGCACATCTGGAGAGGGAGAAAGCAGACATGTCAGCTGCCCGTGCTCCTCTCTCGTTCGATGATGTTGTTTGATGTTCTCATCAACTTTTACTTTGATCATGTTTGGTTATTTGGTGTCGTGGTTGTTTCTTGGCTCCGAAGCTTTTGTAGTACTTTGCGATACAGTCTTTTGGTTTTCGTTGAACAAATACTTTCAAAGCTAAAACTAAGTAGCTTGATAAAATAAATTAAAGTAATTTATTTGTGTTGTGGTAGAATGGAAAAAAAACCCTTCTTATATGCTGTTACTTGTAAAAAAAGTTAATGTTTTTCATGCTCGGTTGCAAGAAATGAAACATACGTCTGCATGACATGAAGCAGAAAGTGCTCAGACTTGGATTTTGGTTCTTTTTGTCTGCATCTTTGTTTTGAAATGAGTCGTCCTATTATAGTCTTAGGCAGCTAAAGAGAATTTTATTTGAAGTTTCCACATGTTGTGGTTGAAGATTCTACTTGATTTCTTTAATGCATCTGAGTTTCTTGATGAAGAAGTAATATCTTCACGTCTGAGTTTCTTGGAAATTGAGAAAGTCAGGAGATTCTAGCGGAGATGAGAAAGAGGGAAGAGAAGAATCTTGGTGTGATGGAAAGGAGGAGAAAGAAAAACCCCCGTATCCAAAAATAGAATCAAGTATGACCAGACTCCAAGTAAACCCTCGAAAGTGATTCGCGTTTATTCTATTTATTAAAGAAACGTTTGATAGTGACATTCGAAGTTTCGAACCCATAAAGGCTTCTGGTTATGATGTTCGAGATTTTTGTTTGATTCTCCCATTCTGGACCACTCGGGTTCTAACCTTTTTCTTCTCTTCATGCTCAGGTAGTTTGATTGCAGAGGAATCTTCATCAGGATCAATGGGAAAGCAATTTGCTAAGAAAATCACTTGGGTGATCAAGAATTTCTCTTCTTTGCCACCTGCCAAGATTTATTCTGATCAATTTGAAGTCGGTGGCTGCAAATGGTAAGGTTTTCAAGTGTTTTCTTCCATATAATATAGATTTAGGTGATATATCCTCCACAGACCACGGTGTTTGCTGATTCTTTTATTTGTGTTTCCAGGTGTCTTGATCTCTATCCTAAGGGAAGCAGCGTTGATAGCTTGTCTCTGTTTCTGGAAGTCGCCGATTATGGATCATTGCCTTCTGGATGGAGAAGACACGCAAGATTTTCTTTCACTATATTAAATAAACTTCCGGAAAATAACTTCAAAGTAAATGGTGATTATAATTTCTTCCCTCTGCTAGAGTTCCTGTCTCCAAATTACTGTCAGTTGAAATATAATAAGATTAAAGCTAATCCGTTAGCGAATTCCATCCATTTAATTCCATCTTAATCCGGACGAAAGATGATTCAGATTTTATGTATGTATATTTTTGGTGCGAGACTATTAATAATGTTGTGTGCAAGGCTGGTTTGATATGGAGTTATATGTTGCTCAAGGGTGTTTGTGTTGGATAGTTTAAATCAACTGATAAGATGAATTATGTTTTGCGGTACTACAGAATATCAGAAATGGTTTGATCAAAATACTTTTAGCTGGGGTCTTATATCCATGTTTCCCCTTGAGAAACTTCATGCCAAAGATGGTGGATTTCTTGTGAACAACGAACTCAAGATTGTTGCTGAGGTAGATGTTCTCCAAGTGATTGGTAAATTAGATGTAACGGAGGAAACTTCAACAATAATGGAGACCATGGATGTCAATGGGTTTCAACTTTTTCCTTCACAGGTTAGATATTAATAACAACGTTACAAACTGTATGTGTAGATATTCAACCACGAGAGAAAACATGATGTGTTCTTACAATATACTTCAACAATAATGGTGTTTTTGTGTTAAACTGCAATCTGAAATGATTTTACTTTATTCACCCCTTTCTTCAATCGCAGGCAAAATCTGTGAGCTGTATGTTTGAAAGACACCCAGAGATTGCAACTGAATTTCGTCCAAAGAACCCAAATCTTAGGAAAGGTTACATGAGTTTGCTACTTAGTCTGATTGAGACAATGTGCCAGTTACCTCAGGAAATATCCAAGGATGATCTGTGTGATGCTTATGCTGCACTGGGATTCATGAGAGATGCTGGATTTAAGTTGGATTGGTTGGAGAAGAAACTTGATGAAGTATCAGAAAAGAGCGAGAATGAGGTGGCTCGTGCGACTCAGATGCAAGAAATGGAGGAAGAGCTGAAGAACTTGAAGCAGAAGTGGTTAGAAATGGAAACTCTGGTGGAGAAGGAGAAGGCGAAGGTGTCGGCTGCAAAAGCTCCTCTCTCATTTGATGATGTTGTTTAATGTTCTTATGTTTTAGAGGGCACTTGAAGTTTGGTTCTGAGTGGTGTTCTTATCTGTTTCTGTTTGTTTGCAGCCTTGGTTTCGTAATTGGATCTCTTTTAACCTAGGCAGATAAAAGAGATTCGTGTCTAGAAAATTTCCACAATTTGCAAATCTAACACTAGATTTCTGTACAAAAATTGATCGATCATAGTATGGAATGCCAATATATGATGAGCTATAAACAGTTTTAAGTTATTTATTATTAACAAATTCTTTTGAATGAGTAATATGTATGACTTGTGAGTCAAGTAACAGGCAATTTTCTGGGGTTGACCGCCAAAGCCCCTCTGTACTATACGACTTTCGCCTCTATACACTCATACTTTTTATATCTGTCCAATTCCCCATAATCTTCTAAATTTCTGTCTATTTCCCCAAATTCAATTAAAAACTGAAATCGCGATCAATTTTACAAATCGCGTTTAGTCAGATCACCTTTTGGAGGGAAATATGCAGAAATTAATTTGTTTAGAGGGGAATATGCAGAAGTATATGCCATAAAAAATGGTATAGACCATAAAAAGACGCATTTTCAAGTTTGCCTTTGGGTTTTAAAATTATGGCGATTTTGCATTTCAACAAATCATTTCCACTGGTAAATCAAAATAATTGATTAGGGAATTAGTTGAAGCACAAACTGAAATGTATACTCCTATTGTTCCTCTCCATTTCCCCCATGCCTTGATGAAAAAGCAACCTCTCTGTATGAACATAGTTTGGTCAACGAAGAATCGCTACCAAACTAAAGGCTCAAATGAATTGGACACCAATTTTTTTAAAAAGGCCATTTAATTAAATATCTATTTCTGTTTACCAATTACAAGTATTAATTAACTCATAGACTCATAGTTATGGCAAATAGTATCAAGTCACGAAGAGTCACGTTATTAAGGATATGTACTCTGCAACCAATTATATATAGCCTCTCCGTCTCCTCTCTTCTTCTGCAAGACTTTCGGTTAATCTCTATGTTCGATCTTCTGGCTTCTTCTCTTCATCCTAGATAAACAGCAGTTTGAAATTGGAAATAATATATCATCGTACCAATGTCGAAGAAAGCAAAGCGTAGTGTGCCTAGTGAGAGTGAAGACAGTGATTTTTCTTCGTCTGAAAATTCATCGTCCTTGGACGATGATGAAACTGTTAAAGTCAATGGGTTTCAGATTCATGTATCAGAGGTAAGCACAACGCTGTTCAGATCTCTGTCCTCTAACACAACATGCTGAGAATAACATGTAATCATTTCTGTTTCTTATTACTTTAATTTAAACCTTTTCGGTTTTCATCTTTGTGGTTCTCAGGAAAAGCAGGCTAAGGAAATGTTTAAAAACCATCCAGATCTCACTTCAAAATTTAATTTAAAGAATAAAAGGATCAAGAACGCTTATATGGATGTTCTTCTTGACCTTATCACAACACTGTCCCAGTCGATTGAGGAGCTTTCCTTGAAAGAACTAAACAAAGCATATATTACGCTTTTTGATCTTACTAGAGCAGGCCTGAAGGTGGATTGGCTAAGTCAGAAGCTGGATGAAGTTTACTTGATGAAGGAAAAACAGAGAGTCAGTGTGGCCCGTATCAGAGAACTCGAGGAACAGGTCAAGAAACGAAAACTGACTTTGTCCTATTTGGAATCCGATCTTAAGAAGGAGAAAGATGCGGTTTTGGCTGCAAAAGCTCGATCTTCTAAGAAATGATAAGCTAGTTTCTTTTTTTAGCTTTTCTTATTTCAGAAATTAAATTATCTTATGTTTAGTGTTTTCAATTTCTCTTTTGCGTACTTGCGAATTAATTATCAAGTACGTTTTACAGGGTTTAATTTGGCTTATTTTAATGAAATAAGTATAAATTTTTTAGTCCGAATACTTTTCTTTTGGTGTTAAATAAGAAAATTCCAGAGATAATTTATCCTAGTTAAAAGCTAAAAATATTTACTTTTTAACACCAACATTATGAATCGAGAATGTAAAATTTTGGTAATGAGTTTGGTTCAATATCAATTTAGTTTTGTTTGAGGGAGAATCAATTTAATCATTTCCAAAGATCAAGTTAAAATTATTTTGTATCAGGTTTAGTTTGGTTCAGATCTTATTTGTTTTTTTCTTCACATGGTAAGAACGGAATATCACATAACATTTTGGTGCGATTAAAATAGTTTTTTCACTCGGTCAAACCTTTTGACTTTTTCGTCGGCCCTTCCCTCGCCGCAGGTACCAAATCCTCCTAATTCTACTCTCGTGTCCGTTACATGACTAAAAACATTTGCTTTTTTTCTAATTCAATCGGATTTTTTGTAAGATTCCACAAGAAAACGTTGTTTTGACATAATTATATAGTGTAAGTGACTAAAGAATCCAAACAAGCTACAAAATTCCACGGGTCATTAACTTTATCTTAAAAAGCACCTTCATCATCTGGGGGAAAATATCAAAAATCGAAAGCAATGTATTCATCCTCCGCATCAAAACGTATTGTTTCAATCCTTAACTTGGCCATGGTGGCCATTCAACTCCTCCTTATACGCAGCGTCTCGTCCATGAACCAGAACAACGCGTATCTAAACCACAAATGCTCTGACATCGAAGGGAAATACAAGCCGAAGAGTCCGTACGAGCAAAACCTCAACTTTCTCATCAGTGATATGTATAAAGAAAATTTTGTAAGAGGTTTCGTCTACGCATACCATGGAGACGATCCCAACACCATCTACATCTTACTCCAATGCCGCGGTGACTCATATGGCTCCAAGTGTGGCTCCTGCTTTTCCACCGCCATCTCCGAGGTATGATCTATATTATTTATTTATTAACTATATATTATGCGTAAATTATAGCCCGTGCGATATGTGTTGTTGATTGTGGTGTTGTTACGTTAATGTATGTGACAGCTACGTAGAAGATGTCCGATGAACAAGGCGGGAATAGTATGGTTTGATCATTGTCTTCTCAAGATATCCCCGACCGCTTTCTTTGAGAAAATCGATGTCAAGAACAAGTTCTATATGTACAGCACGAAGAAAGTGAGCGATCCGGCGTCGTTCAACGCGAAGACAAAGGCTCTTCTCACCGAGCTGACCGCGAAAGCCACTCGTAGATCAGACAAGTTATTGTTGTACGAGACGGGAGAGATGAAGCTCGGGAAGATGAATCTGTACGGAATGGTGCAGTGTACGAGGGATTTATGGTTTACGGTTTGTAAGACGTGTTTGGATAAGATTATTGGGGAGCTTCCTAAATGCTGCGATGGTAAAGAAGGAGGGAGAGTTGTGAGTGGGAGTTGTAACTTTAGGTATGAGATTTACCCTTTCCTTAACACTGTGCGATGAGATTTCCAAATTTTGTTTGTTTTTCAACATGAGAGCTCCATATCAAAAGGTGATGACCGGCCATATACTTGTTGGAAGATTTAGGGTTGTTAATGGACAAATATGTACTTTTGGACAGCCGATTTAAGTATCAACGCGAAGAGAATATTGTTTTACGGATTTTACGTAAAATATTTTTTATTCAATTTTTTTTTTCCTTTTTTTGTACTCGATTTCGTTGAATTCTATGTTGGCGTTACTTTTTTTTTGGGTTCTGGTTTGTTTCTTTGAATTAATGTTTTGAAATGAAAGTACTCTACTGAATGTTTTGTCTGATTGTCTCTGTGCGTTGATATTTGAGTTACGTAAAACTACTTAAAGGAAGCTAAAAAAATATCTATATCGAAAGACTTTGTTGCATTGGGTTTCTTGCTGTAAAAGTAACGTCTATTGAGAGTGTCACACGGCAACAAGTGACTCAATTGAACGTACACAATTAATTCATCGGTTACATTACATTTATTAATTTGTAATTATGATGAGATTGAGTATCAAGTCACAAATGGATACATTTTGATCTCCATTCCTTTCGGAAAATGTATATATCCTCTCTGATCTCCATTCCTTTCGGCAACACTGAAGGTTAATTAATCAATTATCTTCAGTTATGTGAGTGATTCTCTCCGTATCAATGGTGACGAGAACATAGTGTAGTGAACCTAGCGGTGATGAGCAGAGTTATTCCTCTTCATATGAAGAATGGTCGGTGGATGCTGATGAAATTGTTGAAGTCAACGGGTTTCAGGTTCTTGATTCGCAGGTAATTGATAGTATGGTTTTCACTTAATCAATTAAACCCCAAACTACTCATATCATTATAGTACTTGGGGATCGAATCAACAAGGAAATAAGAACAACACACTACGAATGCAAACAACTCGCTAAGCTAAGCTAAGATTGATTTTGGGTTTCAAGATTTTGACTAAACAAATCAAGCAGAAAAGATAGAATAGACAACAAGATATGTCTATGCCAAAGAAGTATTCTATATGGACGTTGGATATAGAATAGAAGCCGGGCTATTCTATATAGAATAGAAGCCGGGCTATTCTATATAGAATAGAAGCCGGGCTATTCTATATAAAATAGAAGTCAGAGCGCTAGATATAGAATAGACAAGCAAATGCAAATCAAGATCAAGCAAGACACAAGTAAACACAAAACTAAGTGATCAAAGTTGATTCAATAAAGAGAAATATGGATCATGAGCAAAGTTCATTGACTTGGGATGACCAACAAATAACTAGTGATGCTAGAATACTCGATCAAGCTCAATTCCAAGATATGGATCACACAAGATAGATTAATTCATTTCCATGAGACTAATCCATTTATCAACCACCTAATTAAGCTAACCTTCCGATTCAAATTAAGATGATCAATAATCATTAAACAAAAGTCCAATAAGTCAACAATTCACCTTAATCATCAAGTATCAATTGGCTAAGTATGAAAAATATGTTTAGAGTTGGCCTAAACATTTCATCGAACACCTTCCGGGCATGAAATATCCAAGTTCTAGAAATTGTCTATCAAGATCAAATCTAGCATTAAGAACACTCTAAACATGAAAAATCACCATAATCTAGTCCTAAACATCACTAATCATCCATCAATCATCCCTAATCTACTAAGCCCAAGATCCAATAAGAGACTACTCACAAATCATGGTGAAAGCAAAGATAACTACAATAAAGACATAATAGAAAGAGATTAAGAAGAGAATAAGAAAACTTCACTAGATTATAAAGAAAAGATGAAAATATCTCATAAGAGCAAGTGTTTAGCTTTAAAGAGGCGACAAAACAAGAGAATAATCTCTTTTTTGGTTTTTCTTGCATAAAGATTGTATTTATAGTTAAATGAAAACGTAGCGGGTCAACCCGAGACAAACCGGATCGTATTGGTGCTTTCGGGTACAGTTTTCCGCCCGACTAACACATCTCTTCACAAAAACCGTCATAACTCTTCAACCGCTCATCGGAATGACCTCAAACCGGCGCCAAATGAAAGATAACTCAATTTCCTGTCTTGACACCGAGTTTGAGCACTACATGATCTCGGGAAGGCTTTCGTCCGAGTCTATCTTGTAGGCGAATGATCTGCACTCTGCTTCTTTGGCATGTTGTGTGTTTCCTCACATCTTCTGCTCGACCACTCT
This sequence comes from Erythrophleum ivorense, assembly GCA_026724425.1. Taxonomy (NCBI): domain Eukaryota; kingdom Viridiplantae; phylum Streptophyta; class Magnoliopsida; order Fabales; family Fabaceae; genus Erythrophleum; species Erythrophleum ivorense. Next base: position 1,972,579 of record JAIUCV010000102.1, read on the forward strand.
TCTTGACAAGTCTCCAAACTCCTTCTAAACTCCAATTGACCTGAAAATGACTCAAATGCAATGCAAAATGCAACTAAAATAGTCTAGGACTCTAGAATGCAAGACAATGCAAAAGTAAGACTTAAATGCATATATACAACTCCTAAATAATGCAAAATGATACTAAAACTATATGAAATGTGTACTAAAAATGCATAAAAACCCTAGATATCAGTAATAATAATTACTGTAAAATTAATTTAAAATGAACAGAATTTTTTTACCTTTCTTGTTTCACAGGAAATTCAGGTGAAGGCAATCTTTGAAAAACATCCAGACATTGCATCAGATTTCAATTTAAAGAATGAACAGCTCAAAAATGCTTACATGGGTGTTCTTCTTGATCTAATTATGACACTGTGCCGATCGCCTAAGGAGCTCACAATTGACGTGTTTTTGGAAACTTGTTATTCATATTCTTTTCACTCTTGCAGGTGGAATTTATGAGAATTATGTTTGAAAAACATCCAGACGTTGCATTAGAGTTCCGTTCCAAGAACCCGATTTTGAGGACAGGGTACATGAATGTCCTGCTCAGCTTAACCCAGAAGCTATGCAAATCGCCTCAAGAACTATCAAATAATGACATGTCTGATGTAGTTGCTGCACTGGCATACATGACAGATGGAGGGTTTAAGTTGGATTGGGTGGAGAAGAAACTTGATGAAGTAAAGGAAAAGAAGAAGAAAGAAGAGGCTTGTATGGCACAGCTGCAAGAAATGGAGGAAGAGCTAAAGCCATTGAAGAAGAAGTGCTTAGACCTTGAATCTCAGATGGATAAGAAGAAGGCAGAGCTTTTGGAAGCAAGAGCTCCTCTCTCGTTTGATCACTTGAATTCTTAGGTTGACTTGGATTGTTTATTCTATTTGGCGTTTTGATCTGTTCGTTTGTGTTTTGGTTTCAAGTGAGAGTCCTCTTACAATTTATGGAAAAGTAGTGTCTTGGTGTTACAACGAGAGAGTCCATTAGTTTTGTTTGAAAAAGGATTGAAATCTGAGAAAAGAAACAATGAAACGCAACGTTTTGTTATTTTGTGAAGGTCAGTGTAATTTTAGGGAAGTTGTTCTTGCGAGTGCTAGGGGTTCTGGTTTGCTCTCTTGCGTCCTCACTAAAATTTAAGAAGATAAAGAGACTCCTTACATTTTGTATAAAAGTTTTTTTTTTTTTTTTTTTTTTTTTCTAGTTTAGGGTTCTAGGTGCATTCCCTTAAAGCATTGGGGGGTTTCTTGATGAAAAGTATTGCCTATGGCAAACGAAGAGTTTTTATTTTATAAAAGAGTTGAAGCCAAACGAATTTAATGCCATTCTTATTAAATGATCAAACTTAATAAGACAACAATTTGTAGACTTAAAAAAAAGGGCAACGTATTATTTGGCTACCGAGAAATTCAAACGGAACTAATAATTAACAACGTTCAACTTGCAGTTTGGTGAAGCTCTCGGGGCCATCTCGAGTGCCTCGGAGACTTGAGAAAGATCCAAATCCTCTTCTAAAGAGGATTCAAGGTCTATTACGATGGTCACTTGTTCAAGCTGAGGCAACTTCTTCAGGAAATGCTCCACTAGTGACATCTCTCCACAAGTTGCACCGAACTCCAATATCTTCAGAGATGCAGTTACAAGCATCTCCACATCCATCTGTAACACCGTGGTGCAGACCCTGAGCATAAGGAAACCACATTCAGAAAATGTGTAACTGATAACAAACAGAGTTATTGAATCTGCATATATATATATATATATATATACGTACATGGAATACGAGAGTTTGTAGAATGGGGCAGTTGTTGAGCAAGAGAGGCAAGGCTTGCCATCCCCGTTCAGCATCACCTTCAATAGATAAATGTTTCAAATTATTGAATACCGGTACGGCCTTACAAAAGTCTGCAATCACCTGAAACACACATCAATGGAGCATCAAAAGGGTAACCAATAATTAAATAGGGAAAGAAGAATAAAAAGAAAGAAAGAAAATATACCTCAAGGGTATCAGAAGTTAAGTGAAGGGTTTGAACATTGTGTATCCCCATGATAAGATTGGTGGCATCCCAACGAACTTCATACATGTCATTTGAGTCTCTTACACGCATCTGAGCTTTAGTCGATCCAACATCGAGCCTAGCCTCAACAAGGGAATCCAATTTGACAAGCGGATAGTCACAAGCAACAAAATCTGAGTAGTTTAAGTAGAGGAGGTTTGGAGTATCAAATGAAACATGGCGAGGGCTCTCAGCGCCCCAGTCCCAGTAAGTGGACATGACCAGTGGCTTTCCACAGCCAAAGCGTTCCCTGGGAAAAATGTTTTAGATTATGCCAAATTCCAACAAAAATTGAGGATTACAAATATAACAATGGCTTCACTAACCTGCAAACCCAATGAAAGGTATTGTTCAGGATCGATAGTTAGTCTCTTGAGTGTTGGGGAAGACACTGATGAAGAGCTCCAACGCTGCCATTTTATACAATTTACGATCAACTCCTCAAGAACAGGGCATCTAGATAAGAGCAGAGCAAAGGCAGCAGCACGAGTATCATGCCCTGGGAAATTATATCGGGGTTTATAGAATCAAGATGCAGAGTCTTAAGATTTGTAAAGATAAAGCCTCCTCGAGATAGTGTTTTGCAGAAAGAAACAAGTTCCCAAAATCCGAGTCTCAGCTTAATCATGTTTTGGGCGTAAGAGAAGATACTAGGAGGCAGTGAGAGTGAGTATCCACGTGAAGGGAAGAGCAATGTTAATGTAACATCTGTTGCTCCACGTCTCAGCGCTTTGAGTATCAAATCCTCCACCAGAACATCGTCAACAAGGCCTTTGTGGCATCTTAGACCTCTGTGGCATCTTAGAGAAAATTTGGTAATGGGAGAATTGGATGAACCATCAAGAACTCTAGTCCACAAACTCCATGAAACTAGTCCGTTCGAATTCTTCTGGTTTTTCACCAAGTACAAAGACGGAGACATCAAGGTCAATATCAAAACTAGGTTTCGATTTAAACAAATCTCGCCATCTCTTGGACAGAACCGATGTGACAACCGCCTCTTCTGTCGAGAGGAAAGACAAGATGTGACAAAGTAGATCCTCTGGTAATTTGCTAAATGCATCTCCTTCTTCCTTGCTGCTCCTCTGGTAGTTTTTTTTTTTTTTGACATAATAAATTTTGGTTTAGCAATTAACTGTTAAATTAGTTTTTTTTTGGGGTCACATCTGTTAAATTAGGTTAAATGATAAGTAAACCAAAACAATTAACAGGTGCATTAGCCGGTTATTAGAACCAAATCCCTTTAAATACGATGGAAAGCTGTCTCCTTGGAAGGAGCGGCGCAAATGGGTGTTCCATACTCGCTCACCAACCACCACTAAAAACCCTATCTTGCTAACATCCCTTAGCAATTCGCATTTCTCGTGTTACGTACTCGGAATCAGTCAGGTAACTCCTGATTCATTGATCTTTCTAGTCTCTGATTTTTGTTTTCTGGAGCCTATTCGAGCATGGTGTAACTTTGAAAAGTGTTAATGCGCTAGTTTTACAAGTGGATTATTGCATGAGATTGTTGTTTGTTTCATTGTTTCAATTTACAAACTTGGGTGTGTGCCACTCGGGTTCTAGGGTTTCGGCTCTCGTCAGTCTTCGATGGGGAATCTAGTTGATAAGAAGTTCACTTGGGTGATTAAGGACTTCCCCTCTCTGGAAATATCTGAGAAAATCTATTCTGATCAGTTCGTGATAGATGGCTGCAAATGGTAACAAGACGACTTGTTTTCTCTATATATTGCATTACATTCAATTTAGGTTTAATGACTGTGACACAAACACAATCATTGTTTTCTATGCATGGTACTTTTTGCTTGCAGGCGTCTTAAGGCCATTCCCCATAGAAATGAAGCGTACTGTTTGTCTCTGTACCTGGAAGTTGCTGATTTTGAATCCTTGCCTTCTGGATGGAAAAGACACGCATACATTTCTTTAGCTGTAGAAAATCATTATGCGGACAGAATCTCAGTACACAGAGGTGATTCTTTTTATACGTCCCCTACTTATTTTTATAACATGGGAGTAAAAGAAACATTTTTCTGGCTTGGCCATGGCCAATGTTTTGTGAAATGCTTGTTTTGACTATTGTTCTATCTTTCGTGGCTTTACAGTAACAGATCACTGGTTTGACCAGACGGAACCAGACTTTGGTTGTAGGTCCATGCTTCCCCTTAGCAGACTTGAGGCCATAAGAGAAGGGTTTCTGATGAACGGAGAAGTCAGGATTGTTGCGGTGGTAGAGGTTGCTGAGGTTATTGGGGAGTTAGATGTACCAAAGGAATCCGAGGAGGTAACCCAAACTCTGAGAAACCTAAAGATCAATGATGATGGTGCATCGTCGAGTGGTATGCTTAAGGAAACTCCAGCAGGTTGTGTGGATGCTAATGGGTTTCAAATTTTTTCTTCACAGGTAAGAAACTAAAGAAAGATGCAAACTTAGATTTGTTTTAACATTTTAGAAATTTCAATATCATCAGCGCTGCTTTTTGACTTTTCTGTTGTTGGTTTTGGGGCAAGATAGGGTTCTCTTGTTTTGAAAGTTTACTTCTGATTTAATTTAAGGGAAAATCACTAGTACATACAGAGAAAAATGAAAATATACCTTCAGTTTCTGGCTACGTATAAATATGGTTTTTACTTTATTTATCCTTTTTTCACTCGCAGGTGGATTGTGCGAGCCGTGTCTTCGAAGCACATCCAGAGATTGTATTAGAATGCCGTACGAAGAACCAAGAGCTGAGAACATTTTACATGAATGTCCTCCTCGACCTTGTCAAGATGCTCGAAAAATGGCCTCAGGCACACTCCGAGGATGATCTGTCTCATGCAGAAGCTGCTCTGGCATACATGAAAAGCGTTGGGTTTAAGTTGGATTGGCTGGATAAGAAACTTGATGAAGTAAAAGAAAACAAGAGGACATATGACCGTTCGCGTGAAATTGGACAACAGCTCTATGACTTGGAGCAGAAGTGCAACGACCTGAGAACTCTGGTGATTAAGGCGAAAGTAGAGGTTTTGAGAGCCACAGTTACTCCATCATCCCGGCCCTTTGCCAATTATGAAGTTTGATGACTTGAGTTCTTAGGGACTTCAGTTTGGTTCTGCTGGATCGATTGCGTCTTGGTTTCGAAATAAAGAGTCTTCTGCTTTAACTTGCGAAGCTAAAGAGAGAAGAGACTTGAGTTTTTTTTTTTTAATTAAAATAAATAGACTTGTGTTTGTTAGTCAGATATTTGATATTTCCAGATTTTTATCAATAATGTATTTTGTGGTTGAGGGGACTCTTTAGGCTAATTTTGACTGCATTCTATGTTTTCTTGATTTAAAAGTAATTATCTTTAATTAGGTGTCTAAACAGAGTATTGAGTCTTGCCCAAACGAGTAGCTTGACGTGTGATGACATTAATAGTCATATATTATTAATTATGACCATAGTATTCACTAAATATTCAGTTACGATTAGCTCACGTTTATTTAAGATTCATGCATCTTCTTCATTTATATATTTCAGTTACAAGAAGACACTTTAACAAAAAACACAAAAACTCTCTTTGCCGAATCTGTAAGTGTCTACGAGAGATTCAGATCGTATCAATGTGGAACGGTGATGGAACCGTGGACGTCAATGGCTTTCGAGTTTTCTATTCAGAGGTAAGCACAATTATATCTTCATTGAACATTGATCTCTTTGGTTTTTACATCATCAAAACTTGTTCTCAGGTGGATTTTGTGAGGAGAATCTTTGAAAAACACCCTGAAACCGCATCGAATATTCGTCCAAAGAACCAATTGGTGAAGAATGCTTACATGAACAACCTCCTCGACCTCATCGACATAATTTGCTTAGCCCCTCAGGAGCTCACAGAGGAGGAGCTAAGAGATGCAGAGAAGACGCTTTTGGAACTGGTAGAGGTAGGTTTCGAGTTGAACTGGTTGAAGAGGAAGCTTGAGGAGCTTTGCGTGAAGAAGAAGATAATGGAATCGCGTGGGGCTCGCGTGAGAGAACTCGACCGAATGATCGTGGAACAGAGACAAGTATTGCTTGCGCTTGAAGCCGAACTTAAGAATGAAGAGAACGAGGCTGTTTCCGACAGTGCTCGACTTAGTTTTGATGACGTTGTTTGAATGAAACTCACCACTGAAGCCTAACGTTTCTTCTTAGGTTTCCTCTCTCACGTATTTAATTATATAATACGTGGCGTAATCAAATCACAAAGTATGAACGAATAAAAGACCAGATCTTTTTTACTTGAATGTCAAAAACTCTTCCGGGTACTATCTTCTCCGATAAGGAGTTTATTATACAGTCAAAGGATGTCAATTCCAAAAGAAAATTTATGATAACACTTCTTCTGAGTACTTCATCCGTTGAATTTATATAATATTAATTCTAAAAATCTTTTTTTTGAAAAAAAAAAATATATATTTATACATATGATGTTTTGTATTTTCAGTATTAATGAAAAGCTGTTTGGCTCTGTATCTTGCGGTTGCTGCTTCTAAAACTTTGCATTCAGGATGGAGAAGACACACCAAATTTTCCTAAGTATAGTAAATCAAATCTCTGTAAGTCATTCTCTCTCTTCGTTAAATGAGCAGACATGTGGTTAAAAACGGATGAGGCCCATTACTGATTCGGTATAATCCACTAATACGAAGTGATTAAATAATTTATCCAAATGATATTTCATGTAACCGGAAGGTTAAATAATTTTGGTTTACCAATTAACTGTTAAATTAGGTTAAATGCCAAACCAAAACAATTAACAGGTGCATTAGTTGGTCCTTCGGCCGGTTATTAAAACCAAATCCATTTAAATACGATGGAAAGCTGTCTCCGTAGAAGGAGCGGCGCAAATGGGTGTTCCATACTCGCTCACCAACCACCACTAAAACGCTATCTAGCTAACATCCCTTAGCAATTCGCATTTTTGTGTTACGTACTCGGAATCAGTCAGGTAACTCCTAATTCATTGATCTTTCTAGTCTTTGATTTTTGTTATTCGTTACGTCGAGCATGGTGTAGTTTTGAGAAACTTGATATTAAGAGTGTTGCGCTGGTTTATTGCACGAACTATTAATGTTGTTTGTTTGATTGTTTCAATTTACAAATTTGGGTGTGTGGCACTTGGGTTCTAGGGTTTCAGCTCTCCCCAGTCTTCGATGGGGAATCTAGTTGAGAAGAAGTTCACTTGGGTGATTCAGAACTTCTCCTCTCTGCAAATATCTGAGAAAATGTATTCTGATCAGTTCGTGATAGATGGCAGAAAATGGTAACAAGACAACTTGTTTTCTACGTACATATACTGCATCCCATTCCATAATGGAAATTGTAACAAGACATCTTGTTTTCTATATACACAAACACTATCATTGTTTTCTATGGTACGTTTTGCTTGCAGGCGTCTTACGGCCATTCCCCAGAGAAGTGAAGATAACAGTTTGTCTCTGTACCTGGAAGTTGCTGATTGTGAATCCTTGCCTTCTGGATGGATAAGATACGCTGACTTTACTTTTACTGTAGTAAATCATTTTCCGGAGAGATTCTCGATATACAAAGGTGATTCTTTTTATACAAGATGGAGTAAAATAAACACTTTTTTTCTTCTTCTTCTGTTAGTGTGGGACTTGGGCTATTGCGAGATTCTATCTATGTGTTTGTGGAATGCTTGTTTTGACTATTGTTCTATCTTTCGTGGCTTTACAGGAACAAATCACTGCTTTAACCAGACGGACTCAGCCTTTGGTTATATGTACATGCTTCCCCTTGACAGACTTGAGGCCCAAAGACAAGGGTTTCTGATGGACGGAGAAATTATGACTGTTGCGGTAGAGGTTTTTCACGTTGTTGGCAAATTAGATGTACCAGAGGAATCCGAGGAGACAACCCAAACTCTGTTCAAAACCCTAAGGATCACTGATGATGGTGCAGCGTCTAGTGGTATTTTCAAGATACCTCCAACCGATTGGGTGGATGTGAATGGGTTTCAAATTCTTTCTTCAAAGGTAAGAAACTAAGAAAGATGCAAACTTTGTTTTAACATTTAAGAAATTTCAATATCATCAGCACTGGTTTTAATCTTTTCTGTTGGTTTTGGGGCAAAATATTTATGGTTTTCTCTTTTTGAAAGTCAATTCTGATTTAAAAGTAAATCACTTCTACATACAGAGAAAAATGAAAATATACCTTCAGTTTCTGGCTACGTATAAATGTGGTTTTTACTTTATTCAGCCTTTTTTCAATCGCAGGTGAATTTTGCGAGGCGTGTCTTTCAAGCACACCCAGAGATTGCATTAGAATGCCGTACGAAGAACCAAGAGCTGAGAACATCTTACATGAATGTCCTCCTCACCCTAATCAAGATGCTCGAAAAATGGCCTCTTGAACACTCCGAGGATGATCTGTCTGATGCAAAAGCTGCACTGGCATACATGAAAACCGTAGGGTTTAAGTTGGACTGGTTGGAGAAGAAAATCGATGAAGTGAAAGAAAACCAGAAGAAATGTGCCCATATATGTGAAATGGAACAACAGCTTCATGACATGGAGCAGAAGTGCAACGACCTGAGGACTCTGCGGAGTAAGTATCGTGATGAGATGTTTAAAGACACATTCACTCGTACCTTTGTCAAGTTTGATGACTTGAGTTCTTAGGGACTTCAGTTTGGTTCTGCTGGATCGATTGCGTCTTGGTTTCGAAATAAAGAGTCTTCTGCTTTAACTCTACGAAGCTAAAGAGAGAAGAGACTTGTGTTTTTTTTTTTTTTTATTATTAAAATAAATAGACTTGTTTTAAGTCAGATATTTCCAGATTTTTATCAATCAAGTATTTTGTGGTTGAGGACTCTCTAGGCTTTTTTAACTGCATTCTATGTTTCTTGATAAAAAGTAAATATCTTTAGGTGTCTAGACAGAGTATTGAGTCTTGCGTAGCTTGACTTGTGACGCCATTAGTATTCATATGTTATGAATTATGAGTTTTGACCATAGTATTATTAAGTTACGATTAGCTCACGATTATTTAAGATTCATGCATCTTCTTCATTTATATATTTCAGTTACATGAAGACACTTTAACAAAAAACACAAAACTCTCTTTGCCGAATCTGTAAGTGTATAGCTTCTCTTTCTCTGTATCACGAGAAACTCAGATCGTATCAATGTGGAACGGCGATGGAACCGTGGACGTCAATGGCTTTCGAGTTTTCTATTCAGAGGTAAGCACAATTACCTCTTCATTTAACAGTGATCTCTTTGGTTTATAATTTTCACATCAAACCTTGTTCTCAGGTGGATTTTGTGAGGAGAATCTTTGAAAGACACCCAGAAACCGCATCGAATATTCGTCCAAAGAACCAACTGGTGAAGAATGCTTACTTGAACAACCTCCTAGACCTCATCGACGTAATTTGCTTAGCTCCTCAGGATTTCACAGAGGAGGAACTAAGAGATGCAGAGAAGACTCTTTTGGAACTGGTAGAGGTAGGTTTCGAGTTGGACTGGTTGAAGAGGAAGCTTGAGGAGCTTTGCGTGAAGAAGAAACTGGAATCACGTGGGGCCCGCGTGAGAGAACTCGACCGAATGATCTTGGAACAGAGACGGGTGTTGCTTGAGCTTGAAGCCGAGCTTAAGAATGAAGAGAACGAGGCTGTTTCCGACAGTGCTCGACTTGGTTTTTGATGACGTTGTTTAAATGAAACTCACCAATGAAGCCTAACGTTCTTCTCACGTACTTGAATACGTGGCGTTATCTAATTACTAGTATGGTTGAATAAAAGGCCTCGGATCCTTTAAGATCCAAAAAAAAAAAAAACAAAAGAGCCAGATAGGATGGGCCAAGGTCTTTTTTTACATTTAATGTCAAAAGTCTTTTCCAGGTAATTTCTTCTCCGACAAGGAGCTTCTATTTCGGACTTAGAGGTGCCGGTCAATCGCAAAAGAAACTGATAATAGCACTCACCTTCATCTCTTTCGATTTACAGAATATTTAAAAATATTTTAGGAAATGTTTTCTTTTTAGAAATATGTTTAGTTTTAACCAGACCTTTTAACAAAAAAAAAAAAAAAAAAATGTATGCTCCCATAGAACAAAATGATTGTCAGAAATACAAAGACGTTTACAAACCCTAGAGTTTTTTTCTCAGCTGCTCTGAAGTAGATTTAACCTTATTCGCTTGCTTACCACAAAAATTTCTAAAGTCTTCAATGAAAGATCAAGTTGGTAACAAGTTCACATGGGTGATTAAGAACGTCTCCTCTTTGTAATTGTAATCCGAAAAAAAATTGTTCTGATCCGTTTGTGATCGGTGGCTGTAGATGGTAAGAAGACAACTTGTTTGTTCTAATCTAAAGTTTTTTCCCTCCAATTTAGTTCTTAATTATTAGGTTTAGGTTTTTTGTTTGCTTGCAGGCTTGTTGAGGCGGTTTTTAATGACCGTATTTCTCTGTCTCTGGCGGTTGCTGATGATCTTGTATATTTGCCTTTAGGATGGCAAAGTTTTCTTTCGCCATAGTGCTAGGACCCTCAAAGTGACTTTGAAGAACTGAGTTCCTTGAAGGAAAAGTAATATCTTGGTGTCCGGAAATAGTAGCATACCAATAGTTGAGGCCAAATATTCGCCGATCTTGCTTCTGGACTATGCTTTTTGCGTTTTTGATAGATTACTTGCTCAGCAGGGAAAAGAGAAATCAACAACCAAAAATATATATATATATATATATATATATATATATATATATATATATTTAATATGAAAAACATTTGGTTTGTTATGAACTGTATCACAGGAAAAAAGGAAGGTAATGTTGTGTGATGCAACAGCGATTCCTGTGTCAATCAAGAGATTCCTTTTACACAAGTCATCCATTTTAATACGAAACTTGTTAGAAGATTTTGTATTTATTAACTCATCGGACATTCACTTGTTCTCGGGAATGAAGAAACAATGAAACACGGCATGCTTTTTAAGTTGTGTGGCTGCACATTGTGTGTGTCTCTCATCTCTTTCGACGTGACTCAAACTCAGAAAGGTAAAAATACTTCGCCATTTTTAGCCTTCTACTCTCTCATTTCCTTGAATATGTTCGTTTACTAGTTTTGTTCGTCGAGATTTCTGTTTGATTATTCAATTTACAAAATTTGGGTCTGTAGGAGTCAAGATCTACAAGATCAATGGGGTGTGAAGCTGATAAGAAGTTCACTTGGATGATTAAGAATTTCTCCTCTTTGCAATCTGAGCATATCTATTCTGATCCATTCGTCGCTGGTGGCTGCAAATGGTAACAAGACAACTTCTTTCCTAATGTTATTCATCCGCTTAAGGCAGGGTTTATGTAAAGACAAATTGTTTGTTTTGCTTTCAGGCGTCTTAAGGCCTTTCCCAAGGGAAATAATAACGCTGATCATTTGTCTTTGTATCTTGATGTTGCTGAGTCTGAATCTTTGCCTTGTGGGTGGAGAAGACACGCAAAACTTTCTTTTACTATAGTTAACCAAATTCCGCATGAACTCTCTGTACTGCGAGGTGATTATTTCTATTCAAGATGTGGACATTGATGTTCATCTCACTGGAGTTAAGACTCATGATTCAGGAAATGTAAAATATTAAGATTTATGAAAGGATTTATGTCTTGTGGTTTTTCAGAAACACAACACTGGTTTGACCAGAAGGCACCAGACTGGGGTTTTAAATGGATGTTTCCCCTTGGCAAACTTAAGGCCAAAAAAGGTGGGTTTCTGGTGAACGGAGAATTCAAGATTGTTGCGGAGGTAGAGGTTCTTGAAGTTATTGGCAAATTAGATGTACCAGAGGAATCGGAGAAAGCAACCAATCCTCTGAATGAAGATGTTGCGGTGTCTGGTTCTTTGCTAGAGGAAACTCCAAAAGATTGGGTGGATATCATATAGAATCACAAGTATAAGAACACCAAAGCTCAATAAGAATAACTCTCTTATTAATAAGGAAAATCTCTCAAAACCTTAATCTCACAATCTCATAAGTTGTGCCACAAACTAGCGCATCCTTTTATAGGGAAACATAACTCCAAAACCCTATTCTAGATAACTCCTAGATAAAAGGATAACTCCCATATATTTAGATCCTCCTAAATCTATATGACTTATAACACAAGTTATTTCAAGCTTACAACAACATTCTCCCCCTTAAGCTTGAACTCATCCTTCTTCACATCATCAACTCCAACAAGTGTTCTCATCTCCTTGAACTTGATTCTACCAAGGGCTTTTGTCAAAATATCAGCCTTCTGTAAATTCCCTGAAACATGTTCAACCTCCACTTGACCATTCTCAACACATTCCCGAATGAAATGATATCTCCTATGAATATGTTTGCTGCGACCATGGAAGACGGGATTCTTAGTAAGTGCGATTGCCGACTTGTTATCCACCCGAATTGTCACTCTCTTGCTCTCACATCCAATGACTTCTGCGAAGAGCTCTTGTAACCATATCGCTTGTTTTGCTGCTTCGGTAGCTGCCATAAACTCTGCTTCACAAGATGACAGCGCCACGGTTTCTTGCTTTTGAGAGCACCACGTGATAGGACAGTCATTGAAGTAGAAGACGTGGCCAGTTGTGCTTTTTCCATCATCTTCATCAACATTATGACTACTATCACTATAGCCAACTAGACCTCCTCCATTCGATCGGTTAAAAACAAGGCCAAGAGATTTCGTTCCTTGAAGATACCTTAGGACCTGTTTACATGCAGCTCCATGAGACTCCTTGGGCTCTTGCATGTATCGACTAAGCATACCAACGGAAAACGAAAGATCTGGTCTAGTATGAAGGAGATATCGCAAACATCCAATGCTCCGTCTATACTCTGTCTCGTTGATTCGTCCTTCCTTTGTGTTCTTTGATAATTTCATTCCTTGATCAAGTGGAATCTGGGTTGAATTACATTCACTCATACCGGCTTCTTCTAAGATTTTCGTCGCATATCTTTCTTGTGACAAAGTGATACCGCCCTTATGTTGATGCACTTCGATGCCGAGATAGTAAGTCAATTTCCCCAGATCACTCATCTCAAATTTTCTCGCCATCTCTTCCTTAAAATCTGTTATCATCTCCAAGTCTTCTCCTGTAACCAATAGATCATCGACATAAACAGCAACCAGAAGAAGATATCCTTTCTCTTTCTTTCGAAAGAGTGAATGTTCCTTTGAACACTTGGTGAAATTCAGCTCCTTGAGAATCTTATTAAGCTTTTCATTCCAGGCTCGTGGTGCCTGTTTCAAGCCGTAAAGCGCCTTTTTTAACTTGTACACCTTGTCCTCACTACCTTTGACTTCAAATCCTTCTGGCTGTGTAACATACACCACTTCTTTGATTTCACCATGTAAGAAGGCCGTCTTCACATCAAGGTGATGTATTTCCCAACTATTTGAGGCGGCAAGAGCGATTATAAATCGTATTGTCTCAATGCGTGCTACAGGAGCAAATGCTTCATCAAAATCAATCCCTTGTATTTGCACATATCCTTTCGCAACAACTCTTGCTTTGTGCTTGCTGATGCTTCCATCAACATTCCGTTTCAGTTTGAAGACCCACTTTAGTCCAATGGCTTTGGCTCCGTGTGGCAAATCGACTAACTCCCATGTTTCATTCTTGACAATAGATCGCATCTCATCTTCACATGCCATAATCCAATGTCTCGATTCCTTGGCCTCTTTGAAATCCCATGGCTCCTCATTGATAATCATTAAGAGCCGCTCACCCTCGATTTCAGCTAGAAGAATGTAATCACTAAGATAGGCCGGTGTGTGGCGCATCCTAGTTGAGGCTCTTGTTGGTTGATTTAACGTTTGTTCCTCTTCGACATGATCATTATCCTCATGATCTTCATCCTCATGTTCTCCGTGAGTCTCAACATACTCGTTCTCACTTTCATCAGAGTTTCTACTCGCCTCTGTATTCTCAAACTCTGTTCGTAGCCCGTTGTTCCCATACTCTCCGAAACTCAGCGCAAATACTCCACTGTCTTTCTCATGTTCTTCCCCTTGATCATCCCACTTCCAGGTTTTATTTTCATCGAAGACTACATCCCTACTAACAACAATTCTTCTGTTAATTGGATCCATAAGGCGATAAGCTTTTGATCCAGGCTCCGTTCCTAGGTGTACCAGAATCCTTGATCGATCATCTAGCTTTTTCCTTCCGATTGCCTCTGTTCTTACGTAACTTAAGCAGCCAAAAACACGTAGATGCTCAATGTTTGGTTTTACGCCTTTAAAGAGCTCATATGGAGTTTGTGCTTCAAGCGATCTAGTTGCTATCCTATTGATCAGATAAGTAGCGTGTCTCACAGCTTCTCCCCACAGATAATTTGGACATTCCATATGCTTTAAGATACTCCTAGTCATCTCAAGCAAGGTTCTGTTTCTTCTCTCAACTACTCCGTTCTGCTGGGGTGAGTATGGTGCTGTCAATTGTCGCTGGATTCCACTCTTCTCACAAAACTCTTGAAACTCAAGTGAGATGAACTCTCCGCCTCGGTCTGTGCGGAAAGTTCTAATGCTGCTCCTGGATTCTTGTTCTACAATTGTCTTGAAAGTTTTAAACTTCTCAAACGCCTCGCTTTTCTTTTGTAGAAGAATTGTCCACATATAACGTGAGTAGTCGTCGACGATTACGAATACATAACGTTTTTGTGCCGGTGTGGATGGTGTGATAGGTCCGCAAAGGTCTCCATGGATCAGCTCAAGTGTTTGAGTCGCTCGATACGTGGTTGCTTTAGGAAATGCTCGGCGTGTTTGTTTCCCTAGGAGGCATGACATACACGTTTCTCTTTCAATCGACATCTTCGGAACTCCTCTTACGATTTCTTTGTTGATCATCATCTTCATGGTCTCAAGATTAACATGTCCCAGCCGTGCATGCCATTTGCTTGCGTCACTTGTCCCCTGCAAGTGTAAACACTTGATAGTATCGTCGACATTTAAGGATACTTTGTATAGGCGATTCTTTGATCTAACAGTCTGTAGTAGGAGTTGACCGTTCCGATCAAAGAGCGACAAGATATCCTTCATCATTCGGACTTCACAACCTGCTTCTGTAGCCTGTCCTAGGCTGATAATATTGCTCTTTAAACCCGGAATGTAGTAGACATTGTTCAGCATTTTCTTCTCACCTTCTTTAACTTTAAAACGTATGGACCCCTTCCCTTTGATGTCTATACGAGAATCGTCACCAAACCTAACTTTTCCCGTAATCGTCTCATCTAGATCCACGAAGAAGGCATGATTTCCGCTCATATGATTGCTAGCACCATTGTCTAGGTACCACACGTCACTCTGGTCTAGCTCTGCTTCGAATACTTTTGGCTTAACATTCTTCTCATTAAGAAATACTACTTCATGCATCATCAACTTATCAGCTTCTTGACTTTCATCGTCCTTCTTCTCCTCTATTTCTTGTAATTTAAGCAATCTGTCGGGACAATCGGATGCAAAGTGTCCCTGTTTATCACAGCGGTAGCATGTAATTTTGGCAAGATACTCTTTATCGCTCATCTGTTTGAACTCTCCTCCTTGATAGTTTCCACTTCTTCCTCGACCTCTTCCTCTCCAGCCGGAACGACCCCATCGTCCTCTTCCTCTATTGCCACCGTAGCTGCTGGAAAACTGTTGTGGTGAGTGTGTATTGGCAAACATGAGCTTGTTCGGGTCATCACAATGACCTTCTTCCTCTTTGCTAATCCTTTCTTCGTAGGCCTTTAGTCGCCCCACTATATCTTCAAAACTGGTTTTGTTGAGGTCAAGAACTTGCTCTAGCGCAGCAATGAGATGTATATATCTCTTTGGAGGTAAACTATTGAGAAACTTTTTCACGAGTCTTGGTTCGTCAATGGTTTGTCCGAGAGCTGCAGAGTTTGATGAGATCTCTGAAAGTCTGCCCACGAACTCGTCTATTGTGTCAGCTTCCTTCATCTTAAGTCTTTCAAAATCCGCGGCTAGGGTTTGCAATCTAGCTTCTCTAACTCTCTCAGCTCCGACATGTCTCGTTTTTATCGCTTCCCAGATAGCTTTCGCCGTATCTAGTTCACCGAGTTGTAGAATCAAGCTTTCCGGAATGGCTTGGAATAGCAAGGCGATCGCTGCGTTATTCTTTTCCTCGTCGATGATACCAGGGTCGATCGTCTCCCACACCTTATGCAACTTAAGCATGACCTTCATCCTTATGGCCCACACCGTATGATTGACATTATTCAGCATCGGACATCGTGTAGAAAGATATCCGCTCTCCTTTTGATTGATCGCTGCGATCCGAGCACCGCTACTCTCGACGATGTCCTTTCCATCGTTACTCATGATGAATACGATTTATCTCAACCTTCTCTGTTGAGAATTTTAGCTGTTCCTGAAGCTCTGATACCAAATATAGAATCACAAGTATAAGAACACCAAAGCTCAATAAGAATAACTCTCTTATTAATAAGGAAAATCTCTCAAAACCTTAATCTCACAATCTCATAAGTTGTGCCACAAACTAGCGCATCCTTTTATAGGGAAACATAACTCCAAAACCCTATTCTAGATAACTCCTAGATAAAAGGATAACTCCCATATATTTAGATCCTCCTAAATCTATATGACTTATAACACAAGTTATTTCAAGCTTACAACAACATATCAATGGGTTTCAAGTTCTTTCTTCACAGGTATGAAACTAAGAAAGATGCAATTTTGTTTTAATTTTTTAAAAAAATCAACCTCAAGAGACTTATTATCATCAGAAACCAGTGTTAGTTTTGGGCCAAGATATGGTTTTCTGTGTTTTAAAATTACTTCTGATTTAACAGTAAAACACTTCTACATACAGAGAAAAAGGAAAATCTACATCTTAAAAGTCACTCACTATAGCTTTAGTTTATTCATTTTTGTTTCACTCGCAGGTGGATCTTGCGAGGCGTGTCTTTGAAGCACACCCAGAGATTGCATTAGAATGCCGTACGAAGAACCAAGAGCTGAGAACATCAAACATGAATATCCTCCTCAGCTTAATCAAGATACTCTTCAAATGGCCTCAGCAACACTCCGAGGATGATCTGTGTGATGCAGACGCTGCTCTGACTTACATGAAAAGCGTAGGGTTTAAGTTGGACTGGTTGGAGAAGAAAATTGATGAATTAAAAGAAAACAAGAAGAAATGTGCCCATGTGTGTGAAATAGAACAACAGCTGCATGACTTGGAGCAGAAGTGCAATTACCTAAAAACTCAGTTGAATAAGGAGATCAAGGCAGAGATTTTGGAAGCCACAGCTCCTGATCTCTCTTTCAATGATGTTGTTTGATGACTTGAGTTCTTAGGGACTTCAGTTTGGTTATGTTTGATAGATTGCGTCTTGGTTTCGAAATAGAGAGTCCGGCCTCTGCTTGAGACGTGTGTTATTCAGATACTTCCACATTTTCATAATTAAAGTATTTTTGTGGTTGTGGACTCTTTAGGCTAATTTTGACTGCATTCTATGTTTCTTGATAAAAAGTAAATATCTTTAGGTGTTTAAACAGAGTACTGAGTCTTGCTTAAACGAGTCACTTGACGTGTGACGCCATTAATAGTCATATGTTATTAATTATGACCATAGTATTCACTGAATATTCAGTTACGATTAGCTCACGTTTATTTAAGATTCATGCATCTTCTTCATTTATATATTTCAGTTACATGAAGACACTTTAACAAAAAACACAAAAACTCTCTTTGCCGAATCTGTAAGTGTCTACGATCGAGAGATTCAGATCGTATCAATGTGGAACGGTGATGGAACCGTGGACGTCAATGGCTTTCGAGTTTTCTATTCAGAGGTAAGCACAATTATTTCTTCATTGAACATTGATCTCTTTGGTTTTTACATCATCAAAACTTGTTCTCAGGTGGATTTTGTGAGGAGAATCTTTGAAAAACACCCTGAAACCGCATCGAATATTCGTCCAAAGAACCAATTGGTGAAGAATGCTTACATGAACAACCTCCTCGACCTCATCGACATAATTTGCTTAGCCCCTCAGGAGCTCACAGAGGAGGAGCTAAGAGATGCAGAGAAGACGCTTTTGGAACTGGTAGAGGTAGGTTTCGAGTTGAACTGGTTGAAGAGGAAGCTTGAGGAGCTTTGCGTGAAGAAGAAGATAATGGAATCGCGTGGGGCTCGCGTGAGAGAACTCGACCGAATGATCGTGGAACAGAGACAAGTATTGCTTGCGCTTGAAGCCGAACTTAAGAATGAAGAGAACGAGGCTGTTTCCGACAGTGCTCGACTTGATTTTGATGACGTTGTTTGAATGAAACTCACCCACCAGTGAGTCAGTGACGCCTAACGTGCTTCTCAGGTTTCCTCTCACCTAGTACGTGGCGTTATCTGATCACAATTATAAACGACAAGATCGATCTACATCTTTTTCTTTGATTGTCAAAAGTTTTCCAAGTACTTACTTCATCAATCGAATTTATAAAATGTTTTAACAATTTCAATAATAAATGATGTTTTGTATTTTCAGAATAAACGTTAATTTCGTTCTTCACAAATTTGTACCGAGTGAATAATAAACTATTAAATGAAAGATTTGAGGCTAAGTTAGAATGATTTATAGATATTACTATTCATTTAAGTTTAGGTTAAAAAATATATATATAAGGTGAACGTTGTTGGTAATTGGTTGATTAGAATGCCGTACGAAGAACCAAGAGCTGAGAACATCAAACATGAATATCCTCCTCAGCTTAATCAAGATACTCTTCAAATGGCCTCAGCAACACTCCGAGGATGATCTGTGTGATGCAGAAGCTGCTCTGACTTACATGAAAAGCGTAGGGTTTAAGTTGGACTGGTTGGAGAAGAAAATTGATGAATTAAAAGAAAACAAGAAGAAATGTGCCCATGTGTGTGAAATAGAACAACAGCTGCATGACTTGGAGCAGAAGTGCAATTACCTAAAAATATATATATATATATTATATATATATATATATAAGGTGAACTATTCATATTATGTATTCGATTAATGGTATACATTGGGCCTTAATGGCACATTGGGCCGAAGTCCAGAAGTGAAGGACAGCAACACAAACCCGTGTAGAAAAGCGTGGTTTGATTTGGGACGAATTTGATTTTGCCTATCTGGGACAGCAACACTCTCACTCGGGTTCTATAGGGTTTTGGGTCTCGTCTTCGTCTTCTGGGTAGATTCAAGTTTGGTTCTTTAATGGGGAATGAAGCTGATAACAAGTTCACTTGGTTCATTAAGAATTTCTCCTCTTCGGATTCTGACCATATCTATTCTAATCAATTCGTGATCGGTGACTGCAAATGGTGAGAAATTAAAAATGTTTTTCCCTAATATTTTAGTCTTTTACTTTTTTGGTGCAAATCACAATATTTTAAGGAGGACATTTAATAATCATCAATTGTTTCTCCTTGCAGGCGCCTTCTCGCTTACCCCAAAGGAGATAAGAAGGATAGAAGCTGTTTGGCTCTGTATCTTGTGGTTGCTGATTCCAAAACTTTGCCTTTAGGATGGAGAAGACACACCAAATTCTCCATCACTATAGTGAATCAACTCTCAGAAAACCTCTCCCGACTCAAAAGTACTGATTAATTGTTTGCTCTACGCTTTTGTATTTTATGTTTCTCTTTTATAAGGCTGCGAGTTTCTATAGTTATGTATTGTGGTTGGTATGTTTTCACAGAAGCGCAACACTGGTTTGATGAGAAATCTCACGCATTGGGTTACTCAGCAATGCTTCCCCTTACCGAACTCCATGACAAAGATGGTGGGTTTATGGTCAACGGACAAGTCAAAATCGTTGCCGAGATTGACATTCTTGAAGTTGTTGGCAAATCAGTTGAATCTGAAGACTCAAACCAACAACAGCCTGTGAAGAAGATGAAGCGAGAGGATGGTAATGATTTGCTCAACGAGACTCCACCACCAGTTAAGGAAAGCATTGATGTCAATGGGTTTCAAGTTTTTCCTTCACAGGTACACAAAGTTTAATAAAAATGCAAACTTTGTAAGAAATTTCAATCATTTGGTTTCTTTTCGTTTGATTTTGGGACAAAGGGTGGACCAAAAGTTAATAAAAATGCAAACTTTTTTGAAATTTCAATCATTTGAAAAGTTTTTCCTTCAGTTTGTGGATTGGCATACATATGGGATTTAACTTTATTCATGTGCAGGCGGAATTAGCGAGCCGTGTGTTTAGAAAGTACCCAGAGATTGCAATAGATCTTCGAGCAAAGAACGAACCTTTGAGGACAGCATGCATGTATGTCCTCCTAAGCCTAATCGAGATACTGTGCAAGTCAATGGGAGAGCTCTCCGAGGATAATATGGTGGAAGCTGAGGATGCACTAAGATACCTGAAACATTCGGGGATTAAGGTGGATTGTTTGGAGCAGAAACTGGATGAAGTAAAGGAAAAGAAGAAGGAAGAGATAAATTGTGAGAGTCGGATCCAAGAATTAGCGGAAGAACTAGAGGTTTGTAAGCAAAAATGCTCAGACATAGAAGCTCAAATGGAGATAGAGAAGACGAAGGTGTTGACCAACAGAGCTCCTGCTCTAACGTTGGATGAAGCTGCCTGATGACTTAGGTTTTGCTTGGGCGTTATGTTCGTTTGTGTCTAGGTTTTAAATTTTAGAGTCTTACCTTATCGGAAGGGAGAGACTTCTATTGAAATTGGAAGTTACCATTTTCGTAAGGAATTGGCTTTTTTGTCTAAGAAAATTCTCGCTAAGATTTTGTAAAGCTGTTTTCTAAGCTCCATTTGTAGAGCTATTTCAGTTTTAATTTTATTTTATTGGTACACTATTCTTCTTTTGTTCATACACATGATCATCTATGTGCTCTGTTTCCAAGAGACTGCATCCACATTATTACTATTGATGATCTAGCGACCCCGAGTCAAGAGTTTATATTACATTCTTCTAAATATTTCAAGTTGCAAAAAAAAAAAGCTAATGGAAAATTACAAATTAGCGCAGAAATGGAACAGTGAAGAAGACAAGTCGTCACGTGAGGATTATAGGAAACATGTATCTTGCAAGTCACGGCAACAACAAAAGTTTTTAGGAAATTACAATACACCAAATGTTTGCCTTTTCTTTCAGGCAAACTTGTGGGGACACCCAACGGAGACTTGAAGGCTAATTATTTTTCTCTGTGTCTGATGGTTGCTGATTTTAAAGCGTTGCCTAATGGATGGAGAAGACACATCAAATTTCGACTAACTGTTGTAAATCAACTTTCGGAGAAACGCTTCCAGTGGCGAGGTTTGTTTTGTTTGTTTGCTACTTTTAGAATTTATTTTCGTTATTTGTGATTTTCCTACGACGAGATTATTATTAGTATTTTTATGTGTTGTGTGTTTGTTTTGACTTAGATATCAGTTCTGTCTTTGGTGATTAAACAGAAAAACAGCTCTGGGTTGATCAAAAGAGTCCTCTCGTGGGATATGCAAAAATGCTTCCCCTGAGCAAACTTCATGCCAAAAATGGTGGATTTCTTGTGAACGATGAAGTCAAGATTGTGGCGGAGGTGCAAGTTCTTGAAGTTGTTGGCAAATTAGATGTATCTCAAGAGGTCACCCAACCTCCCAAAAGGACCAAGCTAAATGATGGTGGTGCGGTGTCTAGTCATTTGCACAAGGAAACTTCACCACCAGTAAACGAAAGCATTCATGTCCATGGGTTTCAAGTTCTTCCTTCACAGGTACATACACAAAGTTAATAAAGATTCAAACTTTTTAGAATGTCATTCACTCATTTGCCATTTGATCCATTAACAAATATTGATAACTGTCGGCTTCAAACTCATGAGACGTTATCATTTCCTTTTTGTCATTGATTTTGGGAGTAGACTTCTGTCGATATATGTATACGTATGGGGTTTATTATACTTGATAATTCATCCTTTTTTCAACTGCAGGTGGAATCTGTGAAACGTATATTCGAAAGACACCCAGATATGGCACTAGACTTCCGAGCAAAGAACCAAAATCTGAGGACATCATGCATCAATGTCCTCCTCAACCTAATCGAGACACTTTGCCAATCACTTCAAGACCTTTCCATTGATGATTTGGGCCAAGCAGAGAAAGCAGTCACGTACCTGAAAGATTCGGGGTTTAAGGTGGATTGGTTGGAGCAGAAACTCAAGCAAGTAAAGGAAAAGAAGATGGAAGAACAAAACAGTAAGACTCGGATGCAAGAACTAGAGGAATACTTCAAGTTTTTAAAGAAGAAGTGCTCAGACATTGAAGCTCTGCTGGTGAAAGAGAATGAAGAACTCCAAGATTCGAAGCATAAGTGCTCAGAGATAGAAGCTCTGCTAGAGAAAGAGAAAGCAAAGGTATTGGCCGCTAGAGCTCCTCCTCTAACGTTGGATGATCTTGTGTGTCTGATGACTTAGGTTCTGCTAGCTGTTGATCTCGTACTGTGTATGTTTGTTTTTAGTCTAGGTTTCAAGAGTAGCTCCTTAACATTAGGAAGCTAGAGAGAGACTTCTGTTGATATTGGAAGCCCCTATATTATATATTTTTTTATTTAACGAAGAAGAACAAGCTAGTTATTCAAAAAGACATGTAAAGAGAAAATAAAAACAAACTCTTAATTCATAAAAAGACATGGAAAAAGAAAATGAAGAAACAAAAACAGGAGAGAAGGACATTGTATTAACATTCTTCTTCTTTTGGAGCTATCTGGGATTTAGTGGATTTGAACCAAACTTGGAAGATAACTGAACATCAGTGGCCGACCTCTAACAAAATTAAATTCTCCAAGATCGATTTCTCTCACTCCATTCTCTTCCTCTCCAATAACGTAAGCTTGGTAGCTCCTAAGATGTTTTTCCGTACGGCAACAAACAAGGGTTTTCTTCTTCTCGTCCATGATGAAGAAACTTATATCATCCGGCAAGCTAATATCACGAGTGTATAAATCCACGGTTAAGTACTTGCTCCATGAAAAGACTTTAGTCTTCTTCTTCTCCATCTTATTGTTGGTCGTAACCCATATTTCCATCTTCAGTGTATCATAGCCCTGATTTGAAAACAAAAGCTCTTCTTCTCTGTGAACCGATAGAGCCATAAAATTGTCTCTACGTTGACGTGTAGGAACAAACTGCCTCTGAAAATTTTCTACTGAAAAATCAAAACTTATTAGCATGGGCACATCTTTTTCTGACTCATCATCATAACTAAGCCAGTAAGAATCTCCATTCAAAGACGTGCCACGTCCCAATATAACCAAATCATCTTCAGTTACGTCATCATCCAAAAACTTCCACGAGTTACTTTTACAGTCATAGATGTCCAACCCCATTTGGTAGCTAGTATCGTAACAGATCCTGAAAATTTTGTAATTCTTGTTGCCATCGTGTCCCAGAGTAAAAATGTTGTATACACCGTAACTACTTGTCAGCTCGATGGACTTGGTCTGCCCCAAAATTGGGTTCCATACCACAACCCTAGACAAAATGTCCCTTTTGCTGGGTCTCTTGTTTACGATGGTGCATAATAATAAACCATCGCAGTAAAAGATATTATTAGTGTAATAAGTTTACTTGTTAACTCGTAAACCCTAACTTTCTTCAACAAGACGACCCTAGACTGTTTCTCTGAGTTATACGAGATTGGTTGGTAATGGTGAATTCCGGATCTTTGATTAAATCGTTCCAGCGTTTGAAAGTAGATCGTAATCGTACCAAACATGTCGCCGGAACCCAAGAGAGAATCTCCCTTACCAAGTCTTCTGGAAGAACGTCCAACATCATATACCCTTGTTTCAACAAAACGCCCTAAACAGAATTTAAACAAAACTTTGCTCAATAACAGACAAAAGATGTCGGTGCCCTGACGTAAAAGCAAAGAAAACAAATGCTTTAAGCGCCAACATTTATTAAGACGCAACTCCCAGAAAGTTACTGTTAGCTCAGCGGTTATGTCTTTCTGTCATTAAGTTAAAAGCTCTTGGTTCGAATACTTATCTTGCATCTTTGGTTGTTTTTTAGAAAACTTGTATCATAAATGGGCTTCGAAACTCTTTTTGATTTAGGCAAAAACATTATATTGGGCCGGCCCTCATACCAAAGGCAAAGTATTTAGAAAGACTTCAGAGTAACATCTTAGCAAGATACATCGTTGTCTAAATCTATGTAAACGGATTGTCGACGGCTTAGATTAAGCTAATCAAGTTTTGTAAGCGTATTGACAACGGCAAAGGTTTGTGTATTTTTTCCTATACTCAATATTCTTAGTTTATTAAGCTAATCAACTTTAACTAGACCTGCTTTATGTGTTCTTGTACTACACTATGTTCGTCCCGTTATCCAATTTTGTAAAAGTGTAATCATCAAGGAAAACAACAACGTTGTTATCAGACAGTAGGCCAAAGCCATTTATAAGATCCAATTGTACAGACGTTAAGCCTGTTTAATTATTTATTCCTACCATAATTTTCTACTCCTCGCTTGTCTTATAGCAGCTAGTTGAATTCTATGACAACTCAACCATTGCTTGCCTTTGGTCACTAGACCAAGTCGGTGGTGTTGTGTCTTCCATATCGATTATAAACCTTCCCACACCGAATAATAACCACAAGCTGATATACCTCCCGCTCTTCGTCTTCTTAAAAATTCAGAGAGATTTTTCTCGGATTCTGAAGTGTTCTTGAAGCTCGGAGAAAAGAAAGAATCGGGTTTTAATGATGACCAAGATATAACTAATATGATTTATGCAATGATGTATTCTCTGAACATCCTAAACTCTGTTATGAATTGAAACGACCGATTCTTTCACAACTTCCTCTTCCACCCAAATGTTGCAACCAAAGCAGACAAATAACATATAGCCAACTCTCTTTCTTATTTATGTCAAACGTAAGTGTTTTTCAAGTTCATGCTGCTTCCTTTCTCCTTTACCACTTAACAGTCTGTACATTGAATGTAATAGCCTACCATATTGTGACAGTTTCATCTTCTAAAGTCTTTTTTTGCTCTTTTAACATTTAGACCCAAAAAAAAAAAGAAAAAAATCTTCTGTAAGAATGTCCAACATCATTATGGCAACAAAAAGGCTCTTAAACAGAAATTAAACAAAACTTTGCTCAAAATCCTTTATATAATCGACATAAAGCAACTAGGGGCGCGTCAACAGCCTAGTTGCTTTTAGGCAAAAATGGGCTTCGAAATTTGTATCTTAAATGGGCTTCGAAACTTTTTTTGCTTTTAGGCAAAAATATAATGGGCCCCTAGTTCCAACTGTCGTTATCTAAATCTGGCAAAATAGGTTGTCGTACTATTTTTGTAAGCTAATCAAGTTTAACATTTTTTGTAAGCGTAGTAGTCTTAGTTTATTTCTCCAAGATTTTGGTTTTGCTCTGTGTTTCTATGTGTTCTGGTACAATATGTTCGTCGCTTAAGTGTATTATTCAATTTAAAGTAGTCAGCAATTAAGCATGGAAAACAACATGTAAAACACAAAGACAGAGCTTTCTGATCAAGATCAATTAAGAGTTTCGTTTTTCCCAGATTTTCGAACAGCAGCAAACCGATACTAACCACACTCTATCAAACAGAGAATTGAAGTGAAGAGAATGATCAGATAGAGCTAATACGTAAGATGCCATCATTTCGGCAATCAAACCAATAGGGAAACAATGTTCAATCATCATTCCATTCTCTTCTCACTTTCTCTTTTATACGAGAGAACAATCAGATAAGAAAAAAAAAAAAAATCAAAAACGTTTAGATTTTTAAATTTGGAGAGGAAGATAGATCAGATAGAGCTAATACATAAGATGCCATCATCTCGGCGATCAAACCAATAGGGAAACAATGTTCAATCATCATATCTCCTTTTCCTCTTTAAAATTCTCTTTTCTTAAAAATCGATATATTTGCTTTTCCCAATAACATATTATCTCATCCTTAAATCTTTCAAAGCAGAGAATTTCGAAAAAAAAAAAAAACAAACCGAACACAGAAAACTCGGACCTTAAAATTCTGAAAACACAATGGAGATTGAAGACGGCGAGCTCAATGAAGCTATGACTGAGATGGAGCATATATATACATAACTGCGGACGATCAATAGTATTAGGGTTTTTTTAGTCGCAAAAAGACGTAAATACCCAGTTAACCGACTTATAATGGGCCAACTACGTCCAACGTTTGTGAGCGTGAATCTAATAATGGGCCGATAATGGGCCCACATTCCCTGAGCTTTATTTACTCTCCTCTGTACGAGGCACAAGCTTATGCATGCATTTGCGTTAATGTTTTTAGTATATCAATCTTGCTTTTTTGGTTGCTAGTTATAGTGGTGATGCAAAATGTGATTACATATTTCCACAGACACTGGATATGGAGAGAACTCACTCGCCATGAATTCGATCTCTAACAGAAGCCATTGCTTAGTATTAAGAGAAATTAAGCTACAGGTAACTGAGTATTAATTAGGGCTAGGGGGCTTGCAGAATGTTGCTCTATTGAGTTTGTTAAACCGGATGTAATCAAGTTAAGGTGAGAAAACAATCCATTTTATTTCAGTTTTGAGGAAATGAAGCTCTTGGTTATAGGATTTGATCTTCTGTATTAGTCCACCATTGTTACAAGATGAGATTATGCAAAGACTAAGTACAGATTCTCTTGCAAGATTTAGCAATAAGATCCAATTGGTAAGTTAGTTTCTAACTGTTAATTAGCTTGTTGATGCATTCGGAATTTCGATCAGGGGAACATTTCTAGCCAGGCAATTCCGTTTCCACGTGTTACATTGTTTAAAGTTAATCTGCCTCTTTGAGGTTAATTGCTTTCAGTCGACACATCATAAAGTTACCTTAGGGTTTCAACTTATAAACCTAACCTTTCACACCACACAGTCATCCAATCATAATTAATTAGTTAAACATCATTACAGTTTCTGTAAAGGAGAATATATAAAACGAATAATTATCAGCTGGCTTGAATATTGGTTCTTCTTTAAAATATATATTAACATATGAATCATGTTGATTTGTGCTAACTATCTGCTAAGCATTATGTCCCATATCAATCTGTAATTTAAAAGGAATTCTCCAACTTTTGTGCATCACATTACATAAAGTCGTTTTCTTTTATCAGACATTATTAAGTGTATCATTGTAATAATATAATATATATATTATAAAGTTTTTCTTTTTAGCCACAATTCTCATATTTGTCGGGCTTAATTAATAGTCACATCTGTTTATTTAAGTTATCACTTTTTTCCCCACCCAAAAAGAAAAAAAATAAAGTATTAGACGTAAATTTGTAGTTTTATTGGGATGTATTAGTGTCTTTTTGGATAAAAAGGTTTGTATTAGTGTTGTCACACTTATCACCCTAAGTGTGGTTAGAAATCAATTGGATTTGCCATCCCAATTGTAATGTATGGTGTTCTAGTCGAGTCACCCGATATTGGTTCGCTCAAAACTCTTTGCATCTGCTTCTTTGAGGTCAATTCTACCTTTTTTGTCAACATTGTTCAATTCTACTTACGGTAAACAAACAAATTAAAGATTTAGGTGCTTCTTATCTCTTTCTAGCAATGTCTAATATGGTTAGATTGATATAGGTCGTTGGAATTATGTCCAAAAGGTAAAATAATTTTTTTCCTTTCATTTTTCTTATAGTCAATTTAAATCGTTAAATCTTGAAGATGTTACTAAAAACTCTATCAAATGGTATCTAATTAACTGTAAGCGGTTTCTAATCCGACACCAGAAATAAATAAATAAAATCTTAAACATTTTATCTTAAACATTCTCCTATCCTATGTAAAGTCGAATTTGTTTTTACCCTAGCTTTAATTGTTTTTCTCCACTCAAGGTTAATTTAATGGTGAAAAGGGAAGAAAATTCTTTATGTCTAATTTGTACACTGTACGTAATTTTATTCGGGAATTAAAAGGTGAAATTAATGATTTGATGGAAAGTGGTTTAAACTCACTGATTGATGGTAGCTAATGGTACTATGGTAGTAGGGTTATAGCTCGCGGTCGCAAGTAGAGTGGGTTTTATTATAGGGTTATCATCCAAAAGGTAAAAAGTAAAAACTAGAAGGCATGCAATTATAGATGGCCCATAGGAAAGCAACATCTCTGTGTTCCAGTTACATATTTTTCGTCGATCGATTAGAAAATATTACTATTCATCAGAGTAACTTTCTTATTTTTACCACACATAATTTTTTACTTAATTAAGTAATAGCACACCTAGAGCTGTCACCCCAGCCAAAAGCCCGCGGGCCAAGCCCATACGGACATTTGCGGGGCGGGTTCGGGCCAATAAAAAAATGTCCGCAAAATATGCGGGGCGGGCTTGGGCCTATCAAATTTGTTCGCAACCCGCGGCGGGCCGACCCGCATGGACGTATCAAAAACATAAAGCCCAATGGGCAGGCCCAGACGGGGCGGACGCGGGCCGACCCGCAATGTAGACCTTGAATATGATTTATATGGCTTTGATCGAGAGCTTTGAAATTACATTATTCAAACAAATTGCTTCACATGTTCTATTATACATCACAAGGAGTTCGGTCTAACAAAATGGTAAGAGAGTTGGGTGGTTAGGATCATGTTCTTTGTGATATTGGTGAAACTGCTGCTGGTTACAAAGCCCGCGGGCAGACCCGCAAACCCGCTAATAATATGCGGGGCGGGCTTGGGCCTAAGGTTTTTGTTTGCAACCCGCGGCGGGCTGACCCGCATGGACATCTCAAAAACGTAAAGCCCAATGGGCAGGTTCAGGTGAACGCGGGCTGGCCCGATTGACAGCTCTAAGCACACCGCATACTATAGATGATTATAGAAAATTATGATATTGTCGTCGTTATATCAGTGTAACAGTATATCACCATTCAAATTTAAACATAACATAATAATACATATTGTTGAAAAAGAAGTTAGCACAAGTCACATACATATTAAGCAACGATGATGAACTATCATATATATATATGAAACTCGTAAGAAGCAATGACTTTTCATACAATATGCAAATATTTAGGTGTGTTAGTCGGTGTTGACGTCGAACCATCTAATCTAAAATTTAATCTGCATCGAATAAACTCTTTTAGCTTACGCATCTTTAAAAAACAATTTGGAAGGTACATAGCGATTTCACCGATTATTATCACACAAAAAAAAAATTGATCACACTAGTTTATTTATCTTTGAAAGACAACTTTGTTTGTCACTACTCCCGCTAACTCAATTGATTATATTAAACCATTCCCTTATATTGTGGATTAGACTTTGAATTATTACCTTTTCGTCAAAGTACATATTTATACCCCTTTTGACTTAGTAGTTTTAGACTAAGCTTATATTTTCTGAAAATTAAAGGGATAGATTATTATGTGCTAAAACTCATATATAGTAATCCCTAACAAATAGAAAATTAAGTATTTTGTCATTTACAACGTTTACAATGGTAAAAAAAAAATTAACCTTGATGATTTATCTCGCTTGTATGTCGTCGTAATTAAAATTTGGAAGTCTCAATAGTATAAAATTCAGCGAAATTCCAAACACGTGTGATGGACCCACGTGAGGTCATATGTTGTCGGGTTGACTGTCGTCAGGGCCAGATAGGTCCGCATCATTTTCCAACATTTTATTTCTCTACTAACAAAAAAACGTATACAATTTTTAAGAAAATAAAAATAAAATAAAAACGTATACAGTTTTAAGTGTAAAATTGATCTCACCAACAAGCCATATCATATCATATATGCATATTAAGCTCAAACGGACGACGCGCTATTTGTAGAATTTGCACTATGAGGTTAAGCAATTTGTACCTTTTTCCATATTTATTTATGAAGCTACCGTAGAAATTGAATATATATATATATATATTATTTTGAACCTCAAATTGAACAATAACTAGTGAAACTTAATATCGTTGACTGTAACCAAATTTTATGTTTAGGAATTTCATCAAGACAAAAATAAATTTAAAAAATCTGACTAATAAAAAAAAAAATAAACACTAAAAACCTTCTGTGTAGTTTTGATTGGTTTACATGATTAATTTTAAAAACTTTAAATAGTACTATAAATCCTGTTTTTCTCTGCTGTCATCAAATCTCTGATTTTTAAACGCTAAATGTTGAGTAATGATGATGACAAAAAGTGAAAATTAGGTGTCAAGAGAAAACGCGTGACGTGGACAAATAGTCAAAGTAGGACCCACAATATATAATGATAAATCAACATAGAGATAAAAGAGTACATCCGTGCGGCGATCTGTTTGGCCTTTCTCGTCGACGCGTAGCTATTTTTTCCTCCAAACAAAGTACTAAGAAGCAACATTTTTTTATCAGACTGTAGTTTTTGTTTTCTTTGGCTGTAAATGGATGGCAACTTGAAAATTTACCATTCACATCTCAAATATGTTTCCTTCTCTTTTTCACTCTTTTGTTCTATCTATTTACTTCATATTATTCTAAAGTTTACCATTTACACCCTTTGTGCCAAGGACTTTAGAGCATATTCTTCTTTTTGGTTTCTTCATTTTCAGAATTTCCAAATTTCAAATCGGCTTACTTTTATTCAACAATATTTCATATTTAGCTGAGTGAAATATCGATCGTTTGTACTCTAATTTTACGGTGCAGTAAAAAGCAAGCACATGTCTGCGCCTAATAGTATTTTGACCTCTGTTTGACCATCTTTTGGCGATTTGACTGTTAATTTAGAGTTTCCTAAGAATATATTCCAACTTTGTGGAAACAATCCATACAGCGAATTATGTGAAAATACATTTGTATAGAATTTTTTATCGAAAAGTAAGTTTTAGTTCACCTTTTTATTTGGACACTCCTCTTCTTTTGTAAGTCGATGTAGGCATGCAGCATCTATATCTTTCTTTCTAATATAGATTTTTCTCTGACGGCTAGCATATATTAGAGACAACAAGAAAGTTATAGACAGAAGTAACTTGAGACACAAGTGTATGAAGAGGTGTCGTACGTCCGATGTTAATTCCGGCAACGCCATAAGAATAATTCTTTGTGAGCCGGAAATAGCAGCGACTGGAACTCGTAACTAGCGACGTAACGGCTTACAAAAGAACAAGGCCATACTATAGCGAGTTGGGCACTGACAACAGTAACAAAAATAAAATACTCCAAACTTTGAGAAAGAACACAACACGATTTATTAGGTGGAGAACTATTACATACATAACATGTTCTCTTTTAAAACATTGCAATATTCCACTATTAAGAAATTGAACCTTAAAATTTCCTCAAATTTGGGCACTTCAACCAGAATATACAATTACGCATGGAGCACCTGGTTTTCTTCCAAACATATCAAATACGTTATATTTAATTCACCGGCATTTACATACAATAGATATATTACTGCACTACCTAGTAATCTATGCAATTAAGTTCGGTGGTTATTTAATAGAAGGGATAATTATCCAAAGCGTATACTCAATTACACAACACACACACAGCGTATATGGCCAGTACTCTCTTTATCATTTTTTAGGTCCCAAGCAGGTTAGTGAAAAGTGACCGAGGTTTTAAAAATTTAGTTTATCGAATCGGTTAATCCGTTCAGAAGGTCAAATGGATTCGCTAATTTATAGTCGCTGTTTAATAGTTTAATCGCTATTTGTTTAATAGATATTCATCGACCGTTCAACTAGTACTGTCTTGCAATTCTTAAAACTTTAAGTACGCATTAACAAACGCAAACATGTAATCTATATTATGTATAAACATATTATATTGAATTTACTAGGATATTATAATCTTTTCCCCTTATTAGTTCCCTAAAACATATTTATCAGAGACTACGTAGGCGTAGCCACTCGAATATGGATCCGCTTATGACACTAGTATTTAATCGCCAAGGAATTGCACTCGATCAAATTCAAGTTGGTTAGTTATATTCTATTAATATATTACTAAGAAAAATTTGCAGATTATCATTAACTTAATCCTAATAGGATAATCATAAATAAAAACACGGAGAAAGAGTAGAGAAGGCGAAAGGAAATGTTGCGCGAGAACAAGAAAAGTTGTCTGCTTAAACATATAATGCGGACAAAAGCCCATTTAATTAAAATGGAAGATGACTTAGTCAGGTTTTTGTTCTGTCTAATTGTTTCCTTGGTTTTACTTACATATATAGAAAATATAAACAAAGTTACATACATAAGGATCGGAGGAAAAGACAAAATTAAGTCCTTTCGTTACACCAAGAGACCTCACTAGTCACTATATATATACATGTACATATAATATATATACGCCAAAAGAATACTAATCAAGCATATTTCTTTTACTCTTACTGAAATTTAGCACACGTTTCCATCTGTGCACGCACACAAAATATACTCATCTTCAACAACAACAATGATAATAATCTTTGGTGTACTTTTATTATTTTATATCAATAAAAAGTTTAATTGTATACATTTTCTTTCCCACATAACATTAATTTCCATTTTTTAAATAATTGAGAACCTGGCCATCGATGTGCCAAAGCCCGCTAAACATTTATTTATTTTACTGTCATGCTGGTAACAAGATGGACTAGCCAATATTAAAGTTCGTATTATGTATATTATATGGAAAATAAAAAGTAGAAAATAGACAATTCGAAAATTGAGAACTTTGTGAACTTACTTTTAAATTTTACAAAATGACGATGCTTCTAGAAAAAATAAAAGTATAGAGAAAAACATAGGGTCATAACCCATAATCTAATAAAATAATTGTTTAATATCGCAGTGCAAAAAGAGTTTAAGAAATCGACCTAACCACCTTTTTTTAACACATCCCCACCCACGTTTGGTTATATCTATAATATAATGCATACTAGCTATTGTTTATTCGCAATTGCAACAACTAACAAGGTTATAAACTTCAGGGGAAAAAATTACTGAGTATTTTTCTTCTTCTTTTTATCCTGCTCGTACAATTTCTATAACCGGGTAACTATAGATCCAAACTCTGTTTATTCCCAAAATTTATAAAAAAATGTTTTTTTTTTCCTCCTTATAGAACTCTGTTTTTTTTTTTTTTTTGGTTAACACGATTGTCTCTATTGTTGGCACATTTTCATTTCCATATTTTAATATACAAAATCAAGTCTTTATTTTTCTTCTATAACACGTATCGAAATTCAAAATGAAAACGAATCGCGCGAGCATGGTTTGTAAAGTTAAATTAGTAGGTCAGTTTACTTGGCAACAAAAAAAAAAAATATTATAGATCAACAAGAGAATAGAAAAACACAGTACGATTTATTTGAAAAAAGATGTATATGTTGTCTCACAATATGCAAACATATTAATTATATAAAAACCCGATCAACGCATGTGTATAAACATGATCTAGCATAGTTCTTATTAGTTAGTTAATGGATCCCTAGAAAATTTAAGGGATCATACCTAGATCTATAAGACTGAGAAATAAAACATATATATTATATGTAAGAATGTGGGAGGATTGGAGCAGGTCCACAGTTAGAGTATGTATAAGTAGTCCTCATATACACATACAATTAATAATATATTCTTCACTAATGAATTCCTTATTGGTAACGGAGATTTTTGGTTTTTCAACATTTCAATAAGCCTCTTGGATTTGGAAGTATAGGAGTCCTTACTATATTGGCGCTCCAACCACTATACTACAATTGAAGGAGCAACAAAGAAAATGTTAAATAGCTATTAGGACGTTAATAGATACTCATTATTCTAAAGTCTAAACAATAAAAAAACAAATATATATGTATTTTTTTGGGGGTATAATAATTTTATGGGAACTGATTTGTGATGAAATTTTCTTATTAGTTCTACTATAATTTATCGTAACAATGATAAGTTGATAATATTCATATATATGATATAATACAAATTTATATCGATGTTTACGTTGGAAAAAATTAATTGCTAGCTAACTTTATTTTTTCTTCTTCTTTTGCAGTGTTAAGGTTTGGTTAGAGGGACACGATCTTGACCAGCAACAGACATATATCACTCACACTAGCTATATATTTGACTAATATTTCCTTCAAAGTAGATATATTTTCTCAAATGTTAATTGTGAGGGTTGGTTAGAAGGTCCAATTGTGTGGAGCCGAATTAAGAAGGTCTATTATGTAATTAGTTTGTTCTTTATATTTTTCTTTTTTGCTTTAGGTTTGATCAAATCAGTTTAGAAGAGATGTACACGTCCATTCTGATAAGCAATATCTTTTTGGTATATATTAAAACAAAAACTCAAGCCTGTTTTCCTTTTAATTTTAAAATTATATTGAACCTCTCATTTTTACGCATACAAAAATCCAAAAGGATTGTCAATTTTCCTAACAAGAAAAACAAAATTGTACTAATGCAAAAGGAATGAATAAAAATAATTATGAAAACTGTAGGCCATTAAGCAGACAAAATATGATTAAACAAAATGCAATATTATATGTAACCCACCTTCATCTTCACCTTTGCCTTGTTTATAAAATCTCTCTCCTTAAAGCTCTATACTGAAGATTAAATCAAAAACCTAATTAGAATAGCAACAAACACAATTAATCCCAGGATTAAATTTAACCTTCGATATCAAGAATTGCCATCAACACCATCATCATGAGTAGTTCTAGCTCTAGCTCTGGCTCTGGTTCTGGCTCTCCTTGTGGAGCTTGTAAGTTCCTTAGGAGGAAATGTGCAAAGGGATGCGTGTTTGCTCCATACTTTTGTCATGAACAAGGATCTTCACACTTTGCAGCCATTCACAAGGTCTTTGGAGCTAGCAATGCTTCTAAATTGCTCTCTCATCTTCCCATTAGCGATCGCTGTGAAGCCGCCATTACCATCTCTTATGAAGCTCAAGCAAGGCTACAGGATCCTATCTATGGCTGCGTCTCTCATATCTTTGCTCTCCAACAACAGGTATTTCCTTTCAAAACCCTAATCTTGATATTCTCTATCTAGATAAACATATATATTCACTAAAAGAATATCTAGCCGACGACTTTTTTGTAATTGTTTATTTTTGTTGGGTTATAGGTTGTGAATCTACAAGCACAGCTTGAGATTCTAAAGCAACAAGCTGCACAAAGCATGATGTTTGCTGATTCACCATCATCAGAAAACCCTAATAGTTATTATGCAGACACTGCTAAGACTCCTTCCATTTATCATCATGATCATCATCAAGAACATCAGAATCTTTATCATCATCATGCCGATCAGACCCATTTGGTTTACCAAAGCGGAAGTTCCGGGATGGTTCACCTCGGGGATGCCACGGCGGATAGTTACCACACCGAAAACCCCTCAGGCGGCTTCTCCAGCTACTCTGACTTGGAACAACACTTGAACACTTTCAATCAAGATCATCTCAAAGAGCTTCAACCAGGTGCTTTTGGCTTCATCTCCTTCTCGTGATGGTTCTATCAGACGTGGGTGGTTTCTTATTAATATATCATCTACATATATATAGCTTATATATGTGTCGAGACTTTTTGATGGTTTTATTCTAGATTGATGATGTTGCCTAGCTCAAAGAACCGGCTTTGTAATCATAAATAAATAAAATGTTAGATGCCCTAGAAAAATATATATATACAATATTCATATCCTCAAGATCTTCGTAGAGTATATTTCGATCTTTGCGTGTTATATTTTCACAGAAATGTTGCTAATCTTCTCAATCTTGTTTCAATTTTTCACGTACGATCTTTATTTAAACAACACACTTCCCTAGCAAACTAAACTCTGCTTGTCTTGATTCTTTAGTTTTTGCTAGTACGAGTAGGTACGGTCTAGTACAGTCGGCCTTGTTGTGTTTTCCTCTTTGAACAAAGCGGTTTTTGGATCATTTTAAGGTGAACTATGATCTTGGATTTATTTTTATTCACATGTCGAAAATTTATAGTCTTTGAGTATACAGAAAAGTCTAAGGGTACCACAAGCTCTTTATTAGATCAGCCATTCAGGCTTTTAAAAATTAAATTTGTGTTCTATTTCTAATTTTCTCCTAAAATGATCAAACTACATATATTTCAACGTAACATATTAATTAGTTAACTACCTCCAAACTGTTGACAGATAATCTGTTAAATACATATAATCCTCGGTATAATTAATGCTAATGATAGATTAGTCGGTGATATCTGTATAAAAAAATTCTTATCAAACTACACTGATATGGCTTTTTCTTGCTGTTGTTGTTCGAATACATACATTCATTGATGTTCTTAGATGATAGATTATCATCAAGATCATATACATAGCACAGCAATACATTAGTTTAGTTGATTTTTATTTCGTAATTATTGCGGTTTTCATTTGATCATTTGTTTATAAATAAGTTCTATAAAAGTATATTGGTCCAAACAATGGTTGTTCATCTAAAATTAATTGTTTGGTTGCTGGGATATTTGTTTTCAAAACTTGTGTCCTATCTCATGTACATAAAATGTGATCCTAGGATAAACTAATTGATTCCAAACATAAAGATGTGAATAAAATTTATAAGAGATCCACAGTAGCTATATTTAATTCTATTTAAACGCTAAAAAAAGCCACTGGAAATATGAAATCACACTTGTTTTGTACTAGTTAGAAGCTAATATCTGAATATGGATCTAAATTAAACATATATTTTGTTATGAAAAAGTATTATATAAGCATACAATCCACTTAGCAACTAGCTAGTTTGTTTGAACTAGTTGATAAAAAAAAAATGATGATAAAGTACAGTCCAAACTTTAATTCATATCTCGCCTCATATTTTTGTTTGTATACTTTGGCAGAGCTTTATCAGTAGTAGATTTACAATACAAACCAAAAAATAAATATCGGGAGTATAAGTAAATGGTCGTGTGCTTTGACCAATGTTGCTATGAAACTCCTTTATTTGGATCTGGTTTACATTATCAAATGCACAACATAAACTGATAAACATGCTTGTGCAAATAAGTCACTTTAACAATGGAAGGCTTCCATTTAAATCTAAATCTCAATGAAGAGAATTATAACAATCGTACATAATGAGATGTTTCTTCTCTCTCTGTAGAAAATTTTTTGCGTTCTGCTAAACTTTGTGTTCCTTTGTTGGTAAATGGTAGAAGAAGGATGGTTAAGATCCTTAAAGCATTCTTAGTGAACAAGCGGGTCTTGCGTGAAGAAGAACTGCAAAACGGTTTTTGATATGGGTTTCGTTAAAGATTCTATATTATAATGTTCTTATGAGGACCAGAGTTTGAGATCAAAAGTATTTACCTCGAAAGATTTTCCGGAATTTTCAAATTCCAAAATGCTCAATGCAACTTCACAGCTTTGTGAAACAATAGGCTCAGGGTCACTTGAGAATTCTTGTAGCAATGCAATGCTCTGTTCATCTGAAAAAGAGCCGAGCAATGTGAAGAGAGTAAGTAAAGACAGTTGAATTGTGTGATCGTTTCAAGCGAATGAATTGCATTGAAGAGAAGATACCTGCAATAGAACCAAGTGCTTCTGCGGCCTCATGCCTAACCATTGGGTGCTCATTCACATCTCTCAGTATTTTGCTTAGAGTAGCTAAAGCAGCTTTGTTTTGCAACTGGCCCAAGACATAAGCAACCTATACAAATTGTACCAACAAAAATAAGTCACTTAGTCACTTACAATGAAGCATTTTGGAGAACAATGGAGCAAGGATTCAAAGTACACGATTTTAAACAAAACAAACTCATCAAATGATCAAACTGAGAGTCATGAAATGAAATGAAGGAAAGTTGACAAACCTCGTGACGTAGAAGGGCACTATTAGCACTCAAAGAATCAACTATGGCAGAAACAGCTTCTTCTCCACCATGATTCCTTAAAGCGAAAAGTGCAGCATATCTCTCATACATGCCTTTTGTTTCATCCAGAAGAATTTGCCTGTAGTTTCAATGATCTTAATCAATAACCTCTTACAAACTGATAAATCATCTAAAGAGTTTTTAGTTAGTCAAGTGAAGACGAACCTCAGTTGGTTGACAGAAGAGAAAGCAGCGGCTGGAGCCGCTGGGTCAACAGACATGAAAGGTGATTTCTCTGTCGTGGATGACTGGCTCTTGGCATCAACATTGCTCAACTCTTCAATCCTTTTGAGAGCTAATTCGCATGTTTCCCGAACCTCCTGAGCTGGATCCAAGGTCAGGCTTTTCTTTAAAATGTCAACATTACCCGCTAAACCAATAGCTCCAAGAGCTTCTGCTGCCTGTTATATTTAACAGCGCATCAGTCATTTGCAACGATCAAAAAGCGTATACAGATACAGAGGACACTGAGATTAACACCAACACAAGGGTCAAGTGTACTCAACTCATGCCGTACTATTGGATGCAAAGACATATCATTAAGAACCGACTCCAAAGCAGGAATTGCTTCAGCATCTTGCATCTGACCCAATGCAAATGCAGCTTCATGTGCTAGCAAATTAGAGGAGTCTCTAGATGCTGCACGAGAAAATGTGACAGTAATGAGCCAGGTAGCACAATAATCAATACTTGGCAACCACATCCTGTAAACCAAACCTTGAAATAATCTAAAGGAAACACACAAAAAGCCTGGAGAAGTTTTGTCCAATCACTAACTATACATCAAGCAAGTAGCTTTATACAGAAGCTCAAAGAAAGCATAATCAAAGTTTCCACATTTAGCATATTCACGAAGTGCAGCTAAAAGGGGAAATGGTATTAAGGAGAAATGAAGGGAAAATTCGAAAGCTTAAAAATGTCTCGTTCTTCCCAAAGTGACAAAATTTGAAATTCAAACAGGAAAAGAAGATCGAGAGTAGCAGAGATTGAACAAACCGAGGATTAGAGCGTTGCGAGGACCGGGCCCCTTCAAGTTGCGAAGAGAGAAGAGAGCTCTAAATCGCTCCGAGATCGGCTGCGACTGGTCAACCAATCGCTCGCAGAGAAACTTCTCCACGTTACTTACGCCGCCGTTTTCCGTCGATGCAACTGATTCATTAGCTTCCATCACTAAATCAGTTGCGTTGGCCGTCTGAGAATCTGGGTTTCCGACAAGATGACGACGGAGTAACAGAGCCGACGACTAGGGCTCTTAACTTTTTTTTTTTTTGGTATACAAAGAGGAGAGAATCCGATTCGTGAAAAAGAGGGAAAAAACGCGGGACCTATTGCTAATAACCGAATTTACTGTTTGGTCCAATAACAATCTTATAAATTTAATTTAGGCCCGTAGTTTCTATTATCTTGATCCAATAACAATCAATTTACACTTAGCGTGGGTCTGTTGAGTGTTGATTCGCTTAGGTTGATAATCACAGCTTTTTCTTTCGACATTTCAACCGTTTTATTCTCCTCAATTTCACGTTCGGAAACCATAGATCCAGGTGATATCTGGAATCATCTGTGGAACCTTGAATCGAAATCGAGAATCGTATCGGTAATT
The DNA here is from genome assembly GCA_026724425.1 of Erythrophleum ivorense. Taxonomy (NCBI): domain Eukaryota; kingdom Viridiplantae; phylum Streptophyta; class Magnoliopsida; order Fabales; family Fabaceae; genus Erythrophleum; species Erythrophleum ivorense. The sequence goes on from JAIUCV010000102.1 coordinate 2,012,111, forward strand.
CGATTGATCGATGAATCCTAGAAGGTCAGATCCGCCAGTTTTTTTCTCCTTTCCAATCGATCTCTATCCGAATTTCTTTGGAAATAAAATGATATCGATCGTATATGTTTTCATGAGCTGTATAATTTTGTAGATTAGGGTTCATCGGGCGGATTTGAAGAAGCAGTCGATAGAGTAGGACTGTTGCTCTGTTTTCTGGGAGATGTAGATCAGTCCCAATTCGTCTAGTTTTAGAATTCGCTTATAATATTCAAAATCTGGATCTGAAATTGGCTAAATCAGTGTCCAGTGCGATTGAAGAACACACATAGCATAGCATAGCATCTAAGTTTCATACTTGCGAGTGACTCATGGTGTTTGCACAAAGCTTTTGGCTATTAGAGATTAGTTGCTTTGAGTTATATATTTGTCCATCTCGTAGAGTCATAATCCATTTTTGTATTTATTTAGGGAGCTTCGTGGTGGAAGAAGTGCGCTCTTTGATGGCATTGAAGAGGGAGGAATCAGAGCTGCTCCTTCTTACTCTCATGAAATCAATGAACATGAGAATGAGCGTGCCTTGGAAGGATTGCAAGACAGAGTCATTCTCTTAAAACGAGTAAGCCCTGATTATTCTTTCATGTTCAAATCTCTATGCAGTGTGAGCATTAGGAATGGGAAACATTTGGTAGATGGAAAAGCCATAAACGTACTAGGAACATACATACTCTTGCAATTCAATGGAAACAGACATCAGTCACAAACGAGTATGTTATTATATGCATAATTAGATTCGAGCCGGAATCCGATGGAAACTGTAAACAAACTTCACATTTCTTGGTTCCACATTGATACTTGGAGCTGGAATCTATATGCACAAATAGATTTTTGAACCGGATTCTGATTTGTTTCTATTTTCATCAACAGCTATCTGGCGATATAAACGAAGAGGTTGATACTCATAACCGCATGCTTGACAGAATGGTGATTCCTCTACCTTTTGTCTTGCTTTCTTTTCCTTTTTTCTCTCACAGACGCCATTGTTACTGAACATTTTGTAAGGTTTTGTATGTAGGGAAATGACATGGATTCATCAAGGGGATTTCTCTCAGGAACCATGGACCGGTTTAAAACGGTAAATTCGAGTATTAATACTATCTTAAGAGCCTTTAGCCTAGCTACAATATGTAATGTAAAGTATCTCTCATCTGTTGATTTATTTCCTTTGCAGGTGTTTGAGACGAAATCAAGCCGAAGAATGCTGACGCTTGTGGCATCGTTCGTCGGTTTATTTCTAGTCATATACTATCTTACTCGTTTAATTTAGCAAACAGGAGTATTTTGAACATCCATCCATGATCTTATTATGATATTTGCATTCTCTCTGTTGGCTCCTAGAATTTTATTATCCACATCAGTGTAATGAATGATCTATGCCTCCAGTGTTATAGTGTGATCCAGTGTTTGGAATGAAGAACAAAACTTATATAAAAAGTTTCATGTGATGGATTTTACAGACCGCTTTACTCCTTTTAATGTATAAAAATAGCGACGGCTTTGGAGGCAATGAAAAATCACAATCGTAATACAAATATGGACTGGCTAAGTTGATCAAAAAGAATAAAAAAACATTTGATGCACCAGCCGGGAATCGAACCCGGGTCTGTACCGTGGCAGGGTACTATTCTACCACTAGACCACTGGTGCTTGTTGCGTGCTAGTTCATTAAAGATTTTAATAGACATTGAAATTCAATTCGATACAATAATAACAGTCTGAACTTTCTTTTTCATTTGTGCATCTAAATTGCAGGATGAAAATAGAAATTAAGAAAGGGATTTGAAAGTCATTAATTGCAATGATGAGAACGGAAGAAACCAAATTAGTAATCCTTAAATAGCAATTTTATTAGTTAAAGAAACACACATGGCTTTTGTATGAATTCACCACATAGAGCCTTACATATCTTGAAATGACCCTACACATAGTTATTGCAGCATCTACTACTCCTGGGGAAACTACAACTGAAGTCAGAGCTAACAGTAACACACTAAAAGGAAAAAAAAACATTTTCCCTGTGGCACAACAATGACAATGGAGAACTGACCAAATCTCAAAGTGAGAATATCAGCAATCCAAATATCTGGTGAAGAGATCGAATCGCAGCTAGCCTCATCTTCAAAAGTAATCTTCAAAACCCCCTTCCTTTTCACTGTCATAGTTCTCTGTTCCTGCAATATTATTGTTCTACAAGATGAGAAGAAGGATGATTCCATTAACAATGTATACTTTGTGAAAAATGTTTATATTAAGGTGGTTTTAGAGGCTAATGTAACAACAACAAAAAAACGAATATATTCCTAGTTGAATAAACTAACCAAGTGTTTTGATTTCAACCATGGAAAAACTAATTCCAGTTTCTTTGTTTCATAGACAAATGATTTGCATTATTTCATGGGATTTTAGTGCTATTACCACTGACCTTTGCCTTCTGTGGTTGATAGGTCCTGAACAATGACTTGCAGCTGATTCGGGTTGTGTGCTGAAAGACCGTCTTCGGAAGGAAATGGAGCAGGAAAAGTGAAATCGGAATCACTTGATGAAGCTTCAGAGTTCTCAGAGCTGTCGGCAAGATCATCACGCACAACTGGCCCTGAAGGCAACGTTGAAGACATAGAACTAGATCTCAAGATGGACTTCAGTTGCGAGAATTGGTCTGACATAGAATATAACAACCTGGAATACACTAAACAAGACTTAGCATCAGTAAATGTACCAAATGTTCAATGATAAAAACTACTGCAGCTTGATTTTATTTACTGAACCACCAAAATCAGATATTAAGTCTTTCACTAGTCAGTCAAATATTACGAATCAATAATACCTGTTCAAAGAGTCTTGGAGTTGGTAAACTCTTCTTTCTGTTTCTTCTAGTCTTTTGCGTCTTCTCTCACCCAGTTCTCGGGCTTCGGCGCATTTTCTTTCGGAAATGTCAGCTCTTTGTTTCTCAACTTGCAACAAGGCCTGCAGCATATTGTAAATTTTCATTTCACTTTCGAGATGCATTTAACTAAGATGATTGCCACAATCCATTTTGCTCAGTTCATATGGTTGCATATAGAAGAATCTGTTCACAACGTTGGTGGATATATAGAAACATTACCTTCAGCATATCAACTTCGGCAGTGAGGGACTCGATTTCTGTATCACGAACAGGATCCGTTATATGGCTAACAACAGAAAAGTTGTTGTAAGGCTTCTCTGAATCGACAAGAAAGGGATTGCCAGTTTCATCATCTGCTTGGATGGAATGTTTTGTCTGTCTTTCATGTCCTATGTCTTCGTCATCACTTTGCTCTGTATGCACTACAAAGGACTTATCAAGTTCATCTTCTGCTTCAATGGAAAGTTTTGGCTTTTGTTCATCTCCAATCTCTGCATCATCACTTTGCTCTAAATGCAGTACAAAGCACTTATCAAGTTCATCTTCTGCCTCGATGGAAAGTTTTGGCTTTTGTTCATCTCCACTTTCTGCATCATCACTTTGCTCTGAATGCACTACAAAGGTCTTATCAAGTTCATCTTCTGCTTGGATGGAAACTTCCACCTTTCTTTCATTTTCTGTCTCTTCTTTTCTGTCACCCTACACCCATGATTTTGGCATCAGTTAGAACTAAATCCTTCTTCATCTAGTGAGAAGAGCCATGCTCTAGTTGCCTCTACATACTGCATAGGCTAAAACACTTGATACTCAAACAAGTAGCACGGTTTGATCTGCAATACCTGACTTGCTTGTCCTAACTGTTTTCTGGCAATTCTTCCTCTGAGTTTACTTTGATAAACAAGAGAAGCTCTTTTCAATTTCTTGTAGTCAGATATAGCACTGTAACCACGCCAATACGCCTGCAAGTTTCTTAGAGATTGAACGATTCTTGAGATAGAACGATTCCATGAGAATTTGTTAAGTACGAAAAAGAGTAATGAGAAAAGGACCTGAATCTTAGTTGCTGCCCTAGTCTTCAATTTATGACGGAATTCATGACGTGCAGCCATTGTTCGGACTCCACTTTGCAAGGTGAGTGCGGAAGATTTGGTCCTTCCATAATCTTTCTTTGCAATCTGTCTACGTAAGTTTTTCTGAATTTTGATGGCAGCTTCCTCCCTTTTCATGTACCTGGATATCTTTCGTGCAATATTTCCTAAAATATGAAAGAGAGACTTTATCAGCATTCCTTACTTCCTGAGCATATCAATGAACCCATAACGCCAAAAGAGCTAAAGGCATTTACCTCTCCAGTTAGCCTGTATATTAACTGAAGCCCTCCGCATGAGAACATACCGTTCTCTTGTCAGACGAGCTCTAATTTGCCCTTGAATCATTCTCGCTGCTTCGCCATGCACTCTTGTTCTGTGTGCATCTAGCTCAGCCATCTGACCGGCTCTCAGGAAAACTTTACTTTTTCCAATCTGCAAATTAGATATTTTATCAACACTCAAATTTCATAGGATAATGAAAATGCCACATGTATTCATTCAACTCATGCAAAACTGAAATTCCTTTTACATTCAGTGAAGTTCTAGGAACCTTTACCTGGTAACCTGTGAGCCCCTTTTTCTCCAAAATCCACTTGCATGCAACATCTGCTTCGTACCTGATTACAGTGTAAGGTAAGGACACTGAGATAGCAGACTCAAGAAGCAACAAGGCAGACAAGAAGGGAAGAGAACTTAATGGGTAGAACTGATACATACTCTCCTTTCAGAATTTCCGGTGCAAGAATGACAAATCGATTTAAGAATTCAATGAAAGTCCTATTTGTTGGATATCCAGCGCATTTCACTCTGATGGCCTCAAGAACACCCTGCATAAAACAATGATCATATAAAACCCCAAGACATCAAGACATGATTATATGAACAGTCAGAAGGAAACACTGACCCCAGAGCGTAATTGATGCAAGACATTGGCGTTGTCAAACACTGTTGGTTGCAACAAATTGTTTGGCTTAACGCATCTGATGTAGTGGGGTTCCGTAGAGTTTAGTGTCTCCATCAGCTGTTGCAATTGTAGCTGCACCAATTACTTGAACATGTCAGCCCATATAGAGGATAGGTGTGGTATCAAAAGTTCAACAATTTCCTATGTGTAGTCCAATCATCCAGTCCTACTTATTAGTTAAAAAACAAACTTAATGGCTTTGCAGGCACCTTGAAACGAGAGCCAATTGAGGAAAACTTAGATTTGCTACTCTCTTTAGAAAGAGGAGGAAAGAGGCCTGCCACAAAAGAACATTTGGAAGCATTTAACAAATCCTGATGCTCGGCAACAACATAGTCTTTGTTTTTGTCTAAAAATTGGTCGGACTGGTATCGAACCTGAAAAGAATAACATGGGAAAGAGACCTCAAAAATCGTATGAATATCTACTTTTAATTCCAAAAACAAAAGGTGTGAAGTGAAACTTACATCCCCTGCATAATGAATCAATGTAAAATCTGATCGAGTCAATTTTGGTTTTATGAAACGCTTATGATCCCTGAATGTTTGATACAGCTTCTCAGAAAATGTTTCAGGAGTTGATCTTGGTAGCATGCTGCAGTGAGAATAAATTTAATTGGTTACACATAATTATGGTGCTGGAGAAGATGGTTACTATATACGAAAACGATAAAGTACAGATGCAGGTAGAAATTTTTTTAATATACCATGCTTCATCTAGAAGGGCAATAATACCACCTGGCTTCTGCAAAAGATTGAAGTAAAACATTTCAGGAAAAAGAAAAAAAAAACGCATCATGATTAATGGAAATAACAGATAAATGGATAAAACAAACCTTTTCAATCAGATCCACGACATCTTGATTATCAACAAACTCCACATAGCTCCAATCTATTTCTTCTTTCTGATATTCACCTTGTTCCATTTTAAATACATGCTGTACAATATCAATGAGTTCACATTAACTAACATAATCTTGCGCCAAACAGCAGCCATAACCTATGACTGACCTCATACCTGGTTGAAATTCTGTTGCAACTTTTCATTCGTGTAATTGATACAAAATTGCTCAAAACTGCACAGAAAATACAAACAAGTCAATTAAAAAATTGAAGTAGACGTTATATTAGGTGATGTTATAAATATATCTTTAGTCCTGAGGACTTATACAAAGATTTAATTTCCGAAGATCATCACCTGTTGGTTTTAAAGCTCTCAAAACCATAAATGTCAAGGACACCGATCAAGCGCGTAGACTGAGAATCCTGCCCGATAGAGATATTTATTTTGTTTACCAACCTGAAAAAAAATAACGAGTATTGACTTAGCAGATGTCACCTTCAGTGGCATGTGAAAAAACAAAAAAGATAATTAAACATTGACATAGAAAGTTACCAATCAAAGAGTCTAGAGTATATTGTCTTTGCTAAACCATCCCTGCTAACAGCAGCACCAAGAGGATCAAGACTTCTCTTGATAACTTCTTCTGGGGTGACCATCATACGCTTACACAAAGCATCTTCTAAAGAATTGGGATCACACCTAAAAATAACAAATTGTAATTACACGCAGTACAAGGTATCAGCATTTAGTTGGAAAATTAGAGTATCCATATAATACATGAGCAGTTCTGATGTCATTTTGAGATGAAACGTTGACTGTTCATCTTTTAGAGATGATGAGTCAGCATCTTCTCCTTTGGAAAATTCAATATTTCCAAGATGGAGAATGGCAGCCACAACTCTGAAAATTGCATCCTGTGGAGACAAGAGACAAAAGAAGATAAGTCGTTCCTATATAGCCATCAACAGGTGATCGGAAAATTGCAAAGAAGAAACTGTGAACCTGTTCTTTTTCACTTATTCCAACTACATCCATAGCTCTTCTAGTAGCAAGATACTCCTCTGCATCATTTACACCATCAAGTTCGTAGCAGCTAGATTGGTTGAGATAGCGAAATGACTTAGGATCCCCCAATTTAAACCTCTCAACATCCTGAAAAATTTAATTATCATTTATCACTCCAAAGATTCATCAGATTATAGGTGTGGACAACTTAGACAACAACCTACCTCTGGAGGAGCAGCACACAGAAGATAAAAGCAGTGATAGTTACGTTCAGGATCTGAAACTTGGCAAACACGAGACCTCTCCAAAAGGTAGGTTCTGATGGCTGCCCCTGATATTCGGCCCGCGTCATCAAATTGGATCTCAACAAATTTACCAAAACGACTGCAACAAAAAAAAGCATTAATATCCATTAACAGCGGGTAAAAGAGAAAGGAGGACTAGGAAAACGAAAGAAAGAAAAAAAAGAGGCACGCGATAATAAAAGCTTTAAATTTACCTGGAATTGTTGTTCTTAACAGTCTTTGCATTTCCAAATGCCTCCAGAACTGGATTTGACTGTAACATAATCCAATTGGCATAAACAATTAGATTCAAAACCAAAAGAAGAGGCAAGTGGTATCACATAATGAGCAAGCTTCAATCCAAGGATGTCAACACAGGGAAATATATCCAGACTGTATACTCAAGAAAGCGTAACCACTTACTTCCAAAACTTGATTTTCAACTGTCCTTCCTTCAGCTGCACTATGCCCTCCAAAGTATGCAAGGTAACGCATGAGCATCTTGGTCGTTTCTGTCTTTCCAGACCCACTTTCACCACTGACCAGTATACATTTATTCCTGCTCTCATTAATCATCTCCCTGTTGCAAAATTTCTCAAACTAATGAATCAACCCCACTTCTGCCACTTTTATAGAAAACGGTGATATAAATTCACAAATAAAGAGCTCATAACTCACCTATATGCAATGCCACCAATAGCAAAAACATGAGGACTCAACTCTTTGAACGAGGCGTCCTTGTACTTTTCCATAACCTCAGCATCATAGAGATGCGGGAGTCCTTGAAAGGGATTGACAGCAATAAGAATGTTTCCTGTATAAGTCTGTCATGATGTCAAAATATTATAACAGACTCGCCTAATCACTGCATTAACGAACCACGGACCAAGATGAAAATATTATGGTATGCAACCAGAAATGAAATATTCTTACATAAATTTCATTGAGCTCATATCTGGTTGCCAAGTTGTCGAGAACCGCAGGCTCATGCAAATAAGATAATCTTGTCATGTCCTCTACTCCCTCTGAAGGAGCTTCAACGTCTTTTGGATGAAGTTTTGATAAGCTAGCAATAACCTGATGACATAGTAAAAGGAAATGAAAATCAGAAGGACGCAACAATTGAGATATAAGGGCATTAGAGAACTGGAGAAAAAACAAATCTTTCTACCTCTCTGCCATTATTGGTTTTAACCTCTGCTTCGTCTCCCTTTATATTCAGCACAACCCCATCAATCCATGCCACTTCTGGGTCTTCCACCCAAACATGAGAATCCACCATTATATTCTCAGCCATTTCGTAAGAAATCTTCCTAATAATTCAGTAAAAACCACAAACTTTCAGCAGATAGTAAGCACATTATTCACAGAGCTACCATTCTAAAAGATACCAAAACATAATCAAACTATGGAATCCAAAGGGTCATAAAATGGCTCTTTCTCAAAATCTGTTCAAGGATCGATATTATCCTTATGAAAACAGAATCGAAGTAGACGAAAAAGGAACACCTGTGGCTGTAGCTCCCTCAATCGCTCTAAGAAACGCGTAAAGCTTCAAGCAATTCCGATCGACGGAGCTATAAGACCTTTCGTAAAGACGAATCTCAGAAGAAATTCGGATTGTGGGCAAGCAGATTGTGACCCGATAATCGTAAAACACCAAACCGGCGAGGCTCGAATTTCATGGACGTGATCGCTTCTTCTTCTGGATTTCAAACGCAAAGTTGAGAAATGAAAATTTCTTTTTTTTCTCATGGCGTGTGATCGATTTCTGCAGAGAGTGACGCAGAAACTCCCCTTGGATTTCGCCATTCCTGTGGACGCCATTGTCTTTGTCTCTCTCTCTCTCTCTCTCTCTCTCTCTCTCTCTCTCTCTCTCTCTCTCTCTCTCTCTCCTCTCCCATTCCATTTTTAGCTCAAGAGACTTTCACTCTCACTTACAGACCCGGAATTCAGCCTGACCCGACCCGTCAAGTAAACCCGGCCCAGGATTCGAATCTAATTATATAAAAAAATCCAAAATTCCTTGCCGTACAAGTTCTGATTGGGTCTTAAATAAAAGGCTACAAAAATCTAAAAGAAAAAACCCAGTTAAAACCCTTTCTTCTCTCTCTCTCATGAGCAACAAGTCGAACACTGTGCTGCAGCAGACCATGGTATTCCCGCTTCTGAAGCTAGGATCCCTAGCTTTACGAACTATCTGCAAACCCATCGCTAATCGCCTCAAAAAAGAAGCTGGAGTCAACCCTAGATTCCGTCAATTCATCATCAACATTGCACAGGTATGAACTCTCTCTCTCTCAGAAAAAGTAGAGAATTTCGTTATGATCATCGATCGAATCGAGTAATCATGTGTATGTATCATCGCAATATTCCTGATTTCGGTGGAAGAATCAAGGGTTTAGGAAATCTTTGATTTTGATGTAATTGGGTTGCTCAAAATTGTGAAATTTCGACAGGCGAATCACAGATTTACGACGAAGTTACAAAGACGGGCTTCTGGTCGTTTAACCGATGCAGTGATTCGCCCTTTAAACGAAGAGAGAGCTGTGCAAGCCGCTGCAGATCTTCTCGGTGAAATCTTCGCCTTCACGGTATCTTAAATTTCATCTCTTTTCAAAGCTTTTGATCGCTAAAGATTATGTCTTTAAGAAAACGAAAGGAGACATTTTTATAGCCATTGGTCTTCGAATTCTATTTCGCTTAATTAAACTTGTTTTCATCAATTGAATTGGTTCTGAAACCAACAAACATCTTCTTCTTCTTTCTGAAAGGTTGCAGGAGCTGCTCTTGTCTATGAGTTTCACAGAAACGCTAGAGGAGAAGCTAGAAAAGAAGAGAAGCGACAAGAGGAACTACAGGTGAGCTCTTCTCATTGCATCTCCTCTGTTTATAAGAGTCTCTCTCTCAATCTCTTTGGTCATATTTGTTTGCCAGGTAATCAGACTCAATCATGAGAAGATGGAGAAAGAACTGGAAGAGATGAGACAAAGAATTGGCAGGTTTTCTGAAGAGCTTTCTAAACCAAGAAAGATCTCTCAAGAGCATTCTAAATCAAGAGAGTTCGCTGAAGAGCTTCATAAACCCAGAGGACTCGCTCGGCTCTTCAACTTCATTTGTCCTCAGAAAGTACAGCAGGAGAGCTAAAAATAACCAAAAGCCTCAAAGATGGGTCTCTTCTTTGCAAGATGTTTTAGCTTTGCTTGTCCATAGTTTCAGATATAACCAGTTAACTGCAGCAGAGAAGAGATATGTTGTGTTCGTTCGTTCAGGCTTCAAACATCTGTCTCATAAACCGAAATTTTCAATTTCTCAGTGAAAGGAAAACTCAAACTTCAGAGGCTGTTCTTGATTATTGGCTAATTGGTCAATGATTTCATTTCAATCTTTCTCATTTCAGCCTGTAAGAAGACCCTCATAGACCCAATATCAAGAATGTTGTATATATGGTTTCAAATAAACAACTATTCAAAACTATTTCCCTACTTATAAGATTTTTACTTTGTTAGATCTTTACACTGAAACGAATGTGGTTTCTTTTCTTTTCTTCATTAAGATTGTGCAATTTGGTAAAATTTAGGTCTTAAAAAATCATCGAGGTTCAATACGTGATTTATGAAAACATAGAGGTTAATTTGCAATAATGTAATCTAGTAAAGGGTATAGTAGTAAATTACTGGATTCAATCCATCAAAACTCCAACCCTACTGCTACTTACGACACGTCATCTCTCCGCCCAAATCGGCGATTTTCTTCTCTTCCCGTTTCTCTTCTCTCTGCAGCCGCCAGTCGCCGCCGCGATTTTCGTCATCGGAGGCTTGTCTCCTCCCTCTTTGTCTATTTTTATTTTTGTTTACTCTTTAAAGGATTGGCTGCGTCTACCTAAACTCCAGACGCGATGACCATTTTCTCAGTTCAGTCCACTATCTTCAGCCGAGCTTCCGTAGTTCTTCTCTCTAGCAGTGGATTCAAACGCTTTTCTTTGGCTTCTTCGTTTTCCTCAAACGCAGTTTACTCTTCACCTCTCCCCAAAATGAAGAAGCGGCGGCACCCCATCGTCTCTGCTGTTGATATCGGTGGCGTCACAATTGCTAGAAATGGTTCGTAGTTTGTAATTATTTGATTTGATCAAACTGGATTTAGAGAATGATCATTATATCAGAATTGGTCGAGAAGAAGTTGAATTCAACATTGATTCATACTTTAATGTTGTTTTTGATTTTGGCAGATGTGGTGAGAGATGATGATCCTTCAAACAATGTACCAGACTCGATCTTCTCGAAACTAGGAATGCAGCTACACAGAAGAGATAAGCATCCGATTGGGATTATAAAAAACGCAATTTACGACTACTTGGATTCCAATTACGCTAAAAAGTTTGATAAGATCGAAGACCTTTCCCCAATTGTTACCACAAAGCAAGTAAGTTAGTTCTCCATTACTCTCAGGCTTGTATTTTTCTTTCTGGTTTCGATGTAAAATTTCTTTATTTCGTACCAGAACTTTGATGATGTGCTAGTCCCAGCTGATCATGTAAGCAGAAGCCTTAATGACACCTACTATGTAGACTCGGAAACTGTATTGAGATGCCATACAAGTGCTCACCAAGCTGAGCTGTTGAGGAAAGGCCACAGACGTTTCCTTGTAACCGGAGATGTTTACCGTAGAGATTCTATCGACGCTACTCATTATCCTGTTTTCCATCAGGTGTGTTTCTATTCTCGTCGTCTCTGTCTTCTTTTTTAATAACTTTGGCTGTGTTTTGCTTGACTTACTTCATGTCTTTCTTATACAGATGGAAGGCTTTTGTGTCTTTTCTCCTGAGGATTGGAACGAGTCTGGCAAGGATTCTACATTATATGCTGCTGAGGATTTAAAGAAATGTCTCGAGGGATTGGCACGGCACTTGTTTGGTAAATTAAGATCAATTCAATTGAAGTAATCTTTAACTATGTATACTCTTCAGCTAGTTTGCATTTTGTAGAAATGTGAGTTGTTTAGGATGCAGATATTTTTAGATGAAAAAACTTAACAGAGAGCTAGCTTGTGAGTGTGTGACTCTTTAAATTTGAACACTTTTATGGCTGCCAGGTGCTGTGGAGATGAGATGGGTTGATACATATTTCCCATTTACAGATCCATCTTTCGAGCTTGAGATATATTTTAAGGTAGACTTTTCCTGGATAATTATTGCTTGATTTGCTTTATAGGAGACATATATCTATTTTTTTTTGTGTTTTGGCTAGAAAATGTTAGCACCTAACACAAAGTGCGGTTTCTCATTTATCAAAGCTTTATCTGGTTATTGATTCAGGAAGACTGGTTGGAGGTTTTGGGCTGCGGAGTGACGGAGCAAAGAATTTTGAAGCAGAGTGGATTAGAAAACAATGTAGCTTGGGCCTTTGGACTTGGATTGGAGCGACTTGCTATGGTTTTGTTTGACATCCCTGATATCAGACTTTTCTGGTCATCCGATGAACGGTTTACGTCCCAGGTGATTGCTTGTTTACAACTTACAAAATTGGGATAATGAAATGAAACTAATCGTCTCAAAATTTTGAGTTGTTTTCTCACATCAACGTATTTGATGTTACATACAGTTTGGAAAAGGAGAGCTTGGAGTCAAATTCAAGCCATTTTCAAAGGTTAGAACATTTGTTCCCATCCTTATGTTCATGTCTTGTAGACTTTAACGAATTTCAGTTTCTAACGGTGGCAAACAAAATCTTGTTCTGCAGTATCCTCCTTGTTACAAGGACATTAGTTTCTGGATCAGTGAGTCATTCACCGAGAATAACTTTTGTGAAGTTGTGAGAGGAATTGCTGGGGATCTTGTTGAAGAGGTACAAACTAAACAAAACAGCTTTCCTTTACTTTGTATCATCCCGTTCTTCAGAGTTATTTGTTTATAGCCTTTACTATCGATTCACAGGTGAAGTTAATTGACAATTTCACCAATAAGAAAGGGATGACGAGTCACTGTTACAGAATTGTCTTCCGTTCCATGGAGCGCTCTCTTACAGACGAGGAGGTCAATGATCTGCAGGTTAATCATTTTTACTTCTTCTTTCGTCATTGATACAGAAAATAACATTTGGGTAAACGCACAAATGATAATATAAGACAAATCTTAACAGGAAGGTTGCAATTGGGTTATTATTATTGTGTTTTAAGTGTTAAAATGTTTATGTTTAATGGTGATGCAGAGTAAGGTTCGTGATGAGGTGCAGAGGAAGCTAAATGTTGAATTAAGGTGAGATTTTTGAATAGTGGAGTTGTTGCAGACGATGATGAACATTTCAGGCTTAAAATTGTTGTTATTCCTATATAATTTTGTTTACTTTCGGGGGAGAATTGCATTGCATCACCCTCAAATAAAAATATATGTACATTGTCTTTTTTATTCTAAACAAAAGAATAAAAAATGTGTTTGTGTTTACATGTGAATATCTGGAAACTCTCGAATATATTTTGTAAAGTACTTTACACTTTTACACACACGCACTCACAAAATGCCAAATCAATGAATTGACTCGATGATCCAAAATTACAAGATACAACTTTTTCAAAAAGATTTCACTTTTGCCTCGACTAGGGTTCGTTTGCTGGTATTGGGGTACAAGGGCATGCTCGAGGATCGACATGTAAAGTACTGATAGAAGAAATGGAAGAGGAATGAGTCGGTCTCAGACAATATATACCGGTCACATTGCCAATTGTTATGACTTAATAATTTTCACAAGTCTTCTAATGTTTAAGGTGATTTCATGTATGTTTAATGCCTTTGACAAGTGAGTTTAGACGATGATTTTTTTAACTTTCTCTATTTTTGGTTAATTTGCATTATACAATCTTGGATGGTCTTGGAGAATCTTCGATGTTACTGATAAACTAGAAATAAAATTACTCACTTCATTTTATTAATTTTTCTGTGATAACACGAACCTCTAACCAAATTCTTATTATATTAGTATTAGATTACTGGAAGAATTAAGCGACAGTACAACAACAAATGTTTTGACCACTAAGACGATTGGGTACACATAAACCTGTAATCCCTCGTGGGAACTCAGGCGCTGCACATCTAACTTTACAATCCGCGTCCGTATTGCACGTACCTCTAATGTTACACTCGCCTGTTTTGAATGCCACTAATAGGGGGGGAAATCAATAAGGATCATTAGTTTACTGTATTTCACATAGAAAAATATGTATTGTTCTATATAACAATTTCTTGCAATTTTTATATGAGTGATCATTTGTTTTATAAACAACGTATATATTTAGGGAACGTGTAGAAAAAAAAAATCAAGTGAAAACTGTAATTTCTAACCAAAACAAATAAAAGAGAGAAGAATTATAAGGAAAATATTTACCCGTTGATTGGGCAGCAAAAAGGAGAGAAAATGTGATGAGAAGCACAGCAAGTTGAAACTTTGACAAAGCCATTTTCAATTGGGTGGGTCTGAAGATATTAGAAAAAAAATGGAAGAGCATGCCTATATATACATACAAGTACAACATACATATGGAATGGAAGAGCATTGAATTTTTTTTCCTTTTTTTTTAATGAAGATATAGTCAAATTAATTTCATGACTTAACATGTTGAGATTTGATATCAAAGTTATGCTTGGTAAATACTAAATTCAAAAGATTAAAATGTAAAACTTTTCATGAAAATTTATATATGGTCAAGTTGTCGTCATGGCATTGAATTTGTTCTTTCTTTATGGTCAAATCATTTGGTTCTGCTTTAAAAAACATAATTAACACAAAACAGATAAGGAGAGGAAAAAACTTTTGTGTGTGACCAGAGAACTTGAAGAAAAAAATGTAAATCCTCCCTATATATTAATTGATAAGATTTAAAACAAATTTTAGTATGTACATAACAATATTCTATGTCATTAACAACTATAATTACATATCAACATTGTGAAAATTTATATATTATTATCAACTTTGGACCATACTATCACATCGAAAGTTTCACAATTTCTCGTTTAGTTTTCCGCATACGTGTTCCTAATGTCATTCATGAGAGACCACACTTTATTTCCTAAGGTCACATTGCATGTGCAACTACTGTACCTATTTGATAATGAATTGTCTCCTGATTTGCATAGATCACTAACAGACTGGTTCATCAATCCTTATGATGATGCTCGTTCCCGCGCTTCACCATCATATGCTGATCGATTTCGAGGAACGTAGAGTAAGATACATATGGAGATATGAGTGGGCTACATCTGCCGGTTAGAGTTACTCATGCGATTTCTGTACTTCGATTGAATTGTTTCGTCATTATTCATTTTGCTTTTAAGCCGAAATTGACCAGCCCTCATTGGTCAGATTTTCTAACAGTTGAACTATTTAGTTGGCGGGTTGGGCCAGGCCCGTGCAGTAGTGCAACGCATGGGCGACTCGTGAAAGCCCAGATAGCAAGCTATCTTGATGGGCTCCCTCCCTTAAAAAATAGAGTTAATATCGTATGGGCCGATGACCCATATATCAGATATTAAACTGATAAGAACAGATACTACACTTGATCTTAGCCAAAAGGCCGAGAAAGGTATGATTTGGACAACGGGCTCAGCTTCTTATTTATACTATCAAGTCAGTGACCTAGGCTTCTCTACGTTACCGATGTGGGACTTTAAAAGTATATTTTCTCTAAAAGCAATACATTACGGTAAGTCCTCTTCTTCGAATTTATTTCTCAGAAGTATCCTTTTGCCATTCCGTTGAGTTTATCAAAAACATGCTTGAAATTTCAAAAGGGGTTAAGTAATTAGAAGTGAGAGATATCAAAACAAAAACATCTTCTCTAATGGATAGGTCCACAAACATTTCAACCAGGCATCTACACCGGTTCCCAATCAACAAGTGAGAGATTATAACATTATCAAGAGCACTGGTATTTTCTCATATGAAGAAAAATATAATAATCTGATTCAAATGAATTTCTTGAAGTGGAAGTTTCACCTGCCACCGAATAGATTCAATGATTCTAGAGGATATTCTAGAGGATACTCAGAGTTTGACTTTCTCTAATGTGGCAGTGAAGGTTTCTGTTTGAAACCATTTGATTGGTTACATACATTGGTTATTTTTCCTTCTTAGATTCCCTGAACCACTTTGTTCATTCCCATTTGATTCAGAGGTTTGTATGAAATGGCTCGGAACACGAGACTTACCAAACGCCTGTTAAATTATATCTCAAAGAAAAGCTGAGAAAATCAAGATCCTGAAGATATCATCATCCCAAGTAAAAGTCAAGAAGTTGTTTTGGAATCTACTGAAAAAGTAAATTCTGCTTCAGAGAAGCATGCTACATTTGAGTAAACAGAGACTGTTCTTGATAATGGATTAGAGAAGGAGGCTGGTATTGACAAGACAGATTATGTTCTTGATAATGTTTTAATTGGAGAAGCAGATCCGCGCACATGGAATTATGGCAACAGAGGGCATGAGAGGCGAGGAGTACAAAAAGACCCAAAGCCGGATGAACAAAGGTAAAAGCTATACTCATAAATTCATAATCTTAACTTGTGTTTATGTTGACCTCAAAACATCATTTCAGCAAGTAACTAAAATGAGACTAGAAATGGGTTTTTTAGGTTGTGAGCTGAGCGAGAGTCGTCTGATTCAACCGAACAGAGCGATATCTCCAGTGCTGCAACTTCTCTTAACACTTTTTTTAAGTTTCTCAATTCTTGTGTCCAAATTCAGAAATTCTCTACCTTTTGTTTCAATACTTCTTCATCACTTGCCTCGTTCTCACTTCAACTACTAATGCCACCATTTGAAGCATCTTCCCAATCTTAGACCTCTTTTACCAAATGATCCGCTCTCAAATCGACATTGGCATTTTCACAAGTTTTACCAAACTTTATCCGAAAAGAGCGAACAGAACAATCTTTCTTCGTATTAGCGAAGTCTTTGCTTTGTTCCTCATTGTCATCTTCATTACCATTCACCTTTCACCAACCATTCACATTCTCTTCTTTCTCTGCGATTTTAGTAAGACTCGGACTCTTGATACGTCATCATCATTTGATTGTGGCATTCGCTACTTATGAGACATTAGATTCTTCCTTAGCCTCCAAAGACTTGCGTCGTTAAGATCTTTTAATTGACACTATTCGTTTTCTGTGGCTTTTGGTCTCTTTTCCCGTTCTTGGTAGACCGATGTGACTGTACGTTGTTGTTTGTTCTTCCCTTGATCATCATATCATCAAGACTCTTTTCAAAATTTTCTCCATTGCAGAAAATGCAGTAGTACTTACGAAACAACTTTCAAGTAAAACCTGAAAAAGAACAACTGTGATCAACAGACTAAGACAGAGGATAACAACAAAAACTCAGTTGATTATATTCCTGAAATCCAAGGCAGATTCAGAAGGTTAACGCAACTGTTAATAGTCTAACATGAAAGAATAATGCTCCACTAAGTTAAACTATTGAATTGGCGGGTTGAGCCAGGCCCGTGCAGTAGTGCAACGCATGGGCGACTCGCGAAAACCCAGATAGCAAGCTATTTTAATGGGCCTTCTCCCTTAAAAAATAAAGTTAATATCGTATGGGCCGATGACCCATATATCAGATATTAAACTGATAAGAACAGATACTACACTTGATCTTAGCCAAAAGGCCGAGAAAGGTATGATTTGGACGATGGGCTCGGCTTCTTATTTATACTATCAAGTCAATGACCTAGGCTTCTCTACGTTACCGATGTGGGACTTTATAATATATACACTCTTGAATCTCAGAGAACTAACATCTTATATTATAATGCAAAATCTGGATATTCAAAATAAATTTCGTTCGCCTGAGAAAAACAAAAACTGAAACTTTAAGAGTTCTTTAAAAGAAAATCTGACTCACACGGTTTGGTTAATCAAGTTCACCAGCAAGGAGCCATCTCAAAATCTGACTCAAGGTTTGATTCTTTGAAGTGTATTCGCGTAAGTATAGCTTGAAAACGAAACGAAAAGCTTTCGGAACCTGCACATTCACACACACGCAAAGAAAACACAACGGAGATTCATGTTTCAGTTCTTATCATGCTTCACATTCACCATGCTCAAGAACATAGATCATATTTAGGGAAGGAGAGACATACCAAACCCATTGGCTCAAATGTTGTGCCATTGCTTCAAAGCTTTTACGAGGGTGCTCGTTTACAATGATTGCCCTGCTCGGATCTCCCTTGTTGGATAAAATCGACAGCCAAATGTCGACAGGTCCTAAGTACTTGCGAAAGATGTTAAGGCTTGCCTGATGTACAAAAACAAGAAGCTGAATCAAGTTCACAATCGATAGAAGCGTGCAGATACTTTTTTGGTTTTGCAAACACAAGCAAAGAAAGACTTACAAGCTCCCAAGCTTTGATATATCTTCCTGAATTAGTCTGCAAGAACTTTCTGCATGTACAAACATAGTGATGAAGAGGAGATTTTGCGGTTTTATGACTTAAAGATTATAAGAAGTTCTAAACGTACAATACTCCACGATGCACATCTCTGTGATTGCAATGACCCGAAACACCATAGTTATCGAATGTTATGATCTGAGAAGAAGCACATAGAGAATCAGATGCAGAAATATTTTCTAAGTGTATAGCCTTTAACTAATACCATGTGAATATTGTGATTAGTGACTTCTTCTTCAATGATGTTCGTTAACAAATCGTGGCCCCATACTTGCCCAAAACCATCCTGAGAAAGAGCATATAATGAATTACTCAGTGCCCTCAAATGAGGCGGTGAATAAAAAAACTAGAAGCGTACTAAGAAGATGTAAAAGAACTAAAAAACCTGCAAATTTGGATGGTCCAGAATCTTTAATTGTTTAAGCGGAACCTGAATAAACAGATTAGCAAACATTATCTTCACTGCGATGACAATAAACATTATCTCACTGATCCCTTCTTTGTCAAAAATTGGATTACCTTAAGCACTGCACAAGCTCGATGCAGCTCATCATTCCTAATGCTTCCCATGCCATGAGCATTACCTGAAATTAATAAAATTCCATATGTCAGTGTCCAAATGAAACATAATCTGCAACTTTAGTAGAAGACATCGGCTTTTTGGAAATTTGGATAATCCTTGTACCAATTCCACAACTTTGAGAATGAAAGTAAACACACAAACTTATTAGAGATAATGATAAGGCATATATTACCAGTGGACAAACATAATACGTGAAGATTGTAGCCACTGGAACTTAAGTAGTTTATTGTCGGAGAAAAGAACCTGTTCAAAACTCAAGACTTATATCTCTCAGCACAATATGAAAAAAAAAAAAAAAAAAAAAAAATCTCATTAATTCCAACAACAGCCAAAGAGAAACATTCTCAAAATCTTATCTTACATTGACTCATCATCAGGATGTGCGATAACGAACATCACATTTTTCTTTTTACCTGAATGTCCAAGAGACAATTAGATATCAAATTCTGCATTTAAAAAAGGAACATGTGAATAAAAAAAAAAAAAAAATTAGATATCATTGATCGGTGAAAACCAGCTTCCAGCTACTTGCCATCATCAAGAATTGCAGATTTGGAACTCGACGTTCCTCCGAAGAAAATTTTACATAGAGAAGCGATCCAGATTACAATCACCGAAAGAGTAACCACAAGCCATGCCATCTAACGATACTGAAATCAATACAAAGCCAAATAGAAACTAATCAAACAAGACTGATCAAGTCCAACAGAAACTATCAGAAGCAATCAAGCTCTAGGAGTGGTATAACTATCAGAAGAGACGAGAAGTTACAAGCTTGATGGAAGGGACGACGTTGGGAGACTGATCGACAGCGATGCGGCGGCGTTGGAAGCTGATCGACGGCGAGGGAAGGAGGAGGAGGAAGGAAGCCGATCGCTGTAACAAGACGGAGAGTTATCTTTTGACACCACTTACCATTGGGCTTTTTTAAAGGCCCAATTATGGCCCAAATTTCCAGATCGATCGGATCATATTGATTTCCCAATAGTATTTTGCGATCGCGTTTCAGTTTATAAACCGGAATTTTGTAGAAATGATTGTTGAGTTCACGAGTTAAGCTAAAACTACTTTACCTTAGCTAATCTAATTTTCCATTAGGACCATAAAGTATAAATGTTTTGCCGACAGATCAAACTGCATTCACGTTACTTATGCTCCCCACCTTATTCTGTTTTGCAAACTGCCTTTTGTTATTATATTTTCTTTTGGGATCATAGCTTTTTTAATTCACCAAAACACGGTAACATGCATAATGATTAGTCACAAGTTGAGCTATTTTAAAACTCGATGCTTTTCTTCTCTTTTTTATATTCCATGCCCTAGTTTTGAACGCGTTAATTATGTTTCGGTTAAAAATAACTAGATTTGAGTTAACTTATCACGGAAAAATATGTACGATCAACAGAAAAATACTATGAAAATAGCTGGTTGTTTTCCAACAGTTTTTATCATGTATATTAGTTGATGATTGTCAGGTATTAACTTTCATACAGACAGACCATATAATTCACAAAATGATATATTAAATGGGCTATCGACATAAAACGTTATGTTAGAAATTGTGATTTGCATTGTAGTAATTATATACTAGATCATCTGGATCGAAATAAGGTGCGGTTTTGTGATTTGTCGCCGTTTATGACAATGAAAACATGTACGAATCGTTACGGAAGATTCCGTATGTTTTTTTCCCAGTTTTATGGGCTGGAATTGATTTCCACATATCAATTTTCAATTATATATCATACAATTTTTTTTTTTTAATTCACTTCTGATCATTTATGTTTTAGATGAAAGATCCGCTATAAATGTAATTTTTTAGAAAAGGAGCTATAGAAATTGGCCTGCTAATTTAGTTACTCTGCCACTGGAACCCGTGTCCTGAAAGCCTTAAGCCTGCATTAACTACTTTATCTGATAATCTGTCGCATTTGATTTGTCGTGTCAGATATTCCGATTCTCAATGCTCAATCATTTTGTTCGTCTCAAGATATTGTTAAGCTGAATGCAATTTTTGAATTTTGTGCACTTATACTTCCATTTCACCATACATGGAATTTTCATCCAAACATTTGATATTAAAACTTGGTTTTACCTTCTCTTCGTCTAAATGAATGTGAATAACTCACTTGATTGGTTGTAGATTATACGGAGGACATTATTAAGCTTTCGTTTTTAATAGTATAAGTTTTTGAAATGATTAATAATTTAACTCTTGCTATATTTAGCAAATTTCATTGGAAAATATTTTATATTATCACAAAATATGTTAAAAGAGATATTTTAAACGAAAAAACAAAAACATTACGGACCACTGTATGCATTTACAAATACACGGAACGTATAAACAATAGAGATGTGCATCTATATATATTATTCCTTCCCCATTATAAATATTATATAGACACATATATATAACAGAGATGTGCATATATGCACATGTGAAGTAGAATTGGGTGGATTGAGAATGAGAGGAGAAGCACACTTGCATGAACATGTTTGTATTCACAGGCAAACCACTTTCAATTTTAAACAGTTAATGAATAAGTTGCAAACGTTAATACTCCTACTACATTATTTATGTTTACGGGAAAATTTATAACTTTTTATACTGAAACTTTTTTTGGAACCAAAAGAAGGTTTTATAAGGAGTTTCCTCTTCGAGTGGAATCTGAATTGGGTATGCAGAAACAAAAAAAGTTTCTACATGGTAAAACTACCCACACACTTGACTTATGTTTTTTTTTTCTTTCATTTTACCTTTTTAACATAATTTAAACTGATCAACACACTTGAGTCTCTCTCTCTCTCTCTCTCTCTCTCTCTCTCTCTCTCTCTCTCTCTCTAACTAACTAACATATGATTATATACAGCACTTTTCCACTAGTACTATAGTAACTGTTTTTTAGAAAATACTAAAAAAAAAAGTTTTTGTTTTCGTTGGCCAAATTAAGGATCCTATATAAACCATTGTTTGTCCAATACTTTGATTAAGTTGTTATTTCAGTTTTCTACAAATTATCGATCAATTCCATTGGCCCTCAATAAGTTTTCATTTTCTTTATTGTTGTTGTTGCCGGGCTTGTTGTAGAAGTGTGAAGATTGGTCTTATGTAGAAAATTAAAGAGAATATTCCTAGAATACTTTGTTAGAAGACAACCACTAATGTTTGGGTTCTTTTGAGTACAAGAGAATACTATAGATAAATATATTGAATTGCATGAGATAATAGCAGCAATATGTTTTTAGTCGAACCATGTTATTTTTTACATATTTTTTATTTTTGTTATATCATCAACAATCAACAATCTGTTTTATAAGAGTATATTTTCAAGATTTCTATATTTGTTATCAATAAAAATACATAAAGTTATCAATTTACTGAAGCCAATCCAAGAAATCCTCTTCTCTGTTTTAAAACAATGAATACAATGGATTGGCCTACATGGGGCTCTGGTTTGGGGACAAAGCAAATAGAGAGTGAGAGGTTTCACAAGTCACAATATATTATAGCAAAACTAAAAACAAAGCACATGTTCTGACACATGAACATGGTTCCCTTCTTCACTTCTCCTTTTCTTTTGCTCTCTCAACAGCTCATCCCTCTCTCTGTCTCTCTCCACTCTTCCACTACTCTCAGGCTCCCACTATATTCATCCTTTACTTTCCTTTTTATTTTATTATTAGTCCTCTCTTAAATTAGCAATGCAATGTCATAAATTTCTATAGTGATGATTGGTTTTCTTGTTATTTGATTGTTATAGTAAGAGGCAACTAATTTATGTATACATGCTTTCGCTATAAAAACTAAATGGTACATGTGAAGGACAGAAAGAGAAATGTTTTAATTGTATTGGACTATTCCTCTTTGTCAATTGATAAAGTGGCCACTCTTGTTCTATCAAACCATTAATGTCCATACATACACTGTGTTATAACCTTATGAATTATGATCTTTGCACTAGCCACTAGGTGTAATTGTGCGTTAAACTAAACAACAATAGATTATAAAAAATGCACTTGCTAACATCCAAATGATACACAATATGCATCGTATGTATTACAAGTGTGCCATTTTAACAATGGAAACCAGACTTTAGATGCTACAAGTGTTAACTGATTTCAATCGCGCGTTTAGTGGTTTATATACATATATATATATACATATATCATTTATATTAAATTCATATAACTTAAGAGAGAAACGCGCGCATATCCTGTAGCGTAAGGCCAAGTGTCAGCTCGTCGGACGGCCAGGAATCAAGGCGGAGGAAATGATCAAACGGCGGAGGTAGGAGGAGAGAAAAGCGGGAGCATGTGGAAGAGAGAAACATAAGAATGTTTCCAAAGGATAATGATTATAATTATACAATTTACAGAAAAGACTCTTAAATAATTAAGCAAACAAATTAAGGGAGAGGAGGGGTTCACTGAAAGCACGTGCTGCCTGATTCTCCATCTTCTCTAAAGAACTCAAAGCTTTTTTCTTCCCAAACAGCTGTTTCATAGCTGTCCGATCTCTCTCTCGGCACCATGTGACCCCACTCAGAGATACAAGATCGAATCCATATATATTTAATTTAGCCTTTTTTTCTATTATCTTATCTCATGCATCCCTCTCTCTCTCTCTCTCTCTATATCTCTCACTTCTGTTTTGTATAACTACTCTTTGTTATACATAGCCATTATAGTTACTCTGGTTTGTTTCTCATCCCTTCTCTCTCTCTCTCTCTCTCTCTTTCTTTCTGTAATGTCTCTTCCTCTGTTTTAGGACTTTGATCATTCTAAATTCCAATTCCTCACTCATAATTCAATTCTTTCCTTTGGTTCTCATCTTGATTTCTTCTTTGTTCTTCTTGTAATTCAAGATTTTTTTCTTTCCTTTCTTAAAACCCCATTTTTTTCTTGTTTTGTTGTTGTGCCATTAAGTCTCATTAATGGCACAACTCCCTCCAAAAATCCCAACCATGACGACGACGACGACGCCACATTGGCCTGACTTCTCCTCCCAGAAACTCCCTTCCATCGCCGCAACCGCCGCGGCCACAGCCGCTACCGCCGGCCAGCAAAATCCTTCATGGATGGATGAGTTTCTCGATTTCTCAGCGACTCGCCGTGGGACACACCGTCGTTCAATCAGCGACTCAATCGCTTTCCTCGAGGCGCCTTCTTCCGGCGTCGGAAACCATCACTTCGACAGGTTCGACGACGAGCAATTCATGTCCATGTTCAACGACGACGTTCACCAAAACCACAACAACAGCAACAACAGCCACAATCATCACAGCAATGTGGGTCCCACGCGTTCTTCTTCCAACACCTCTACGCCGTCCGATCACAATAGCCTCACCGACGACGACGACAACAAAGAACCACCACCGTCCGATCATAATAATCACATGGACACCACAGCCAATCACAACAACAACGCCGCCGGTAACAATTACAATGAATCAGACGAGGTTCAAAGTCAATGCAAGACGGAGCCACAGGATGGTCCGTCGGCAAATCAAAACTCCGGTGGAAGCTCCGGCAATCGGATTCACGATCCCAAAAGGGTAAAAAGGTAATTCAACCATTCATGATATCTAAGATCACGATACACCAACTTTTTTTTTTTTTTACTATTTCCAAAAACCCAAGAAGGTCATGCATGCACGTACACTTATCATATTTGAGAATTCGATATATATATATATAGACACCGTATTGTTTGAATAGTTAAATTAGAGTCACATCGATAACAATAAGTTTAATTTAAAAAACTCAGTAGTCACATCGATAACAAGAAGTCTAAATTTTGTGCTTTGAATTTTTCTACAGAATTTTAGCAAATAGGCAATCAGCACAGAGATCAAGGGTGAGGAAACTGCAATATATATCAGAGCTCGAACGGAGCGTTACTTCATTGCAGGTAAATGTTTACACACTTAGATACATCATTACATAAATATAAGTGTATAACAATCAAATTTGAATAACAGACTAATATATTATTGAAATTTTGTGGAATGAAGACGGAAGTGTCAGTATTATCGCCAAGAGTTGCGTTTTTGGATCATCAGCGATTGCTTCTCAACGTCGACAATAGCGCTATCAAGCAACGAATCGCCGCTTTAGCCCAAGACAAGATTTTCAAAGACGGTAATTTTTTTTATTTTTTTATTTTAAATTGTTACTTCATTTTGCTAAACAAACAAATTGTTACCTCATCTTCTTAAATGAAATTCGTCTAAAAATTACCAAAATTGCAGAAAATGTGTGTTTCATTAATAGTTTCACAATTATTTTCCCTCCATGTATTTAATTATCACTGACAATATATATATATATATATATATATATACAGGCTCGACCAATAATTATTCTTTAGCAATACAAGGAGGTACTAGTTGACGTGTCATAATTCATTCAGTTACAAATTTTGGTAGATTTTCTATTAATTTTATACTCTCTAGTAATTATATTTAAATTATAATATGAGTCTAGCTAGTGATCAAGAATCACAAGATCAATAAATAATAGCCTGATTGACAAGCTAGAACAACTGTCCATGTGTGCCATATATGACATAAGTATAGATATAACATATAAACATGTGATGAGAGTGTTCGAAGAGAGAAATGAACATTTAATATGTGTTAATATTTTCAGGTTTATTGGTATTAATTATTGTACATTTGATAATTTCAGCTCATCAAGAAGCATTGAAGAGAGAAATAGAGAGACTTCGACAGGTATATCATCAACAAAGCCTCAAGAAGATGGAGAATAATAATGTCTCCGATCAATCTCCGGCCGATATCAAGCCGTCCGTTGAGAAAGAGCAGCTCCTCAATGCATAAAGCAGTTTCGTGTATCAAGATCTTAATCATCTCTTCATGGCGAAAAGATTCTTGACTATAAAACCTCTTTGTGTCAAGAAATTAATTTATCAAAGAAGAAGACCTTTTTATTTAATCTAATCACATTTTTTTTAAGTTGTGATGAATTTGCTTGATGTATCTGATTTTTTTTTTTGTTCTTTTTTTTCTTATGGAGTGGGAGGGAGAAAAGTGGGGATGGTATGTAAAAAGAATGTAGCTGATTTGTTGTTTATTCGATTTTTTTTTGTTGGAGTGTCTACGCATTGTGACTAATTGATATTGTTCCCGAATAGTTTTTCCCCCATCTCTTGCCAAATTTAGGGTAATCGAATAGTTAAAGATTCCTTTATCACATGGATCAAGTATGTGTGCCATGCACCGTATAATATAAAAAAACAATTTGGTACTTATTTCTACATTGACAAAAAGAACAATATTCTCGAACCATGAAATGTTTACACATAGCTTGAAGATTTATTTTCGAAGTGACTGAAAGCGATTTCCCATTCCTTAAATTCTCATACAAAATTATTTCATTATTTTGAAAAAATAACAGTTAATTTATAATGATTTTGACCACCCCCCCCCCTCCCCCCCCCCCAAAAAAAAACACAAGTAAACCTGCTTTCTTACGATTACGAGGTTCAGTTGAACATGAAATTCTATGAAAAATTATACTATTTCCTTACGTAGGGCCTGGAGATGTAGATGTAGATGATGTCATATAGAATCTAGATGGTATATATATATCGCATAAATAAACACATAACGAATAGTAGTATTAATGGCGGAAATTACAGACTAAAACTGTAAAAGGATTGATGAACTTTTTTACTATTATGAGAAATGAGGGTCAAAGTGGGTCAAATCTGAAAATGTGGGGTGAAAAAAGGGGGAAAAAGGGAGAACGTGGAGACATCTGAAGGCTAAGCTGTAAGTTCACGTGCTATGTTCCTTTCGCTGGACCACTACGGTCTCGCTACATGATTGGCTTTGTTTCCTCCTTTTTTTCTTCTTCTTAATTTCTTTTTTGTAAATAATGTTTAAATCAAATCCAATTTTATCTTATAATTTATTTCCAAAGTGGACTGAGACGGTCAAAGTAAAATGAGGAAATAATAAAGTTACAGAGGAAAGCTCCAAAGATAGAAAGATTAGTTTAAGTGGACTACAGAAAAGAAAAAATGAAGAGGATAAGTTTTAAAAGACAGAGGTTAGTGGCGTTGTGTTGGGATATGCATGAAAGCGAGATATTGTCAGTTTCAGTGTTTGAACTTATGTCAGTGCCAATACCAATTCGTTCCTCTCATTGGGTCTTACATAATACTATTATTTGTTTCTATGAAATTTTCTTCTCAAAAGGGTACTCCTTAAAATTGAAATAAAAATTCAATAGATGTAAATTTATATTTGGACTCGGTACTTTATCAGACTGAACCAGACCGGTCTTCATACTTTTTCTTCTTTGAATTTGATGGTTAGCTATAGATTGGCTTGCATGACTAGCACATGACCAGACAAGCACTCCCAAATACAAAGGCTCTGTTAAGTGTTAACTATACAAGGTACGAGTAAAGTTAATCAAGAAAATTCGAAAGTTGTTCATCACTAGTTTACTAACCCATTTCAAAGATGATAAAATGTAAGATACACAAGGTAGTGCTAATTAAATCTAGCATTGATAATAACCGTTGGTTACAGTTCCTAGAGAAAAAAAAAAAAGATTAAACAAGAGACTAGACTCATCCATACAACACGAGGATGTTCAAATGAGCTTCCAGGTTTCTTGAAGCTTCACTGATGTGCAGAAATCTACACGGTTAATAAAACAACAGACATTTAGACAAACAAGCTCTCTACTTAATCCCAACGAAGCAATCCATAGTGAAGATAGAGGAAGAAAACCAAGTATTATAATGAATACATGGAGCGAATTTAAAGAGTTATAACACTTTCTGAGTAAAAGAAGCCAAAGCTATGCGGGTTGGAATTTTGAGTAAAAGAGAGTACCTTTAAGAGAATCTGAGGTTTCTTCTGTCGCAGCAGCAGCAGCAACTTCAGAAGTCTCATGATTCTTCCTTTCCGAAAGTATCTCTCTACAGATCTTCACTTTATTTTCAGCCTCGATCAGTCTCTCGTCTAGCAACTCTACATCCTCCATATATCCTTGAAATACTTGAAGCCACTCGTTTCCAAACTCTTCAATCTGTTTCTCTATTAGAGCTCGTGTCATCTTGTCTTCCGCTTCCTGCTTCAATCTCAGCTTTTCAATTTCAGTAGTGCTCAGAACTAAACCTCCAGAACCTTTGACATCCATGTAGACCGCTTTATCATCACGCAGAGGGCAACGTTTTCTGTGCTCTCTGGATGCCTTTTTTGTTTCTTTCAAAGCCTTTCTATAACCCTCTACTACACTTGTCATCATACGAAGCTCACTCTCAAGCCTATAGATCATTACGTCTTTTCTCTGTTGCTCCTCAAACTTGCTTCTTTCCAAGTCCTGAATCATTTCTTCCTTATTTTGTAGTTCCCTCATCAGATACTGTTGGTTCATAACAGTTTGTGCACGCTCTTGATCTCTTTCAGCACATGACAGCCTAGCTTTTTCCACCCAGCTCTGAATGTGATCCATGCACATCTCAAATGGAGGTGGCTTCTCATCCCAAGAGGGTTCTTCTGTCCTCATTCTCTTATTGACGGGGTTATGAATATGATAAGAGATATCATTCTCGTGATCCATCTCCCTCTTGTTGTTGCCATTCCCGAACAGAGAAGAACTACCTGAACCCATGGCCATATGCATGTCAACCCTAGAACCAAGGAAATCACCACCAGTCGAATTGTTGTGAATCTGTAACCCAGAGTTATAACCTAAGGGAGGTGCTTCTAACATGAGATTCTCTTGGGAAACTCCATGAAGGGAATCACCATTTGGGAAAAAGGGAAACTCTCCTTCATACTTCTCATTATCTTCCTCGGTTTCCTCTTCCCCAACATCTTCAATTGGTTCGTCTTCTCCCATTTCCATGGATCCTTCTATTGTATTATCTTCGTCTCCTTCCCTAGCACTAGTACTAAGATGGCAACGGCGAAGGAAATGAGAACCAGCATGAGTGTCTTCATTCCATGGCAACCTTTCATCCTCTTCTTTCTTATTTTCCTCAACATCCATTGCCCCTTCAGCAGGATCTTGCTCCTCCACAAGGACCATTTCTGACCCAATCTCTTGCCCGAGATTCAATTCGATCATATGTTCCGCCACATACTTCTCCTCTTTTGATTCAGTGGCACCATCATCACTTCTTGAACCTGCAGCACCAACATTTTCTTCCTTGACCTCCAAACATTCTTCTTTTGGAGATTTTATCAACAAATCAACCTCCTTTACATCATCATCATCATCGTCTTCTTCCTCAGTAAATTTTCTTACATTAGGTTTTTTCCTTAGTAAATCTTCCTTCTGTGTTTTAATCAACAGCTGCAGATGCGAAGCAAAAAAACAATCACCAAGCGGAGGCTCCGCTTTCAGTTCTTTCTCAACCATGAACCAGATCAATCCAGCCCAATCTAACTTTTCCAATTGCTTTTGCTTTATATCCCTTCCCCATTCAACTACCTCTACTGGCATAATCCACATATCATCTCTTTGCAGTAGAACCCAAGTTGAAAGAATCTCCTCGATAAACTTGGCTGATTCATCCCTTTCCAGAATTTCTCTCTCCTCGTCTGTGATGTTAAGGTTAAGGTCTTTCTTCTTAGGCAATTTTAAAGCTCGAGCCAAATCAGCTCGGGTGACATTGATCCTATACCCCTTTACATAGCTGCATCTATTCTCTGGAATATAGCAAGCGAAAAGGTGGGCTAACAGATCCTGACGGATATTTTGGTCGAACTCCAAGTGCAGAAAATCCCAGATACCTAGCGTCTTCAAGAGCTTTTCATGCCGAGAAAAATCTAGGGTTTTACCTGGAACGAAAGGAATGGGCTTCAAGGTGTTCCGATGTATCTCGAGCTTTGCCTTCGCCTTCTCTTCCCGCTTGCGTCTCTTCTGTTTCATTTTGTTTCGCTTCGGCCCACCTCCACGGCGATAAACCAAAGAGGTAACGGCTTGCCTTGCGTCCATATCGTCCTCTTCGTTCCTACTTTTTTCAATCGACGCCTCTGGTTGCTGATCTCTACCGTCGGACTCCTCGGGATCTAGCAGGTTCTGCGTTTCCTCCTGTGCTGATTCTAGATTTAGGGCTTTGTCAGCGACAGAATTTTCATCCTCCATGGTAACATTTCCTTGCTCTACGCTCGGTTTCTCGATTACACTAGGGTTCCCCGAAAGAGTTTCTGGCTCTGCAACTGGATCTCGACAAGAGTCGTCGGCGAGATCTGACGGAGAAGCCATAGGAGCTGATATTTCCTCTGGAAAGCTAGACTGAGTCAATTTCACGGTCGCGAGGCCTTTCATAAGGAAACTAGCCAATCATAAAGAGACACGTCATTAATTCGAGCAACTAATTTATATTACTCGAGAGTCAAGAGTCTGTGGGCCCAACTCACACTCCATTACCATGGGCCTAAAGATCTTAAGAGAGGCCCATAACATATGTGGTCAAATCATTAACCGCTAAAATCCAAAATTCACATAATGCACCCAAATCTTTCGTCTCTTCGGATTCTCTCTCTCTCATCGTGTCACTGTTGGATCTTCCGTTCTCCCGATACCTTTAACGGTAACTTTCTGGTGCGACTGAGAATCACCAATATAACTCTTAACCTTCTTCGTAACTGTCCTTTGCTCGATCTTCTCTCTCTCTCTTTCTCTGCGGAAATAGTCATGTCTCTCTCTCAGTGCTTTCATCTGCATCTCTCTCTCCTCGCCGCGACGGCAGCAGTGTTAATGGCGGTTGCGGCTGCGCAGTTCGGCGGTCAAGTATTGCAGGTGGAGCTATGGTGCGTAGCGAAGAACAACGCCGAAGATTCTTCTCTCCAGACGGCGATCGAATGGGCTTGTGGACAAGGAGGCGCCGATTGCGGTCCGATCCAGCAGGGTGGACCCTGTAACGACCCGACGGATATCCAGAAGATGGCGTCGTATGTTTTCAACAATTACTACCTGAAGAATGGCCTCGCCGACGACGCTTGCAATTTCGACAACAACGCTGCTCTCACTTCCATCAATCCCAGTAAAGCCTCTCTTTGTAAAACATTCTTCTGAAATCGAAATCTCTATCTGTTAGGGTAGTGAAATTTCGGGATCGTTTTGATCTCTTTTTCGGAAACTCGATTTCCAGATTCCGTTTGGTACATTTGTGCAGCTTGTTGAAGTCGTTTCTCATGTGTGTTTTCAGGTCAAGGAACTTGCAAATACCCTTCGAGGTAATTAATTTATGCCATCTGAGTGATGTATCAAACTGATTCTGAGAAATTTGTATAGATATGAAGCTCTTATCGAAATCTGAAGTTTAGTCAATATCCCTTTATGCTTATAAGTTTCCTTACTAAGAGCAATCATGTTTTGATAAGGAACAAGTTAGTTCATTTCCATGAAGCCACGAATGTCTTGGATTTTCTTGTGTGATTCTTTGTGTTGCTTTTTATTCTCTGGTGATTCACATCGATAATCACTTATCTCGTTTGTTCTGTATTCTTTTGTATCTCAACATTACTCTGTAAATCTCAATGATGTGCAGCAAGAGAGTGAGCAATGGTCGAGTCGCGGACGATACTTCAATGGACGCAGGACAAGCAGATGTGAGCCGTGGCAGACAGATTTCCAGCAGTTGGATCTTGACCTTCATCGGTTTTATATTGACAATGGCACCGATAATTCATGTTTAGGCCATGCGCACAGGCTCATTGATGATGAGAAAAGTGCCATTTTGATCTCTCCCAAATTTACCTATGAAGAAGATAGGTCTAGTCTCTAATTTTCTGCCATTTTAATTCTGTATCCTTTCAATTCATCCCATTGCGAGTGTGTTTCAACGTGTATTGATAGCTTCAATGGGAAATTTCTAGTCTTTGCCAACGAATAGATAATGATGTAATCTTAACAACCAAAATTAGTATATATTTTTAATGCGAATTCGTAATACTATCATGCAAAAAAAATATGAGAAAACGACGAAAAGAAACTTCATTAGATACCTAGCTATTTTGTTTTCAACTATACCAATTTTACCGGGGATCATCAAAAGAACAATAAAAAAGTTCATTCTCATTCCCTAAACTCATTTCTTATTGATTAAGAAATTTTAGTGTAAAAAATTCCTCATAAAATATGAAAAGAAATAAAAAAGAGTTTCATATATTTTATTCCTCTTCATTCCTTTTTTATTTATTTATTCTGTTCATTTAAGAAAAAAGTAAAAAAGAAATAACCTTTTTTTGTCAAAGCGTAAGAGTAATTAATTTCGGAACGCAACAGAAACTTTGAATTAGAGTGGAAGGCTTGATTATGACTTTATGAGAATAAGCACTATTTGAATTAGGTTTAATTTTTATTATTTATAGCTATTTACATTTACTATTTCTTTTAAAACCTTCACGATTTGATTTATAACCATATTTGATTTTTTTTTTTCCTTTTTCTCAATTGACAATTTCACAATTTTATTATTATTATTATTATTATTATTATTATTATTTTTTAACTAATTGGATTTTTTTTTGGAATAATGTTTCAAAATTTGACCGACTAGCAGGACATCTAAATCGATCGATATAAAATAGAATTACTGTTTTTTTCTTTATTTGATTGTTTTTTTTTTGTAGATGTGTCAAGAATTTATCGATTAATGAAACTTTTCACAAATCAGAATCATGTTAGTTAAGATCAAATACTTATTTTTGTTTTGTTTTGTTTTAAGATTAGGAATTGATTGCATAATTTCCCTTAATTAATTGGATAATGAAGGAAGTATTTATTTACCTTTGTGACCAGAAAACTTCATTGTCTGCATTTTTTACCTGATGGTCTTTTCCCATATCTTGGGGAATAGCAAAGTAGCCTAAAGTCTCACAGAGACGAGGGAGACCTTTTCCATAGCTTTTCTGTTTCTCCATCTCCTTATAGCAAAGAATTCAATAGCCTTATATTCACCACTGAATCTTCACCTATTCTTACAACTGCTGTATGAGGCGTGCATAATAACCTTAACAACAGCGGAGATTATCTTGTTTATGTTCTCCCCTTGAACATCCTTGCATTGGCACGAGCTCGTAACTAGTTGATATCCAAGAGTAGGGAATCGAGCAAGGCCGGCCACTGATTAATCTTCAATTCTGTAGATGTAACATTGATGATGCGGAGATGAAAATGCCGACAACAAGCCTTCACTAATCTGAATCTTGTTCCTTCCTCTACAGACAGCCATACTCGGGCAAGGGACTTGAACGGCATCAAAGGTGGGGTTTATAGGTTTTGAACCACCATAAAATATAAATATAAATGAAACGAAATAAGTGATGTAACCAGTTGTGAGGTAAACATCAATACAATCTTTGATCCGAGCAACTTTTAAAAAATGCACAACCTCGAGAAATCAAAACCTTGCCCAAGACGCAAAACAAAAAATCAGCGAACAAGACCAAAAAAAGATAAAAAAAAAAACTCTAGGAAAGGGCATAAAGCAAAACTTCAACCCAGAGTAATGAGATGATGACGAGGGACAAATGTGTTGTCGATTATCGCAATTCGCAATCCAACTTATAAAATCAGATGTTGGATTGTTACTATCGCTATCCCAAATGATTCGGACTCGCAATTTGGAAGAAACATCCCAATCGAACTAAGAAAGAAATAATTTATCTGGATTTCGCAAACTAAACTGAGCAAGAAGCCAGACTCGCAAACTCGGACGAACATAATTAAAAGGCATAAAATGTTTTGATACGATGATGATTCGCAAACCTTTCACATGTCTCCATTTGAATCGGCTCCGCTTAGATGGACAGACGCTCATGAGCGGACAAGCCCATGTATAAATGATTATAGACGAACATTGACAAGCCCAATTTTGACATGACATAACTGAGCATGTCCAATTTATGATAAATGTGGACGGACACGTGTAGACATGGGCAAATCTCTATATCAAATTGAATTGGAGCAAAATTATTTTTCATAATCTACGCAAGAAAAAAAAAATCAAATTTCAAAAGAAAAATTATATAATCAATAATTTGTTTTTTTTCTTGGATAGTCCATTATGGAAACGTACAATATTTGTCCACAAAACGTAATGGACATTATTGGACGGGTTAATATAGATATAAACGCTCATATTGATAGTTCTATTCTAGCTCCGCTCTGCCTAAAATCCAAGAAATCATGTTGAAACTTGAAAGAAGAAGTTTGAGAAGATGATGTTGAAAGAATGAGAATGATGTATTTATACTCACTCCGATGTGAAGGTTTATCAGAGAAGAAATGAAACGACAGCGTTTCCTCTGCTTCAATAACCAGCTTTAAATCAACGCAAACCAGCTTCTGATTTTCTTGGTTTAATCAAACTTAACCAGCTCTGATTAAACGCTCTCCTGGATTTAAACCACCCCGAATGAAGTTGTTCGCGCTGCCAAACAAAGTGCCTGGCTTTATCTCCCGCCTCCCGTCGCCGCCAAACACTCGACGGACTTCGTACGCCGGTAGCCAAATATTTGCGATCTTCTCCGTCAAGCGACTATCTCCGGCTGAAATTGTGAGCCTCTTCTTTTATGCTTTGACTTTCGGTGTGTCGTTTATGTGTAAAACTGGAATTGCCGACGTTGGGGAATTAGGGTTTGTGCTACTGATCAAATGCTGATTGTTGAGGAAAATTTCTTCATTCTCGAATAAGATTGAAGGATTGGATTTAGGATTTGGGGATTCCTATCGCATATCAAGAGAAATCGATTCGTTTCGTTCAAGTTTGTTTCCGATTCACGAATTTCCTCGAATCTGGATTTGTTTCTGTTAGATTTTCTCGGGAAAAGAATCATTCACTTTCTTAGTAGCAAAAATATAATATAATTTCTCTAGGAATGTTAACGCATGAATTAGAAGGAACAACCTTTAGCTTAATGATCTCTTCTTCGTTACCACATGATAATAAATGTATGAAGCTTTTCAGAATTCATCATATTGACATCTTCACAGGCAATTTATATCGTTGTTGTTATTGTTTAAGCATTTGTTCGCTTCTGAAATCTATAGAACGTTGAAAGATGTTCTTGATTTAACTCTGTAAGCTTTATTTCGATATGTTCTTGTAGAAGCTAACTCAAAAATGGAGAACACCGAGAGCATTAAGCAAGAAGCACCACCTCTTACTCTAGGGATCTTTGAGATACCAGGAGAGCCTGCGGTTGTAATCAATGGTGTGCCTGACGAACCTCAAACAGATTGTATGGTTGCCAAAGACGAACCACTATCATCAACTGGCACTGTAGGAAGCGGCGAGTGGCTCGAGGGTAGAGAAGTTCGGAAATTCTTCTTGGGTCAGTACTATTCTGGTACGGTGACAAAGTTTGACAAAGAATCTGGGTGGTACATGGTTGAATATGAAGATGGGGATTCTGAAGAACTTGACTGGTCTGAGCTTGAAGAGGTACTTCTACCTTTGGATGTTACTGTTCCACTGAGGTCAGTCTCTTTGTGGATCATCAAGAACCGACAAAGACAGCTCCAGACTTATTGAGGCATACACCAAATCGCGAGACCAAAAGAGTGAATATGGTGAGGCAGGAACAAATGTTACAACTTTATGCCTTAGAATTACAAACACTTGAATAGTCCTTTTGAAAATTATCATCACTTGAATATATTAAACCAGTGGTCGGACATTGTACTTGTGGAATCATGGTGTAGTTGTAACATTAGAGACTAATAGTCATGAAATCTGAAAAAAATAGTTTTTTTTTTTCTTCTTGACTGCAAATTAGCCGTGATTGATGATGATGGATGAAGTTTCGTTTAAAATAGTTATATTTTCAAGATGCGTTTAATACATGTCTCCAAGTTTCCCTAATTTTTTTATAAAACATATCTCTGTCTTGACTTTTTTTCAATTATTTTTGTCATGACTTAATTATTTCAAACATTTACAGAATAATTCAACGATTTTGAGCAACATCAAGGGGGATTTGCTTGTTATCACGTCGCCAGCTGGCTTTCGATGATCATGAAGCAACTGTATTAACAGTGTATTAACAGTATTGTTTATATACATTTTTGCTATCAATAATTACTCTGTTTTGTGTATAAAGTCTACGAAAAACATCGTCACATTTTCACACATACTCTTGAAACAACGACCACCATCTTCGTCATGGCTAGACTTCTTCTTCTTTCTCTGTTCTCAGCTCTTATTCTCGCAACCGTCGTTACAAAATCCGAAGCTTTCTCAAAAACAGTTAAGGCACCATATCGGATGCATAGGCCAAAGAAGCTAACCCACCTCCACTTCTACTTCCACGACATTGTCTCCGCAGACAAACCAACCGCCGTCATAGTCGCTACGGCTCCGACCACAAACTCCTCTGCGACCTCTTTCGGTATGGTTGTAGTCATTGACGACCCGTTGACAGTTGGGCCAGAAATCACCTCGGAGGAAGTTGGGAGAGCCCAAGGAATGTATTCATCGGCTGACCAGAAAACGTTTGGTCTGCTTATGAATCTTAACTTGGTGTTCACGAAGGGTGAGTTTTCGGGCAGCACCGTCGCGATGTATGGCCGGAACCCGGTAATGTCGAAGGTGAGAGAGATGCCGATCATCGGAGGCACGGGAGCTTTCAGGTTCGGAAGAGGATATGCAGAAGCCAGGACTGTTGTGTTCGATACTACGAATGGAAATGCTGTCGTTGAGTATAATGTCTATATTTGGCATTAAGTCCTTTGATTCTTTCCTCTTTTTTTTGTGAAAAGATGAAAAAAATTGGTTTAATAGTATACCAAAAGAAATAAAAATTGGTGGAATAAATGTTTTCATTTCTGTTTCTGAACTGATATGTTGATTTTGTGTATTTTATTGCAGATTTGCAATAATTTATCTATGTGGTGAATTTGTTGGAAATATATAATTTATTGTTTTTTGAAAATGATATACTGCCGCCTAATTTTTAAGGAATAACTTGGTAACATTTTTTATGTGCTATTGACTTAATTTAAATATATTAACTCGTTAATCTTACATTCTTACTCATCAACAAGTGACATTTTTCTTGTCAGAAACGTAATTGTTTTGTCACCTCCTTCGGAATTGACGAGTTGTGGCCGTCGTCTGATTTTGCGTTGTGGGAATGTGGATGGATCATCATCTGATCTAAATGGGCCTAAGCCCAAAACGGATCTGATCACATTTAAAGCCCATTTCCGAAAACTAAACTAAACTCTATAATCATTTGATCAGACAGGGTTTAATTAAAAATAGTAGCTTTATGTGGAGGAAAATATTATTATTTTTCATTTTGATAAAGTATTTATAATGTTATTTTATTTATATTTTCCTAATCTAAAATATAAAATCAACAAGAGAGGAAATGCTTGAAATAGAAAATGAAATTGACAAGAGGTCGGGGGACATATATGACACAATTAATCTAGAGAAAGCTCCCCCACATATTGTTAATGTATCTGAAAAGATGCTCTCCCCATTTATGATTCTATAAACTGTGGTCCATACGGAAAAAAATCCGTATCAAATCAAACCCATCCATCATTTTCTAGGATCTAAAAAACATCGTGACAAAAAATATTTATTGTTTTTATCAATATAAGTATGCATAATATTAATGCATGCATTATATTAGAGTCTAAGTATAATTTTCGAAAACGGTCTCTAACAAAAATAAGAGCTTCTTTGTACGTATTGACATTGATAATTGATTGTGTACATACGGTAGATGAATCTAGAGTGTCTAACTCCGCAAGAGACTGGTGGGCTCATCTTCTTTTACTTCACTTGCATTAATTTGTTGTCTACGAATTTTCTGTCTGTTTCTAATTATCTGCTAACAAATTAAAATATTTACTACCATAAGTTAATGTGTATTATGTAGGTTGTGAGGTTACATGTTACAAAACGTACGAGTGATATGGTTGTCCCCTCAAAATCAAAATCTTTCTTTCACTTGATCTTCCATGAAAGTATTATACAAAATTGTTATTTATCAACGATTTAATATATTGTGCAAATAAGCTAAGTAGCTAACTCAGTCCGGTCCGTTTACGATAGCTAGGTCGTCTTGCAGTTTTGCGAACCAATCCTCATTTGACTCTGGTTATTTAGAACTCAGGTCTGGTCGAGTTGAACCATTAATTAGACGTGTTAGACCGGGTCCGGTTTGACATGATTTGTTTTACATGGATCGAGCTAGCTAGCTTTGACACTATATTTAAAAAGCACACCTTAGAAATGGTATACAATATGGAACGAATTTTGACTCACCGAAACATCTCTATATATGTATAAGTATAACCAATATGATCACGAGGCATAACATTCCAAAATTGTATTGCTTAATTAGCATATATATATAATATTAAATATATATTTGTTTAAAGTTTGGATTAAAGCTACTATCGTATCTTGTATGCACCACGACATTCAAAAGTGAGATTCGAATTTATGACCTGTTTTAAACGAATTTGAGACCTCAGACAAGAAATAACCTAAAATATAATATAAAAGTGTCTAGGATTATACCATTTTAATACCATCGACATATTTTTGCATGGAGTACAAACTTAAATCGCACCACTACTTAAACGCATGTTTTTAAAAGTTTTTTTTTTAGAAAACGTATAGATAGAAAGATAGAAGAGTAGTGGAGGAGTTGCATCGAAGAAAAGGAGGAGATGAAGCAGAGAAAGTGAGAGTTAATGGTCCCTTCACCAAAAGCCATTATATCTCTGAAGCATATGACTATGACTTTAATGGCAAAGCAAAGGTGTTTGTAACCCAGTGTCGCTGTTAGGGTTTCGGAGACTTTGTGGGATTTTAATGCTATGTGGGGTTCGACTCCACTCTAATGGCCCACCAATATATTGTGTGATTTGTTTGGTTTGTAAAGCAGATGTTTTTTTCTTTTTCTTTCCTTCGGTTTGTCAAAAAAAAGTTACCAAGTTTTAAGATTGCGGTTTATGTACGATATAGTATAATTTAAAATAGCATGCATGACTGACAAGCTAATTTAGTGCCATAAATCTAAAGATTAAACAAACAACCTAATCGAGAAGGATATAATTGAAATCTCTATTGGGTTTATTTTCTAAAAATTCAAAGCTATCAATTAATCTTCTGAATTATCACCGAAATTAAAATTTCACATTGGCGATTATGACGATGTAATAAGAAAATTTTCTGTAGAAGAGATTCCATATTCATCATAATGCCATAGTATAGAAATTTGATTAGGCAAAACGTATTCAGTTTCTCGTTGTCATAAGCTCATTTAATATTTGTCACACTTTTTAATTGTTATAGAGTAAAAGAGCCAAAAATAGAGAAAAACTTGTAAGAATTCATGCATTGGATTATAGTGAAAGTTCCGAATTTGATTATGGTCAAATTCACACCGGTGAAGAAATATCTCTCATACTCACTTGGCTCTCCCCAGGGCCGGCCCTGCCTATAAATCATGTACTTATGCCTTTTTTTTCTTCTATTTGTCTTAACTAACAACCTTAGTCTACCTCACACTGATGAATATGGAATATTAAAAAAAAAACCTTCGTTTACCTCACACTGTTATTTACGGTTCTGTTCAACTAAAGTCTACCGAGATACTTTCTCTGCGCGTAGCTAACACATGTGTGGAACACAATCCATTTTTCGAATCAAGCAAATTGCACGAGTTTGTTTTGTTCTCTTGAAATTTCTTAAACATACATTCTTCATGTGGTTAGCTAGATTTTTCTTGGCTTCATGCTTGTGGTCTCGATGTAGACCGAAAATAAATATATTATTTCATGTAATTGTATAATATAGACAATCGAACACCAAAACTTTTGTCGAATAATTAAACCGAAACTTCAATTTTCAGTACAATGCATTTCGTATTTTTAAATCGGAATGCTTTAGTTTTTCGGATGTTTTCCCAGATCATAAGGGACCGTGACATTCATAGAAACTTATCAACTCACAAGTTTAAAGTTGTCTACAAGTATCATAGAAATAGTTTGATGATTATTACATGGTTCTCATATCATTACATGTTGTGATTAATTACCACACACAAAGGCTCTCAGTTTTATTGATGACATCAACAAGTTGATTAGCAACATTGAATGATCAGCATGTAAGAAGTAAGGACCACTTATCTCTCTGTCTCTAAGTACCCTCTACAGAACACATCTTTGCAGTTGCATGAGAGAGATGCAAGAAGTAAAAGCTGGTCCACGAGAGAGAAGACCAATTCGTTTTCTCTCTTAGATCTATAAATAGTAACATCCCGCGTACGTACATACACGTATAGAAAATTAATAAGCAAATATGTGATCAAAGAGAAGACCTACAGAGCTTTTTATTTGGTTAAGATGGTTGTAGTTTTTAAATATTTCGAAAACCGAATCCAAATCCAATCTGAAAATGTAAAAACGAACTAAAAAAAGGATTTTTTTTTAATAAATGTTGGATCAAAACGTTGAATCAATATCGAAATAAAAATTGTAGAAAACTGATATGTTCTACATTCGGATAAAAATAAGTTCTTATAAAGTAGAAAAACTGGAAATCTTAATGAAATTCGAATGAATTTACTGTATGTCCTAACTCCCAACATTCGGAGAACCAGTTGTGATACATTAATTGAGAAAGAAAAAGTAGATAACATTGGAACCAAGCGGACCAATGATTTTGAAGAAGTTGTGTTTGTTGGGTAAATGAATATAAAAGCTAATTTATTGTATTTACTTCCAAGTCTTTTTCTAAATTTATATGTAGATTCTCAGTAACAAAAATATGAGAAAAACCAGAGATAGATATAGTACATTTGGAGAAAACTAGTAGTAACCACTATAATAAAAAATAAATAGTCAAATATATTTTTGTCCAATTTTTAACTAAAATATTTGTTATATCAAATTCCTTTTTCAACACTCTTAAAAATAACACCCTATAGACATTTCTTATAAATAATTAGAAGTTATCAAACCTTCTGACAAAAAAAAAAGGTAATAAATAAATGAATTACCATAAAAAAAGGGGAACGAGCCCAATTCTATATAAACGTTGTCTTTCTATCTGGAACAGTCAGCCTCACAACTCAATATTCACTCATTCTTCCTATCTCTTTCTCTTTTCTCTATGGACGAAGCTAGTGGAGAAACAGAAACTCAAGATTTCATGAACGTCGAATCCTTCTCTCAACTTCCATTCTTCCGCCGTCCTCCCTCCAAAGATAAGAACCCTAAACACATTCGTCTCTTCGGCCAAGATTTCACCGGCGGAGATTACTCCGGCACCACCGGTCAAGAAGATTACTTCCATTCCTCCGAAATCAAAGACAAGGACGACGAAGAAGAAGTAAAAGAAGAAGAAGAAGACCAAGCCGAAGATAACGGTTATAAAGACAACAGCATCATCAACAACCGGAGATTCGAGTGTCACTATTGCTTTAGAAACTTCCCTACTTCACAAGCCCTAGGTGGACACCAAAACGCTCATAAACGCGAACGCCAGCTCGCCAAACGCGGGGCTTCCTCTTACTTTCATCATCCCGAAACTACCCTCTACGGTTACCGTCATTACCCGTCGTGGAACAGCGGTCCATTACAAGCGTCTAGGTTTTATGGAGGACAAACCTCTGGCTCTAGTCCATCGTCACCGTATCAAACACGACCGATCAATAATAGGAGTCTGTTAGGTTTATGGGGTGTACCGCCTTCTTCTTCTTCTGACGTTCATGGCGTTTATAACTCAAACGCAGCGTTCACTAGCCAAGAAATTTCTTCTTCTAACTCGGCTTTACCGTTTCTGGCCGGTTCTCAGCCGCAGCCACCAGCTCAGAACCGAATGTCGTCATATCGGTACGGTTTGAGTCCTAACGTGCAAGATCATGTGAGTCTCGATCTTCATCTTTAACGATTCGAAATAATAATAATAAAACTTTTAGACTTCTTATAAGTTATAACCTATTCCTCTATTGAGTGATATGCATGCAACTAAGAGGAAAAAAAAAGGAATGACGAGTTTGGTTTCTAAATGAGAAATGGTACGATGTGTAGATTTCGTATTTCGTCTAGTGTTAATGTTCTGACGTTCATCGATCTATATATTTGTCCCTCTTTTTCAAACGTGCGTAATTTAAGGTAAGTAAATCATTCACACTTCCACATGGCTTTGAAGTTTGAGCTTCGAACATTATTGTATTGGGGTAAAATTCAGAGAAATAGTCAGTCATACGAATGAATGAGTATTAGCGACTCAAATACCATTTTCAACAAAAGGATCACAGAATTTTACTGCACGAAACTAAAAAAAAAAAAAAAAAAATTAAACCTCTTAAATAAATACAAATATTTTACGAGTTTACTTTTGAAAATTGAAACAAAACTAATGGATAGTGGTGTTAGTGTGTGTATGAATTTTCAAATGGCTTTCATCTCCATGTCCTGGTAGTAGTAACAATAAGCTTACATGATGATGATGATGATGATAATTTGGTACGTGTGGGTAAGTGAAGACAATGGACAAGACAAAAGGGTTGAGAGAGACAAAGAGAGTGAAGTGGTCCATCATAAAAACACAAATGTAGAGTATGTGATAGAGCTTTCTCATCCTTCCATAATGTTACTATTCCCTTAACTTGGCAATTTCGAGTAAAAAACATAAAGAAGAAGCTAAAGCAGAACCATATTCCTCAAGCTTTCTACTTTTGTGTTTTTTCCCCCCTTAAATTTTATTTTTGGCAATCCAAAAGAATCAACAACCACTCTCTTTATCTTTATCACAATCAATGAACTCGAAGAGTTGTGTATCACATACCGTAGACTCCATTTAACAGATGCCAACGGGAATGAGTATGATGGGTTGGTCTTGTTGCACAGATTTTGATTTCTAGCCATTTAAATAATATGCCCTACAAGATATCAGAGAATGGCAATGACCCGAAATGGTTTATGCGACAAAGAAACATGGGAGAAAACTGAAAAGCCTTGTACCTAATTTATTATGAAGTTTTATTAAGTTAAACTATCAAATCAAAACATTAGTATATACATACGGTTTTCCACATTTGGCAAGACTTTTAATCACAGAATATGAGAAGCATTGATTCACACCCTCCACCGGTATAATGCAAATATATATGCAACAACTTGTGATGGTTACATTACATTATATGCTTTCTTTTAGAAGTCAGATAATCTGATTCAATCAAGTCTCCTAGTAAAGGAAATGGAAAAAGGATATGCCAAAAACAACATCTTTGGACTCTGTATTAGAAAAATGCCGGTAGATGCAACATCGCAAAACCATCTTCCTTGTAGTTTTTTTCTACCCAATTATGTCTTTAAACATTGTAATCATC
This sequence comes from Erythrophleum ivorense, assembly GCA_026724425.1. Classification (NCBI taxonomy): domain Eukaryota; kingdom Viridiplantae; phylum Streptophyta; class Magnoliopsida; order Fabales; family Fabaceae; genus Erythrophleum; species Erythrophleum ivorense. The sequence goes on from JAIUCV010000102.1 coordinate 2,055,611, forward strand.
ATGATGGTTAAGATCTAACTAACATTAGCAATATAAGTGACACCAACCTAAAGCAGCAGAAAACGATTTTTCCTGACCTGAAGACTTCAGCCGCTTGCGGTGCAGTTTCCATCAGTTCTACAGGGAAGGGACCAAATGCTGCACCTTACCTCAGCCTTTAGATCAAAAAGGGAACTGATAAGGTTTTTTCAGACAAGTTTTATGGACATAACTTTTGTTTCAATTGTCACCAAGAGAAGTTACAAAACAAAAACTACAGAAAGAGTTAAAAGACTCATCTGCCCTCCCGGAACAGTTCCTAGCTCAGCTACAAAACAGTACTAGTTGAGAATTATAGGAGTATTTTTACCATGTAATAGGAAGTTTAAGGAAACTGGAAACTATCTACTAGGAGAGCACTGTCAAAAGAGTAAACATCAGTTGCAGCTACCAAGTGGACCCACAAGTTACTGCAATTGAGAAAGAAGCATGTGATGAGTGAGTGTACAAGGTGATGAAAAGAGACACAAGTAATAAAAGACATTGCATGAATCTTATAGGACCACTTTTGTGCTCAGTTGTCTTTTTAAGATGTGCAAAGAACTTGGTAGAATCTGAGGAACAGTGGCTCATACCCCTAGGAGAAAAAAAGTTGCAAAGTATTAAGGATGACATATAGTTCGAACAGTACACATCTCAGAGCACTAACTGATGGTTTGGGGTAAAGTTAAAGGGTTATAAAGCAAAAGACCATGTGGATGGATATAATTGAGATATGACTGTTTTCTTCTGGTTCCTAAATTTCAACGTCTTCATGCTTTCTTTATATGCTCTTCTTGTGGTGATGTTGCATCACTCGTAAGAAAGTCATATACTGTAGTAAATCAAAGTATTAAGGCCTAGACATGGTAAAGAAACAGTGTTAAGGACAATAAACCTAGTTCTCAATAATGTTGCACGAAACAAATAGATGTCAAGATCTTCAAATCTTTTAAAGCTGGATATCAATATATGCAAAATTATGCTGCACAGAGAGAATGCAGTGCAGGTACATATATATTGTTTACTTTACTTTAGCTAATCTTTTGTGAGGTGAAGAAAGGTGCGTGCCTCTTTGACATGACTATTCAACAGAGAAGTGCATTATTGTGAAGCATTAACGTGAGGTGATTGTTAGCTGAGAAAGCTTTTCAAGTGCCTAACCTACAAATGTCAATATTCAGAAAAAGCTATACATATTATTCAGGTGCTTTCTGAAAAAGTGGCAGATGTCTACGGAAAACGAAAACACACACATGTAACGAAAGCAGCTAATATCAAATGGAAACGGAAGATATATTGCATTATGCATAGACATGAGTGCACAAGTCTATGATGAACACGGAGAGAAATGTAATAATATTAATGTGAGTAATTTACCTTATCACTTTTTATGTACGAAAGGGTAACAGGTTGAGTTCTACAGTAAGATTGTGGAAAAAGGACAGGGCTCTTCAGTTTTATCATTAAAAGTGAACATGAGCCAGAAAATTCAGTGGAAGAAGAGAAGTCAGTTTCTCTATCGAGTCCTTAGTTATTATTTTAACAGAACAGATAATCATAAATCTGAAACTTCCGGACGTTTTTTATTTATCAAAGCATGTGATGATATCATTCGTACGTTAATGTTTCTTACACAAGAAAATTGTCAGTATATGAGGCCAATTAAAAAGATCATATTTACTTCAAAGGTTCCGGCTCGTGATTGTCCGCATTGAAAACGAATTATTCCCTACGTTTCCCATGTAGGCCCATAGAAGCCCAATTAAATGGTCCTTCATTACAAGTTGGGCTCACCGAACTCATGAAGTACACACAAATACGAGCCAAAAATATAATATGGGTTTTATCCGGTTCAATATTTTAAGCTGGTTACGTTCACGAGTAGACACTTTTTTCAGGAACATTTACATGTTATGCTGATTCAAGTATCTAACATATAAAATAAAATTTCCGGTGATCAATTTATGTATCAGTATTCATCGCATTTGATAAGAAACATTGACCACTCTTTTTAAATAAAACGAAATTACGCTGATTATTGAATACACATCATTTATGTATATATGTAGGTTTCACGTTTCAAAGTAAAGTACACTTCCATCACGGATTGGTTTATCAATCCCGCTAGGCGCAAGGTGTTCTTAATACATATATTATTATACAAATAACTTACTGAAAAAAGAAAGAAAAGTCTCGTGTAATGCCAATAAGCCCTCTTTGTTGATTAAAGGGAATGGCTTCTGCATGACGATGAAGGCATTAATATCATCAGTTTGGATCCATTTGAACTAAGTATCTTTGCATTTTGTCTTTTGCAATATGGTATTAATTAATTAGAAAACAACGTTTCCTATCCTTTGTCCCTACTAATATATTTGTCGGAATTTCATTAAAAACCAAAAAGACACCCGAAACTGTGTGAACTTTACGAACTACGAAACATACACCCTAACACCCATAATTTTACGTTACCGTATTAATTCAAATTTCGATGGACCGTATTTTACAGGGTTTATCATTTTTCTCCCCCGTAGCTTATTGCTTAACCACTAATGTACGTACGTCGCTTATATTTGTACAAAAGTATACATTTGCTAATTTGTATAACTCAAGCTTGTTGAATATGTAGCAAAAACATCATTTTATATATTTTAACAGAATTTTAGACGAAAATACATATACACACCATCTAGTTTGCAACCGCTTTATATTAAATGTTAATATGATATTGTATTCATTGTCAGCTGATCATTAGTTATGAATTTGAAATGGTCATGTTTTCAATGATTGTCAGCTGATCATTAGTTATGAATTTGAAATGGTCATGTTTTCAATGATTGTCAGCTGATCATTAGTTATGAATTTGAAATGGTCATGTTTTCAATGATTGTATATACATGGAAGTCACCACAACCATGGTCCATGTATAGTAAGTATAAACAAGTATATTCACTTAATTATGCAAATTCTAGCTTTTGCTGCATGTTAAAAGATTCTCGAGTCATATCCATGGATTTTGTTTTCTTATGACTATATGGATCCCGCGGATTTCAGATTGACAACGAATCGTGCTTTCAATTTATGAATAAATAATAAAAATATAACTTAAATTGGATGGCACACATTGCAACGTTTTAAAACATTATCTACATGAGATTTTTGGCGGACTAGACACCGAAAAGTTAATGAAATTTGAACCCATTGTACGATGAAATGAGATTTTTGGGTGCAGACAAGCATTCACCGATAGCCTAAGCCATTTGTGTCTTTAATGAAATCGGCTCAAAACTATTGATATTAGGCTGGTATTTTATTCCAGTTTAACTGTCGAACGGTTTTTAATAATAAATAGTCGTTTCTGATCAACTTTTTATTATTTTATTTTTTTGAACAAAACAACTCTTTATTTTCAAATGACATATCTATTACTTGATATTAGTTTGACGAAGAGCCGAAGGTTGGACTTATTGGCAGAGTCGTTTGTCTATAAAGAGTTTTTTCAATTACATGAGATTAATTTATATTTCTATATAGTTAGTATATCGTCCGTACATATTATCGATCAAGGATACATCACTTTCGCATACTCATGATATTCATCCCTTAAGTTGAATAATTAATAAATGTTCAGAGCTATATATATATATTACTTTTTTTTCTTTGGTTTATATAGAATTCAAAGTTAACTTGATTTACCTAAACGATGGTCAGAAACTGGCTTAGTTGTCGTTTAAATATAAAGTTCTTATGTCTCAAAGATGGGACTAGTATGAGATTCACTAATAAACAAGAGCTGGTCTCGTCTAACGCATAAACTATTATAAACTTATAAAAATAAAATGAAAATTTGTATTGCTGTAGAATTCTCTAAACTTCTAAATTATATGAGCAAATCTTGTAGCCTTTGCAAGGGAAGCTATTTTGGTGTGAGAATCTTATGTCATCGCTTTCCGAGTTTCCGTACGTAGCTGTCTGAACTTTGAACAAAATCACTTCAATAATCCATGCGGAATATAGCACAATTATATGAAATTAATCTTTGAATTTGGTAGCTGTGATAACAAGTTAACAGTAACCACGAGAAACAAATAATGAGCAATATGATAAACTAATGACGATATCGATGTTAGGCAAAATATTTATGATTTATGATTAATTTTCTAATTAAAAAAAAAAATAGTATATACGCTTCAAGCTGCATGTTTCTAAATGCATATATTTTTGAAACAGTTTATATATGATCCATTATTGTATAATTGTATATATTTTAGAAAAAGTCAAAGATCGAGAAATCACAAATAAAAAAAAGTAAGCTTCTGCGAGTGTTCCTAAAGTCTCCTGATGCGATATAAATTAATCAGCAATATTAAATAATGCATAAGAATCACATATTCTAGGAGATATTAGAGCTTATATTTTAACAAAAAGAGATATTATAACTTATTATTATTGCACTAATTAACTCGTGTGGTTCAATCACGCATGAGGTCATTTTACCGGTGAATAAGAGATAATTTATATCATATTACGGTACTAATAGGCAATAGTACGGTACGGTCCCTATTAGGCAATAGCTAACGCGCTAGGATGTTTCTGCATCCAGTTAACGGATAACTAATTTTTTTGGAAGACTGAAAGTTCTAAAACTCAGACTACGGATGATTGTTTCTTAACTAAGCTTATGCTCTGTTACTACCGCTCAAATATATATGTATGTAAGTATAACTTGTAAGAGTCCCCAAACTCATTATATATATGCTAAAGGTAGACTCAAACATGGTTGTAAATTTGTTTTTACAGGAATACAAATTTTCATTTTATCTCAAACGCTTTATGACATAGTTTTAGGTTTCTTTAGTTGTATTGCTATAGGTTTCTTTTTAAAATAACGTATAGTATTAAGAAAATAGAAACCTGTCATTATGTCATAAAGCGTTTGTAACTGTAAACTGGGGAAAAACGAATTCTATAATATATTTTTCTATTCTTTATTTTTTTCACTAGAAAAATAAAGAAATCTACCAATAAGTCATATATATACAGCATATGTATCTTTAAATTGGGAAAAATAAAATTCTACAAACAAAATTCTCAATAAAGACTTTTTAATATAAAATAAGGAAATATTTCAATACTTGGGAAACTAATTTTTCGAAAATAAAAAAATTGGGGAAACAGTTACTATTTATATACAAAAGAAATCATTAAAGTTTATTATTTTCAAAGAAAATCACTAAATAGAGAAAATTCTTAAGAAATATTTTTTTATTAACAAATATATTTTTCTATATTTGAAAATAATAAAATAAAATCCTAAATATATTTTGAAAAAAAAAATCCAAGAAATTAAAATTTACATTTTTAGTTTTTACCCATTTTGGGGGTTTTTTCCTTTTTTTGTTGATTTTCCAAGGACTCATAAATATTATAACCCATAGTTTCTGTATAGTTAAAATTTCGACTCATTTTGGATTTAAGAAGATTCAAGTCAAACTTTATTTTGGAAGTTCATGTCACGTAACTGTATGTATTGTCGAATATATACATGAACACTAGTCAAACATGAATAGAATATGTGTTTTGTAGTTATAAACAAACACGTAACTATCAGCAAAAGAAAAAGTATATTTAATATATGTGGGAGTATTAACTAATAGATTTTCACAGATCTCAATGTGTTATATCCTCTGTTCAAAAAACCGGCCGATTTAATGATTAATCGGCCGTTTAATCGCTAATCGGGTGCTGATCGAGTCGATTTCCCCTAATCGTTATCACAAACCGGTCAACCGTGGTTTGACTGGTTTGACCGATTAATTGCAAAAAATTGACCGATTAATCAGAAATTTTTTGGGGCCATTAAAAAATTGAAGCCCATTTACTTTATTTTGCTTTGCCATGTGTTAAAAAAAAAATGAAACGGACCCAAAATAAGATGAACAATTAGTAAATTAGCATTTTTTAGTCCACATTTATGGACAACTTGATCATTGAGGAATATAAAGATGAAAAATTATTAAATTACCATCCTTTAGTTATTTTTTTGTATGTTCTCTATATGATCAAGACTATTTTTACCTTTGTTATTATATGTGAATTGATAAAAATGCTTAATATAATCTTTTGTATGAGTTTATGATTTTGGTATTAATGTTTTATATATATAATTTTTAAAATATATTAAAATATAGTAAAAATTCTACCCCGATTAATCCCCGATTTTTGAAAAATCGCTAATCGGTGACCAACCGCTTGGTTAGCGATTAGCGAAATCTTGAACATAGGTTATATCATGAGTTGTTTTGGTCATGTATTAATTTATACATATTTAGTTCTGAAGATAGATATAGCTTAATAAATATTTCTAAAGGTTGTTGACTTATTATTTCACATATTTTTCTTTGGGGTTCTTCCGGCCTTATTCCTTCTGTTACTTAATATTTGATATTTTAGAAAAATGTATCTGCAATTATTTGGATGTATCTGGATGTGTTTTGAGTTTAATACATTCAGATAATTGCAGATACATTTTTTTAAAAAAAATCAAATAATAAAAAACGGACGGAGTATTTGTCAAATTTTGTTTTATATTGTAATAATAATACCCCTTCACAAGTAAAAAAGGTATTAATGATAGTTGTCAAAAGGTTTCACTTTCTTTTTCTAAATTATAATTTATTTTTGTTGAGACAATCATGTGAGCATGGTCCAAAGATTACGGTTCCGAGAGTTGGTTCATTTGTCCTTTGCAATTACAACCATGTAAATTACACGTGTCGTTTAGCAAAATAAGAAATTGACACTTGTCAATTACCCAAAAGGCAAAATCGTCACGGAACAAGCTCCTGATTAAGGCGTGGATCAGACAAGCGTGGTTGATGCTTACTTGCTTAGGCATGTGGGCCACTACGGGAGCTTGTCGGTATCATCATCACCATTTTTTTTTTTCCTTACATACAATAATTTTAAAAATAATCCTAAAAATTCAACGAAACTCCTCCACAGATAATCTTATACTCCTATCTATAAAAATCAATTTTTGTGTACAATCCTTTCTCCCTTTCTTTTGTTCATCTGCAAGCATCAAATTACTCTCGATATCATTGGTATTATATATAGTTCTTTCTTTCATTTATATTGTAAAAGTTTCTTATCCCCTTCAGATTCAACCAGTTAATTTTCCATGCCTTTATGCTTTACTTTTTTCACGATGATTTCCAGGAATGGAAGTCAATTCTACGGAAACACCGTTGCTTTCATCAAACGATCATGAGGTTGAGGTCAACAAACCGAATCTAACCGGTTTGGTTTCTACGATGAAATCAAATTTCTTCACCGATTTGCCCCAAAAACTTCGATCCCAAATCGATCCGGAAAGCCCATTTGACCTAGATGTCTCCAAAGCCGGCCTCAAAAGAGGTAAGAAGTGTCTTATTCATAAGTTATATGATATTGTCACAACTACTAAAACAATAATGCTGCCTAAAACTTATCTTTAAAGACGAGAAGGAGTACTATGAGCAACAATTGGCAACACTAAAATCCTTTGAGGAAGTAGAAATTTGCTTAGCTCGATCAGATGATTCTATCATCGATGAAAAAGCCAAAGAAGAAGATCGAGCTGAGAGAGCTGCACAAGAGATTGCCATGCAAATCTCCAATTGGGCCAACGTCTTCTTACTTGCTCTCAAGGTGTGACTTACTATATACTGAAATATTTTATACATTAATTTGAGCACTATGTGATGCCTATATATTCATCAAAATGTTTTTTATAATGTGTAGATATATGCTACGATAAAGAGTGGATCGATAGCGATTGCAGCATCAACACTTGACTCTTTGCTTGATCTAATGGCTGGAGGAATACTTTGGTTCACACATTTGACAATGAAGAACATAAATATCTACAAATATCCCATTGGAAAGCTTAGGGTGCAACCCGTTGGTATCATCATTTTCGCCGCGGTTATGGCCACTCTTGGTAAATATATTAATCATATTCTATAAGTTTATACAACTCAAGATTATATTATAGTTTCATGATTAGAAATGTAATGTGCTACGTTAACACACATATACAGGGTTTCAAGTGCTTCTCGCAGCAGCTGAACAATTGATTAAAAATGAACCTTCAGAGAAAATGAGTCATGACCAACTGGTTTGGTTATATTCAATCATGCTAAGCGCAACCGCTATTAAACTCGTTTTATGGTTCTACTGCAAAAGCTCAAGAAATCATATCGTTCGTGCATACGCAAAGGTAATATTTGTGTGTATATTCTTATAATATCATGTGAAAATGGCGACTAATTGATGAGTTTTGATATAGGATCATCACTTTGATGTGGTGACAAACGTTCTTGGATTAGTTGCGGCCGTTCTTGGGAATGCCTTCTATTGGTGGATCGATCCGGCTGGTGCTATACTCTTAGCCATCTACACTATTGTCAACTGGTCTGGGACCGTTATGGAAAATGCAGGTAACTTTTTGTAAAATCAATGTTGTTTTATTCTTCAGTTTATTAACATTTATATTATTGAGATTCTCACTATAATTTTATTTTTTTATATATTTAGTCTCATTGATCGGACAATCAGCTCCTCCAGAAGTACTACAAAAACTGACATATCTAGTGTTGCGACAAGGCGCAAATAACATCAAACGAGTTGATACTGTCCGCGCCTATACCTTCGGTGTTCTTTACTTTGTCGAAGTATGTCTATATGTTTTTTTAATATCTCATAGTTCATCTTACATTTGATCATGCATAATTCATCATAATTTTGTAAGATCTTGTCTATATAGTTAGGCTTAAAGATTGTTGGCATTTTGGCAGGTGGATATAGAACTCCCCGAGGATATGCCATTGAAGGAAGCTCATGCAATTGGTGAGTCATTGCAAATAAAGATCGAAGAACTTCCAGAAGTGGAAAGAGCTTTTGTTCATCTGGATTTCGAGTGCCATCACAAACCTGAACACTCTGTTCTTTCTACAATCCCAAACGATTTATGAGGATTTCATGCATATATCTATGTATATGTGTTTTTGCTTTTTCTTTCCGCTTCTTTAATGTTTTTGTGCTATGTGACATATCTGCAACTTCATATATTGTAGTTTTTTTAGTTTCTTATGAATTTTTGATTTTAACTATCGTCGGATACGTTCTTTTCTTCAACTCATATTTTAACGCATCTACACGACATTTTGGCTAATTTATAACCAAAACACGTTCCCTTTTCATTTGTAGTTTGAGAAACTGTACCGACATTTTATAACCCACTAGATCATCAGAGAACTTCTCATTTATCATAAAGAGCAAATTATTCGTTGAGAGAACACTGAAGATCTCGGAGATCTGAACACTGCTCTCTACATCAAATGAAACAATGAAGCAAGAAAAAAAAAAAAAGAGAAAAATCCAAAGAAAAGTGTAAGAAACTAAATAAAAAGTTTGAAATGCAAAGCTTTTTTTGTTCTCCAGACGAATGATAATAACGTTCCGGATGATACAAAGTCATGAAGAAACCCCCTCACACTCCAACAGTTCAAATCAACAGCAATACCCCAAAACTGTTAATTAGAATAACGAAAACCTCAGGCCATTGCTCGTTGCGAATAAGTTATACTCTTCAACCTCTCTGCTCTCTTTGGCTTTTGTATCTCCATTTCCAGCAAGGTCACGCAAAACCCCGTCTTTGGAGTGAGCAGGCTTCGATTTATTTCCAGTCGAAAGACCGACCGGTCCGCTGAAATGGAATAAGGAGAAGCTGTCTTCACTTACGGTCTGTGTTTCCGGTGGAGCCAAACCGTTCACTTCCATTGGAGGCTCAAGAGTCTGAGCTTGCTCCTCGGTGTTGGCTTTGGCAAACGGATGGAAAACTGGAACTGGCCCAGGACTGAAGAAAGGTGTCGCCGCATGATTCAGCGGGTTACCGTACTGCAAGCATAGCGGTGAATCTCCGTTCATGCTATATCCGAGAGGACCTGTGTATAGATAAGGGTTATGGTGGGGAAACGGAACTAATCCGTTGGCTGGAGCCGCGGGCCAAGAGACTGGTTGTGCTTGATGGAAGTAGCTCATTGGCGAAGCAGCCTGGAAAACCGGAAACTGCAGATTATGGTTTAGCATTTGAGGAAACATGCCTCCTTGTAGCTGTGCATTAACAACACCATGTGCCATGTTATTGTTACTGCTGTTATCCGTGATGTTCCCAGTTACTGCGATAGGAGTTTCCGAGATTTTACTCTTCCCAGTAGTATCTGTTATGAGGATAGCATTCTGAGTACCAACAGCTATATTCTCTCTTCCTTCAGATTGCTGACTGGTGTCTTCAGAATCAGATGTGGAGGAGGATTCAGTGTTTCCATTGTTTGAAGAAACCGTATTGCTCTCTCCTTCGCTCAGGCATGAAGAGCAATTGTCTGAACTCGACGTACTGCTCATCATAGGATCTTTCAAATGCCACCCGTTCTTTGTTTCCCCTGATTCCATGCTGTTCTTGTCTTTAAGCTTGGTCATATCCAACTTCTCTGTAGCCTTAGCAATACTAGTGTCTTCTATCTCTTCGGGCTTAAATGTTGAACATCTAACTGTTACTTCAGAGTCAGAGTTGCTTCGTGGATACTTCTTTGGCTCCATGGGCTCCCAAACTTGTTTTGAATGTGGCGAATCTCTCGTAGAAGAAGGATTTGGAACCTTGCTTTTAAGTCTTAGCTCACGAGTATGGTCAGGTTGATTATACCTGTTGCCTCGGAACACTGGCTTGGAGGCATCAGGAGCAGAGTCCGAATTGGACAAGGTTTTGGGGTCTCGCATGCTTCTGGTTGCAGAGATGTTAGGTTCTACTTTTGCCCGGTATTCACTACTCGGTTTGCAACTGCAAGAATTGAAGTCAAACCTCTCACCGGTCCTGTTGTCGGAACACTGAAACTTCTCATGGGACTTGACGCCATTCACGCCACCAGTCTTTGAAGCTTTCACTCTTAACTGTCTGTTTGGCCCATTGAAGCCCCTTGAAGGCACTTCTAACCTATCATTACGGTATCTTGCCTCTGACCTACTCGTAAACGAAGCATTCTCGGAATATCTGCGTTTATCTGACCACCGCAAAGATGGATCAGATTGCATTTCTTTCCAATATCTTGCATTCTGGTGAACAGGTCTTTGGTGATAATTTGTAAAGTACTCGTTCTCATCATCAAGATCTATAATCTCTCTGTCAGGGCTGTCACAGTAGTGGTCTTCAATTCCTGGAGATGGGCAACCATCCAAACACTGTCCTTCTTGAACATCGGGAGAACCAGGTGGAGACAAATCTGCATCCCCGGTTTCAATTTCCGACTCCTCGCAGTTTATGGCATTGTTTATCTCGTCATCAATGTTTGGAAGCTCTTCTTCTTCTTCCCTTGATGAAATCAGCAGCGTTTCTATATCGCCAGATTCAGGAATTTTTTTCTCCTTACCTTTTTCTTTTTCCTTCAATCTCTCCTTTCTGCGCAGTTTTTTCTCCCTTTCTTTTGTCCTTTTCTTCTCCTTTCGCTCCTCTTCTTCACGCTTTTCCTTCTCTTCTTCCTCGAGAAGTTTCACCTGCAGGAGTTAAGACGATGGGATCGTTGGCCACAAGTTCTTCGTCGAAATGCTCTGAGTATCTTAGGACAGAATACCTACCTGTTTCTCCAAGGTAATGATTTCCTTGCAGGCAACATGTACGCGTTGTTCTAATAGTTTCAATGTAAGACATACAAAGATGCTGTGTGCATTTTGACGAGCAGTTCCTTCCCTGAATGCTTTCTCAACCTAAATATAATCAATAAGAGATAGAAATGAGTACCTAACAGAACACAAAATAAGAATCAACAATCTGCGACCTTGAGGGAACCTATGTCTGACAGACCTGTTCCTTAAAAATAACTGTTGCAGCATCTAGAAGAAACTCTCGAGCAAGTTCTGGACTTTTTGCATGCTTTTGCGGACGGGAGCATTCCCCATCAAGATCATTCCCATCTTTGTCCATCATGTCTTCGTCCTTTATAGCATAAGAAGCACATAGATGTCTTTTAACACAAGGATAATAATAATATTTGTGGGATCTTATACATTTTGAAAACTTTTGAGTTGAGAAGCTTATGAGTCTGGAAGCTACCTCTTCTTCCTCAGCCTCTTCAGCATGCTCAAAAAACCTTCTGATGCTTTCCCCTCTCTTAATTGAAACAAAACCATCCCCAACAACTAGCCTGCCGTGCACACAGTGTTGACCTTTTTGTACGTGGGCTTTGACATACTCGTCAGACGACGGGCCATCTAATTTATAAGCTCTAAGGGTAATGTAGCATGAATTTAAACCACGAAGGTCTAGGCCGTTGGCTTGACCTCTCCCTTTCATGCCAACATTTTCAAATTTGAAGATATCACATTTTCCTTTTTCGGTTCCAATCGCCCACTCAAAATGATGGTATATTCCAGGGTTCTCAGCAAAATTTTCCCGCCAATCTGCTTGCACCGAGTCAATGGACACCTGAAATATTGTAATTACATTTGTGATCCGATCTTGCAATATAAACCTATCAGGGAATATAACAATAAACTTTTTGAAACCAAGAACTCTGGACTAGGAACCCACAGAGATAAAAAGGTTAACATAGATAAGGCACCTCATACTGGAAGGCTTTGCCGGCAGCACAAAACCAAGTGGTACATCGAGGTTCTCTCCGCATTCGTTTCAGTTCCTTAAGCTCTTTAAACTCGCGAATAACATTCCGTCTGCAGTCTCTGCAAAACCTCTTGCTGTCGAATCTGCAATTGAAATGATCATTCATTAATTGAGATCAAAGGACTCCACATGACCAGACAAAGAAGATTGTTGTATTGCATGACTTGGTAGGAATATCAAATCAACAGTGACATACCTGTACCTCAGTCTCTCCATAAAATCCTCTTCTTTCATCCTTAAAAGAGATTGTCGAGTTTCCTCACTAAGTGCGGACCAGAAATCCACCAATGTATCACAAGAAAGCCTTGCAGTATGTAGAGCACACGTTTCCCTTGTTCCATGCCCTCTACCATAACTAGCCATTCCTTGACTTATCCATCCCCGGCCACCACCACCACAAGCATCGGGATAGAGCAACTCACGTTCCCTTTCTCGAGCAGGGGCGCTGTCAAAAACCTGCTAGAACCAATAGATTAACTAGTCGAACTGGAGGAACTTCAAATAGGTAAACCTTGCAAGAACTTACATTTTGAAGTCCTTTGAGAGACTTTGCATACAAATAGCAATCAAGAAGTGTGAGTGATCCATCACGCGTCGTGGTGAGACCTCCCCATGGATGTACTGACGGATCTTGCATCTCATCCCCACATCCGTTACTAACAACCGAGTTACAGTCATTTTGGTATTTGGAGCCCCCTGATTTATTGCTAGGAGAGTTGCCTATTGATCCCTCCGGATGCAAGGACTTCCCATGCATAACAATCTGCAAGAAACCTTCAAGTAGCAGGCCATTACATCTGGAACAATACATGTTCTTGCGAGCTTGCTCAAATAGAGTCTGTTTGTCAATCTTGAGGAGCTCCTGTCTAGCTTTCGGCGACAGTTCACTCCAGAACTGCAAACAAGTTCAGAGAAATAGTTTTTGAGTTAATGATTTCTCTTCACGTCATTTAGCTAGACCGTGATGTGTAACCCGCGAACTAAAAAAAAAAAAAAAAAACTTCACAATTTGTGGAAGAGAAACAAGGACAACGAATGTGAATACACACGGGGACATCTATAAGTTCTAGAACAGATTATTAATATTCGCAACTCTTCAAGATAAAAATAAAATAAAATAAAAAAGGGGGCCGAGAGCAATTTGCAGTGTTCACAGTGCCAGAGAATACTTTAAAACATAACAATTATAACTAAGATGTGAGCAAAAACTTTGGTTGATAGAATCAAAGCAAAACATTTCTAGCTAATAAACACCTGCCATAAACACCCATTAAACAATAAATCACAGGCAAATATCCAATATGAGCTAATTCAACGTCCAAAATGCCGAGAATTCCAATCTTCAGAGGACTCGTGGAAATGGATTAGTACCTTCTGCAGCTGATTGTAGCTGACTCCATCGATTTCCTTTGACCAGAAGCCAAAAGAGTATTGGTCATTCCTCTGCGCTAAACCCGGCATCATTTACAGTCTCTTCTTCTGTTCATCAACAAATGTTCTCATTATCGGTAAGCAAAGGCCCAAGAGTGAAACAAAACCCAATCAGGAACCGATCCTATCCGATTCAATTCCGTCGAATCGGACTGCGAAAACACCAAATCCAATCGGAAAATACAACAAAACAATCGATCGCTGTGAATCGGGGGGGACGATTCCGAAAATAAACAAATAAAAAGAGAGAGTCCGATAATGAAAATTTCCGTAAAAATCTCTTTTCAGATCCTTAACAGAAAGAAAATGAATCGAAATGGATTGAAATGGAGAAAGCCGAAAATCAGGGCTCCTCGGTCGATGACGATGACGATGAGATTCGCGGCTGCGTCAAAATATTCTAGAGAGAGAGAGAGAGAGAGATGAGATGCAACTTATAAAGGGACTTAAGGAAGGCTGGTTTGGTAGAAATTTTAGACGCGGCGGTTAATATGAGAGAGCAGACGATAACAAATTCATGACATCATTTTTTTTTCCTTAATTTGCAGAATAGGGATAAAAAATTACTATACAACAAAGTAGAGTTTTTTTGTCAGCCAAAACTGATGTATACATTTGAATATCAGAATTGTGAAAATGTTTTTATAAAAACAAAATGATGTATTGTCACACAAATTTTACTTTGTTTTCATATGCTTGTTACCTTTCCTCAAATGGATACATGTGTGTGTGTGGGTATAGTGTTGTCATCATGCTGTAATGGCTAAAAACAAAATTGTTTATTATTTAATACTTTCATATATAAAGTCCAAATAATCATATGATTAAAGGGATTTATTGTTGTTTCTCAAAATTCTATGGGAAAATAGAGTCCAATTGTCATATTCAAAAATACTGAAATCCTAACAAAATTTTCATATTTATTTGAATGTCATGAATGAAAAACGCGGTAAAATATGTTTTTGTTGTTTTTAAATGATTAGTAATGCATTTTTAAAAAAATGTTTGGTTTTGGCAAATTGTTTAGCATTTATTATAAAAGTATTATAAATTAAATTAAATTATTGGCTGTTTTAAACTTTTGGAAACACATTAATATTTTGGATATGTAACAACCTAGATGATATAATATACCATAAATTAATAACCAAATATTCTCCGTTTATTTAAAAATAAAAAACCTTAAATATTTTTAATTAACAAAGAAAACAGTATGCTTCTTATTATATAATAAAAATGATAATAAAGAACAATATGGAAATAAAACATATATCAATCTCAAAATAATGTCAAAAATAACATATACATTGAATAACAATTTATATTCAAAAGAAAAAATATTAAATTTAACACAATCTCGCATAGCGCGGACTATCACCTAGTAATCATATAATTAACAGATTTATTGATTTCTCTCAATTTTTTTACCGAAAAATACAATGTAATTCTTGTATTCAAATATCCTAAAATCCGAACAAAATCTTCACATTTATTTAAATGCCATCAATGAAAAACGCCGTATAATTAAATATATACTATGGATTATAACATTTCTGTTCATTAGAATTTTTATACATCACATTGACTATTAGCCATACAAAAATAATTATCTTTGAAATAGAATGCTAATATGTTACCGGTAAAAAAAGACCAGACTTTTAAATACGACAAAATGAACATTTTTCTTATTTTTCTTTCATATCACCTAGTCGAGAGTATACTCTCGTTTGGAACCACACTTGTTTGACTCCAATATGAGAGTCGGAACCAGCAACATGTTGTGGTGACATAGAAGATTAATTCACCAGGCTAATCAACTCGGGTCAAAGTAAACCTTCTTAAGAATTTCAATAATACCAAGACTTAAAAAAAAAATGTTATAAGATATTAGATGCAACATCAACATCTCAAAATTAATCACACCTATACATTTAAAAATTATATTCTGGTATTTGTTGCTTATTATCATAATCCAACGTCGACAGTGGATATATGATACTAAAAGAAATTGCCGTACCATTATCCTAGTTTTAGCTGTGCCTGCGCGTATGTAAGTTGTTGACAAAGAAGAAACATCCACCTATACATTATTGAAATTAGTAGGATCTAGAGAGCATTTTGTCAAGAGGACTATAAGTATAGTTTTGACCTTAATTTAGACACTGCTTAAGTCTAACCGAATCAAAATCGCCATTGTGAAAAAAAGAAAGAAAAAAAAGAAAAGTTGAACCAACCTGTTCGGACATGGTCTTACAACAAAAAAAATAACCAAAATCATGTCTTAACTTTTTCCTACATTCCCCGTCTGAAACCACAAAAAACCAAAAAATTACAGAGATGTTATAATTCTTGCAGCCATTAAATAGTAACAATGGCTCCCTCCAAACTGATTCACCATAGAAGATTTTATCATCATCATCTCATCTTCATCCCCATAGGAGAAGAGTCCATCATTCTAAGCTACTAAAACCAGACAACAAACTTCAAATCTTCCATGAGGCTTCTTATGTACATCATTTTTCAATCAACTCCTTCTTTCTGAGTTTACTCCTCTTTCCAGATTCGACCGGTCACTCTCAACTTGAGCTCTTGCCTATCACCTCCAGAGAAGTAGAGTGCGAGGTTTCTTGGGATGATGAGACCGTCTTGACTGTCCCTGACTTTCCTGTGACTGTCACGGATGCTTCTTGGGATCCCTTGCCATGTTAGTTTACGTCCGTGAGCTCCTACTTCCAAGCTGTAACTGAACTTCTTCGCCTCGTTCTCATCTCCCATGAAACGAAGAAACGCCATGTACACTGGTGCCATCCCCAGCTGGAACGCCTCAAAGTGTAAACAGAACTGTCTCCCAAAACAGTTGAACACCTGAAAAAACAAAATTTAAGAAACTAAACATGTGAGTTTACGTGTAACGGAAGACTGAGGATGAAAATGAGACTGACAAACCCTATCAAAAATCAGAAGCTGAAAGATTTAACAGAAACTTGTGCAACATAAGAATGACACAAATAGCTTCCACTGAAAGATCAGAAGCTGGAGAGAGCTAAAGCAAGGGAAAGTTCATGGTCGAGGTTAAAGAAGGGAAAGAAGGTGAATGGAATGTGAAGACAAGTCATGATAAGAGATGCAAAAGCCAATAGTGGTATAGAACTATTTTTCAAAGAAGAGAGCTAAAGCTAAGGAAAAGTTCAAGAAACTGTTACCGTAAGCATCCATGTAGCATTTTCGACTTCATGTGGATTTGATTTGACATAACGGTGGTTGAAGGTGCAACCGTCATGCATATCAACTTTATGATCATCTTTGAGATGAACAACAAGAGTAGGGATATCACCTGTAACCGAACACTCGGAGCCAGCATAAGGGCAAGTGTAAGGTCTAAACCTGCAATGCTGCTCGTGCTTAAGCTTGCTGTAGTAAGGGAAAATGTCATGACACCCCAAGTTTTGGTACCGGCATGGAACTTCCAAAGATTCTGCAACTTTCTCAAGAGCTAAGCATCTTATGTTACCAAGCTCGTAACGACATGTAGGGCACGTGTTCTGCACTCTCACTTTGCAGTTTGAACATAAGGTGTGGCCATTTGGACACTGTAAGAAGAAACTTATACAGCGTTAAAGAAACATCAAGACTGCAATTACAAAAATCATTTTTTAAGGAGAGAAAAGTGACAGACCTGATGAATTGGAGGGTACATTAAGTTTGTACACACAGGACATTCAAGAAGCTCGTAGACACCATTGTTTGAATGCATTCCATATTTTCCAATTCCTGCGCTACCTGATTTAGTAGGTTTGTTGTTGTTATTAACTTCCACTTTTGCCATTTTAACCTCGTAATCCATCCCCGTCGAATTCGATTCCAGGACTTCTTTCAAAGCACTGCCTCCAGGAGCCATGGCTTGTAAGAAGTAAATTTGCTCTTTTGTTTTCACTTGTGGTCAGATGGTTTATTCCTTTTGAATCTATTTGTTATTCTGCAGGAGGAGAGAGAAACCATAACCAATATAAGCTTATATGATTCACAAGTCAAATTTATAACATATTGTTGATAAATAATTGAGAAGATACAAAATGTAGATTTAAAGGGGAAGATACTTGGTTAAGTTGATCAAGTCTTTTACTTTATTTCTGGGATCTGTTAGCTTCATAAGGAACAAAAGAATAAAATAAGATGATTCAAAAGTGGAAACACAATTGGAGCAAAACATTAAATGCACTTTTAGATAGGTACCAAAGCAATAGGCCTCAAAGCTATGAACAATGCTAAAAGCTAGACCTTTGCACATTCCAATGACTTTTAACAGTAACAGTAATCAATCGCAGAACTATCAAACATCAAAAGAGGAAAAATAAAACAAATCGTTTCTCTGTTTACAATCTAACTAGAACAAGAACCAACACAAAGTCTAAAAATGCCAGAACCAATGAATCAAGAATCAGCAAAATCTAACCTTAGACAGCTAACAAAATTCGTGCAAGCAAGGTTTCATATTTTGCAACACAATTCAAACCAGGTATAAGCAGAAATCTATAGAGAACGGTGTTCAAATTGCAAACCCCGATATCATAAATCTCAGTATAATCTTTGCCCTATGAAACAATTTCAAAAAATCCATCCGTGAGAACCAAACGATTCAAAGACAACAAAATCCAGAGAGGTTTTTCCCAAAATTAAAAAAAAGCAAGCTAGATTGGTCATACGATGCCTCCTGATATCAAGACAAAGCAGGAACCCGAAAATCCAATTTCGGAATTCGGTGATTCTCGATCTTCTAATCCGATTTCAAAATTAAAAAAAAAAAACCCCAAATTCAAAAGAAGGAGAAGAAAGTTTTTTACCCGGAAGAAAAATTCCAGACGGATTTTTTGTTTGCTTCAGATTCAAATTAAGAAGAGAAATCGACGGATTTTTTGGGGAATACCCAGAAACGAAAAGAGACGCGAGGAGACGGAGGAGGATGGTTGTGTCCTGTCTTGTTCGTATCGGTGAAAGCCCATTAATGGTGGTCTCTGCTTTGTCTTTATTCCACTTTTAAAAAACACCGAATCACAATTCACGAAGGTGGTTCCTTTTTTTAAGAAATAAATAATCCTCTTAATTACAATTATTTATATTTATAGGTTTTTGTACTATCTTCTATATGAGTTTATTTTTCCACTGTAGTACAGTGGTTTCTTTCTTATTTTATACGTATATTATTCTCAGATATTTCATGTCTGAAAATTCTAACAAAACAAAAAAAAGGTATAACAAAGAAAACGTTAAAGGAAACATATTTCCTCTAACAAAACAAAAAAGGGAAAATATTTCCTCATTTTTTAGCTGCATGCATCACATTCAACGCAATCCAGTGTTTTGAAAACCGGACCGACCCGGTGGTCGGACCGGGTTCGACCGTGAACCGGACATGTGACCGGGTTGGGTTTCCGGTCCGGTTTATAAACAATTAATATGATCAATTAACTAATTATATGTTAGATTATAAGTTATTTCACAAAATTAGGTTTAGTTTAATTTTTCTAATAATATTATATTTATATTTATACTTTTATATCAACTCTTAACTATTTATAATATGTATTTTAAAATTTCTATATTTAAAAATAAATAAATATAAATTATTATGAACTGGATTTAACCCGGTCGAACCAAATTGAACCATGACCCGGATACTTATCCGGTTCGCCTTCCGGTCCGGTTTTAATAACATTGACGCAATCCCAATTATACATTTCCGACTTATGAGCAAATTTCTAGTTTTCATCTCCAAACCAAAAGTCAATTTCTTTAGAGGGAAATACAAAAATAACGACCAGTTAAAGAAAACATCTATAATAACCAGTTAATTATTAAATTCTCTAATTGGCTCGAGTTCGTGCATCGAATAACGAGACAACGCTCGTTTCCCGCACACATCATTTGATTTTTTTTTTTCCTTCCTCTTTTTAAATTTTGCTTTAACTGTTTAAAGTTCTATATATATATCTGCCGTTGACGTAATTTTCTTCACGAAATTTAGGCATGTTTAATTTTTAGAATTTGTCAATCATTTTTCAATTAAACAGACCATTACATATCTATTAACTTGCAAAGTACAAAATTTCTCAACTGTAAATGCTGAAAGTCTGAAAATGGTTGAAAATGTCTGCTTTTTTGGGATTTATTAGTTGAAATTTTTTGAGGACTACACCTCATAAGGAAACATTTTCAAAAATACACATGTTGAAAAGTTTTTTAAAACTACACCAAAAATCATACAAGAATTGAGAATTTTAACCTCAATCAATCTCAAAAGTATTTTTGATTTTATGTCGTCAGATTCATCGTCTGAGCCATCTCAGCTGTTCGTCGGAGATCATTGTCGCATCGCCAATTGTACGTCAGAGTCCATCATCCATCTTATGTCGGAGTCCATCGTCCGTCCAAGCCCATCGTTCAGTTCGCTCGTGTGAAATCACGATAAAAGGTGAGTTCATTAGTTTTAAATAATTAATCGATCTTAGCTTATGATTTGGGTACTATGAGCCTTATTTAAGTAGATTTTATTAATTGATTTACAGATTATTTGTGATATGGCAGAGAAGAAGATGATTTAGCTAAAAAGTCATTGAATTTGCCTTAGCTAAAGACGGAATATGCTTTGTTAATGTCAATTTAGCTTCATCGATTACACCTTTGTTGATGTTCCAGAGACGGCGATATCCGATTGAGAAATTACTTTGTTAAGTCTTACTATTCAATATCAATTTAGCTTCACTGATTATCTTTAACCAATTTTATAAAGCATTATAAATCCTCTTTATATTAATTAGGTAATGATTGAGCTTTATTTTATTTGTGGAGTTTGGAAGTTAACGAATAACATTCAATGGGAGTTCACAAATGATGGTAGATAGAGGAGGTTATGTTAGTTTCATCAATGAGACAACAACTACAACAATTTGGTTGCTCTTTTTTATGATGATTTTGGGTTAGACAAAATCACCCATTATGTGAAGCTTAGCTATGCAATACCTTCAAGCTTGGTTTCTACATTCTTCTTAATTCATGATGGATCCTTGAATGGTTCTTGATTTGATTATGCAGTTGACAATTCGACATTGACTCTCGCATTTTGTATAATCTGTGTTTTAAATAATATATAGAATTAGTCTGATATATATATATAGCGATTGGATATATAATATGCAGCTAATAGCTAGAGTGAAAGGAGAAAAAGTAGGGAGAGCAAGGCAAGGACCAGAGCTTTGCCTTGGGAACATAACCATCATGAAGGAAGCAGTAGCGCCGGAAAATTACTTCGGCGAAGAAGTTCCGGCAAACTTGAGGATCATATCAGCCCATCAGGACGAAGTTTAATTTGGAGCTGCCAAAAAGTGCAAAAGTGTTAGCATATTCGAGTATGTATGAAGTAGAGATGTGTTCAATCGAAAATAACTTCCTCTGTATTCAGGGACATCCTGGGTATAACCGTGACATCTTGACCGATATCGTAGATCGTATTCTTGTCGGAAGCCACATTATGATTTTGTTTCCTCTCTCTCTTTTTTCTTAAGTAATTTATTTATACTATTATTTGCGAATTGATTTTAGAGAATTAATCTTTCTCATTCACTCTCGCAACAAGAATTACATTAATACCCTTAATGATATCTATTAATTTATTTATTTGCCATTATTGTTAAAATTAATAATCTTAAGATATACTCCCTCTGTTTCATAATATAAGGGGTTTTGAAGTTTTTTTTTTGTTTCATAATATAAGGAGTTTTAGAGTTTCTAGGCAAAATTAAATGTGTTTTTGTTACTTTTGATTATTTATATTTTTCATATTATTTTGTTATTGGTTTAAATGTTTTGGAATTGATGATAAAATATATTTTATTTCAAAAAGTATAAGAATTAAATAGCTTCTTAATCTATGTGCAAAAACCTTAAACCCCCTATATTATGAAACAGAGGGAGTATTTGACTTGAAAAAGTAAAGAAAAAAATAGTATCAACCCTAATTTGATAACTCTATAAATATCAACCTAAGTCTTCACCCTAATCAGCCACTTGCTGAGAAAAAAACACAAATCACCTCTTAATTTACGTATGCTTCAAGGTTTCTTTTCTTTCTTGCACTACAAGTAGTTGGGTTGGAGAACTATCTTTCGACTACCCAACCGATGACCAGAGATAGTGTCATTGGTTTTTTTTGTTGAATTTGTACTGCTTACCAGTCTTTTTATCTACGCCACGGAAAACCACGAGATTAATTTATTCTCGATAATAGTAAGATTCGTATCATATACCATCTTTAATCAAAACTTTTTTAGTTTTTTTTTTTAATTCCACTTTGTTTAGTTTTATTTTAACGTCATCAGAGTTAGTCAATCATGGCTTCAAGCCCTACAATATGATGTCATATTTTATCATTATTTTATTCTACGATGATGATGGTTTATTATGATGATGAATGATGAGGCGATAAGCTATAAATCTGCCTACATTGAGGTAAAACTTGCATGTACTTGTATTTAGCTTTCTATGGATATTTAGCATTCTGTGAAAAACAAAATTAATTTATCCTCATGAAGTACTTCTTTATTTTGCTATTATCTTAATTTATAAGAAAACATGATTTGATAAGCTTGCTCTGAAAGATCCATGCTTCTCAAGGTTCCCTTCAATCTTCATGGGCCTCTTGGTGTACGGAAGCATTTGAAGTACCTCATCGAAACAAAAGACTTTGCTGTGATCTGTGCAGCAGAAGGAGCTGAACAGGTAACTATATTACAATAACGCATGTACACTCAATAGCAATTAAGGAGATTTTTTGTCCACTTGAGTATTATCCCAAAACATATTTCGGCTTACGTATCTTGGCATGTTGTTGCAGAACTTACTCGAGAAAACGAATGCGAAAGATGCATCTGGAAACACAATACTTTGTGATTTCGGTGTGTACATTCAACAAAAGGTAAGATATAAGGAAAAGACTGGTTGAGATATCTCATAAAGAGTTCTGTTTTCGATTCTTTTTTTTTTGTGTATAGTTGCTTGGTAAATTTTACTCTTTTTTGGTCCATAGTTGATGTGATAATTCTCACAAGTTTTTTGCATCTTAATTTTCTACCTGTATCTTCTTCTTTTTGTATAGACGAAGAAGTATTCCAATAGGTGTGAAGTACATTGTTAATCCAATACTTTCTCAAAACTTTCAGAAGACCCCTAAAGTACTAAAATTTCTAGATATATCCACATTTGTGCAAATTATACATTTCAGTTAAACAATCAATGAATCAAATATGAAAATATTTACGAATGAAACGATATTTTTAATTCAAGAAGTACAGATGAGAAAGAAAACTATTGTTTGTAAACAAAGTAATGATTTTAGTGTGTTTACTAATTTTGGGTTTATTATAGAACCACAAAACTAATTGGGTTTGATTGGTGATATATGAATGACTTTTGCTAGTGTTTGCAAATTTTTCCAAAAATTAATCTCTCTCTAAAAACTCAAAAGGTTATTATTTTTCCGTCTCGTTCTTCTTCTTCGTCAGCTTCTTCTTCAAGAGAGACTGGTAAACACATAATCGGTGTGTTCCTCTCTCATCGAATGTTTTTGCTTGTCTCTTTGCAATTAGATATCAGTCTACAAATATCAGGTACATTTCTTATCACTAGAATGCAACATTTGAAGAATTCAGAGTTTATTACTTTATTTCCTTATTTTTGGAATTTGAAAGATGAAGTTTTAGTCTTTTAGGAGCAAATCAAACAAAATTAGGTTTCTATTGTTCATGGAAAATGTAGCTTCTTGGGTTTCACTTTGTAACTTAGTTTACAAAGTGTGGAATCCAAAATTTGAGACTAAAAGTGTTCATATATATTGACAGGTTTTCTTGTTTGGAACATTCATCAGCTTGAGCACATAAATGGTAAATGTCACATTAAAATTATTTTCTAGATTTCGTTATCTCAAATAATCAGATGGAAACGATAACAAATTTGATGTCTTTGCAATGTTTAACAAGGCTGAACATTCTCGGTGAGTGATGATGATGACAACACCGTCATAGATTGGAACAGTGATGATGAACGCGACATCGACAATAACTTACAATGGTCTCCATCGCCATCTCCTGTGCATCCTAACTCAATTCGACCGGTTAGTGTACTGATGCTAAAGCTAGTGTGATTTTTGTTCTTATAATGTCTCTGTGATGTTTAATAAGACGGAGCAATCAGCTCGTGATGGTAACGAAGTTGATTGGAATAGTGACGATGACATGGCGATTGATATCTTCTAGTGGTCTCCATCGCATTCTAACTCAGTTAGGCCAGTTACGGTAAGTTCTTTATCTCTGATTTTGCAAGGAACAAATTCGAACTTGTTGATGCTAAAACATTGACTGATGTGTGTCTCAACATTAGGATGAGATGAGAATAGGTGACAAGACATTTGCTAGATTTATCGAAATGGGATTTACTGAAGAAATGATTGCGAGAGCAATTAAGGAAACCGATGGTGAGGAAATTTTATGTTGTTTTGATTCGTCTTCGTTCAGTTTTCGTAAGCTTCAATCCAAAGCTAAAAATTGCAAGTCAAAAATAAAGTCAAGTAGACATGATGTTTTCCTAATGTGTAAAGTGATTTATTTGATTTCAAACATAACGTTGAAATATGAAAATCAAACAATAAACTGCCACTACGTTGAATATTCTATCAGGTTTTCCATTGACTTTTATGCATAATATTTCCCTAAGATCTGTGGTAAGTCCACACAAAAACTGAACTTGTTGATTTACTAGTATAGTTTCTGAAGAAAAAAATTGGTATTGACCAAACTAAAAAAAATCATACAAAGTACAACAAATATAACATCGTCCGAGTTAAATTTACTAAGGAAGTGAGACAGTTTTGAAGTCGAGAAGAAACATCTTACGTGTCGGATGTCGCTGTACGCATGTGACATGTACCCTGCCCGGAGAATTTTGGGTTTTCTCGAGAATCATATAATCATCGTTCTGTAACATATTTGCCAAAACGAAAAATGCACTACACCTAAGAGTTAGGAATGCAAGGGAAAAGTATAATTTTTTTGTTTTGAGATTAAACAAAAAATTTACAAAATGATGACGTCGGCTGAGAGATTCAACCCCATGTACTTAGCAGGCACACGCCTTGACCACTCTCGGCCAAAGCGACTTGTTGACTTATTACTTTATATGTTTTTTGCCAACATATTTTGCGAGTAGGAATCAGAAGTAAGGAACACATTCCATGGGATTTGATCATTTGAGTGACTGGCGAGCAGGTTTAATCAGAAATGGATATATTCCTGGAAAATATAAAGTTTGATTAAAATACCAGTCCCTATCGCGAGAAATAGAAAACAAAATACAACAAACCAACAAACAACAAAAGAAAAAAATAAAGTTACAAGCTTCTTCTTCTTCTCCTTCTTGTTCATCATCATCATCTTCCCACAGATTGAAGGTTTTTTTTTTTATTATTATTTTTGTTTCAAGTAAGTCTCCTTCTCCTAGGCGGACGAGAATCTGCACTGTCTACATCAGAAACCCTTGAGCCATTCTCATTCCTTCTCCTCGAAGAAGACGTCGAAAGAGTGACCATAGAATCAATCTCAACCGCAGTATCAACTTGACTCTCAGAGTTTATAACAGCTGCAATGCTTGAGAACGAGTCTCTATCATCAACCACAACAGGAGGGTGATGGTTTTGCTCCTGGTGGTTCCTCCCCAATGGATGAGTTCTAAAATACGCATCTACAAGCCTCTCAGCAGAGCTCAACGCAGAGGTAAATGTCGAGATCCTTGCAACTCGGTGTGACTGCAACTGTCTCCTGATCAACAGAGGATGGAATCTTGTGGTAGTTTCTCCTTCAAGATCAGGACCAATGTTCGGGTTTAGATCCATATCCTCTGATGCTGCTGCAATGGCTGCTGCAGCAGCAGCACTAGCCTGGCTCTGCTCTGATCTAACCCCCCTGGAGGTCATCAACCGGTTCAGAATCGAATTGGCTCGATCGTTCACTCTATCTGACGCCTCCCGGTGACTGAAATCAGGGACCGGAGTTGAATCTCTGTCAAACCTATTCTGTATACGTCTAATCATTTCTTCCATAGGTATTGTAAATGGTGACCTCTGAATTGTATTCCTCAAACTCTCAATGCGCCTCGCGTGGGGTCTCATCGGGATCTTAGTGTCTAAACTCTCTTCAACTTCTCTTTTATGGTTTCCACGCCCATAGATTGGTGTCACGGTTTTGGTGGTCACTTCTCCTTTGCAAACCGGACATTCCTTTGCATCCGAGATTTGCAACCATTGGTACAAGCAAGGCCAACAGTAAAGATGGCCACAACAGGTGAGAACCGGCTCCTTGGACAAATCCAAACATATATTACAGTCGAAAAAGTTACCGTCGCAGCCACTGCTTTTCTCTACATCACCTTTCTTCTCTGATACACCGTCTCCAATAGCTCCATCACCGTTCTCACACATTTTCAGATCCTCATTGCCTCTTTCACTGCCTTCACCAGTCTGTAAAGAAGCTCCATTTACAGAGCTTCCCATCAACTGGTTAAGTTCTATAGCCATGGTGTGGGTTTCAGATAGAACCGGGATGGGGAGATTAAGTTGTCTGAATCTCGTCCTGTGCCGGGTCCTGATCCTCGTGACAGCTTCTGAGGATCTCTCAGATGGGTCATTAGTCCAATCAACCAAATTCACAGTTTCATTTGGTGCAGACTGGAGATCTGACTCAGGACCAGGGCCTAGATTCAAATCCAGGTTCATTGTGTCAGCTAACTCCTCACCCATCAATAAACAAGAAAAAGGCTCTTGCTTTCAATTGCCGTAAGCAATACACTACTCCGAGGGATCTTTATTATCCTGCATGGAAGAGAAACAATGTCCCAATATAAAGCTTATATGCGGTTCACAAGTTGTTTTGATCAAACAGAAGCAAATAGGTACATCTCATATAAGCAAACCAATCTAGCTTTTCTTTGCAGGCCAAAAGTTTTCAATCTAAACTAGACATACAAGAAAGACAATCTGAAAAATGAAAGCATACACAAGATCAAAAACATTAGGAATGTGGTATACAAAGTCTATATGATTTTGCACAACGACGACTAACTCAAAGCTAAGAGATGGTGCACAAGAAATGAAGGACAGGTGAATTAACAAACGGAGAGACAAAGATGTAGCAGAAAAAGAAAGGTTGAATTAGAGCTGAATGTAAATCCAAACAAAACCAAAAAAAAAGCTACTTACCGGCGAAGCAATTGACAGGCGTGGGAGGTTGGTAAATTCTCAGATTTGCTTCAGATTCAAATGGTAACGATGGATTAACGAAGAGAAGATGAAGAAGAAACTGAGTCTCTGCTGGAACAAAACGCTAATTACAGATAGCGATGGCAAAAGACGCGCCATCATTCCATTACTGAGGATCTCCAAAAACCATAATCAAAGAAAACCCCCAATCGGAAAACCCTAATTCTCAAATCCCCGCCTGACAAGTCCGAAACCTTCTTTAAGAAACTAAAACAGAAGAAAAAAAAAACCCAGATTGTAGAAAACCCAAGCTCTTGACTCTCGATCCAGCAAAAATCAGCTACGGAAAACCCGAAACCGATGCAAATCTTAAGAAAAAATGAAAAATGAGAAAAATCTGGAGCTGGAAAGAGAAACAATCAACGACCTGGAACTACTGGATTAGGACGGCAAATTCATAAGACCATGGTTGACTGAATCAGCTGAGCTCAGAGCTCGTGGAAGCGAGCTGAAGCTTCCGACAAGGCCATGGAAATTCGCCCTTTTGCTTTAGACACAGAAACGTCCAAATCTTGTCAAATTGGGCTAAAGTGGGAAAACGAACCGAAACCTCTAAGCAGAGAGAGAAAGAGAGAGAAAGAGAGAATGAGAGAAAGAGAGAGGAGAGAGGAGAGAGGGAGAGGAATCTGGTACGCTCCGGTTTAGGCAATGGACGCTCTGATCACGCTTAACTCTGATCGGACGGCTAGGGAATTATTCTAATCAATTTGTGAGATTAGTTTATTTTCTGATTATTGACAAAAAGGATCCACTAATGTGCACCTCTCTATACTTTAATATTTTAATTAATTTAAAAAAGTGAAGACAAAAGTCGAAAGATACCGAATGATTTCTATAAATGTATACCAAATCTCATTAGGTGTCCTTCGTTTTTGGTGTGAAAACCCTTGTTTTGATGCTAACCTTTTTTTATGTATTCTTCGTTTTAATAGAAAGCTTCACAATTTATTAATTTTTTAAAAAAAAACGAGACTTGTTTTGACTCGACTCAAGCCAAATTTCTATTTTTATTTTACAATGGCCAAATACAGAAGACCTATCCTCCCTCTCCTCATCAACACTCTTCAATGTCTAGAAACTCCTGGAGGCTGGAGAACTTTTGCTTGAGGTAAAAGGTAATGAGAGATCTCTAAGCTAACAGCCTATCCAACTCATCTTATCACAGTGTCCATTAAAAAACCTTAGGTGATAAAACTATCCTATTAGTTCGTGGATAGCTTTTCGCATAACGATTGATATGCCACAGTGCAGAGCTTGAATTTTTCCTCGGCTGCATTCTGTATTATCATCATACCAATTTGTAATCAGTTGCCTAGAAACACAACAACCAAGTGAATAGAGACTGTGTAGTACAGGCTACTCAAGTTACCTTGGTAGAGTCTTGGTGACGATCTGGATGCCATTTTAACGCACAAACTCGGTATCTGAGGAAAAAGTTGGCGAGCGGAGGTTAATAAAACATCATCTAAAATGTACTTTATAATTTCCCTAGTGACTAAATTACTTACGCATTTTTGACATCTTCAAGATTTAAGGGACCTGAGGAACTCAGACCAAGTGCGTGTCTATGAGACTCCTGGTTTGAATCTGAGTCCCTGAATTTATATTTGCCGTCTTCTTCTTCTTCTTCTTCTAGTCGTTGCCTTGAGCCCCAAGATCGTCCATTGTTGTTAGAATACCTCCACGAGCGAGCTTCCCCCTCTTCACCCGATGCAGTCCGCAAAAAGTATTCAATTTCAAATCCCTCATCAACTCCGCAGAAATCAAAACACCCTACACAAATCGAAAAGCGTTCCTTGTTGGAGACTATAGTCTACGTCTGAACTTGAAACCAACAAAACAACACATTTAATTGTACTTCATATACTCTACGCATTAGCATTGTAGAAGCAAAAATACCAAACTATAATCCGTACGTACATATGTAGTTTTTTTCAGTCATAGAAGAGGCCCCAGAGGCAAAGAAGCGTTTTGTCTTACTTTTATCCAAACTTTGAGGAATGTGTCTACGACCATTCCGATTTCTTTTGCAAACCCTAGAGTACTGTTTCTCGAACCACGAGCTGTGCTTACCAGAGAAATCAAACCCATCACTCCAAATCTGAGAAACACATTACCTAACTGCATCACAACTAAGAGCTTTCACACTGAAAACAAAACAAAAAAATGTTCAAATATACTATATACCCCAAATAAGTGTTCTGCAAAGCCATTCACGTTACGACGGAAATCTTGCTTTGGCCTCTCTTTTCCGAACTTTTTGTTTCGAGCTTTTGAATTCTGTAAAAAGATGTCAAAAGGCGAAGATCAGAACGATACTTAAACCATAGAATCAAACTCTCAACACTCACAAACGTGCCGGAGAAGAAACTTAAAAGAGAGAGACGACTGACGGATTGATGTTTGCGTTGAAGGGCGGGAGTAGAATGGAAAAAGAAGGCAGCAGCTTTGAAGGGAATAAAATAGCACTGTGGTTTGAGGATCGCTGCTCTAATGGCGGCGATCATCTCCGGCGGCGAAAAGCTCCAAGGCGTTGCGGACAAGGACTTGGCTTAAACGTTTCAAGGACTTACTTAATTAATTCGGTTTATATATTTTCAGTAAGTAATAAAACATATCTTAATTGTTATATTTGTAAGGGATTTAGTTTGTATGGAAATGGAAACGAAATATATATTTCGAATTATGAGAACGATTTTTCTGAAATATATAACTCTATACAGTATATGGATCGATCGTCGATAAGGTCACACTTCATAAGATGCTTCTACACCATAGAGGAAGACACCATTAGTCTGTGTATATGTATGGATCGACGAGTTTTGTGGTTTTATTCCGACTTAAACATTGAGAGAATATAATTTTGATGTAGGTTGATGTTTCCGTGAGTTATCTCAAACTAGCAGATCCGTGTTTCCTCCCGTTCAATCAGTCAACCATAATTTAAATGTTCGGTTAATGTTAGAGATGAAGTAAAAAATAAAATAAATCTTTATAAAAATAAAAAACATTGGTAGAGTGAAAAAAAAAGCATTGGTAGACTTACACGCAAAATAACAATCTCTAAAATATATAATGTATCATTGTATCTTCTTAAAAAAAAATCATAATTTTGATCTGTTTTTCAATTTCTAAAAAACTTCAGAATATTTAGAAACGCATAAACAAAAGAAAAGACAACAGACATGTCATGGTGAAACCCATATTTGATCCGCCAACGGAAACGCTATTACTATGATTCTTATGACCATGATGAGCGCCGCCGCCGAACCAAAAGAAACCACCACCACCTCCACCGCGACCACCTCCACCGCGACCACCTCCACCGCGACCACCACCACCACCTCTTGCGGCGACGGAAGTTATCAACAGGGTTAAGATTAGACAGGCGGTCACGAATTTCATCATCATCGTCTTCTTTGAGGAACAAGACTTCATCATCACCTCTTCAGTAAATTATAAGATCCACTGCAGTTTATAATTTCCAAATTTAGATTTGAATATCGATCGTCCTTTTATAGTTTTCATTGGCTCGACTCTTTCCTTTTTGTTTTCTCGATAAAATTGAGTTAAATGGAGAGGAATATGTTAAATCTCCAATTAATACAATACGAAGCACGAGTATATCATTTAATTACTAACAAGTTTAGCCAATTATTAAAGGAAACAAACTCCTTTTCTAGTCTTTAGAGTATAAAAAAGATCTTCATACACTATTTTTAGTTTTCCATTTGATCGAATCTTTCTGAAATACGCTTTATATATTGAGTAATTGCATCATATATAGCCATACTGTTTGGTGTAATTAAGAAAATAACAAGATGAATTTTTAGGTTCAAACACAGAAAACATTTTGCCTCCTTTTCTCCCAAAAATAACCTCACGCGTTTGGACCTTGAAGCTTTTAATGCTTCGATGTTAATTTCTTTTTTCACTCTCTCATCATAAATTGTTCTTCCTATCTTCTTCTTTCATTTATTTCCAGAAAAAGTTGAATATGTAATCTTGGTGTTTTCAAAAGGAGATCATCCAATCGGATCTCTTTGAAATGAAGGTGCAACACGGTTTTGAAATAAAAATGTTTCTTATAACACGGTTTTTGAACACAGTTTTGAAATAAAACAAGTTAACACCATACTTAATTTTCATAAGATATTGAATCAACACGATTTTGAAAACTGATTTTGCCAAAAAAAATATATGTCCACTTTAATAGATATCCACTTTAAATTTTGCAGATTTAGACATTTTGTATAAACGAATATGTGAAATGAATGTGTAACAAAATACATAATAACTAGTTATATAAAACTATACATGTATATATAGCTAAAACAGTAAGTTATATGTTTTTATAATATGCTAGAATGTTTATTGTATCATGTGAAAAAAATTGTTTTGATTTTATATCACTTATTTAGATTTTTGGTGTGTTATAAATTAATATAACAAGTTATATGTTCATATGTACACATTTTGTCTTGTATTTAGGTCTGTTATTTATTATTTTGGTGCTTTATAAATAAATATATCTTGTTATTATAATTTTTGGTATGCTAAACATATAAATAATAAACAATCAAATAAAAATATGTTTTGATAAATTACAAAATATATATCATGTTATATTTACCATAATAAGACTGTAATAGATTGTATCCATACGTTGTTTATGGATCACTGAGTTATCTCGTTCCGAAATTGTGTTTTTTGCTAATGACAATTCAGAGTTGTGGATATCTCATATAATTGGATCCAATTCATATAAGATTAATATGCGTTATTTAGAAGAAAAAAATTAATATGGGTTTCAAACGTTGTTGATTGTGGGGAGACGAGTAAATGAAGGAGTACATGACATTGAAAATGAAGTGTAAAAAAAAAAAAAATACGAGAGAAAAAAAACAAATCTATCTTACAAAAACATTAAAATGAGGATCAGCTATCACCAAAATCCTCTGTGGTCTTGTAATTCCTTCCCCACTCGCAGCGATACATTTTCATAAACAAATTTACTGTTTTATGACCATCTTACATCTTGTTGTCTATAGCCCAATATATGTCATTCACCAAATTGACTCTTATATATTTTAGCAAATCAGAAAAAATATATATTTTCTCTATTTTTCCTTTTAAATTAATTATCCTCTCTAAAGTCTAAACTAATTTGAAAAGCTAATTTGTTTTCTTTAATCTCCGTTGACTAAACAGTCTAAACGCTATTGGCTTTTTTCTTCTTCCTTCATCAGATTTCTACGCAGCGAAACACAAACCAATCTTTGATTTTTCTCTTCTTCTTCTTCAATGGCATTGATCCAACATGGTTCAGTTTCTGGTACCTCTGCGGTTCGATTGAGCTTCTCCTCACCACCGTCGTCTTCTCCTCCTCCGTTGGCGACGAGGATTTCTCTCAATTTTCAGCCGGAGAAGAAGAGCTGGTGGAGGAGGAGTTGTTGCCGAAGAATGATATGCAGAGCTATGGTACAAGAGACTGCTCAAGGGATTCCATCCGTTTACGCCAGGGAAATGGAGCGTCTCTCCGCTAAGGAATCGCTGATTCTCGCCGTAATTTGTTCTCCCAAAACTGAAATTGATACTTTCAATTGTAATTTCTGTCCTTATCTTGCTCGGTTTTGCTCACAAATTGCTGAGAATTAGGTTGAATTTGAGTATTCGATACTGGAAATCCTTAGATTGCTTAAGTGGATTCACTGGTTGTTGCAATTGCGAACTATAGCATTAGTGAAATTGTGTTTTTCAAATTCTCTCTGTTGGAGTAGTGAAACCAATTTAGATTTACAGCTCAATGATGCTGGAGGATTTGAGGCATTAGTTACAGGGAAGATCACTGATCTGCAGAAGATTGATGTGAATGAGAGGATAACCAGTCTTGAGCGCCTTAATCCAACTCCTAGACCAACCACGTAGGTTCTTGATTCTCTCAGCTTGAGGTTTTTTAAGTTTCAAGAAGCCATTTGTATGAACAATTGACTTCAACTGGTTTCCTAATAGCTTTCCAGGTCTCCTTATCTTGAAGGCAGATGGAGTTTTGAGTGGTTTGGATCCAACAGTCCTGGTTCACTCGCTGCTCGGGTTATATCCGAGTCAGTGTTCTCAAAACCCGCCACAGAAACATTTGTTTTGTTTATATCTTGAAATTGTTTTTGAAGCATTTCTCTATTGTGTGGCAGGAGGTTTCCTTCGACATTTGTGAGTCTATCCAATATGGAGATATTCATTAAGGATGCTAATGCAAAGGCAACTACAAACATCAAGCTGCTAAACATGGTAAATGTATACTTATCCTGGATATGAATTATGGAGACTTTAAGTTGACTCACTTTGAGAAAACTTGCAGATAGAAAACAAAGTCATTGTGTCGTCGAAATTGACAGTAGAAGGTCCTTTAAGGATGAAAGAAGAGTATTTAGAAGGAATGCTCGAGTCGCCGACGGTTATTGAAGAAGCAGTACCTGAACAGCTAAGAGGTTTATTGGCTCAAGCTACCACCACGTTGCAGCAGCTTCCTGCACCTGTCAAGGACACTCTTGCCAATGGTCTTAGAATCCCACTTGGTAAGCCTATAAGCAACATTTGTAACCTGAAAGATAACATTGCAACCATGCTGTGTTGTTGTTGATATGGGATTTCAGGTGGAACTTACCAGAGATTCTTCATGATATCTTATCTAGACGACGAGATTCTTGTAAGTTGCTGAAAATGTTATATGTTCATACAAGTTGAAGCTTACGAGATATAAAACGGGTCTCTTTGTTGTTGTTGTTGTTGTTGTTGTTGTTGTCATGTAGATTGTAAGAGATACCACGGGAGTGCCTGAAGTTCTGACGAGGGTGGAAACATCGTCTTCATCGAGCGTTGTAGAGAATCTTGAATACAACAGTTAAACTTTAAACAGGTCCTTACGTTACTCTGTTTCTGTCTGTAAATGTAAAAGATAAAAATGAATACAACTTACCAATGTTGAACACCATATATGTATATGATATATCTCCGGACACACTGCGACCTCTTTTCTTCCTCTTCTCTGTCTTCTCCGATTGCCAAAAAATCGTCTTTGTTGATTTCATTAGCGAATGTTTTGGACTACATATATATATGTATGTTCATGTGAAAAATGATGTTTACAAATTATACATTTCTCATCATTTATCACTTTAAAAAAGTTTACTAATCCTCCTTCGAAGACCATCCTTTCTATGAATTGGGTTCCAAACACAGTTGATACTTATGAAAAATCTTTTCAAAGAAATCCCAATTGAATTACTAGCTCGTATTTTGTGTTGATCGCTTAAAGGACGTACAGGGAAACAAAAATTGGAAACAATAATATGTAAATAACATGTTCAACACGACGAACAAATCACAGGACATTAAGGAAGAAATAAAAGTAACCTAAGCTTTTCATCAAAACAATAATAATTAGCCTCTTACTAAATGAGAGAATAATAAATTAAATTTATTTCCACAAAAACCTAATAAACAAAAAAAAGACACCAAGTTAAAACGAAAAGAAGCGACAGAGTTGGACGTTCCTTCGTTTGAGAGACAGAGTTACGCGAACTGGTGGTGAGAATCTGAGAAAACTGATCCACCATGTAAATGAGAGGAAGACGACGAATTAGAAGAAGCAGAAGCGTCCATGGAGGACAAGGGCAGATACGGAAATTCACCAAGTTCTTGGATAAACCCTTCGAAATCTCCCAAACCATTCAAGAACCCTCCGGAGCTCTCACCAACGCTGCTATTACCGTTCCAAGTCATCGAGATCTCCTCCATTTGCGATTTTAAGGAGAACCCTTGATCATCACAATGCTCGGGTTCTCTTGGTTTCTCTGTGTTGATCATGTCTTGGACTTGACGATGTAGACGATGAATATCTCTTCTTGGATTTGTTTTTGAAACGCTACGGTCGTCGTCTGGTTTGCCGGTGAGGCTTTGGACGAGCTCACGGAAGTTGGCAACGTCGGTCTTGATAATCTCAGGAGCATATATGTGAATTATACGGATCTTTGGCTTCGATTTGGTTATTGAGTATGATTGTTTGTGCATCGCTAGGGTTGATGATGAGCTTCTTCTTTTCTCAAAGATCGTGGCTTCCATTTTTGGAATTATTAGGGTTTGTTGTAGAAGAGAGAAAGACAGAGTTGGTGGATTTGATAGTAAGTGGAGATATGTGAAGGTTATATAGGAGAAAAGGAAATGATAGCTAAGAACAAAATACAAGTATTTTAAAACAATTCCTCTTCAACTTAAATCATTTTTTTATATGTGGAAGTATATATATATGATCTAGACATAGGCAAATAATTTAACGGGAACTTTGCTGATGTTTTTTATGACCGGAAACCCACGTCGTAGTCAAAACACTGATCCAAAATTTATAGCCAACATGTAAGTTTAACTAATAACAAAAATACGTTTTACAAAATTGATGATATATATTTTAGTTGGACTCAATTAGTTTTGTTAATTTCAAAAAAGAAACCAGTTGGATTAATTAGTTACATGTAGTAATTATGAGAAAGATGTGTAAGTATGTATGTCTCCCAAGACACGAAATAGATGAACAAGAAGCGCGTTGGTCCCCTCCCACTAACCAAATTATCATGTTGTACTTTATTTAATATCTAAATTTTATATTTTTACGTAATATTGAAATACTTGTGTTCAGTGTATGCTTGTGCTTGTGTATAATAGATAAATGCAGGTGGTACTATTTAATTGATTAAATTAATGAATAAGTAGGATTTCACAAACTTGGCCCCATGTAATGCAAACAAACTCAACAAACTTATGATTGTTTTGTTTTCAAGAATATAGTATACGCTTACATTTTTTTTCTTTATTAGATGATATATAGAGATCAATTTTTTTTTAATTTACTTCAGTTTCATGCTTGGCCTAATTATCAACCAAAAAAAAAAAAAAATGTAGTCGCAAAAGAAATCTGCAGTTTTTTTTTACTGAAGTCAAACATACTAACTAGCTTACACATGCATATCCTAAGCATATCATAATCATTCGCATGAGTTTGCACAAAGAAACAACTAAAGGATTTTAGAACAAGAAGACAGTTAATCAGCAAACGAAGATAATTAAGGAATGTAGGAAAATTGGAGGTAAATGATAAAGTGAAATGCGAAGACATGGAGATGGCATGACTCTGCGGTGACTCTAATTACCTTTTCACCTTTGGCTGTCTTACACGTCCTTCTTATCTTATTGCACGAGGCAGTTTCAATTCCTGACGTCTATTTTTCACTTTTTTCTTGTTTATATTATTATTAAACAAAAATTAACACAGCTTACTTTAAAAAATAAAAACTAACACATGTTAATAATTTTAATACTTTTAGTTATATACTTTTTGTCTTTTTGGAATATCGAATCCAACACATATTTTCTATGTACATTATCTAAAACAAATAAAAAAATACATACAAAAAATGCAATATACTGTACTTAATTATATAATAGTGATCAACCACGATAAAAATAAAGAATATACCAATAGCCAATAGGCATAGTCTACTATATGTCTATATATTATCATTGACATCTCTAGATACGACAACTTTGCACAAAACAAAAATTAATGAAGACAACTAGCGTCCTAAATATATATGATTTCCTAATTAAAATACCTTAATAAAATATGTTTTTCTTTTCTTGTTAATCTTATTAACACAAATGCTAATTAGAGAACATATACGTGGAACGTTAATCTTTATTATAAGATATTAAACCTTAGTTAACCCCCTATGTTTTTGTTGCACGATCTACATTTGCCTAGGCATATATTACAGGGAAAGGGAGACTAAATGAGGACTGATTCGATTACCTGTTCTCTCTAAGGAAAAAAAAAGAAAAGAGGATTACATTACTACAAGATTCAACGAATAGTAGCCGTTGGATGTCGACGTATAATGATCTGACAGCTAGAATAAAAAATGAGAGAAGTGAAACTGAAGAGCTTGTTGTACAAATGCGTGCGTCAGAGACTCAGAGTCGGAAACACACACGAGTCTTGTGCTCTCTTTTTAGATTCGGCCCACATGCGGGCAACTAACTCACTGGTTGTTAGACACGTGTCCATATCTAAACCGTACATATTGTGGTTCTTCCCGTATTTGTTTGACGTGGTTCCCAGTTTCAGTCTTTTTGTACATCTCTCTGCTTAGCTGGAAATGTGGACCCCGCCGGGACCTAAAAACCCTTTTTTTATTTCTGGTTGCAGATCATTTTATTTTTATTTAAAAAAAAAAAAAATTTCGTCAACAAATTGAAAATGGTTAATCTTTTGTTTTATAAGCCACCTGCATGATTTAATTTAAGTAGAATAATATCTTGTTTGATAAATGATAATATTGCGAACGCTAGAGTTTACCAACACCTATCTTCAGCCCACAAACGCTAGAGACTGGATCCTGATTGGAGCAACTCGATATGGAAGATAGATTCAATCAAGAAAGAGACCTCTAAGGCTAATTGAAGAGGAATCCAGATTTTAGTGCCAAGGCTGCAAGCCTGCAACAAATATTTTGACAGCAAAAACGGTCTTATTCTGCATTTGAAGAAGGTGTGTGTCCATGAGCGACTTTTCTTGTTTTCCAATAAACAGAGAAAAAGCTTTGCCCAAATTTGGAGTGGCTTGCAGCTACTGAGGGCTGGCACTGGCAATGTTTCATCTGGCTCTCCTGAGGGCAGGCATGGCAAAAAATCTTGGGAAATCAAATAATGATTTGAGTCTACATGTGTGGGCATGAGAGAATTTTATTTTTAACAAGAAATAAAGATGAGACTTTGCAAAAGATTGGAGTGGATTGCAGCTTGAGTGACACTGAAATTGAACAAAGTGAACGAGGTGATTATGTTGCACAATGTGGTGGATTATCAGTATCTCAAATGTGACTAACCAAAATGTAGATTATTAGGTTCCAAAAGTCCTAAATCCCG
The DNA here is from genome assembly GCA_026724425.1 of Erythrophleum ivorense. Classification (NCBI taxonomy): domain Eukaryota; kingdom Viridiplantae; phylum Streptophyta; class Magnoliopsida; order Fabales; family Fabaceae; genus Erythrophleum; species Erythrophleum ivorense. The sequence goes on from JAIUCV010000102.1 coordinate 2,094,112, forward strand.
CCCAAAAAGAGCCAGAGCTTATCGTTATCCGCATGTGTGAGGCAGCCCAGCGTACAGGCCTTATTAGTTATCACTAGGCTTTTTGGCCCAATTCAGCCCATGTAAGATTTACGGGCTTGATGCAACAGTATATGCTTAGAGAAAAAACAGAAACGACAGAAGCAGAACAAGATAAACAAAACACTAGGGATTTGTCCACCTTTCATTTTAAGCATTCATCAAACTTATCTTTTCACCTTGGGACTTCCACATAATTACAGCAAATACCACTAGGCATCAACTGTTAATCTTTACATAACACGAGGGTAAAAACGGAAAATGCTTGACCTCTGGAGCCTCTATCTATCCTTTTATGTCCAACCAGAATCTTTCGGAAAGATTACAAAAATTCTCAATTTCTATTCTTTAGAAAATGGAAATTTTGCTTTACATTACTAAAAAGAGTCTCTGAAACTCGTATAAATCCTTGTAGTGGATCATGTATTCTATTTCTACGTAGTAACTTGCTGAGTTTGATCAGACTATCTCTCGATTTTGATTTGGGGATTTGGGGATTTGTGACGGAAGAAGAAGATGAAGGCGTCGATGAAGTTTCGCGAGGAGCAGAAGCCTCTCTTTAGGGCTAAGGTTCCTCTGAGCATCTTAGGTTTGCCGTTTCAATCAGGAATCGTCGCCGGAGAATCCAAGGAGCTCAGCCTCAATCTCTCCACCTTCTTCGAATCATGGCCTTCTCTCAAGGTCGCTTACCGTCCAAACGACTCTTCGAACCCTTTCTCACTCATCGTCAAAACCGGGACGGGATCTTTCGGCTCTCCGATTTCAAGCTCCATGCACATGAGCGCCGAATTCAACCTCCTCGGTAAAGGAAACCCTAGCTTCATGCTTCACTTCAAACCCCAATTCGGCGACTTCTCAATCAAAAAATCTCACTCTTCGACTGGCCTCGAGATGAATTTGATTAAATCGACGAACGGATCCGTTGCGGAAGAGGATTCGTCGATCGAGATGGTGGATTCCCCGCCGATCAACGGATGCGGCGGAGGATTCAGAAAAGTCACGGTTCTCCCATCAACCTCCGCCGGAGACATCGCCGGACTGCTAACCGGGGTAGAGGTCGCGGCGAGAACGTCTCTGCCTGTGAGAGGAAAAGCCGTTTTGAATTTCCGGTGGGGCGTTAGGGTTCCTACGGAGATCAGGCGCGATTTCGATCCAACGTCTGCGGTTTCGCTGAGGAGAATCCCTTTTCTCGTGATGAACAAAATTGGGATCGAGCACGTGAATGGCTCAGATGCTAAAGAGACCAAATCAACGAGCGATCCGGGTAAAGTTTCGGGTCCGGGTCAACCCAAAACAAGTACAGACGTGGCGGATGTGTATTTGGCCGTGGAGGAGCTTCGATCTGAGAACAGACAGTTAAAGAGAGCCGTCGAAGATCTCCAGGGAGTAATATCAAACGCCCGTTCATTCACGCCGGCGACAATTGATTACGGATCGCATTCAAAGTACCATGAATCCCAGAGGAGCAGTAACAAGAACAACAACGGGAGATCGAAAACGACGTCAGATTACGGAGGGAAGAAAAGCAAGGAAGAGGGTGACGTAGCAGAGGAGCTGAAGAAAGCCTTGAAAGGAGCTGCTTGAAGCTTTAATAATGGTATTTGCTACTCTGAGGTTTGGTAAAAGCTTGAATCAAATTGCACTTCATTCGTCTTCTTAATTTAGCTACATGGCGTTTGTATATATGCTTTAAATTTCTGGATTTTGGAAGATCAGCAGAACTTGTTTTGGATCTTTTAGTGAAATTGCAAGAGCTTAATATGAGATTATGGTCCCGATTGGCAAGGACTGTTGCTTTAGGCTGTGACTGTTGGCTTTTGGCTGCAGAGATTTTGGCTGTTAAAACTGTGACTGTTACTTTTAATATTTTTGAAAGTCTGATTGGTAAAAAAAGCTGTAGAAATTGTAACTGTTACTTTTAATAATATTATTATATCTAATTCATAAATTATATTGCATATCGTCAAAATAAGCATAATATTTAAATAAATTTATTATTAAAAAATAAACACAAATTATTAGCACAAATAATCAATACAAAATTAATTAAAAAAAAAATAAAACAAAAACAAAAAAAACTATTATTTCTTCATATAGTTATTATTCGGCTATAATAAATGAAGAAAAATTTCATCTAGCAAATCAAGGTCTTGCAGTGGCATTTTCCTTATGTGAATTGCCCCACTAATTTCCTGAAACGAAATAATATTTTTCCATTACCAACTGATTATTATATCATAACATAAATAATCTATCATTTAAATTTGTTAAATGAGATTTACCATTTATTAATTTTGTTTCTACAATTTATTATTCTCAATGAATGAGGTTATATAGCACAAAACAAAAAAAAATATGAAAATAAAAAGTGAAAAGTAAGAGAGAGAAACTTTTAAAAGTCTAAAAAAGTGGCTTTTAAAAAAAAAGTATCGACAAGAGCAAAACAGTTATTAGAGGCTTTAAAGACTTTAGAAAATATTAAAATCTTAAAAGTTTGATTGGCAAAAAATAGACTTTAAAAACTGTTATTTTCCTAAAAGTCCTCAAGGTGTACTTGCCAATCGGGACCTGAACTCGAAAGTGACTTGATTTGATTCAGTATTATAGATCATTCAACGTAAAGCTTGATGGTTGTTCTTGTTCTCAGTAAGCTATGAGCGTTAGTGTACTTACTATTAAGGGCAAGTGTGGTTGAACTAAAAGGATTTCGAACCGAGAAGAGTTTGCAGTCTTGTTGATTAAACCTGAGTATAGGAGATTTAACCTGTGTCTGTAAATAGGACTCACCTCAGGTTATGTCGACTGCAGAATCTTACGGATCGCAATATACCACCAATATCCAAATTTGGGATTGAGATAACATAAGAACAGAGGAATCTACTACTATGAGGCATATAACTCTGACATAACAAAAGATCAAAGTTTTCAACGATTTGCTTCACCGCTTGTTTAGCTAGTAGCACCATTCTCTTAGAACTTAGTGCCACCGCTAGATGCGTTTGCCCTTGTCCATAATAGTCCGTTCAACGCATTTGTACACCTTAAAAACATCTGAAATGAAACTTGAAGTAACTGTATCTTCTTTTGATTGGAAATGGGCTTGGTAAACAGAATTGGACTCTGTTGATTGGGGCGTTCGTTTTAGGTTGGGCCCAGTAAATGAAACGACAAAACTGAGCAAAGTTGTTCAACATTTTCTCAATTGGTGCGCCTTTGTACGAATCTATGCGTCCGTCGAACCAAAATCAATATAACAGAGACAAAAGAATTGAAAAAATTATTCAAAATATAAATCAGTTCTAGGTATCTTAGTGGAGGCCAAGACCGAGGATTTTGCAGGAGACAATCATTTCTATTTTTACAATCTGGACCAATAACCAAAATCTCACTCTCTTCTTCTTTCTATTGTCTCTCGCGTCTCAATGGCAAAACCTGAAAACGGTGAAAATTATCCAGAGAAGCAAACGTGGAGCACATGGGAGGAGCTCCTCCTCGCCTGCGCCGTTCACCGCTACGGTACTGATTCATGGGATTCCGTCGCCGCTGAAATCCAGAAACAGAACTCCACTTCTCGTACCCTCACCGCCTTAGACTGTCGTCACAAGTACCATGATCTCAAGCGACGATTCTCCCGGAAATTGGCGTCGCCGGGATCCGCTGAAGGGGAAACCCTCGCTGAGATCTCTTCCGTTCCATGGCTTGAGGAGCTGCGAAAGCTTCGTGTCGATGAGCTCCGGCGTGAAGTCGAACGTTACGATCTATCCATCTCGTAATCTCCACCAGCCATGCTTTTTGCCTTCCCGTTTCGATTCCAGATTTGTATTACCTTGATTATTGAAACGGAGTTTTTTTACGCAGGTCCTTACAGTTGAAGGTGAAGAAATTGGAAGATGAGAGAGAGAAGAGCTTAATGGAGACGGAAACTGAAGCTTTAGATCTAGATAAAATCGCGGAGACGAAAGAAAGCCACCTTGAATCGGTTCACAACTCCGATGTTCGGGTCCCCGAGACGCCTGCTTCTCCAGATCCGAAAGACAATAGTCCCGGAACCGGATCGGAGAACACGAACATAGATCGGAAAATCGACAAATCAGTGGACTCAACGCCGAACCGGATCGGCGGAGAAGACAACGACGAGAAGCCGGATTCGTGCCGAGGAAGTTGCGAGAGCGTAGCGAAGGAATCGGCGGCGAACTCGGATCGACCCGACCCGGTAAGAGATGGAAATGACTCACCCGAGTTTGTTGAGCCAATTGACGAGTCGAAGGGAGAGGAAGAGGCCAAAGAAACGAGTGACGTGCAGAGTTCGGCGAGTTTGCCGAGAAAAGAGACGGTAGAACAAGACGAACTGGATAACGAGGACCAATCTCTGACCGTCAATAGGATCCCCGTTGAATCTCAGCCGTTGATTGATTTCATCGAGATTATTCAGCCCATTGGCTTCCACTTTTCGCGCCGGCTCGAGAGCCAGGTAAAAAATTAAAACGATTCACTTTCCAATTTAAAAAGGATTGTTTTTTATAGGATCGAAAATTGAAAAACATAAACTCTGCTGAAATTTTTTTGTTTTTCTAATGAAATATTCTGCTGTCTTTATTTTTAGTATCAGTGATTAATTTATTATCATACTCTTTAAAGCATGAGCCTTACTTGGTTGATTCTGAAGCTGCAGGAAACACCAGAGTACGATAAGATAATAAGGCAGCACATAGACTTTGAGATGATTCGAAACCGCGTGGAAGAGAATTACTACACAACCTCGAGGAGCAAGTTTTTTCGAGATTTACTGCTACTAATCAACAATGCAAAAGTTTTTTACGGCGAGCAATCATCTGAGTCCAATGCCGCAACGCAGCTTAACCAACTTATCCAAAAACAGATGATGATGACCCTCCAGATTCCTAAGCAAACCTCACCACCAAAAGAGGAAACTTTGGTGACGCCTAAGGAGGAAGTCACAGTCTCTTCTCTAAAACCAACAATGTCAGTGCCTATTATAGCTTGTCGGAAACGCAGCTCCTTGGCTGTTAGATCTTCAGCGTCAGCCACTGAACCGTTCAAGAAAAAGACTAATATAGTTCCAACAGTCGATGAGAAGCCAGTTTCAGAAGAGGAAGAAGATGAAACCTCTGAAAAAGATAAGGAACCTATTGTTTCCAATAAGATGGCTAGAGGGAAAACAACCTCGACAGCTAAAAAGATAGGAAGCAAAAACGTTAATAATAGCTCTGAGCCGAAGAAAAGTGATCAAGGAAAGAAGGGTAACAACACAAATGGCGGCTCAAAAAGGCAAAGTGCTGCTAGTTTTCTTAAGAGAATGAAAGGGGTTTCTTCGTCTGAAGATGTGCCAGAGACAGTGAAGGTTGATTCCTCTAATGGAAAGAGAGGAGCTGAACAGAGGAGAAGTAACAGTAAGAATGACAAAGTTGTTGCTAGTCAGAAACGATCAAGTGGGAAGAAGCCAACTATTGAGAAGAGTAGTCCTGCAAAGAAAAACACTAGCTCTGCCACTAAAAGAGGTGCTTCTCTATCATCTACTCGCCCGAAGAAGCGCTCAAAGAGATGATGAAATATTACAAAGCGTAACTATCTTCAATAGGATCAAGAATCTACCAACAAGTTTACAAGGCAGTCATTTACAAAGAAGTATTGGAATCTTGTTTACAAAAGGAGAATTTGCATAATGTGTTCAGTGAATTGTGTAAGAGCTGAAGATCTCAAACAAGGCTATAAGAGTGTTCCGGTCTGGATCGTTGTCATGCGTCTGTCGTCTGAATGTCCTACTGCACTGGAGATTATGCTCCGGCGATACCCTTTCCCTTGTCAACTTTTCGGATAATAGGAATTCCACTGGCAGATTTTCCAACCTATCAGAGGGATTGTTGAGAAATTGTGTCAATTAAGGGTTTAGTATCTCAATAAAATTTGTTGGAGCTGTTTGAAAGATACCTCCTTAAGCTGCTTCTTCTCTCGAACTGTACTGGTTTCGTTCAAGATAGTTTCGCCTGGTTTAAGAAAGCGGCTCCGTGTTGGGAAGCCGGGATGTCCCTCTTGCCATACCATATCTTCAGCCGGAATCTGCAATGAGTTTTGAGATGATGGGTTTTGAGCTTCTGTGAAAAGGGAGGAGAAATAGAAAAACTTGAAGGAGAGATGTAACAGTTTGAGTTTTACATGTCTGAGATCAATCCAATCGCACGGGTCACTGAAGTTCTTTTGGCTTAGAGAATCCACCAGGTGGTGCATTTCCTGTTGATTGGAAACTATATATCTTAGGATGGCTGAGAGACCTGAGCTGATGAACAACACACAAGGAAACATGAAAGAGCTTTACCGTTTCTGCGTCATACTCTTTGATGAGGTGTGCAACGTACTTGTCTTCACCAGGCATTCTTAAATTGACCCATGTGTTAACAAGAGACGCAGGAGAAACTTTGCCCCAGCCTGGGATAGGTGAAGCTTCAGAAGTAGAGCTCCGTTTTGGCTTTGCGTTTGGCATCTTTGCAGGAGCTGCATCAAGCCTTTCTTGCTAAGCAAAAGAGAAAAGAAGAAGACAAGGGAAGTTAAAGCCAAATCTGAGTTTGTCAGCTTGAGGATTTGGAAAGAGATGATGCTAAAAAACCTACGTAGTTGAGTAAGTCTTCCTTGTTCACTATCGTACGGGGTTTCAATTGAATGCCTTTTACGCCAGCAACGTCCTGCTTTGCCTTCTCATCAGAAGCCAATGAAATTTCCCTGAGAAACAGAGGGTTTGACAAAAAAAAGTTAAAGACGAAGGGAGAGAAGATCACATAGGAAAAGCTTGGGTTAGAAGATACATCAATTGTTGGATCAGTGGATCAGTTTGGAGCTTCTTAACAAGATCGTTATGAGTTTCTTTGGTAATGTTCCATGCTTCCTTTAGGTCGTCGATTATCGTAATCCTTGACTGAAGAAGAGAAAACGGCATGAGCGAGAGCACCGAATCAATGCATATAAAATCACGAAAGATTTAAACTGGTGTTACGCTGGATATTGAAGAAGATTCTGCTGCAAAGGCTCCGAGAACATTGGAGTAAGCCTGTATCTTGAGTTGGTCAGGATTCAGTTTCTCGTTCATTTGGAAGAAGGAATTGTCGTTATGGCTGTTTCTCGACATAGGAAGCGTTTTTGCTGCAAAAGCTCTCTTCTTGAAAGGGAGGACAGTTGATTCTTGTGCAAACGGAATCAAAATCACCAGAAAATTACGACCGATCAGTCAATTATCCGAAGCTTTAAAACCCTAATTGATCGACACACATCAGAGTTCTGAACAGACTTACGGGATGGGGCTTTATCTTTATCCTCGTGGTCCGACATTGTAGAGAGCCAAGCAAACAGATAAATCCGAGAATGGTGATTGGTGGAATGAAACAAGCTTCAACAAAATTGCAGGTATCGAAGAGAGAAGAGTAACGAGATTTTGGATTCTCTCACTCTATATCCCAAGGGTTTAGGAGCGAAACGTAGCGAAACTATGTATGTATATAGTTCTTGTGGAAGAAGGTAGAGTTTGTTGGGCATACGTAATCCAGATTAAGTACTGACACGTCAGCAGTTTCGTTACTCTCAGCCTCACGTGATTTATTTATTTTTTTTTTTATTTTTTTTTTAAATGGAGAATTACGGACTAAATTGCAAATAATCTCAAATTCACTCGCTGAGTTAATCTGATGGATACGGTACGGATAAATAGCAAATCAAGAATTAATCTTCTAATTATCATTTTTTGTTCATTTTAATTAAAACGAACATATTTTACTGTCATTTTGCCCCAACATGGTAAAACGTTTTAGTAAATGATAAATGATAAAATCATGATGACTTGTCAAGAAGTAGTATTTCAATTATGTAGAATCAAGTTTTCTCCTAACATTTACAAAAAGAAGTTACTGGAATCTTGTTTACACTTTACAACTGACCCGTTTCTTCTCTAAATTCCACAAAACCAACACCAAAAACAATCTCCTTCATAGTGGATTGTGCTAAAGATCTTATAAGAGGGTTTTAATCAGTTGGAAAGCACGGCTTCTCTCCAGATTTCCACTTAATATCTTGAGGCGGAATCTGCAAGCATAATCAGTTTAAGTGATCAGAGTTTGAGTTTGATTTGAAAATTGAATGAAAGGAAAAGGTTTTGGTGTAATTACTTCTCTGACATCCATCCAGCTCATCATCTCATCCATCTCCATTGCATCCGGGTCTACGTTCTCAAAGCGATGCAATTCCTGGAGAGAATGCAAAACTTAGATTTCTTACAAGAAAAGCAACCGATGGAACAAGGCTTGAGAAACAAGAAAGGGTTTATTACTTGTTTTGCGTCGTACTCTTTGATCTCGAACTCTTCGAAATGACCTATATCAGGCATATTCACACTGACAATTTTTCCAACAAGAGACTCTGGAACAACACTGCCCCATCCTGATCCAGAAGCCGGAGCAGAAGCCGGAGCAGAAGCTGCCGTTTTTTTATTCTCCTCCTTAAGTAAAACAGAGAGTGAAAGTTAAAAAAAAACTCTGCTGTAAAAAGCTAATTCCAAGAGTTTTCAAACTCTGTGCCTTACATGCATGGTCAATAGCTTCGATGTTAATATCCCCATTTCCTTATTCACCCTGAGGAAACAAAAAAATGGGATTTTTAGATCGATCAAATCCTCCAAGTCAAATGCTTTGATTAAAGTATATACCTTTCTTGTTGGGCCATAAGCTTTTTCTGAATGTTAGCCGCAAAAGACAAGTGAGTTTCTTGAGCAATGTTGAACTCGTTCCTCAGTTTCTCTATGATCTCAGTCCTCTTCTGAGAAAAAAAAATAAGTACAACCGAGTAAGATCATAGATGAAGAATGTGTGAGTAGAGGAGAGAAGTGTTTACGCTTGCTGTTGTGGAGTTGTCTGCTTTATTGAATGCGTGGAGAACAGAGTAGAAAGCTTTTCTCTGGAGTTGTTCGAGTTTCTTTTTCTTGTACTCTTCTGCGAAGATGTCCACCGTCTCTTCAACGTCGCTGCTATCGCTGGACTCGGAGTCGGACTCGGACTCGGACTCGGGCTCGGACTCGGGCTCAGACTCGGGCTCGGACTCGGTGGCTCTGCTAGAACCAGGAAGTGATTTTTCAGCCATTGCGCTCTTCTCTAATGGGAGATGCGTTGGGTCTTCTGCATCACGAGGAGGAAACAGAATCAAGATCACTCGTTACAAAGACAAGAAAGGCCATTCTGTTTCAGTCGTTTCATCCGAATGGGAGAGACACAAGGAAAAAGAAAAGCAGAGGAATCACAAAATCTAGCTAGTCCTATTCGAAAACCCTAACTAATAATGGAGATCGTCGCGATCGAGATGTTGCGAGAATTCAATGGTGGAGGAAATTTAATCGGAAATTTGGAATAGACGTACCGGCGGGAGAATCTGGGTGTTGATCTTTCTGATCCGCCATTAGAGGGAGTGATATCGAGAGATGGAATCTGTGGATTGAAGAAAAACCGTCGAAGAATCTGCAGACGACGAATGAGAGAAGATTTTGGGGAAGAAGCGAAGATTATATGACTTGTGGAAGAAGGTATTGGTTGTGTACTGTAACAATAATTTTACAGTTAGCTTAAGTCGGTTAAAGAAAACAATTGTTAACAGAAAAGAGAATCGGTTAACAATTTTAAATATATAATAATTTACTTGATTCCATTGAATATTGATCCATTAAATCCACATTTTCTTGTTAGCGATTGGATTAGTCGGTCCTGCTGTATCTAAAGTCAAAAAAAATTTATATAAAAAAAATGGTAAAAAACCGATTATATGAACAAATCTCGAGAAAAATAATGTTTTGACCCAAAATACCTCATCAGTTTGCATTTTACTGGTGGTATCCGTCATGTACCACCAGTAACCTTGTTGTGTTCAACCTATACAACTCTACTTAAATATAGATAGTCAAATTTATATATATTTTCAAACTCTGTATATTAGGCTTAATTATCTAAACAATTCTCCATTATAAATATTTTTTTTGGGTCTCGAGCAGACTACGTAAAGTTATAAACTGCGAAGGTCAACGAAATAACACCTAGGATTTGGAAAGTTGACTCTAGTCTAGTTAGATCATGTATATTTAGCCAAATAAATAGTTTGCTTTTTGATGTTTTCAATTAAAAGCCAAAAAGTTTTCATCAAACGCATAAAGTCTGGTACTTTAGTATTTGAAATTTTGAAAAAAATATTTTATCAAAAACTATGCTTAAAAAATAGTATAATTTTGGAAGAAAGAAAAAATTAGTGGTATGTCCATTAGAACTCATATATTTAGTTGAAATATAAAACCACGAGCACAAATAAAAAGTTTATATATAAGCATGTACACTATATTTAGTTGAAGCTTGAAACAGAATCACAAGTTCACAACTCACAATAAAACAATAGGGAATGTCTTCAAGATTTTATAAAAAAGCAAGTACGCTATATTTCCAGCAAAAAAGAAGGCTACATTTGCAAGATTTGTAACCAATCAACAACATCATATATAGTATATACTATTATTAAAGCTATGTGTATGTTCATATGTTGCATCCAATAAATGGTATAAGACAAAGCAAGCGTTGGTAAACTTGGAAACTGTGATATTCTTATAGCTACTAACCTTGGTCTGATTTTATAGTGAACTTGAAAACTGTGATTCTATGGAACTGTTACTTCTCCGTCTTTTTTTCTGCATTATAAGTAGAGAATCTAAATCATTTGGAGAAAAGAAATGACTACTGTGATTACACGACGAGGATACACAATCATAGTCCTCGAAAGTCCAAAATTAGGTGAAAATTTGATCTATGGTAGTTGATAATGTACAGTAAATTGTACTTTAGATATTTTGTTCTCGATATTTGTTCGATCCTTTTAATCGCTTTTAGCTATATTTATATTATGATCACGACATATATACACCCTAAATTTAATTACCCCAGACTTTCTCAAGATCGAGCGTGATTAAAGTCTCATTAAAGAAAGGGATTTGGCAAGTTGGACGTAATTTACCAAACACTAATCAGCAGAACTCACAAGTCACAACTTTAACTAGATGTGCCCAGTTAGATGGACAACAGTAATTATTGTTTTTACAATATCAAATGTTTCACTGATTACCCCAACAGTTTCAACTTCTCGCACACTAACCCCAAAACTTTGAAGATACGCATTTCATCACATTGTAGTATATTATCATATCAAACTAGCTAAGATTTTACAACATGATTATTAATATGACAAAAGGTCAAAATCTATGTTTCACCTCTGACAATTCACAAACCCCTTTCTAACATTTCTTGAAATTTCCTGTAAGATTCGACTTTCTCGAGCAAGAACTTCTCATGGCAATTAGCGATGAACATATCCGCCAAATGATCAATATCATCATCATCATCTGCAACATCTTTGATCTCTTCCGCAGAATCGACTTTCTTGTGTTCGAGCCACTCAAGATAGCCAGAGAGTTGAGAGTCATCATCTTCTTGACCATTCATGTCAGCGGCAGTGAAATGGTATGGTTGAGGAACAGGGACGACATCAGAGGAACACCAATTGTAATGCAACCTGAAAGATCCGAAGAAGATTTTGCGTTGATTTTTTGAAGCTTTTGTTGGAAAAAACATCATGAGTTTTCGTTTCTTGTTGTTGTTGTGTTTGGAGATCTCTAGAAATATTGATTTGGCTCTGGAGAGAGCTCTCAGGAAACGGTAGAGAGGGTGAGCGAGGAGATTTTGGATTAGGGTTTTGAGTTTCATGGATGATGAAGATGAAAATGAAGAAGAAGAAGAAGAAGAAGAAGAAGAAGATGATGATTTGAGCTGCATGACTTAATGATTCAAGAGAGAGACTCTTTCTTTCTCTTTCTCACACTTGTGTTGTGTTTTCTTTTTCTCTCTATGCATTAAAGTGATCAACACTCGCGGGACTTTATAAAGGATTTTCTTGACTTATTTGCCACTCATCCTTGTTATTTTCTGAATTAAAGTTCTCGGACTAGTGTGGGTGTTTTTGTAATTTGGGTTTCTCCGAAATATGATTGTAGTGTCTGTGAATAGTCTTAGTTTTGCCTTTAATATTTTTTTGCTTATGTAATGTGAATGTAAATTTCCGTAGAATTTTCCTTGAAGTTACAGTACGAAGAATTTTATCGATGCATTGTTGTTCTAATGAATTGTTTATTTACAAAGTTATTTCCTAGCGAGAAATGTTGTTATGGACTTACGAAATTATTTAAATAAGACGAAGGATCTTGTCATCTTGATAAGCTAATTTTAGGTGTGATTTTGTTAAGTTATCGATTAGGGTAGACACAAAATATATTGTGATTGTCAACCACAATAAAAAAAAACATTTTCTTTCAATTAGCGTATATATTGAAACAAACACGTTATCTTCTTATAGATAACATAGATTGTTCTGCCTTCTTTGTATATGATATATATAATGTAAAAAATCATATATAACTTGTGGTTTTCATATGACCACAAACATAATTATATGTCTCTAGATAGAATGCCATTTAACTTTCACTCATGAAATGTTTAATATTTACAAATTGGAACCCAAGTTTGGAAGGAAATTATACATGATATACTATATATCTAATAGTTCAGAGAGATTTAAAAAAAAATAAAAAATTAAAAGACTTGAAACTAGAAAAAAGAAGGCCTAGTTTCAGTTTCAATGTTTAAGACCAATAATTTCAAAATATTCAAACTGAAATTGAACTAAAAACTTGTTCTCTGCCACTTATTCCTTCTTCAAATTGAAAATATTCAAATCATTCCTTCTTATAAACTCGTGAGGACTTTCTATAATTACTTATGTTAAATTGATTTTCCATAAGTTTATACTTTTTGTTACAGAAAAACGAATTATGTATATGTGTGGCGCAACGTAACACAAGAAGTATAGTGAGCCACAAATGGGTTTGGCTGATGACTGAATTTTTCAACTCCCAATTAGGTATCGGGAAGAGTTCAAACTAATTAAAACATTGCGTAAGGTTAAAGAAACCAAACACTTCCAATGTTTTATTTGTCGTCATATTAATATTGTTTTGTAATCTCAGATTCGACACTTCGTGTTTCACAGACAGCCTTCTGAAGAATCTATGTAATATTGTATAGACTTAATTATATCTTAATTACTGCATTACATACTTAAATCAGTGAATAATAGATAATCTAACTTGTGGAGTTTGTTGTTGATTTGAATAAGACTAAACCCCCACCCTACAACTTCTCTGAAATCCTAGTTTATACACTCGTCTTAACTTCTACCAAATTCCCACATTTCCCAAACTTAGATCGGATCAACAACACTGATATATTATTTTAGAATTTCTAACACTTTCATTTTCACCAAAATTCACTCTTTTCTTTCTAATTAATGGAACACATGAAAATAAGATCGGGATTTTCGAGTTCCGTCTTCGCAATAGAAACTCATAAATTCGATTCATTCAAATTATGCAGCTAGTTACCAAAAACAATTTAGTAAAAAAGAAAATTAATTAAGATAATTTATATGTAGTTCGTTTACTTTTATTTAGTAAATTTCTACAATACTAATGGTTGTAATTAATTGGAATTTATTATCGATTAATTATTTTTGTTGGCTGGTGTTCATTTGGATCTACGAAGGGATTAAATTTAGGCAATCGGATAAATGTAAATTAGGCCAAAGGTCCTTGTCGTCGTGGAATCTTGGACCAGTTTCAGGAATTTTTAGGGGTTCTTGAAGCTAAACAAATCCCAAAAGTACACACAATCGTATGCTTCTTTTTGTAGTTAGTAATTACATATCCTAAATTAAAATCAAGTTATTCTCGAAACAAACACATGTAGGATTTTATTTTTGATAATACGCAAAGTTTTCAACCAAGTTTAATCAAAAATTTTTAACTCGTTCATTTATATGTGTTACTATGATTTTTTCAATAATACGTATGAAACTTTTAAATAGGATTTTTTTTGTTTCATTTTTTTAATTACGTATACGGGAATATGGCTAAACTATATCTTAAAAATATAGCATTATTTGTTAGTGGATAAAAAATATTATATTTGTCTGATATTCATTTTTCAAATAGCCGTGAACGGCGCTTAAGGCTTAAGCTTCGCTGAAAACCTCAAAACCGAGGATATACAAAACAAATCAAACTGTTTGTTAAAACTTTAATATAAATCCAATGTGGCCCTGGTCTAAAGATAACAGTATAATATATTCTTTTTAAGAAATTAGACAGATGATTGAATATATATTTCCTAGACTTGAAAAAACAAGTTAAGTAGACAAGAAACCAAAGTGGCTGATTTCCAGTTGATCGGCCGCCTGAATCACTGGAGCTCTTGTCTTTCTTTACACGAAGAGACAAACCTAAGTACACATGCAGAGCACGTCTGCTTTTTACATATACGCCTATGTCAAATATGACTTATACTTAGCTTTTAATCTTCTATTTTGTGGTGAAAATGCCAAATAAAGATGAAAAAAATTCTGAAACATAATTAGATACAAACCAGTTTTTTCTTTTTTTTGTTAGTTATATTTTATCTTCGTTTGTTTCTCCTTAGAGGCTTAGAACAACAATTTTTGATTAAGGCCTCATGAGTCCCTTTCCTCTTTGTAATTTTTTTTGTTATCGTATTGACTTCTTATCGATTTGTCAAGGGTAGGATTGTTATATTTCTAACAGTAATGCTTATTGTAAGACATTTGTGATTTGACAGCACATATGTTGATTCGGCTAGGAAAAGTAACTTTCATGCAAACTTACGCGTAAATTTCCGATTGTCTTTTAGGATTTGTGGAAACGAAACAAATTAAAACCAATAATGGAACTCGTTGTTTTCCTAAGAAACTTACTTTCGCTAAATACTAAATTAAACTCTCTTTTTTTTTTTGGGTTCAAATACTAAATTAATTGAACTCGTTTGACGAATTTAGCTCTTTAATTTGCATAGCAGGGGTTTACAGATTTAATCATTCAAACTAGAGATACTATTAGTATATAACCAAAACATATATTCGAATTCGAGAGTAAAACTATCACTCAAAACCGACATGCTGTTTTCACTGAATATAATCTTGTAGATCCAAGAATGTATTTAAAGTGACTAAGTGGCCTTGAATACTAATATTTTTTGGTTAAAAATTAATTAAGTGGGAAAGAACAGAGAAAGTTTAAAGAGAAAAGAAGAGATAGTGGAGAAGAAGGCAAGGTAAGAAAGAGGTGTCTCCAAAGTGCATCAGCAAATGCGTGAAGAGAATCCATAGATGACACCGAAAATGTAAGAGTTGGTATCTCTCTTTTAACCACTTGCAACTACTCCTTTACTAATTTCTCTCTTCTTCTTCTTCTTCTTTTACTATTCATTCATTTCCACCTTTTGTTTTAGGTTCCATGCTTAAGTTACATGTCTAATTACAGTAATCATTTAACACTTAACGGAGGGGTATATATCGAGCTCGACCAATATCCATCTCAAGTAAAGTTTCAAACTTTGACATGAAAAAAATTACTGAATTTTTGAATTTTGTTTCATATATAAATAAATAATTAACGAAAGTACATTACATTTATTTATATTTTGGTCATAGACATGTTTTAATTAGGTACTAAGTTTTTTTGGCAGCTAGGTAATAATTTCTTTAAAGAATCAAAATCGGATATTAGTACAACTTTTTCTAAATCTACCCAAAATTTGGGTTATCCAACATATTCGAATCAGAATACTTTATCCGTTATGCATACATCTATATTTAATTATCTTCATCTCCAGTTAATCTTGTTTGTAAGATGTTTTGATGGGACACAGAGCTCTTCAACATGCATGTGGAGATCAAATTCATATTATTTTAGTAAAATTTGCGATTCAGCATCATCGAGATCCGGGATTGTGTATTTCTTTTGTGAAAGTTAATGCTTTTTGGGAAAACTTGGTTATCTTTGAGGAACAAAAAATCACCAGAACCATTTTTTTTTCTTTTTGACATCATGCACGAATCTGAATCTCGAAGCGACATTAGTAATATTAATATACCGTCATGCACTCAAAGCTAAATACGTGAAGCTTTGGTCTATTAAAGCTGTAACGTCATAAGTTGATGTCTGAGAGCTAAAAAGGTTAGAGAGAAGCACATTGATAGAGAGAGTTGGTTATCAAAAAAAAAAAATTGATAAAGAGTTTGCCAAGTCTTAGAAGAAATTGAAATAAAAGTGATCATAATCATTGAACATCTTTCAATTCATTACATCATATCTCTTCCAAATTTTCAATCATTTGCACATGCTCACCATCATCAATTGTATCCACCTCCTCTGACTGCATCTTGAGTTATACACACTCAATATGATTAATATGGAGATTTGGAGTGGTTTAACATGATATGTGATCTCTCTTTTATGAAGACACTGAGAATATACTGATCCATTTACTACTTTAACCGGTTTAACAGAATTGTTAATCTACAAATTAAGTGAGTGAACATCTACACATAATTCTGTTTCGAAAAAACTTGATTATCTTTAACCTTTTAGCCATTTCTGTTGATAAAATCAAATATTACAACAAACATAACCAAAATTTATGATATAACAAAATTCATCGCTCATGCTCAAAACTGTTTTGATCATTGTTAAAGTTACTCTTCAGGCTCTTCTCTTCTTAGAAGATTTGGATTTGGAGGAAGAAGAATGCTTATCATTGCTTCTCTTCTTGGTGGATTTATCAAAACCATTCTGGTTCTCCAATTTGGTAGACTTGACACTGACAATACCACTTGAAGACATCTTTGAATTCTGCAGAGCTTCAGCTTCTTTGTCTCCAATTACATATTGCTGAAGCTCAGAATCGATCGATCCTTTCTTCTTCTCCTTCCTCATTTGTTTCTTTTAAAGACACAGGAAACAAGTTTTTGGAGAATTACACTCAACACATATATACACTTTTACACTAAATTACACGGAGAAGGTTGGAGAATTACCTCGACTTGTTTAGCTCCTTCCCTGAGATCATCATCGACCGATACACTGTGAGGTTCAAGAACTCTCTGCAACCAAAATTCACCATGGATTAGCGTTTTACAAAGATTCATCTCTAGAGATCAAAACAGATGACAGCATTCAATCACAAACACACAACTATAAATATATCTCGAGAGACTTAGTCTTATTCTCTCAGGAGTGCTCAGTCAAAATGTTGCAAACAAAGCAATGGCATCAAAGATTTAAACTTCATAGTTTACCTCTTTCAAAAGAGGCAAGGATGGTTCAATCTCCCCTGCTGCAATTCCGTTCAGATATCTGTATAGCTCTTGTGTGACTTTCAAGAGAAGAGAGTGAATCTGTCCCCTCTCCAACTGCATTTGTCTCTGCAAAAGTACAATATTCAATTGTGTTTGCAAGTTTCCTCAAACATAATGAAGCAGCAGCAATCATTGAAAATAGAGTAAAACACGTTACCTCAATGCTAGAGAATTCCAACTCCTGCAATCCCAAGCATAGTAGTATAGATGCCTGAACATATGACAGTGATACAGGGAGCTTCTCTTGAAAATACTGATGGGCCAGTGTTTTGCAGATGTCATAAACCTTTCAACAATAAGACAATGAAACTTGGTTACAAACAGAAGGAGAAACTGAAAGCAAAAAGATAAAACCATTTTAGGAAAAGAATTCTAACCAGATTGAAGTCTATCAGATTATTGGTATATGCTTTGAGCCTCTCCATATCAAATGGAGAAAGTATACCGTCGAGCGTCTTCAAAAATCCGTCTGATGGAATTCCTGAAGAACCAGCCTCCTTGAAGTTGATCTTGGGGTTTAAGACACTGGACAAAGAATGATATGACAAAAATAAATATTTACGTGAAATATTCTTACTGTGAAATACTGATAAGAAATTGTTAGTGCTTTTACCTCATTGCAAGTTTATAGTCCATCTTCTTGAATTTATCACTCAGCAGCTTAGAGAACCTCATCCTGAAGTCTGAACAAAGCAAACTAAGTTAGTTAATTGGAAGGATGGGGAAAGTTCTCAGATCTTGATAAAATAATCAACAAACCTTTATAGAAAGGAGCAAAGAATCCCAACTCATCGGACCCGCTGACTTCGAGTTCATCATTTTTTAAAGGTTTTAGAAGCATACACGTGTGTTCACCAGTCACAGCACTCTGATCCAAGCACAGGGAATATTCAATGTTACCAAACCACTACTAGAAATGGGACTCATAAGCAATTAAGGAGAAGGACGGAAATATTCTCAACTGGGACTTGGCTAACGTAGAATGGAGCGAAATTATGTTTTCTCCAAAACCGGAAGAGGTCCAAAGTAAGCCCAAAGGAGACACCAATGTAGTGGAGCCTCTCAGGCTGACGTTCTTGGAGTGGAACCAACAGAGGTGGAAGATTCGTACGAGGCTTTACTTGCTCCTCCAGCATGGAGACCTTCTCAGCAGCCTCGGTAACTCTAATGGATGAATGCTCGACATCAACTTTATCATCTGCTTCTGAGATTGGAGATATCTGACCCTCAAAATATCTGCACATGTCAATCAGTATAGTAAGGAAGAGGAGCACTAATATTTATCCGTATGACTGACACCTAGTGAAGAGTAAAAAGTACAAATTGTCGAGCACAAAACATTAACATTGATATAAGTAATGCATGGGAACTGGGATTCTTATGATAACAAAACTCATGAATTTACCTGGTTAAGAGTTCAACTGCAGCAGAACCATATCCCATCTATAAAGAAGGTAATCGGAAGCTTGTTAATTGCACTCAAAAACCTAACTGGACAGGTGAAGATATGAGCAGAAAAAAGATTACCTTCATGGCATTAGGGTGGACTGCTATGCGTACTATCCGAGCACCAGAAAGGTTTGGAAATTCAATGTCCCGAAATTGTTCACAGAATTTCCATGGAATTTGGTCTCCATATGGTGAATGGCCATCCCTTAAACTTTGGAGGGCTGAGTTTTTAGATATCTGTCCTTCGAGACAGATCTGAATATAACAATTACATTGATGCTTAAGATCACACGCATCCAAAAACGACACAAGAAATTTGGGCTAGAAACTATGATTTTCCACAGAATGTGGAAAAAAGAAAAGCAGCTAAAACAGATTAATCTTTCTATGTCAATTTGAAGCTCAAATCAAACTACAACTGTTTGGTGTTTCAACAGACAAAAGAAACAAAAATAGTGATCAATTTCTTTTAGTAATTCTACAGAGCAGAATAAAAGCAACAATGTATACCTGGACAACACAAAGTATATCAGGAAGCTTGTTTTGGGACTCATCAACAGGACCTGTGTTTAAAAGCAGTTAGGCATAGTTCTGAAAATATAACTAGGTGGGGGAAAAGGAACAGTTGCATACCAAGTAAAACAAACAAATGATGAGCAGGAGCATCAGCCAGCAGTTGAAGATCATTAGGAGAATTCTTGTAGTGAGAAGAGACACATAGCGCCATCATTCTCTGTAGCATGCACTTACATCAATATACTGTCAAAATAAAGGTAAGAAAAGAAGGTAACGAATCCAAATCAACCACACTTACCTGTAGAAACAACTCACTATCTTTGTGATAAGAAAAGAGTGTGTCTCGGTTGACATAATAGAGTTCACACTGACTTGGCAGAGGATGGCTACACAAAAAGACAAAATCAAATAAGAATCCGTATATAAACGATCAGTACCGCAAGTAAGGACAGTGGACACTATAAATTTTCAGTATAATATTCATACCTCGCAGGATTAGGCAGACTAGTAGCAACGTCAAGGCAAAGTAAGTCATTAAGCCAGGATTCTATTGGATCTCCAGAACCGTATCTAATAGATTCATTTAGTTCTATCTTCTTGAAAAGGAAACCTGACCAAAGAAACTTGGGAGAGTCAGGGGATTCTCCAAAATATTTGCAGGCCATGCGAATAGAATTAAATTTACTACATATGAAGAAGTCATCATATACACTAGTAAAGCGGGCTACTTTGCATGGAATTTAGTTTAATCTTTGCAGGCGTCTTGAAGGAAAGAATGAAAACAAAGCTCATGTTCTTCAAAAAGAACATTAACATACATTCCTCAATACTAAATAACTGGCCTTCAAATGACTATGCCACCTTAGGTCATTACGATTGGGCTAACTGCCAAACACACAGAATGAAATTTCATAAACAAATCCTTCCTAAACAGTACACAGGGCATCCGAGCGATGGTTCTAAAAAATATGAGGCTATCCTCTTAAGTGTGATACAGGCTGTCATATAGGGTCTCTGATTCATATCGAAGAATGAAAGCAACATACAGCGGTTACATACCAGAAAGAGAGCCTTCAATGCCAGTAGCAGGAGCCCGGCTTTGCTCATCTAGTTGTTGGAGGAGTTTCAGGGATAAAGATCTACCTGTCCCTTCATAGCTTTAAGCATAAAAGGAAAAAGAAAAAGGTAAAATTCGCATGATTATCCCCGAGTCAAATCCCGAACTTTCTCATATTATGAGTATAGCATTAAATTTTGTTTCACATACCCGCTGACAGTTGATGACATAAAAACTAGATAAGGACCAAGTAAAGACTTCACAACTGGTAAAGGAATAGCTGCTGCTTCATCAATAACCAACAGCTCTACTTGTGAGAGCTTCTCATGCTCGTGAGGTTGTATATACTGCATTAAGAAATCACAAGTCAGAGATGGACACAAATCACAGCTAAGAGACCATGAATTAGCTGAGGAATGAACAAACCTGGATGGTTTGTCTATGCTGCTTGAAGATATTTATCCGCACAATAGCTTTTCTGAAGTCAGGATTCGTACTTTTCACAACATCATAATCAAGGTGCTCCTTTAAAAGAGAGAGTGGAAGGTATTTAAATAAATATATGAGCACATTGCAAAGCGGAACAATTTCAGTTATTTGCTTGAGCCAGCATAGGTCTATTTCAATTATCACAATAAATATGAACGTCTCTCATCGTGCAGGTTCTACTCAGTGAAATGGAACAAGTGCTTCATTAAAATAATCTACAGGAAAAGAACTTTGCTTTACCTTATATTCAAGTGCATCAAAACCTTTGCAAACAAACTCGAAGAATGTCTTCAAGTTGTCTGGGCTTGGCGCAGTGATGTAAATATTTGAGTACCTAATAGCAAAGCAATCGCATACCAATAGTTTTTAAAAAAAAAACTCAGCAGTAAATGTGAAAGAACATATGGGAGTAAATTTACCCAGCAGCAACAGCCCCGGCAACAGCTAGACCAAGCGCAGCAGATTTTCCACGCCCTCGACTGGCAATCAAAGCAACTATGCTGCGGAGAGCCTTATCCAGAATTGCATCGAAAAATGTGACAACAGCTTGACCCTACGAAAACAAAAGCAGAATCTCTGTTAACATCAACCATGCAACACCAAAGAATATTAGCAAGACAAGTAGGCAAACAATTGATAGCTTTGAACCAACCTGATCCAGTGTACAGCATTTCTTGATTAAAGGACCAACTGGAAAATCATCACTTAAATCATCTTTCAAACTCTTCAGTTCCCGTTCTGCCTCAGAGAGCCCCTCGGAATCCTTTCGTAGCACACATTATTGAAGAGTTAGCAATAATAACTTGAAGATTGGGAGACGATTTCTCAAAACAGAAGCCAGTTCAATTTGCGGTAACACGCACTTACCATTTCTGCTCGAACTTGAGTAATAGATCTGATATGCGAGGAAAGGGGTAATATATTCAACTCATCATCCATGACAACACATGCTTTGCAGGAAGCAAGTGACAGCAGAAAACGTTCATTGAAACGGCCTGCGGCCTCAGAATGCGACTCAGTTCTGAATCTGTCATGCACATCCTAATATGAAAAAAAATCACGTAACAGCAGTTAGATGATGTTTTTATCCCATCTTCTCAAGAGTAAGAAAATCAGAGTATGAAAACTGAATTTCATACCATAACCATTGTGCATAGGCTAGTAAGAGATGCAAGTGATCGTAATATTAAAACAATCATGCCACCACCCTCCACAGTCTCTATTGTCCTTGCTAGTAGATTTGGAGTTAACGCTTCAAAATCCTGAATTTATAAAGAAGAAATATCAACAATTACCCCCAAAATCGTACAATAATCTTGAATGAATAGTAAGAAAACAAAGTACCTGTAAAATGCACATGCCAAAAGTGTTTCCAAGAATTCTTTCAGAATCTTTGTACAGGCAGTGAGTTACTCTTCCCACATCAAGCAAACGCGAGAAAGCGTCAAGTTTGTCTGGATCCAATTGTCCTCTCTCCCTCATTCTCTTCAGCTGCTTGGAACGCTTTTGCTTATGACTGCAAACAAAAAAAAAGACGAATCCAAAGCTCTCACTGCTTAATTCTGCTATGCATAAGATAATAATCCTAGAATAGGCTCTCATAATTTAACGAAGAAGTGATCAACTCTCAGTTAACTTAAGAAATAAGAAATTTCGCTGAAAAGAATCATCTAAAGCTTGAGAATTTGGGAACAAGAACCGAACCTGCTAATGTCAAGTTTGTCCTTGTAGCACCACAAGACAGTCGGATTAGACTTAATGATTGCCTTTGACAGCATATGATGGAGGTTCACTATCTGTTAGAGAAGTAACACACACAGACAAAAAGAGGATTGTACAATTAATATCCAAAAACCCCAAGTTATAAGGGATATGAGTCCAATGTAGAGAAGAGAGATATCTAACCTGGTCACGAGACTTGTCACCGATGATTACAAACATGGAACGGTGTCTCAGTTTGACACCGTTCTCAATCAGAGTCCTGATACGTTCGTCTACCTTTTTCCTCATTCTTGCAACACTACTTCTTCTTCTTCCTTACTCTTAGCACAGACGAAAACCCAGTCAATATCAAAACCTGGGCTGGGCTCTCTATATAAGCTCTGCTTTCTCAGATGTGCTCGTGTTGAGAAATCAAATTGATGAAATTGATTTCTTCAAACTTTCTGTTAAGAGTAGGCTAATTCTGTGTTACAAGTGTATGAAAAAAGGAAGAATTGAAGGAAACGATGATACCAAATGAGCACGGACCAATTAGGGTTTCAAAATTGTGCAGTAGGGTTTATGAGGAAGGAAGAAATTTTTTTTTTTTTTTTTTGACATGGAAGAATGTAACCGAAAAACAAACCGAGCTAAACCCATACCAAACCGAAATAGATTATGCAATATTCAAATAAAATTGTGACCAGATAAATAAATCGAGTTGAATGGGCCTAAGCCCAAACGTTAAAGAAATGTAAAAAGAGATTATTCAAATCTATTTGATTAACGCGGTCACGCGGCTATTAGCCTATTACCATTAGAGCATTTCCATCCGAGTTTTTAATGGGTCTCATAAGACGATTTGTTATTGTTAAACAGCAAAAATTAAATCAAAATTGATCAATTTATTTAGAACTGTATCTCTAAACAGAGATTTAATAAAAAAAAAAGGAAAATGATAAAAAAATTTATTTTTCTCTCCTTCTCCTTTACCACCGAGAGAAAAATCATTTCCCTTTTCCGATTGACTTCTAAGGCAAATCTTCGTCAAATTTCAGAGTTATGATACATAGTGTGAATAGTCACTTTTGGTAATTCTTGCAAATTTTTCCAGAATTAAACCGTGTTAAAACTCAAAAATTTCTTCTTCTTCTTTTTCTTTAAGAGATGTATGTTATTCTCAGACGTGTTTTGTTGCTTTGATTAGTCTTTTGCAATTTGATTTCATCTCACAAAATATTAGGTATGTTTCTTCTCATTATAATGCAAACATTTGAAGTTTTCAATATTTATTCAGTACTGTTTCCTTACTTTTGCAATTTGAAATTTAGAGGATGAAAAGTTTTAATCTTTAGAAGTAAATCATAGAGAATTAGGTTTCTAATGTTCATGCTTCATCACATTTTCGATTTAGCTTCTTTGGTTTCAGTTTGTAATTACAAACTATGGAATTAGTGATCTATCAAAAATTTGAGACTAAAATATTTATATATTGATAGATTTTACATTCATCAGGTAATATCACATTTACTTTAATGTTTATGCTATCTTGTGTAAAAGCTAATATAAATATATTTTATTCTCAAATGTTGTAAAAATGTAAAACCTGTCAATATAATTTTTTGTGTTATTTCCGTGCTAAAGCTGATGAATGTAAAACCTGTCAATATATAAATATTTTTAGTCTCAAATTTTGGATAGATCGCTAATTTCACAGTTTGTAACTAATAAATATTGCTTTGATAGTGATGATTCAAATCGATAGTTAAGTTTTTCTTGTCCAATCTCACTTATTTTCTTCATATAGTGATTCTGAATTATGATTTGTATTTCGAGATTGATGATTTGTCTTTGTAATTCAAAACCTTGAATAAATCTCCTTTGATGAAAAACTCGCTCGGCGTAGACGTGGCTGTAGAGTTGGTGGCCGTAGAGTTGGTGTTCTTGGCATGGAACTCATAAGAAAAATAAAAATAAAAAGTAAATTTTTTTCTTAACATGAAAAAATGTAAAGCAGAAAACAAACCGAGCTAAACCGAAATGGATTATGCAATATTCAAATAAAATTGAGACTAGATAAATAAATAGAGTTTAATGGGCCTAAGCCCAACCGTTAAAGAAAAAGAAAAAAAGAGATGGTTCAAATCTTTTTGATTAACACGGTCACGCGGCTATTAGCTGTCTCACGACTCTTATCCAAAACGAGTTCGAAACGAAAACGAGTAGAATGTGAAAGCACGCGCCGGGTGGACGCGCGTGGGAGGAATCCGTATCCATCTTCAACGGGCTTAAGATCCATTTGAGTCAGTGTAATGTAATGGTGGAAGTGAGAGGAAAGCGTCATTCTTACGTTTTTTTGTTCTCTATAGCTTCACAGAAGTAAGAAAAGAGAAAAGAAAACCTTTTCAAAGCAATCAACTTGTTTCTCTCTTTCTTTCAACGACACTTTCAACCAACACTTCGTTTCTTGTCTTTGCTCTTTAGATCTCTTTCTCTTTTTAACTCTTATCCTTTGGATTTCGAGTCGATTTTTTCAATCTCAGTGTTTCTTCTGATCTGGGTTTTGCCTCTTCTACTAACTTTACTTGTTTTGGTTGTAGAAACTGGTGAGTAGATCCATCGAGAACCCAATAAAAATTATAAAAGAGAAACCTTTTAGGCTTTTTGGGGATTCTGATTGTTTTTTTTTTTTTTTTGGTCTCATTCTGAGCAATGGCTTCACAGGTGAGTCTCTGTTTCTCTTGGTGGTAGTGAGTCCTGTGTTGGCTGTACCGAAGAAGTTCGATGTAAATTAGGACTTTGTTTCTCTTTGGCCTGTTCATGCAATTAGTTTTTGTGGAATATAATCGATTGAGCTTGCTTGTAGCTTAGTTTGTGGTTTCTACTGAGCTGGAAATCAGAAATTTTTGAAGAGATCAAATTGTTCAGTGTCTTATTGTCTAGTGATTGAAGTGTTGCTTATATGCTTCTTTTTTATTTTTTCCTGAAAGAAATTACATTTGGTTATTGTCTAAAGCTGTTCAATGCCTTATTTACACATCCCTAATATGAGATCTTGTTTTGTTTTGGCGTTTATGATGGCTTCGACTCTGTTGATTCTTCAGTGAATACACTGTTTTTCACATTCATAATATCTTACCTTAGCTTTCTTTGAACAAACTTCAGTACTTGTTTGAATTTAGTTCGCCTTCACTGTGTTGTTGTATCTTTAATGAAGATAAGTAAAACGGATTGTTTATTTTCAATGTTGGCTTGTTTCTTTTTAATGCAGGTTTCTTGTCTAGTTGCTTGAGGGTTTTGGTTTTGTGGAGTTGAATAGAGTTATGAGAAGAGGTAGAGGAAAAGGCAAGAAGCAGAATGCTACTGCTAGAGAAGATCGAGGAAGCGGTGAGGAAGAAAAGATTCCAGCTTACAGGAGAAGAGGGAGGCCACAGAAGCCTGTGAGAGATGAGGTCGAAGGAGAAGAAGATGAAGAAGAGCTGCAAGTGATGAAGAAGAAAGAAGAGGAAGATCAAGAGATTGATGATGATACGAATGGTTCCGTTGTAACAAGTAAAGAAGATGTGAAGACAGAGAATGGTGGGTGGAAGAGGAAGAAACCAGTGGAATCTAAAGAGAGCAACATAACCGAAGAAGAAAACGGTGGTGGTTTAGGATCGAAATCAAGCACCGAGGATGATTCGATGAAGTCATCGTCGTTGGCTATTGGGTTTAGACAGAATGGGAGCAGAAGGAAGAACAAACCCAGACGAGCTGCGGAAGCTGTTGTTGAATGTAATGGCGTTTAGAAAAGAGCTTCTTAGAAAACGCTTTTTGAAACCGCCTTTTTGTTTTTTGTTGAATCAGTTTTTGCTGTTAGAAACACGGTTTGGTGCGTTTTGGTTTCATACATGGAATCAGAATTTTCGATTTTTCGGTCACTGCCCCCTTTTATCACTTATTTTGGTCTAATCATATAACTAAACTAATTGAAGAGCAGCAGAAACAATAGTTATGGTTTATTAGTATTTTACAAATACTAAACTAGAAAGAATAGAGAAGTATGGGCAGAGAGACAGAGAGTGTTGGAAGTTGGAACTCAACTAAGGATGTGACTCTTCGAGGGAACTACTTAACACTTTGATAATCCAGTTTTTCTAAAAAAGTAGTGTTTGTGGTTCCCTTTCTTTTTTCAATTAGATTTGGTGTTCTTTTCACAATATCCAACGCAATATCTTTCTTGATAAGTTAAAACAAGATTATTTATAATTTTTTCTCAAAAGAGAGTATGGGAAGTTCGATTCATAGACAGGTATCCATCAGAATCTGTGTACTTACATTTTCATTGGGTCGTGTGTATCAGTTTGATTCTATTCCGTTTGTGTTTTGCTTTATTTAGTACAATCTAGTTTCTTTCTTTCTTTTTTTTTAAGAAAGGGTAATAGTACGATTTAGTTCCTTTCTTTTGATTTGTAAAATCCTGTAAAAAGAACCCTGACAAAAGCCTAAAGGCTAAAGCCACTAATCTCGCTTTGAACAATTTTCACAGATTTTCTTGAATTTTTTGTCTGCAAATAAAATAATTTTGGAAACCTCTCGTTTCTCTTGTTCTTCCTTACTCGAAACCTTAACTTTTGCACTTTTTACAACTCGTAAATGTCACATCCTTAGTTGAGTTCCAACACTCTGTTTCCCTGCCCCATAGTTCTCTATTTTAGCATTTGTAAACAATAACTATTGTTTCTGCTGCTCTTTAGTTAGTAATAGTATCGTTACCTATTATTATATTTATAGTTTATACCAAAAATATAAAAAAATTAAACCAAACATCCATTTATAGGTCTCTCTGGTCTGTTCATATTTACAAAGAAAAACTATAAAGGTCAATTATTTCAACATCATTAGGCTATATATGTTATTTTGACCAAGAAAAACTATAATTATATACTTTGTTAAATAAATTAAATTATAGCTAGACTTAACATGAGAGTTATGCTCCCTGGTCTCATTTAAGGATATCGCTTTGTACGTTAAAGAAGAAGAAAAATATTCTATGTTTGTTCACACTACAATATACAACAAGAAACCACCAAAACGCACCAACATCCCTAAAACGCAAACGCTAAAATCCGTAGCTGTCGTGGCCTACCTAGTACCAATCACTCTTGAGAGTGTCTCTTCTTTTGCCAGGTTCTCTCTCTCTCTCTCTCTCTCTCTCTCTCTCTCTCTCTCTCTCATCTTTTAAAAGATAGCATCAACTAAAATCAGCAAAACCACATTTTCTTTCCTATCTCTCATTTCGTCATTTCTATTTCCAGACTCAGTGCTCAGAGAGAGAGAGAGATGAGCAAAAGCATCTCATTCTCTGTCTAAGTAAGAGGAAACCAAAGCCATTATTATGGAGTTATTAATGGATTCGAGTCAGACAGAGTCGGGTGGTTCCTCTTCCATCGAGTCATCTTCACTCACTGGTGGACTCAGGTTTGGTCAGAAGATCTACTTCGAGGACGGATCCGGATCCGGAGCCAAGTCAAGCAAGAACCGGGTTAATGCGGGTCGTAAGCCGTCTACGGCGAGGTGCCAAGTGGAAGGTTGTAGAATGGATCTAAGCAATGCAAAAACTTATTACTCGAGACACAAAGTTTGTTGCATTCACTCCAAATCATCTAATGTCATTGTCTCTGGTCTTCATCAAAGGTTTTGCCAACAATGCAGCAGGTTTCGACTTCTTTCTTTTCTTCTTTTATTTACTCTTTTTGCCATTCCCGGTGATCGGAAGAGAGACATAAAGGGAACCAAACCTTAAAGCTTCTTTATTTAAATCATCTTTTTGAGATTTTGATTTGTTTTGTTTGCTTTGGCTCTTAACGTCTTTGAAGAGTCTCATAAAACTTTACAGCTAGTTTTAATGTGTTCTTGTCTCTTGTATCTGGAGTTCCCTAATAATAATATGGATTATTTATTATGTTGCTTTTGGTTGAAGCTTCTTTCGCTTTATCTCAGGTTTCACCTGCTTTCTGAGTTTGACTTAGAGAAACGAAGTTGTCGAAGAAGACTCGCTTGCCATAACGAGCGACGAAGAAAGCCACACGCCACAACCACTCTACTCACTTCTCGTTACTCTAGAATTGCTCCATCTCTTTACGGTTAGATCCCATTTACCACAATTTTTTTTCTCTTAAAACTCACTCTGTTTAGCTCACTGCGACTTAAAAACAAATTCTTGATTATGTTTTGGTGACAGAGAGTGCTAATACTGCAATATTTAGAAGCGTTTTGGGGGATACAACGCCATGGCCAACCGCAAGACCAGTGATGAGACGGTCTGGACCGTGGCAGATTAACCCGGAAAGGGAAAGCAATCTGAATGTTTTTTCACATGGAAGCTCAAGCTATACTACAACATGTCCTGCGATGATGAACAACAATAGCACAGACTCAAGCTGTGCTCTCTCTCTTCTGTCAAACTCAAACACAAACCAGCAGCAGCAACAACAACTTCGGACATCAACCGATACATGGCGACCATCTTCAGGTTTCGACTCGATGATTGCTGATAGGGTTACAATGGCTCAGCCACCGCCTGTTTCAATCCATAATCAGTACCTGAACCAAAGTTGGGACTTCATGGTGGAGGGAAAGAGCAATTCTCATCATATGTCTCCTGTTTTGGGGCTCAGCCAAATTTCCGAGCCAGCTGATTTCCAGCTCAGCAATGGATTCGAGTTGTCTCTTCATCAGCAAGTTCTCAAGCAATACATGGAACCTGAGAACACAAGAGCTTATGACTCTTCTCCTCAACATTTCAACTGGTCTCTTTGAGTCTTTTTCTCTTT
This sequence comes from Erythrophleum ivorense, assembly GCA_026724425.1. NCBI lineage: Eukaryota > Viridiplantae > Streptophyta > Magnoliopsida > Fabales > Fabaceae > Erythrophleum > Erythrophleum ivorense. The sequence continues at coordinate 2,123,536 of JAIUCV010000102.1, forward strand.
CACCCTTTGAAGACTATTTCTTGGATCAATTTGTTTATCTGCACTACGACTTGATAGTCTCAAGATCTTATCAAATTATCTGTTCTGTTCTATGCTAATTAAAACCAGACAATTATGCCGGATGGTGGCTTTTGATTTGGATATTACTTTAATGGCCTTGACTCTTGACTCTTGATCTTCAAGCCCTTTGATTTTACATCCAACAGAAACATCAATATAGTTTGTTTTATCAAATCAGAGTTCTACATGCTTTTATCACCTTACTATCTATCAATCAATCAAGGCATGAAGTAATATGAAAATTAGCAAGTCCTTCAAATTCTTTTAGTGAGTAAAATCTTCACCTACCTGAACTGCTTAGGCAACTGCAAAAACAGTCTCTCTTCTGTATCTTGCTTCCTCTTTAGCCACACCAGGGCATTTTTCGATTTGACTTGAAGCGTAAACTGTGTTCGTGCGTTTCCATACCAGTGTGACTCCTCTAGTGATCATCCTCATTTACACCAGGGCAATTGGATAGAAGAGCTTCAGTCGTTTCATACTGATTCACATATCACGAAAATTTTGTCAAAATACTGAAACGAACTCCACATTTAGCTAGCATTGGCAAAAAAAAACTGATAAAAGAAGACTTGAATGCATTCAATTACCTGGAAACCGCAAAAAGGACAATACCGATGTTCATCTCTCAGTTTCATTAATATCTCTTGCAAATCCTGCAACCAATAAAGCTCAAATTACCAACCTAAAGACTAAATGTTGTGAATGAGACCAGAAAGCAAACAGGTGTCAACTCTTTGTTTTCTGAAGAACATACCTCTCCAGTGATCTCCTCCTCTTCTTCTTCTTCCTCTTCTTCACCAGATTTACCATCCTCGTCTACCTCATTTTTCTTCTCTGGAACAACTTCTACGTTCTCAAGTTGATCAAGAGCTGCCTTGGCCTTCCTAAAGTTAATCACAACTCTTTTATTACGCCATTGAGACTTCTGTCTAGACCCGAAATCCTCCAACATTTCTTCAACCTTTCTCTTCTCATTCTCCGCCTCAATCTCCTCTCTTTTCCTCTTCTCCTTATGTGGATCCTCTCTTCCCACACCGGCTCTCGATCTACGAATATCCATGGTCACTGGCTCAGCCCTACCTGACCCTTCTTTACCAAGAGCTGAGCCTGGCTTGTAACCCATCTGCTTCAATAGCTTAAACCCTACGTTAGACTCTCCAATCGGAGTGTCTTCGATACGAGCCAATGTCTGCTCATCTTCTTCTATTTGCTTCCTCTCTTTCTCCAATCTTCGCCTCTCATGCCAATTGAGATTCTTTAGCTTCTTCCGAGATGGTTCAACGATTGCAGTTTTCTTCTCAGATTCCTGCAAATCACTCAGATGGTCAACAAGTCAAGTCTGAATTTTCAACTAAAATCCAAATTACACATCTTCGACTAGTGTAAACGAAGTTGAAATATAATCTATCCTTAACGATTCAATAACTCGGCTATCAACATAAAGACGGAAGAGAAACGAAGTCAATTTATGTAGCTATTCGTAATCAATTAGGCGAATTCCGGGAAAGGGCAAGTTTAATTACCTTTCTTTTGGAGGTTTGGGTAAGCTCAGGCGGAATAAACTGAGACAAGTCTCCCATGTAGTCATCATTCTCTTCTTCTTCTTCTTCTTCTTTCGCTGCTTCCGCTCCGAGCCCAGTCAGATTTCTCGTCGATTCTGCCATTGACAACTGAGCTTGCGAGTTTTCGACAAGAGGGTGGGTAAAACACTAAAACCGTAAAAGAGAGAGACTAGCTAATGGGCTTGAATGGGGCCCAACCGGTTATTCACGATTGTAATTAAAACTTGCTCTTATTGGACCCAAAAGCATATATTTGGGCTGAATTTTACAGCAATAAATAATCATTTCTGTAGCTGCTGCAACTATGAAAATTGTTTCTGTTCACTAAATCTTTAGACCTTTGCTTCCACATGTAAAAACTAAAAAGTAGACAACTCCTCCGTTCTCATAAATCAGTTAATCTGAGGATTCGACCTACTTCCTCCGGGCTAAGACCAAGACGAGGATATCAAAAAACGTTTTTGCAATTTCTGCTTATATGTTATAACAATTCAAGAAAGCTATCATGCCTCTATCCGAAGATGAGATTTTCAAAAGAGAAGAGGACAAAAAACGAGGGATTGAAATGTGAAAAGGAACAAAGATTAAACACGAACAAAGCAAAATAAAGAAAATAATAATCTAAAGAAAAAGCTTTAAGGGAGTGTTCTGTGCAGATAAGTTACGTGGTGCGTATTGATTCCAAACTACAAATCAGGCTTGTTTCTCTTTTTTGCTTTTTTGGTTTTCTTTCACTAGCAATATGCCAATATGATCCAGAGAGCTCTACAGGAACGAGACATCTTCCACTTGGTTTACCATTCTTCATTAGTCACCTTGTAGGCAGTAGAGTTGCCTTATATTTCCACTTGCTGTCAGATTCACAGCAGAAACACAGAGACAGTCAAAACCTTAATATATATCTGATCCACATATACTAAGAGTGGAGATTGATTTCGCATAGTTCTTACCATAGAGCCAGTCTTTGAAATACACATGAAGTGCGCTTGATAGCTCCTTTTTCCGGTTTTCTTCCAGAGGCGTCTCTCTTAAAGATCGTCTTGTTTCTTCAAAGTTTTTAACCTGATGAAATCAAAATGGAAGGAGTTAAGAAGATGCGAAGCAGTGCTTCATTTCTTACTAAAGAAACAAAAGTTAAAACATACGTTTCTCTGCTGAGCTGCCATATAAGCATCTGGCAATGGAAATGGATTGTCTTTCGTGGAACCAATCTCCTCGCCGCTAAACCAGTTTGGGATCTGCGCCATAGTCATAAATACCACAGATAAAACATATGAATAGATGCTTCGTGAATAGCCTTCACAAGTTATCGGATTCAAGTTAGCGAGTGTACCAAAAAGTTGATGAACTGGTCAGGGTCTACACAAGCAGCTGATTCAGCCTGTGCATCAGCGACACCGGCAGGATGTGACAGTGAGTCGTGTGGATCCACTGCTCCCAATGCCAATGGTTTGTCCCATTTGTTGATAGTTGGCTCAACCCCTACCTCACGCATGTGCTCCTCCAAATGAGAGTAATATGTATTATATGGAGCGACCTGGAACAAAATCAAACCGAATTCTTAGAAGCCTGTATTTACTAGAACCACTTTCTGACACTGTTTGTATTCTCAAGTAGTAAAAGGAAACCTGTGACACCCTTTCGAAGCAAACATCAGACTAAGAGGTATTTCTAATCAATTTCTCGTCAACACCATAAAGCTATGAGATGGATAACACCTTAGAGATGTTTCCATTAAACTCACTTCACATGTCCAGAAGAGCAGTATATTAACCAAACTAATGCTAGTCAAATGTCTTGCCTCTTCACTAATTTTAGCTTTGTATCATAAAGATACAGAATAGTTGTTTTATGCACTATGCAGCATGATATTAGAAGTTTAAATCAAGCCTCGATCTTAGAGAGAGGCTTCACCTGAAGTTTGTGGTTATCACCAACAATCAGTGGTCGCTGATTGACTCCCAAGAAGAACACACATTCACGGCAATTGGCAATGCACACTCGTTTGGAAGCTGCAATCACATGAACTCTCTCACAGTGCTCAACTCTCAATGCCTGCAAGAATAAATCAGAAAGTAGTTTGGTCGCATCTTTTAGTAAAAGCTGCCTTGAACATCTCCGATAAAAATAAAGAAGATTATGTGTCCATACCTTGCCAACAGCTCCCAGAACAATAGTAGTATCAGAACATCCATGAACAGTTGCATATCTTAATGGCGCTAAAAGATAAATCACAGAATCATGGCAATTGACAACCTGCACAATACACAAAACATGTAGTTGACATGAGTTCAGATAAAGACTACATGACTGGTAGGAAATGGACCAAGAAATAATCCAACTGTATTAAAACGCAAGACAGTTGTTCACAGCGAACCTTCACAGATCTACCCCTAAGATCAGAGGCCTGCTTAACAAGTGAAGTTTTGGAGACTCCCTCGATTAAGCACGGGCCTCTACCACTAGGTGCAACCTTGTTCGGAGCAGCACAAGCATCTGACATCGCATCATCTTGATCAGATGCGCTAGAAGGCCCATTCTCTTTCCCAGAAATTCTCTCAGTAATGCTTTCTAAAGCGGAAGCTATGTTTTGCAGAAGCCAGTCATGCACTTGGGAAGCAGGGACTGGAACAGCGGGCATATCCGGATCAGAATTTGCAAAAAAAGGAGTAGCCTGGCTCAATGGAGATACATCAGATCCCTTATCACCAAACTGAACTAGAAAACCCAGATGCTCAAAAGCCTCCATAGAGAGAACCTGAAGGATGTTGAACAAGTAAGACACTTAATTAGTTTAAAGTATCATGAATTAAGCATAGAGATTGAGACTTGTGTTCTCTTTCATTCCCTTGAAAATTTTTATTCCAATGTCAAATTTTATTGTCAGGCTGTAAAAACAGTGACTCTTCTCGAGAAAATAAAGAAAGACTAGCACATACCAATGATTCTTCTCCTTCTCCTTCCACAGGCTCTGCAAGGAGAGAAATGATGTTTGCTAAATGTTTTTGCAGATATGATAACTGATGAGCTTCATCATCTGCTTGCGATGGCATAAACCGACGGCTGTTGCTGCGAACAAGCTGCAAAATGATGGAAAGGAGATAAAACTTAGACCAATGTGATGAGAAAACAATAGCTAACCGATGAACAGTTGTTGAAACACTAACACGATAAAATTCCATGACTGTTTTCTAAAAGACACAACAGACCATCCCTACCGCAAGCAGGACTGAGGATCTCACATTATTGACGAGTAAGAGATGACAAAATGAACAGGTTACCCAAATGCATAGGTGCGATTACTTGAAGCATGTGTCAATGAGCGTGTGTTTCAAACACTAAAAGGCTGGATAGAAGAATCTCATATTACAGCAACACTAACATTAGCATGCTTACAATGGTGTTACAGCAATACCTCCACTACAAAATGACTAGCAGCTTCATCGTATTTGGAACAATAAGTCGATATTCATCTAGAATACGAGCATCTTCCCCACTGAGAGCTATTACAAACACTACATCCACCTTTCTAATACCGCCCAAAGTTCCAGCTTTGCTTAAAGTTCCGGGTAAATCAAACCAAAAACTTGAACTTGCATTGCAAAATTTTACTTGAATTCCATCCAAAATTAATAACATGATTCTCTAAAAACGTTCAGTTTCCAAATTCCAGCTACGACTATTCCATTTCCATGCCAAATGGATCGCAAGCGTTGAGATCATTGAATATCACTTGAGGCACGTTATAAATTAGAGGGCCAAAAAAAGTAAGAAACTTGCCTGAATTGGCGATAACGCCGACAAGTATCCATCAAAAGCTGAAGTCGATGGCCATACATCGGCCACCGCAGCGGAATCCTTATGCGTCCTCGGCAGCAATTTCTTATACGACTGAATGTACAGGAACAGAATTAGATCCCGCAAATCAGCTCCGACGGAATCAACTTCCTCGGGTCTCGCTCGAACCAGAGGGTCGGACTCTAAATGAAGCACCGAACCGAGAGTCTCGAGAACGAGACGAGCGTGGTCACCGGAGATCTGGAGAACGTCGGCGACCGCAGCCGATCCAACGCGGTTATTGGAAGCGACATCCGTCAGTTTCTGCTTGACAGGAGCAAGAGTTTGGATCGGGTCGGTGAAAACGAGCTTCTGGATCGGGAGGAGTCCGTGCTCGAAAGACACACGTCTCGGATGGATTACTGAATTTGGATTCGGGTTTGGATTGGGTTCAGGGTCGGGTGCCGAAGGGGGTGGTGATTGGTCGATGAGGTCTTGTTCTTCAGTCATGGTGCCTCGTGCGAGCAATAGAGAGAGAAACTGGTCCGGTGGTGAAGTTGCAGATCTTTCTTTGGGTGACGAATAATGTCATTGAAGAGGGAAGAGGAGAGAGATGGTTATAGTGCGAGCACGTGTATGTTAATTAATCTACGCCTCGTTTTTACGGTCGTTGGATTTACGAGTAGATTAACCTCTGATAGGAGCTATGACACGTCAGACGAGCGATGATAACAAAGGGTTAATAAAAGAGAGGCCTCTTCGAATTGAATGCTCTTCGCATTTAATTTTTTAGTTTCTTTGTTAGGCCATTTTAAGTTAGGTGATAAAAGCAAAAGGTGATAGTCATAATTCATAATAGTGTTTAATAAAGAGACAAAAATAATTTGTTACCTAAATCGTGTTAAATTATGTTGAACCTTTTTCAGTGTTTAAAATGTCGGAGGTTTACAGTAGAAATGAGGTTGGAACGCATACCGGATCACAAAAGAGACATAACTTGCATTGCAATATTATTATTTTTTTAAAGAAAGGGAGCACTGTCAGTTTTCGTTCGGATTGTTGGGTTACCATATTAAACCAGTTGGACTGAGATATCGAGTCTCAAAATTTAGTCATTTCCAGTTATCACCATACAATAAGCAGTGAAATTTTTTTTTTTTTTTTTTTCGTTACCAAGTTACAGTTACCAATGAACGTTTTTTGGTCGTTACCAAGTTCTATTGAAACCAAAACCAAAAGCTTAACGCATTCTATGATAAAAAGAGTGTTGTTTATTATTTTTTTTTACAAGTCGACATTTTTTGTTGACGACATTTTACAAGTCTGCCATTGTACCTTCTTTTTAGATATGATAACGGATAAGTTATGATATTAAACAGGTGTTATTTATTAAGCAAGTTTGTCTTCTTACAATTATCAAATTATAGTAGTTTTGACTGTGCCTCGGTGGTAAACGGTAGAAGAGAAGTCCCTGTTTCCAAGTCGAAGAAGCTCTTTGTCAAATCCAAGCGTAGCATGAGCGTCACGTGTCGTTTGCGACGATTACCTTTTTCCCCCTTTTATTTCCAAATTTCCAAATACTTCGAGAAGAAGCATTCGGTTATCGGTCGCACTCGCACATCATAAAGATGGAACGAAAAAGAAAAAGACGGCCTCTTCGCAATTAAAGGTTCCACGTAATAGGTATTAAAAATCGTAGGTACAATGGATGAGTAACATAGCAAACAAAACATTAAGTAACAAATCGTGTAAGGATAGTTATATATAGTAGTATTTTGATATCTGCATGGCATCCGGTAGTGAAATACAGTACTTGTTTTTTAGTTACAAAACTGAATATCCTAATTGTAAAACGAGCAACAGTTTCAAAACATTTGATGCCTATATAATACTGTATGTCCCCAATCCTAGTTTCATTAGAAGAAAAACATGGGGACAGTTTGAAATAGACATAGATATAGACATTTTGTCCGTATATATATACATATTTAGATTCGTATGATGTTCCACTTAGCTGTTAGAATTGTAAACAAGCACCCCGAAAGAGTTGATGATTTCTATTTTTTCCAGCTATTCTTAACCAAGTAAATCAAAAGACTGACCAGAAGAGTTCGCTTATGTGTTTTAAAAAGAAGGAAGAAGACATGTGCCGACCGAATATATACATCTTTACATTTAAAATGACAAAAGAGAGATCATTTTATAAATAAACCTCGTCTGTAAAAACCAGTACGTACCAGAAATCTCAAAGATTTTTATAGTTTTAGACCAAACAACTCCATTTAAAACCACACCCGTTTTTTTTTTCCATTGTCATTCTCATTCACCTTAAGGCATCATGAATCATGATGTTTCTTTTTCTTTTTGCGTGAAATAATATTTGTTTAATTTTCTAAAACAGAAAACAAAGTTTTGTAAATAAGCAAAAGTAGTGACCAGCAAGCAAGCACATGACAAAGAAAAATCCTTTATCAAGAAAAGAGAAGCACATGTCTACATAAACACGTATACGTGGAAATTATGATTTTAGACATTTTGGGTATAGACTGAAAGAAAAAAACAAACATGTAGACAACAAGAACAATGTGTGGATGTCTTTGTTTACCACTGCAATGCTATAACTTAATACACATTTACTTTTTATTATTATTGATATCCCTTTTTACACGATTTAATAGTTCAATCACATTAGTCTAAAGTTTACATCAAAGGTAAAATTAGGCCAATAGAAGGAGAGCATGTAAAATACTACAACTGTTAAAGATAAACACTAAAAATTTCACAAAAATCATCATAAGATGAGAATATAAATTCCTAGTAAATTTTACCAATCAACCTAAACACACAGTTAATGAAAATGAGACCCTAGCAGCATTTTTTTTCTTAGAAAAATTATGTGTCAGGGGTCCAGCAAAGCAAAATACGGCGTATGTACGTATATATGCTTTCATCAAAACGGGAAAGACTGCTAAACATTGAGGAATCCAAAGACTTTTTCTTCTTCTCGAGAGTGTTTTTAGAAATTGATTTCTACAAATACAAAATAATACAATAATGAATATCTAAATGAATCTCTGACTATAGCTATGCAAAATTCGACTGCTAAAATTCCTTAAAACTAAGGAGGGTAATTTCAGTTTTTTTTTTTTTTTTTGAAAATAGTTCGTGGATTTTAAAAATAGAAAAAATAACGACCGCCGTTGAAAGATTACGTTAAACCGTCGTCTCCACACGTGTGGGACTCAAAACGGAGAGGTATGTCTTGCGTGATTTTACGTGGACCCCACCTCGATTTTGTAGCGCCACAGTGTCCACTCTACTGTATATATATATATATTTTTTTATTGTATATATTCATCAGATCCTTAACAGAGAGAGAAAAAAAAAAAAAAAAAAAAAGTGGAAACTGTAGAAAAAAGCAAAGGAAAGAGGAAGACAACAACCAAGAGAGACACAAACTTTCTCTCTCTCTCGCTCTTTCTCTCTTTCAATGTGTGTTTTCTCTTTTCTCTCTCTAGAAGTTTCCCAGTGACCCCACCCCCCCCCCCCCCATCTTCTGCTTTTACTAGCCTTCATTTTTCTTATATATCTTTATTGGGTTGAAAAAAACGAGGAAGACGACTTTTACTTATTAAGGATGGAGTTTTTCTCGCCTGTGTAGCGGGACTGTTCCTTCTCTCATGGTTTGGTTTAGCTTTTTGAAGATCTAAGGTTTGTTGGGCTGTTAGATTTCATTATCGCCTAACTGCTTTTTCTACACCTTTTGGATTTTGAGCATTTAAGATTCTCTGTTTTTTCTTTGGCTTGTTTCTCCGACTTGCATGCTACTATATCAGCTTTTTTATGTTCCCTGGTTTTAGTTTCCTTTTTCCTCCGTCGTTTTCTGTTTTGCTGTCTCTCATTGAATCGAGAAAAACAAAATTGAAAGAAGAGACTGAGATTCAAATTTTTCTGTAGAAAAATACTACTTGAGCCAGCGCATTTCGCGTTGCGTCATTGATTTTGCTTTTCTTGTGTTTCCTAGAAAAAAGTTGTTTTCTCTCGGTGAAGTGATGAAATTAAATTTTCATTTCTTTTTTTGATTCACGATTTTGTGCCGTTAGATTCTGCCTCGGAGATGCTAACGAGGTTGTTTATGATCTAGAAATTCCGATGCTATATTCGAGATTCTTTTTAAATTTTAATTCCAATTTATTTCACCTACCTAAAACCTGCGTTGCTCACTCACACACACTTGTTCTTCTTCTCCTTCGCCGCCATTACTTTTAGCTTCTTAACTCTTTTAACTTTCTTCTAATGGTGTGTTTGTCTCAGATCTACTGATTTGAAGCAGTCAAGTAGCTGAATCCATCAATTTGAAAATCAACAAACTCATAATCTGTAAGTCTAAATCTCTTATCTCTCTTGCCTTTTTAGCTACTGATTCTGAATCTGTAACTCTAATCATCAATTTTTTGAATTGTGTAGGAACTTTTTTTAGTCTATTATCAAAGCTCAAAGCGTACAAGATGCAGAGACCACCTCCTGAAGATTTCTCCTTAAAGGAGACGAGACCTCATCTCGGTGGAAACAAAGTAACTGGAGATAAGCTAACGAGCACATATGACCTCGTTGAGCAAATGCAGTATCTCTACGTTCGTGTGGTGAAGGCAAAGGAGCTGCCTGGGAAGGACATGACCGGAAGCTGTGACCCTTACGTCGAAGTCAAGCTCGGAAACTACAAAGGAACCACAAGGCATTTCGAGAAGAAATCGAATCCCGAATGGAACCAAGTCTTCGCCTTCTCCAAAGACAGAATCCAAGCTTCTTTCCTCGAAGCTACTGTGAAGGATAAAGATTTCGTGAAAGACGATTTGATCGGCCGTGTTGTGTTTGATTTGAATGAGATTCCAAAGAGAGTGCCTCCAGATAGTCCCTTGGCTCCGCAATGGTATAGGCTTGAAGATAGGAAAGGAGAGAAAGTTAGAGGAGAGCTGATGTTGGCTGTTTGGTTTGGTACTCAAGCTGATGAAGCTTTCCCTGAAGCTTGGCATTCAGATGCTGCAACAGTTAGTGGAACTGACGCTTTAGCTAACATCAGATCCAAGGTTTATCTTTCTCCTAAGCTTTGGTACTTGAGGGTTAATGTCATCGAAGCTCAAGATTTGATACCAGGGGATAAAGGGAGATACCCTGAGGTTTACGTGAAGGCGATAGTTGGAAACCAGGCGTTGCGGACGAGAGTGTCACAGAGCAGGACTATTAATCCAATGTGGAATGAGGATTTGATGTTTGTTGCAGCTGAGCCGTTTGAGGAGCCTTTGATACTCAGCGTGGAAGATAGAGTTGCTCCCAACAAAGATGAAGTCTTGGGGAGATGTGCGATTCCGTTGCAGTATTTGGATCGGAGGTTTGATCATAAACCGGTGAACAGCAGGTGGTATAACCTGGAGAAGCATATTATGGTTGATGGAGAGAAGAAGGAGACCAAGTTCGCAAGCAGGATTCACATGAGGATTTGTTTGGAAGGAGGGTATCATGTTCTTGATGAGTCTACGCATTACAGTAGTGATCTGAGACCGACGGCCAAGCAACTGTGGAAGCCTAACATCGGTGTGCTTGAATTGGGGATACTAAGTGCGACGGGTCTGATGCCTATGAAAACCAAAGATGGGAGAGGAACCACAGATGCCTACTGTGTGGCCAAGTATGGACAGAAATGGATTCGGACTCGGACTATCATCGACAGCTTTACACCGAGATGGAACGAGCAGTACACTTGGGAGGTTTTTGATCCGTGTACTGTTGTTACCGTTGGAGTCTTTGATAACTGTCATCTCCATGGAGGTGAGAACAAGAACGGAGGAGCCAAAGATTCGAGAGTTGGGAAGGTGAGGATTCGGCTTTCGACTCTCGAGACTGATCGAGTGTACACACATTCGTACCCTCTTCTTGTTCTTCATCCAAACGGAGTCAAGAAAATGGGAGAGATTCATTTGGCTGTGAGATTCACTTGCTCTTCACTGCTCAACATGATGTATATGTACTCGTTGCCTCTCTTACCGAAGATGCATTACATTCATCCTCTAACGGTTAGCCAGCTTGATAACTTGAGACATCAAGCGACTCAGATTGTGTCAATGAGGCTTACACGAGCAGAGCCTCCCTTAAGGAAAGAAGTTGTTGAGTACATGCTTGATGTTGGTTCTCACATGTGGAGTATGAGGAGAAGCAAAGCAAACTTCTTCAGGATTATGGGAGTTTTGAGCGGTTTAATCGCAGTAGGGAAGTGGTTTGAACAGATCTGCAACTGGAAGAATCCAATCACAACGGTCTTGATCCATCTCTTGTTCATCATTCTTGTTCTCTACCCGGAGCTAATCTTGCCAACCATCTTCCTCTACCTCTTCCTCATCGGTGTTTGGTACTACCGTTGGAGACCGAGGCATCCTCCTCACATGGACACACGTCTATCTCACGCTGACTCAGCGCATCCGGATGAGCTCGACGAAGAGTTCGACACTTTTCCTACTTCCCGACCATCTGACATTGTAAGGATGAGGTATGATCGATTGAGGAGTATTGCTGGGAGGATTCAGACTGTGGTTGGTGATCTTGCAACACAAGGAGAAAGGCTTCAGTCTTTGCTTAGCTGGCGTGATCCTCGTGCGTCCGCGCTGTTCGTCTTGTTCTGTTTGATTGCTGCTGTGATTCTCTATGTGACTCCGTTTCAGGTTGTGGCTCTTTGCATTGGAATCTATGTTCTGAGACATCCGAGGTTCAGATACAGGCTACCATCAGTTCCTCTCAATTTCTTCAGGAGGCTTCCTGCAAGAACTGATTGCATGCTCTGACCTGGAGAAGAAGAAATTGCTTCGAATCTTCTTCCTTCCCATGTCAAAGAAAATTCCTCCAGACTTGTTTACTTTGTTCTTTGTTTAAAAGTCATTATGACTCTTTTCTTGGTGATGTCTTTCGTTTGTTTTCAAACATTAAATATTAAACCTTTTGGAAAATCTTCTGTTTGAAAGTGGTAAAGAAGTATCTGTGTTGGTTTTTGATGTTGTTCGTTCTGGTTCCTAAGTCATGGTCTCTGGCTCTTATTTGATAAGCTTAGGAGTTTCGTTACTAAGGTGAGAGACTAGAGGTTGATAATGGTTTTGTCTTTTGGTCAGCAAAGTAATTACAAGTTACAAGACACAGTTTTTGTCCAAAAGATTCATTTCTCTTTGGTCTTTCACAAATCAGGTTTGTCTTTTGTTTTTAACCAACCATATTGTTTTTGAGATGCTTATTCTGCATCCACCATATCAATGAAGGAGAGAAATAATTGAAGGAAGCTTAACAACACAGATCTAATGGGCCCAGAACAGATTGATGGGCCACGTGAAAAATGGGATTACGTAATGGCAGAGAGAGAATCTTTTGGTAGCTTTTTTGCTGATAAATATTACTTTCATCGCGTAGGTTTCACGCCACATTATCCATTGACTTTTTCTTTACGCCTTTCTTCTTTTTTAAAAAATTAAAAAATAATTCGTTTATATTAATTATTGACCGGTCAATTCATTAAAGTTGCGGGGAGGACCAAAGGAAGTAGGACGAAAGGACATTTATTCGCCGCGAAATCTGGACCGTACGATACTCCGATTACCCTTTCCCGGCTTTAACGCAGGGGCAAATCTGTAACTTCGCTTCTTACTTCCTCCCGATCCCTCTCTTCTTCTTCGAGTTTATTATATAGAGGAGGAGAAATATTGGAGTTTGAGCGAGAGATAGAGATAGAGATAGAGAAAAGGAGAGAGCGAGACAAAGACAGCCAAGGAGAGGATTGTAGAGAGATTAATGGCAAGTGGAATTGCTCGTGGGCGTTTGGCGGAGGAGAGGAAATCGTGGAGGAAGAATCATCCTCATGTCCGTAATTTGTTTGTTTATATTTCTCAGATTCGTTTTTATTTATTTATTTTGGGGTATGGGTTTTGGTTTTCGTTGGTGGTTTATGGACTCTGATTTCTGACCGGATTTCTTCTTGTGTTGATGGTGAAATTAGGGTTTTGTGGCGAAGCCGGAGACTGCGTCTGATGGGACTGTGAATCTAATGGTGTGGCATTGCACTATTCCTGGTAAAGCTGGGGTAAGTTTAAACTATTACAAACTTGAAATGAAATTAGAGTATATGATTTTTCTTCTACCTCTCTTTTGTTTCACTTATGTGTGTCAGCCTCTGATTGATTCTGGAAACAAAAAATTAAACTGAAATTAGGGTTCCTAGTTTCTCTTATATCTCTGGTTTTGATAGTAAAGTCTTTGTTTTTTTTTTTTTTTTTTCTGTGTGATTCTGTTTGTTTCTCTCATATGATTACCTTTTGCGAGTGCTAGTAGAAACAGTAGCTGTCTTTCTCCATGTGTATCTTCATTTGTGATGTTCTGACTTTGGTGCTTAGGATTTTGGTGTAGAAAATGACGCTTAATGTGAAATTGGCTTTTCGATATCTGTGACATGGCTAAGAAGAGTGTTAGTACAAAGAGTAATTGCTAATATCAATCTTTTTACATCAACTTGCAGACTGATTGGGAAGGTGGATTCTTCCCATTGACGTTGCACTTCAGCGAGGACTATCCGAGCAAGCCTCCCAAATGCAAGTTTCCTCCAGGCTTCTTCCACCCTAATGTCTATCCTTCCGGAACTGTCTGCCTATCAATCCTTAACGAGGATTACGTAAGTGCCCTTGTGTTTCTATCTGTGTGATTCGTCTCTATGAGCAAAAGCAAATCCATATTCATCATACTCAAAGCTCGTTTTATGTGGTATAGGGATGGAGACCAGCCATCACCGTGAAGCAGATTCTTGTCGGTATTCAGGATTTGCTTGACACACCTAATCCTGCTGACCCTGCACAGACCGATGGTTATCATCTCTTCATTCAGGTACACTCGGAAACAATAAACTCATTCTCTTGTGATTTGTGGCGTTATTCTGATGGGATTTTCGATTTGATGAAAACGTGCAGGATCCAACTGAGTACAAGAAAAGGGTTAAGCTGCAATCCAAGCAGTATCCTCCCATTGTGTAAAACCTGGATAAAGGAAACACCTAAACTGATGATGACAAACACTGAATCTTTTTTCTTGTCTTTGTGTCCTTGTGATTGTGTTTAGATGTCATCGGGTGATTATAAACTCCTCATTTTGTCACCTTAGAATCTCTTTAATTTCGAAGAAAAACCTCTTTTTCTCTATTTAACTGTTAATATTCTTGCTACTGATTCAGTTGGTGTTTGCTTCTATATACATAAGTATCTTCTCTGGTCCATTATGTGTGTTGTTTATGTACTTTTAATCACCTAATTAACCAACAACATTTCTTCATCGATCAATGATTCAAGATTGAATTAGCTAGTTTGTGAGTTGTGAATCATGTTGTGCTACAAATACAGTAAATGATGATGTAATTGGCGGGAAAAACTATTTTTTATACTCTATTTATACTAGATTGTCAAAATTCAAGGGTTAGTGGAAGAAATGTTCCAGGAAATTCGGAACACCAACAAAGCTATTCCTAGATATCCTGGTCAGTCATGTACTGCAGACCACTTGCAGGTATTTAGCATTTATTTTGACACGAATGTAATGCCCAAATGTTTCTGAAGTGGTATCTTCTATGGTCTGTTTTAGATTCTTGTGAAGGCTGTTCCTATAAAGCAAAGTCATAAGCTGAAGATTTTGTGGCCTGTAACTCCTAACATCCACCATAATGAAGAAGCACCTTAGTCATCTAATTGGTCATGAAGCCGAAGGAAGTTTGTTTCATGCCTTGAAAACCTTGGGTAGGTTTTATTTTGGTCACAAACTACCTCAAAAGGGATTCGCTGAAAACTAGTTTTAGTATGCACTAAGAGGTTTTTCATTATCTGTTATATTGGACAAAGCAAAGTGGTCATCTTTGGCCCCTGAAGGGTTCCACTCTAGTTGAATACACATAGTCTCTTCTCTTGCATAGCTTGTGCTACTCTTATTCCTTGACGAACAACTGCTCAATTGCTGTTTGCTTCTGAAGCAGACTGGACTATTGAGTATTCGTTTTTCAAGGTTGCAATTGATCTTACTGAAGCTGGTCATGGTTGGTTTATTTCTAAGTTGTTTCTGTATTTTGTTGAAAGCTCCCAACCATCTTCTTTTCTATCTCTCTACTTATCAATTTCTTGATGGGTTTGCAGAGTGTATGCGAGAGGTTTTAGGGTTGTTATTCACATACATTCAGCTTTTACAACAGTCTGGTGTTTCCCAGTGGATTTTTGATGAGGTATAGATACTATTAACATGTACGACAGTCTGGTATTTCTATTGGCTTTTTAGATTTAGATTAAAAAAAATTCTATTTCTATTGGCTTAAGATGGTAAATGTCGACTATTTTTGGATTTTGGTTTTTCTTGGAAATTGGACTCGTCTGCTTATACTACTACTTGCTTATAGTTGAGACTCGCCACAAAAGTTTGAAATTCAAACATTTTCCAGATGACTTCAGAACAAACATGATGTTGATTTTTGATTTTTGGATGTAGAACGAACATGTTGGATTCATGATTTCGTGTTACGATGCTAAAAGAAAGTGAAGTCTTATTTGCAATAATGTTTTAAGTTTATTTAATTAGTTTACAACATATGCTTTAGCAAACTATACCAAAAATTCTGATTGTTCTCTTTCTGCTGATTTTTTTTATTTCGCAACATAACAATATTAAGCAATAAAGTTACTTTCGATGTCAAAAAGAAAAAAAAGATGGGCAAGTCTGCGAAAACAATAATAGAAAGGCAAAAGGATAAGACTAATTTCTGCCAACCAAAATTCAATACTTATATACAAACGAACTCCAATTATTATTATTCAACGTAACAACAGGGAAAAATGTCTACAGTGAAGAGTCCAAACATAATGTGTAAACTATCAAAAGTATTGTCCTTCCTATGATATTATATCATCAGCAGATGATTCTTGATCGGTTCAATCATCAGCAAAATGATTTTTTTCTAAGAATATCCTATAAAATCATCCGAAAGATGATTGATCCTTGTAGCAAAATCATCAGAAAATGATACCCAAGTCTAAGAAATCAACGAACTTGTAGAAAACATCATCAGAAGATGATCTATAGATCCCTCTTCGATATCATCAGATGATGATGTACTCACTCACTGTGCAGGCTCTTTTAACCTGACAACCCTACAATGGTGTCTCTGCCTCCTAAGTGTGGATCATCTCATTGACATTAAAGTCCGTACCCTTTTCTCCCGCTCTTCCCTTTTTGCACGAGGAGTGCTCTTCAGTTTCTGCATCTCCTCCATCACAATTTTCTCCACTATGTCAATAGAATTGAGCAGCTTCTTCTCGGGTGTGATGAAGCCTGCTTCTTCGTCTTCCTCAGATATCTCCTTAGTGATGTCAAGCAACAACTTATGGACTTTGGCGGTTGATGGTGGGCAACTACGCTTCAATCCCACAGCTGGACCAGGTGTCACCATCGAGCAATTATGTTCACCTGACAGTGGTCCTGGAGACTCAATCTCCTGGCCATCGACTACTCCCATTCCAGCTCTTCTTCTTCTCTCAATAGCCTAAAATTGAAAAGAGTGTAGACAGAATCAATAGCCAGACTAAGCAAGCCTTCAATGATTAATCAGTAACGGACTCAAGACTCAGCAAAACCATGGTCCATGTGCTACACAAACAAGAGAAAGCCCAAACATTTAACCCCAAAACTGAGTAGATGATGAAGAATCAACAGGTAAACCAAAAGGGGCTGATCAATTTACCCGAATAATATGAGTTATATCACGTAGAGGCGTTCTTGGGTACCATGAAGGCAACGGACTGGGTGAAGCACGACCTCTTCCACGCCTAGCAGACACCGTAGGCATATTCTCTCTTCCCTGTGACACCCTAAATTGACTGTGGCCATTTCCATTTCCAGGCCTCCAAGAACTGAAATTGCCTCTAATAATCCCGCCTGTTCCAACCATAGATCCACGGCCGATGGACCCAGGTTCTGGATTCGCCTGAGGCTCCGACGGAAAAATTAGCCGTGAGGCTGGCTCGTCGAGTAACACACCATGGCTGCGTCTGTTGACAAATATCGCCGAGTAATCCACAGGCCTCTCGATTCGGTCTCTTCCTTCTAGCATTGTGATTAGCTAGCTGCAATTAATAACGATTACAACGATGCCCAAGACTGAAATATCAAATCCAATTGAAGAAATTACAAATCCTAGGGTTTTAGTTCCAAAAAAAATAATAATTAATTCCTCATATCTCGTCGGAGAAACAAATTCCAGAAACCTCAAGAAACGGAGACCACAAATTATCTCAAAACCATATCAGCAAACCACCAATTTCAAATCGAATCGAGTCACAAGAACAGCATTTAAACATCGAGTCATTTTATATACTCGAATCAAATCGGAAAGATAAACCATGGATTTGTTACCTATGAATCTTCTTCAAAAGGCTATTGATGTCAAATGTGCAGAGACGAAGAGAGAAGAGAGAGAGAGAGGAAGCTTTCTGGGGAAGAGTGACGATCTGGGCGATCTTTCAAGGTCGTCTCCTGAGCGGGATTATAACGGGGGATGAAATCAAACGTACGCACGTGCGAGGCGGGACTCTCACATGTGTGAAAATGATTTCAAAATTTTGTTCATAGGCGGGATCCGTGAGATTACATGTTTGCCCTTCTAAAACCCTAATGCAAATGTACCCGTAAAATTGTCTGCGTACATGCCTACTGGAGTTTCGGTACGCCACTGCCCAAAGTAACCGGATCCGGACCGTTCACGGACACAGATCAGATCTGACCGTTGCTTTCCAATAACGGCCAAAAATAAAGGGAGTAATCGTGTGCGGACGAATTGTTTGTGTTTCCGTTAAATTTAGCCGACACTTGCATTACATTACATTTAAGCATTTGATCTAAGCGAAGAAACGTTGGAGTATTAAACAGTTTTAATTTAACGGGCCACAGATTTTAAATTTTACTAATGTTTTTGGACTGTATAGACGATTATTTATAATGAAACTCGTCTCGTTTTATACAACTTTTGAAATGAGCGATCAGATTTTTCAAATTAGCATTTGATAATCACTAAAGAGTCTCGAGAAATCGATTGAGCTCAAACCACCGATCCACTGAAAGTAATACTATTAAATTGGCTAAATCAAATCGAAAAATTCATAAAACATATTTTTGAACACGAAGAAAATATGACGTTCAAATATTTCTATTAGAGTAAACCATTACAACAAAATATATAGTAATTTTATAGTGATGGTTTTTATTTATTTATCCCAAGGATAACAGATATCAAATCTTTGAGTTTGTGCATTAAGAGCGCAAGGTCCGTTCCTCTGGATCGACCAAACACAGTTTTCGCAGTAATAATTCTTAACATTATCTCTGCCATCTTTGTAAATATCAAAACGACGTGTTTTTTACGGGACACCATTTTTCTTAATAGTAGTAATTGTTGTTATATTCGCTTCTCTACCAGTTCATATTTCATGGAGAGAATTTAGGTTGTAACGGTGTTTCAATTTCAACTCAAAACGCTTAGCTTTGATGGTACGTAGGTTATGTTTATATATAACTAATAAAGTTAACGTTTATACATCATTATTATACACATCTGGATACGTTTTAATTAAACGTTTGCTATAATGTGACTTGATTTTTTAGATTCCAGAAGAAAGTTAAGGCTGAAATAAGGAAAACAGTTCTGACAACACAAGCCTAAACCCTACGACGACATGCCAAAACAAAACAAAATTGCTGGACAAGCAAAACATAATGGCGCATCACTTTTACACTCAGTCCGATTTGATTCGGCCTAGACTCTCAGAGACTGATCTCATCCTTGGACGAACCTCTGGATCCCTTTCCGTGCAGTTCAAAGCAACATGAATAGCTGCAATAACTTGTTTATCTGCGTAACCTTTGTTTACAATCTCCGTGTCTAAAATCTCAGAAACCGGCTTCTCTTCCTTGACCCAATTCCTCACAACACGTACGAGCTCTTCGCCATTGTTCTCAGAGGAAGCATTAGGCAACCGACCAGTCAACAACTCCATTAAGACAACCCCGAACGAATAAACATCGCACTTCTGTGATAACTTACAACCAGAAGTTGCTCGAGCCTCGGGTGCAAGGTAAGCAACCGAAGGAGCTGTGATTATTGTCACCATTGTAGAAGAGGTTAAATAGGTTTGGTCTAAGCTTTGCCTTTTGGCGGATACCGAACCGGTGAGTTTTGAGTAACCGGAGACGAGACGTGTGAGACCAAAGCCTGAGATGCGAGGCTGTAGTTCATCATCGAGAAGGATTTTGGTTGATTTTAGGTTGCCATGGACGTACTTTCTCGGACTGTACTCGTGTATATACATCAACCCTCGAGCAGTTCCTTGTGCTATACGCAACCTTTGAGGCCAAGAGAGTGTAGGCAGAGTCTTTGAAGGTCCTCCTACAATCAAAATTCAAAAAATGCAATTTTGTATAACAATGATGGAAACTAAAACAAGAACAAAACATCCCTCAGATCTTAATCTAATATCTGTTCTGTCTCATTAAGCACACTTTAAGCTGACCTTAATCATTAGCCCCTTAAATCAACAAACAGAGGATATAACTAGACCACTTTTCCACATTGTTCTTTCCCAATTCAAAACTAGTCGTTACAAAAAAAAACGAATTACTTTGTTACTTTTGACAAGAGGAAAGATCCAAGTTTATCTCGAAATTATAACAGTTACCATACATGTGAATTAAGAAAAGAATTTGAATGAGAATAGAACAAAAGAAGACGTCAACAAACTAAGTTTTTATAATACAATTCAAAGAAGGACAAACTGTCTCTATCTATATTGATCCAACCATCCACTTGTTCAAGAGGACCAACTCCCAATTAAATCCAAATTTTGTCTCTTTTTCAGTATCAATCAACCTCAATATTCAGAGACTTTATAAACCTAAGCAAAATGACAAAATCAAAATAAATAAAAACATTGTTTTGATTTTTGAATTAGCCACATAATTAGTTGTTAAGTAAACAAGGAGTTAGCATTACCGTGTAAAGCAGAGAACAAGCTTCCATTGCGAATGTAATCAGTGATCAAGAGCCTCTCGTCCTCAGCATAGTAATAAGCTCTCAGCCGTACGATGTTTGGATGCTGTACCCTACCGATTGCCTCCACCTCATTCTCGAAATCCTTACGCCGCCACGTGGCGTCTCCGTCGCTGAGTCTTCTTACGGCAACGACGGTTGATGAAGAAAACGTCGCCGCCACTGTGCCCGATCCCATTCCGGCCACTACTCTGTACACGATTCCACTTCTGCTCTTTCCCACGACGTAAGCCGATGCTCTCAGCAAATCCTCAAGCTCGAGCTCAAATCCTTCGTCCATCGCCACGAACTTACCTTCCTGCTGCTCCCCCTCCTCCTCCGCATCGAACCCCATTGCCGCCGTCGTGGATTTCTTCGATTTGCATTCGGTGGAGCCCCATTTTCTCCGTATCAGCCAGACGGAGAGAGAAACAGCTACGATTACGACGGAGACTCCAGATATAAGAGAAACCGTCGCTGATCCGGTGATCGGCTTGTCTTTTCTTCCGCCATTGTCGATTAAACTTGGGTTTCGCTTTTTCTGGAGGACTTGCGAGCCTTCTGGTTTTGGAGCGACTAGCTTCGGGTTTGGGTTTGCGTTTTCTTCTTTACACGGCTCCTCTAGCGGAAAACCACAGAGATCGGAGTTTCCAGCGAACGCGGTGGGTCCTTGGTTTAACAGAGACCCAATCTGAGGTATTTTTCCGGTCAAATTATTGTGGCTGAAATCCAAGCTGACGAAAACCGGGAATCGGCCATACGACGGGGGGATTTCGCCGGAAAATCGGTTGTAAGAGAGATTGAGTGTGCCCACTAGGCCTCCGAGTTGGGTGAGTGAGTCGGGGAGTGACCCGTTGAGGAGATTGGATGAGAAATCGAGGTGAGTGAGATTTTTTAGGGATCGGATTTGGGCCGGAATTGGGCCGGAGATTGAGTTGTGAGAGAGATCGATGTAACGGAGATTAACGGCGTTGAAGAGACGAGTGGGAATGGGTTTAGAGAAGTTGTTGCGGGCGAGTTGGAGCCTTACGAGCGAGTCGAGTAGTCCGAGTTCGGAGGGGATGTAACCGGATAGCCTTCTTCCGGAGAGTATGAGGGAGGTGACTCGGCCGCGAGTGCAGACGATTCCAGGCCAGTGACATGGAGTCGGGTCGGTCTCGGACCAGGAAGCCATCACACTGGTCGGGTCGTTATCAACGGCGGATTTGAGGGCGAGAAGAGACAAACCATCGGGAGTTAGCGATAAGGACAAGCTGATGAAGAGGAAGAAGGAAGAAACAAGAAGTGGGATAAACTGCATTTTCCCGATAGAGAGTCAGTATCTAGAAAACTTGTTTGATATCTATTGATTATCTTGATGTAGTGTAGTGATGCAACGAGGAGTTGCAAAGAGAGAAGAGAGAGAGGAAGAAGACGAAGGAGAAGAATTTAGGGTGATGGGTTCCAATTTAGAGAGCAACGACAACGTGGTGTAATGTAGAACATGGGGACAGTTTTTGAATTCTTATGAGAGCTTCAAATATGTTGGAAGATGTGCTTGTGGTTACAATTTGAAAAAATATATTAAAATAATGTGATTTATCTGGTTATGGGTTTGTTAAATCCAAGGTTTTTTTTAGTTATTGACTGATGCAGGTTGGTTGTTCTTCTAAACAGTCAGTGCTTTTTAGATTTAGATTAAAAAAAATTCTATTTCTATTGGCTTAAGATGGTAAATGTCGACTATTTTTGGATTTTTGGTTTTTCTTGGAAATTGGACTCGTCTGCTTATACTACTCGGAAGTTGAGACTCACGACAAAAGTTTGAAATTCAAACATTTTCCAGATGACTTCGGTATTAGAGTGGAGAGATGAGCAGGCCGAACTCAAGTGAAGACCAAGTATCTCCACATCATAATGAAGATTTTATAAGCCTTTATAAAATCAAGTATGAACTGAGTCAAGAAGAGAAACAACTTGTGAATCACGCCCAAGACAAAGGATAAGTCTTCTAGAAGGCCATGTGGACCACAAAGAAGCCGTTAGGCGAGTTTGAATAAAAAGAGCCGTTAGGCTCTCTTGTACTCTAGCTTAGGCGAGATATCTTTCTCTATAAATAGAGCCTCCTATGCATTGTAATAGATACACAGAAATATCAGAAATTAAAGAGAAACAAGTTCTTGAATACAATCTCTCTTTAGCTTAATATACTTTACACTTGTTTAAACTCTAATGTTAACAATGTAGAGAGTTAAGTTAAATCGGTTTGTGTCTCCTTAAGGAGACTAGTTCTTGTTAATCTCTCCACCTAAATCATCACTTAAACTCTTCTAATCTATGAGCTAATCCTCTCAACTAAGCACACAAACTCATAGTGTTGTGATGCTATAATAGGATTCTCCATAGCTCATCTTTGTCATCTTCTTGTTTAAGTGTTCTTGTGTTTATGAGATACAAACCTCTTCTCAAAATCTAACATTCGGAACAAACATGATGTTGATTTTTGATTTTTGGATGTAGAACGAACATGTTGGATTCATGATTTCGTGTTACTATGCTAAAAGAAAGTGAAGTCTTATTTGCAATAATGTTTTAATTTTATTTAATTAGTTTACAACATATGCTTTAGCAAACTACTGTATACCAAAAATTCTGATTGTTCTCTTTCTGCTGATTTTTGTATTTCGCAACATAACAATAACATAACAACATAACAGGATTCTCAAAAACTGGAATGAGGAAATTTGGGTTTCGTTTAGGGAAAACAGCCATTTAAATACCCAACTATTTGATTTGAGTCAAAATAAGTATGAACTTTTACTTGAGCCAAAATAAATACCAATTTATGTTGACCAGGTCGAATTAGGTATGAGATTAGTCAACCTTGAGAAAAGTTAAACTGGTGTTAACCACCGTTTATTGTTGTCGTTTAGTGAAACGACGTCGCTTGTTTTCAAAACATGCATCCAACTCTGAAACCAAAAAATCCCAAATCGTATTTATAATCGTATTTTCAACTCTTAGAAGTCACCTGAAGATTGTGTTTACATGTTTCTGCCTCTAGCATTGATAGGGATTCCCTGGAAGCTTTTTGGAAATAAGATAGTTCTGCCTCTATGTTGTTTGAATGCCAGAAAAATTCCACATTCGATTTTATATATCCGAAAATAAATAACGTCGCACGTCACAAACAAAGGAATGGTAATAACAGGAGAGTAAAGAGAGTTGCAGAGAAAGACAAAGAATTGAAGGAGTCAACTACAAAAGCATCATCTTCCTGTTCTCATCATAAAATGAAAATCCACTTTATTCAGAGAAGCATTTTTGAAAACGACCAAAAGATCACAAGAAAAAAAACACTTGCTTCAGTTCTCAAGAACTCACGTGATGATTGCCTCATTACATCTGAAAAAAACAACACAAGCAATTTGAACATTAGAATCAACAAGAGATCACACTAGATAACTTTTAACAAGAAAGTTTTGAAAGAACCTGATCTTTCTTTGGTCGACCCCTTGGACGTTTAGCTTCAGGTTCAACACTAGGATTTGGACATGTTAACTCTTAGTGAATCTTGTCTTTAATCTACTAGCAATCAGTTTCCTCTTTGCAGTACGCACCATACATTGTCTCCTAATATCCTCTAACAAGTCAAGTAATGGTTTTCTCCTTGCTTCACGAATGCTTCTATTGAAAGACTCATTAAGATTGTTCAAATTATCATTACAGCAAGAACCAACCTTAAAGAAGGCACGAGACCACGCAGGAGGATTGGTTCGTAGTAGAGAATCATACGCACTTTGATTGTACCTCCTCAGCGCTTCCAAATTATCTGCATAATCCCCTTTGGTGTAACTGCGTGCTATTTTCCAAAATAGCCTCTCTAGCTCTAGATCATGACTGTCTCTCTTCCAATTTCCTAGAATGTGTCTAGCACACATACGGTGTTCAGCTTTTGAGAGAACATTGTGAACAACTTTCACCAAACCCTACAATACAAACCAAAGACTTTAAGAGTGAGGTAACGCATACACGAAAAATGACATAATTGAGAATCTAAGAGAATGAAGAGACATTACCTTCTGCTTGTCTGAGATGATTGTTATATTTCTCCCATCATCTAGTCCTAAATCCACTTTGAGATGATTTACAAACCAATCCCAATTACTATCATTTTCTATCTCAACTACTGCCCATGCAATTGGAACAATTCTATTGCCCATGCAATTGGAACAATTCTATTCTCCCCATCTCTTCCAACGGCAGCTAACAACTGGCCTTTGACATCCCATTTAAGAAAGGCACCATCTAGTCCTATGATAGGCCTACATGAAGACATCCAAGAATTTCTTTGTGCTTCAAAACAAACATAAAGTCGATCAAACCTTTGTTTGCTTCCTGGATTTGGCCCCGGAATAGTCTCAATTTCCATTTTGGTGCCTGGATTAGTCTGAAATATTTCTGCTTGGTAATCCCAAATCCGAGAAAAATGTGCTTCGTGGCTAGCTCTCCTTTCCTTCGAAAGTTTGGTCTTTGCTTTTCGACATTGATCGTCAGTAACAATCAAATTATAGTTCCTCTTGATCTCATCAACCATGTCCTTTGCTGTGAGTTTAGGATTCAGTCTTAACCTCTCCTCAAACAACTGTGCAATAGATGAACTCTTCAGCATCTTTGAGTAACCAGACCTGATACATATGTGCTTACCATTGTACGCCTTAATCTGCAACTTATGTTTACTCTTTTCATAGGAGCAGTAAACTCTCCACGCACAATCATCTTCTGTGTCACAACAAATCGCACCAAGCTTTTTTTTTTGTGGACAAAAAAAGCTTAATATCGTATCTGGTTTTTAGAGAATACCTCAGAAGTGCCTGCTTGAACTCGGAAGCAAAACCAAACGTTTTACCTAAAGCTAGAATTTCATCGGGTGATGTTGTATCTTCATGGGATTCTCTAATCGCTTCCTCTTCCTCATCATCAGATGACAAAGGATCTGGTATATTCTCATCATTCCAAATGTCGTCTCCACTTTCTACATCACTCTCGTCTTCTCTCGTAATTTCTCCAAACAGGTTTGGTAAGTGTTCAACCACTTCTTCTTCAACAGCCACACCATTGCCGTCATTCTCTAACTCACAGTCATTTTCGTCGTTCTCTAACAGACCACCATCCTCATCAACAGTAACAGGGCAATCATCTTGTAGTAAAACTTCACGATTGTCTCTGACATTCTCATCATCGGCAACAGCGTCTTCTTCTCTGCATCGCCTTGGTGTGAGTTTCTTCATTCTGAGCATATCTCCACGGATACTCAGTGATGCTGATTTGACGTCGGAGATGATTTTTGCAGAGAAGAAATCGATTTGGAGAAGAAGAAATCGATTTGGAGTGAGGGATTTGAAAATCGATTTGGGTATTTTTTTGTTTTAGAGTTGGATTTTACTTTTGTAAGAGATGTCGTTTAATAAAACGACAGCAGCAAACGGTGGTTAACACCAGTTTAACGTTGACTAATCTCATACCTAATTCGACCTGGTCAACATAAATTGGTATTTATTTTGGCTCAAGTAAAAGTTCATATTTATTTTGACTCAAATCAAATAGTTGGGTATTTAAATGGCCGTTTTCCCGTTTCGTTTATGTGGCTTTGAACGTGATCCTTACTATATTATCATTAATATAAGATAATTTCATTCTCTCTTTTCGAACATAAATATTCACGTTCTTAAATTATTAGATATTCTTGCATCGATTTTATTAACCTTAAAGATGTAAGACATGTGAAATAACACATATATACATTTAGCGTTATAATGTTGTATGAAATTCTTTAATATACAGCATTTTAACCACTTCATTTCAACCATAATGGCCTGAGTAACATCATTTATATCACACTGGCCATATTCTTTTGAGTGCCCACAAGGCCACAACCATTTAGAACTTTGAATTATCACGATTTTGACAAATATGAATTATGTGGCACACACAAGCTATGATTCGAAAGGATCATACTATTTGAAACTTTTATTCAAATTAAAAGTAGAAAGTACATAAAAGGTAACATTCTACAAGACACGACTATAGATTGTGGTTGTGTCAGAAACCAAATAAATCAGCCCCACCTGACAAAAGTCACCAACACAAAGATGCATGTGAAGTTCCCACTTACAGTAACGGATGGCATTTCCGTCAATTGATAAACCCCCTCAGGTTCAGAAAGACCAAGCGCTTCCTTCCTTAAAGTTTGGAATTTGGAAGTGGAGCTTTACGGTCATGAACCAAGAGTGCGTCGTAATGACCAAAACCATGGTAAAGGACTCGGATCGGATCTTCTTTACCGTATTCTTGACCATATTCTGCGATACATAGCAATCCTCCAGCTTTCTCATCCTTGATATACACCGTGATTGGCATCCTATGATCACCACACACAACCAAGAACACCTCTTTTGTTTGCTTTTTTGTAACAAGAAGCATCAATCTTTCCAAAAAAAACAGAGGATAAGAAAATTACTGGAGAACGTGTGAAGCCATGAAGAGTTCAGGTTCACCTCCCCACACGTGTGGCTCTCGAATTTGTGTCACATATGTGTCGAAGTCTCCTTCCACAAACCTAATGCGAAACATCAAAATGAGTCGATGCAAGAGAAAGTCCTTTTAGCCTAATATATACGGAATACAAAGATGGTATATGATCTCAAGGGTCTTTATATAAGAGCAGTGACACTAGTAGAAACAAGGACTCACCATTCTGATTCCTCTCTTCTTTTGATAAATTCATCAGCAACCTGCCATTTTCAAGATAACAAACGAATCAGAGAGAAAGCAGAAAAGAAATACTTTCTGTTATTGTGGTTTTGCGGTTGGTGAGTATGACAAATACTTTCCCTACTCTATTACGTAATTCATCAGCGAGTTTTCTCTGTGTGTTCTCGCTCGGAGCAAGTTTGCCAGAGCGTAAGCAAAAACCGTGAGCCACAGAACGAAACAAGCATCGACCATCCCCAGGAATACCTACAAAAATCATTACCATTTTCCGCTTATCATCATCAAAACAACATATTTTTAGATATCATCAGACACTTACCAATAATAGAGTAATCAGTGTAGACTCTTTTCCCATTGTAGAATTTACCATTATCAGAAGAATTATTATTATTATACACATGCTTCTTCTTGTTGTTGTTGTTGTTGTTGTTGTTGTTGTCATCTTTATCTCTTGAAGCTTCTGCGTATGCTGATTGGGAAGTTGAAGAATAACAAACAAGCAAGCTAACAACCACACTTGTATAAGCAAATCTCGAATACCAATAAAGATTTCTCATGTTTGATTCTATCTCAGAGCATTTCGTTTTCGCTTCGGGGCTCAAGAACGAAACTTCAAGCTTTCCTTTACGACCCAAGGTTGATCGGTTGATTAATACCGACCCACAAGAAGGTCTATTAGAGACCGATACACCAAAACCGGTACAATTTCTTTTTGGAATTCCTGATAGAAGACGAAATTTGTATGATCCTTGAGAAACAACACCGAAGAGGTGATTGCTTAAATGCCTCTTGATATGGATCACATTCCTAGAGCATGTTGTGATCGGAGAGTAACAAATCATCATATCTTTAGATACCTAACACAAACAACAACGCAATTTCCAAGTCTTTTAAAATAGCTCCAATAATTCCAAAAAAAATCAGCAAAATCTACTAATCTCAGCTCAAGAACTGAAAATCTGCAGGTGATTGCTTTAGTAAAATCAATAGGCAATTCGGAAATGTGACGAACACAAAATCCAAACCTATTGAAGCGAATAAACGTTTAAGTAACGATACAATTGCGTATGCGTGAACAGAGAAGCATCGAGAGAGAACATGTGAGAAGAGTGAATTGAGGATTACCAGCTCGCGAAGCTAAGGTATCTATCGCATTCACTCGGATTTTCCGACAGAGCAAGAAACCGATGTTTGGTTACTGTACGAGGTGAGAATTGGATAAACCAAAGCTCAGAATTGATTAATTCTATTGCAGGGTCGGTCGAATTTTAACCGAAAGACGCGAGAACTATCGTCTGAACGCTGCCGTTTTAAGGGAGTCTCTGAATTTAGCTTTATTGGGCCGCATAAGCGGGCCTATTATTGGTCTGGGATTCTGTTTCACTTGCCAGTTGCCATGCAAATTTATATGATTAAAAATTAAAATTATGTTCGTCCTTACTCCTTAATATACTGTATCTTGAAACCCCCAACAAAAAGTTGTCGTGTCAGAAACATTTTCCGAAAGCCGGCAAGCATTGCAGATAGTGTACCGTGAACAGCTTGCCATTTGTGGTACAAACACAAAGGACTGGCTAAGCAATGAATGAACTGGGCCCATCTAGATATCTCGTTTTCACGGCCCATTTAGACCCAACACATCACTCGCCGTGCAATTTGTGCAGTGGGACCCGAATTTCGGAAAGGGTACTAGTACTACGCCCTGTGGCCTTCGGGTTTCACAGGTGATTATCGATCCTAGAGGTTTTTTTTTTATGTGGGCCCAAACTTTATCACAAGTCATTTTTGGGTTCTTATCTTTGTGGCCCACATTTGTTTGGTCCTTGTCTTCTGGGCCCATCGTATGTTCCGGTCAATATCTGCGAATGTCATCAAACTATTTCTTCCAGTTATTCAATTCAAACTTTTTTTTTCACATATTATTGATAAAATTATTTACAAATCTCTTTTGTTCAGCACTTTTTGAATAACTTATAAGAGATATATATTCTTCGATGGGGTAAACGACTAAACTAATACGATATGGTATTCGATCCGTATAAACTATGCAGCATTAGGAAATTCTTGTTTTTAACACACACAAATTTTTTTTATCAAAATATGTTATTGTGTGGCTCCCATAGTCCCATGTCAGATTTGCAACAGCTGTTGCCTGTTGAATAATGTACGTTACACTTATACCGAAAAATTAAAACTTTATCCTTCTCTTTTTTTTTTCAAATAGTAAAATAATGTTTCCTTAATATACGTTATACCATTTAGTTTTAGTGTTTTACTGGTTCATTAATTTTTGAAAACATTTTAATACGGGAAAAAGGGAATTCCCACTTCACTCCACTCGGAAGAGAGGCTTAATGGGCCAGCGTCACGTGGTTAGCATGCGGATCCAGGCCCACTTATAAACAAATGATCTCTATATTAAACATAATTAATTCATTGCGCAGTTTTGTTTTCCTTCCATCTGTCACAAATATTTCAGAAAATCTTTGTGGTCTCCTCGCCCATATCCATCACAATCTCAATGCAATACGGTAATGAATGTTTTTGCCGATGATCCTCAATAGATACATATGCGTTTCTATAATAATTACTTTAAACTTTCTGATCAATCCCCGCCTAAATCAGCTTATCGATAAAGACTTTGCATATTTCATATACACTCTGACATCTAATTCAAATAATACAAAAAAAGAGAGCGCCGTATTCTTCAATATCTTTATAATTAGAAGAAAATGTGAGTATGTGAATGTGTATAAGTATTGTAGATATGTATTTTGGTTGGTTAAAGAATTGGATACGAACTCTACACATCAAATTCTCAAGTCCAAAGAAGCAATGGACGTTGGGAGAGTAAGTAACGTTGCCAAACTGGAAATGCCGAAAATGATTGTACCTTCCTCTTTGATTGAGACTTTACTACTACACCAAACCTTACACACCAAAAGGTGAAACCGATGTAATGTTGTTTACCGCTTCTCCAATTTCAAGATATTTGTTTTCTTTTCTTCTCAATCAAAACTTTCCACAATACCTCACGTTTTTGTATTAGGGGTGTTCAATCTATTAGGGTGTTCAATCTGGATATCGATTCGGTTTCAGATCAGTTTACTGGTTTTCGGTTTTTCGGTTAATAAATAGCTACTATATTATATCCATATTTACTTCGGTTTGGTTCAGTTTAGATAGTCTAGGTTATCGGTTTTCTTGGTTTGAATATTTTCGGTTCAAATAGTTTCAGTTTTCGGTTTATTTGTACTTTTTATATCATTATTATTTTATTATTTAGTTTTTTCAAATTTTCTTCTAATTAAAAGATCAATTTCAAATAAGAAAATGCAAATACATGTCTTATTTAATGATCTATAATTTTATATGAGATTACTTTAAACTTATATTATTATATATGATATGCCTATACAATATACTATAATATTAATATATAGAGTTATTCGTTTTTCTGTTTTTGCGGTTAATATCCAAACCATATCAATATCCACAGTTTATATAAATTTGCATTTATACGATTTATACGGATATACCAAATCCTATGACCTATTTCGGTTCGGTTCAGTTTGGTTTTACCAAATTTAACACCCCTATTTGGTATGCATATTTTCTCTCTGTCAATTCTAATCGATATATTAGTAAACTTAATTAAAGAAACTAGTGTTTTTGAACCAATGTGGAATACGCTTTTCTTAAATTGTTTACATACATAATATTTTTGAAATTCCCATCATGCCAAATGTTGAGTCGTCGCCATGATTTGATCACGTGTTGCGATTTGCAAATTTTGACTATCCATATGAGATCTTTTAATAGTAAAACTTGATTACATACATTTATCTTAGAAATTTTATAGGTGCATCCATTCCTACCGTTGGGATAAATACACATTTTACCCGGTGCTAGCTAGACTTATTATTGTGGAATTATTTTTCCGATTTAACAAGTCAACAAAAATATTTTGTGATTTTAAAAGTTTTTAACATTTTTTTTATTCACACCGAAATCGGAGTCCGTGAAAAGCTGATATAACCCCCATTTATGGCATTAACTACTGATAATAAAATACGAAGCATTATTGATTTATTTATTTTGTTTCAGCTTATTTTATTTAAAAAAAAAAAAAGAGGTCAGAGACAGCAGGCTGGTCCTGCGGAAGAATAAATCAAATCTACCAATTGGATTAAATATGTGCCGTTATCTGGTACCGCCAATAAAAAAATTATTGATAAATTTTAATACAATAATTATAAATACTAATTTTTTAAAATCACTGATTAACAAAAAAATTATAATCAGGGAAAATAAAACTAATCGGTTAAAGCCCAAAAGGCCCAACTAATATCCATTGGGATCCAGCAAAAAAAACAAAAATTAGAAAAGAACGGTACAGCTTTTTGAAAAAACCGTACCGTACAATAACCAAATATGGTTTCTCTCTCCAACAGTGCCTCTTTTATTTAACAGACGCACTTCACAGCTAACGTTGCTTTCGTCCTACTCCAAATGGCTATGGAGTAAAGCTTTCCTCTCACAGAAGACAGAGAAAAGAGAAAAGAGAAAGAGAGAGAGTCTCTTACAAACAACCATACCTTCTTCGGGAAGTTCTCAGAGAGAGAGAGAGAGAGAGAGGGATTTCAGACTCTTTGACCGCCATTGATTAACCTTCTTCGCGTTAATTCTTCTACCTGTTATCGCCGCGATATGCTCGCTTACTGACAAAAGTCTAATTTTCTTCTACTCGAGTCTCTCTTTTCACTCTCTCTGGAGGCTCCTCTTGGGAGATTTTTGTATTTTATAAAGATTCTGAGATTTGATTGCAAACTCTAAACATTGAATCCATCGGCGACGCGAATCGAATTTGTTGCTGCTGATTTTTCCGAAACTAGTTTCGGATATTTCTCGTGAGATTCCGTTTATGGATCTGACTGGAGGATTCGGAGCTAGATCCGGCGGCGGAGGGCCGTGCCGGGAAGCGACAGGGCTTGATTCACTTCATATCGGCGAAGAATTTCGGCAACTGGTGACGCTACCTCCGGAGAACGCAGGTTCGTTCACGGCGTTGCTTGAGTTGCCACCTACCCAAGCCGTGGAGCTCCTCCATTTCACTGATACATCGTCTTCTCAAGCGGCCGTCACCGGAATCGGTGGAGATATCGCTCCACCTCCACCACTTCACTCTTTCGGGACATTGACTTTTCCTTCTAATCCAGTCCTAATGGAGCGCGCAGCTCGATTCTCCGTGATTGCCACAGAGCAGCAAAACGGAAATGTCTCCGGCGAAACGACGACGAGCTCGGTACCTTCGAACTCCAGCGCAAATCTGGACAGAGTGAAGACCGAGCCTGCTGAGACCGAATCATCTCAACGGCTTACATCTGATCAAGCGGTGGAGAATCAAAGCCCCAGCCCTAGCCAGAATAATCGATCTGGCAAGAGGAAAGAATTCGAGAAGAAGGTGAGACAAATTTGGTATTACATTCGATTCTTCGTTTCAATCAGATTGCTAATCACGCCAGTGATGGATAATTCATACCCCTAATTTCTAGGTTAAAAGCTCGACAAAGAAGAACAAAAGCTCCGAAGAGAACGAGAAACTGCCATATGTTCACGTTAGAGCTCGCCGTGGTCAAGCAACCGATAGCCATAGCTTAGCAGAAAGAGTAACTCGCATCTCACAGATTCCACAAATTTTTCGTTTTGATCTTTAATCAGTTGATTAATCGCTAATTTATCACTAATTTTGGATTATAGGCAAGAAGGGAGAAGATAAATGCACGAATGAAGCTTTTACAGGAACTGGTCCCAGGCTGTGATAAGGTTTGTCTCTCAGATATCGACGTCTAATCAGTATGCTAATCAATCATTAGGTCCTCATTTGTGCTTAACGACAGAATGTTTCCTTAACTGATTCACCCAAAAAGCAAGAATATAGTATAATTTGGATGATTTAGTGTTTGTTTAGTCCGTAATCCTTCACACTTTCTTTTTCTTCCCCAAAAAGTGGATTGCTTAATTGCTTTTTTATGAAGAAAAGTGGTCACTTTTGTGCCAAAGTGGCCAGTTGGGTAATTTTGTAATGCCTTAAAGATCTCAACTTTATTATTTCCGCGTGGGGAGAAATATCTTACGGGTACACTTAGCTTTAAGGTTAAACTAGTCACACGGAAGTGATTAGACATACCTTTTTATCGAATTCTTTTTTCCTTTTCTCAAAGTGTGTTCATTGAGTTTGATCGATTAAGTCTATGGATGGATGACGAGAATGACCTTAGAAAGTGGAGATGCTAGCTGTAATGTGCCATTAAGGTTTTGGGTTTAGGGGACAGATTTTGGTGGAAAGATCAAGATCAAAGTGTTTTGGGGTCCATCTTTTGATGATAAGTGGGAAGAAAAGTTGCAAATTTTCTATGGAAGGTGAGGACAGGGGTAGTATCGTCTCTAACAAGTTCGGTATCTATCAAGGAAAAAAAGACAATGACTCTTAGGAGGACGATTAAAGCAAATGATCCTTTGCAAAAATTGATATTGATTGGAGAGTCCCACATACCTAATTAGTTGGAAACATGATGTGACACTCCCCGAGACAACTAATTTAATCATCCCTGATGTTAGAAGTTAGCAGCAATTATTGGTGAGATTGAGATGATGATATGAAACATCAGTGTTTTGTGAAAATTTTGGTTTTTATAGGTGAGCTGTGAGGATTTGATTGATTGTTCCATGAACCACTAGAGTACCGATTACTTTTGAAACTTTATCATTGTGTTAGTAGATGCCATTTTCTGTTAGCTTTAGATTAAAGGGTCATTCTCTTGCTGCTTCTTTCATTGTGTATTTTGGAATCTTGATGTATTCTCTCTTAAATATCGAATAACCTTAACAAATAGGGAGCTTCGTAGGAACTCTTGTTGGTTTGTAAAAGCAGATGTACCTAATATGAATCCTAAGCTTATCAGAAAGTCTTTGACCTGCAGATTCAAGGTACCGCGTTGGTGCTGGATGAAATCATTAACCATGTACAGTCTTTACAACGTCAAGTGGAGGTGAGTGAGACTTTCCGTGGTCCAGTTTTGTTCTTTGTACCTATATTGTACAATAGCCTTAAAACAGCACATCCAAAAGGTCAACTCAAAACAGTTGGAAAAAAATGAATAGAATTGCTCAATATTATCTCATGAAAACTGTGACTTGTATTTCCACAGATGCTATCAATGAGACTTGCTGCAGTAAACCCCAGAATCGACTTCAATCTCGACACCATATTGGCTTCAGAAGTAAGTTATCTAATCTCATACAACACTTACTCCTCTACAGAAAAAGTACCATTCCATGTGTTTTCTCATTTAAGTAACCCATAGGAAACTATACCTCTTTGAGTAGCTTATAGTTTCTATTACGAAAGGAGAAGCTTTTGGGTATTTATTGATACAAACATTAATTTAGACCATTTTAGAGTAAGGCGTAGGAAGATCAACTTCTACTCTTATAATGGAAACTCAGGGAAAATAAATAAATACACAACACACACACACCCACCGTGGAAATCACAGTACACAAACAGCTTAGTGGGTCAAAACTCGGACCACCTTTGTTCTGTAAAACTTTTCTGTGTCTTCTGTGACTTATGTCGGATGTGTATATTGATGAGCTCTGATGAACGTTTTTTAAAAATTTATTTTATCCCTCAATAATTTGTGTGGGTCTCTTCCAAAATCTTGTTGTTTCAGAGTTTTTCTTTGCACCTATCTAATCTCATAATCACCTGTGGATTCTATCTTAAAATTTTTTCTCAATGAAAACTTTAGGACCGAAGTAAATAAATGCTCTCTTTCTTCTTACAGCATGTACATACCAATAAATAGCCAGGGTCCCTCTCATTAAACCTTGTTCTTTTGAGGATAATAATAACAACACAGCAACAATTGTTGACTTCTTTGACTAGATCGAGATATCTCCGAATGATCCTTGAGCTGATATCTTTTCTTGGTTTGTCTTTCACAGAACGGTTCTTTAATGGATGGGAGCTTCAACGGTACAGCAATGCAGCTTGCTTGGCCACATCAAGTCATTGAGACTGAACAATCCTATCATCACCGGCAACTGCAACCACCACCACCACAACCGCAGCAATGGCCTTACGATGGCCTGAACCAGCCGGCTTGGGGAAGAGAAGAGGATCAAGATCATGGGAATGATCACAACAATTTGATGGCGGTTTCTGAAAATTTAATGGTGGGTTCTGCAAATTTGCACCCAAACCAAGTCAAAATGGAGCTGTAAGTTGGGGGAAAACAGTAGATCATGAATGTGTATATACATCGTATAAGCTTGTCTCGCTCTCTCTCTATATAATTATAAATAGATAAGAATTAGATATCTGTTAACAAGGTATCAGTCATTTGATTCAGAGAGACAAAACTGGTATATGATTATTTCTTATTTTTACCAGATTTCTACAATGTTTTAGAATATTTATGTCCGTGCCACACTGCTCAAGATGAGTATAATATGATCAGCAAACGTAGTACGTCAAAAAGCTTGAGAATAAGAGACGGTTTTTTATCTCAATTAAGAACGACACAAAATAGTCTTGCTATTCTAGTGTAAATGATTAAAATACTTTCATTTCAAAATCCGTAGTTTAATAACATATACTAAATTAATCACTTTTACACTAATCATTTCATATATTTGATTGAATACGCTCTCCAAGCATGAAACAAGACAGGCTTAATTAAATAAATTCAACGCTTTGAATAAAAGTTCCAATAAAGTCCATGATTAGATAAGAGACCATAACTGAAAATTCGCAATGGGCTTTCCGCTACTGATGCGAAGCATATTACTGATCCTATTATTATCTCTGGTCCAATCGCGATCATACACGTCATCTCGAAACATACAACTTCCCGGCGAGTCATTAGCCCTCTCCGTCACCGATTTCGGCGCTACCGGCGATGGTATCAACTACGACTCCTCCGCGATACAGTCCGCCATTGACGCCTGCAATCGTCACTACACATCATCCTCCTCCATCTGCCGCGTCACGTTTCCTCCCGGCACTTATCTGACCGCCAAGCTCCATCTCCGATCTGGCGTCCTCCTCGATGTGACGGAGAACGCCGTGCTTCTCGGAGGACCGAGACTTGAAGACTATCCGGCGGAGACTTCGTCGGATTGGTACGTGGTGGTTGCGAACAACGCAACGGACGTTGGAATCACTGGCGGAGGAGCAATCGACGGCCAGGGATCGAAGTTCGTGGTGAGATTCGACGAGAAGAAGAACGTGATGGTGAGCTGGAATCAGACTGGGGCTTGCTTGGGTGATGAGTGTAGACCTAGGCTTGTTGGATTCGTCGATTCAAGGAACGTTGAGATCTGGAACATCACACTACGCGAGCCTGCGTATTGGTGGTTAGTTCTAAATTCTGCTTTTCACTTGCTTATAGATTGTTTTCGCCGAAGATGAACAACTCTTCAGGATCAAATTTGACATTGTTCACTATCAATCTTCTTTAATGATTGCTCAATTGCGGAATCTGCTAGTATATAATCTATGCTTTATCATTCACATTAATCTCTGGTTTGGTTTACAGTTTGCACATAGTGAGGTGCGAGAACACATCAGTCCACGACGTATCGATTCTAGGGGACTTCAACACTCCAAATAACGACGGAATCGACATAGAAGACTCGAACAACACTGTGATAACTCGGTGTCACATCGACACAGGAGACGACGCAATTTGTCCCAAGACATACACTGGTCCGCTTTACAACTTAACCGCTACAGACTGTTGGATTCGCACCAAATCCTCAGCTATTAAACTCGGTAGCGCGAGCTGGTTCGAGTTCAAAGGTCTTGTCTTTGATAACATCACTATCAGTGAGTCTCACAGAGGCCTTGGGATGCAAATACGCGATGGAGGTAAAAAGTTTCATCTTTTTGGCTGCAACATAACACAGAAACTCATGTAATGTAACTCCAAGATGTTCCCTTTTGCAGGAAATGTGAGTGACATAACGTTTTCGAATATGAACATAAGTACAAGATATTACGATCCTTCGTGGTGGGGAAGAGCAGAACCAATCTATATAACAACTTGCCCGCGAGACTCATCTGCAAAGGAAGGCTCAATCTCGAAGCTCCTATTCGTAAACATAACAATCGATTCCGAAAACGGAGTCTTTTTGTCAGGCTCTCCAAACGGATTACTCTCAGACATAACGTTCAAGAACATGAACCTTACTATCAGAAGGTGGAGTAATTACAGTGGAGGGCTTGTGGATTATAGACCTGGATGTCAAGGTCTAGTGAACCATAGCGCCACGGCTGGGATCATTATGGAACATGTGGAAGGGTTTAGCATCGAGAATGTTGACCTGAAATGGTCAGACGATGATGATCTGACTGCTGCTTGGAATGTTCCTCTCGAATTTAGACCTTCCACTGTGAATAACGTCTCGTTTGTTGGTTTCAATTCTGGTCTTTTACACGAAATTGTTTGAGTTTTTGTTGGTGAACACAAGATCATTACGTTTGATTTAATGCAATCTGAATGAATAAGATGCGGATGCGAGCTTGAGAGTTTGGTTTCGTTTCATTATAAAACGACAGCGTTTTGACTATAACAACGCCGTTTCACTAGCAATTGTATTGTAGTAGGCACACTTCTTGCGTTTTAACTAAAAATCTCATTTTAGCTCACATCGAAAATCGGAATCACACAGCAATGGCGTCGACGCGGCCATTGATCGTCGCAGCGAAGACGCTACGAAACCGGATCCTTTCCCGATCAGGATCCACATCTGCGGGTCCAAGTCGGTGGGCGACGCCTGGTCACGAGGAGCGTCCCAAAGGATATTTCATGAACCGGACTCCGCCGCTTCCAGGACAGTCGCGCAAATGGGAAGATTGGGAGCTTCCTTGTTACATCACGAGCTTCCTCACGATTGTTATCCTTGGTGTCGGACTCAATGCGAAACCGGATCTTTCAATCGAGACATGGGCTCATCAGAAAGCTCTTGAGCGACTCGAGATGGAGAAACTCGCGTCTATCGGAGATTCATCCGATTGAATTCCTCATCTTCGGATACTGGATATGATTCGATGGTTGATCTGGTATGTGTGTTTTGTTTGTTTTCCGGGGATTTTAGGAGTTTATCCTTCTTGATCACGAATTCAAGTAACCCTAAGGTTTTTGTTTTGTTCCTCCCCCTCTTCCTTAATAATCTCTAGTGTTAAATTTGTTATGAAATAAGCGATCTTTAACTCTTGACGATGGTCATATGTAAGTCACCTTAATTTTTTATCATGTTTCAAAGCACTTCACTTGCCTTCCAATCATTTCTCAAATTTTAAATTTGCTGGTTTAACAATATGTGATTCTCTGAGATGATGATTCTCTCTAGCTTTCCATGGTTATGACTTTTGGAGAAAGCGAGTAACAGTCAACTTTTTATGCTGGTATTGTTGTGTGATTTATTTGATTAGGGTCGGGTTCTGTTCCTCTTCTCTGTTAACTCAAGTTCCTTATTCCTTATCTTATGACCATGTGCAGTAAATATAGGGAAAGTTTCTCTTGGAGAAGGTTCCTTATCATAGATTACGATTTTAGCATATGCAGTTTTATGATGTCACACACTAGATTACTGTTGTTTCCTTTCCAAACATATTAGGGGCTAAAGTTTTTGAAACTTCAAATGATTGCTAAAGCTTGTATATACTATATAGGTGCTGTGGGTATCTATCTAATTGCGAGCCATTTGCTAAAACCGAGTGAAGAGCATGAGAGTGTTGATATCGGTTTTGAGGGAGGTGCAAGAGAGTTACGCTCTTATAGGTAGACAAAGTGTTAGAACATGTACTCGTATAGCTTCTGCTGACTAGATATAGAAACAGATACTGCCACTTTTGAAGATTAGTGCTTGTCTCATCGTTTCTTTACCTTTCACTGTTATATCGTGAATCTTCTAGGTAATAACTGTAGGTTCTGTGTTAGATCCCTAAATCGACTGGATGAACATGGTGGCTGTTCTTAAGTCTAGCTTGATTTGCTCATCCCGTGTTGGTTGTATGTGTTCTTACTCAGTCTCACTCTGTCCCAAGTGTTTGATTCCGAAACCCATTTGTTCTCCATAGTTTAGGGTCTTCAATCAGATTAACCAATCTCCATAACCGTACCGATTAAACTGACTCTTGAGCCGGTATAACTAAACCGAAATTCAGATTTGATATCCCTACTACACTTTGAAGGTTTGTTGGCTGTTTTTGATGAACGGTGCTCACTAAAACTGGCTGGTGTACTTAATTGTTGTTGGTAACAACTAACATGTATCTGCATTGATATTTATTACATTGTTTGCCTCATATAGTTCCGAAGTCATCATCATTTTCATTATGTCGGTACACTCATTTAAAGTAGTTTTTGTCGTTTCATATTATATGTCATAATAAAAATATATATAACTAAGCAAAGGTTTTGCTTTAATTATTTGCTTGCTCCATTCTAATATTATCCACAATCCTTTTAAACTCGATCAATAATTTCTTTCAAAACCCCATAAACGATAGCTTCTTCACGAATAAAATAAAAATCATCCAAAAGAAAACGTATGCTTCCATCTTTCATTTTCTAAGACATGTACCAAGCACAACATAATTTTATTCATTGCAAAAAAGGTAATGAATGCTTCTACCTTTAATCTTTGAAGAAAATACCCTTCAAGTTTTCCTGTCGATGTCGAAAAGAAGAAAAAAAGGTACGAATCTAAATCAAAGCAAAACTATTAAGAAGTGGAAGGCAACAAAGATCTCAAGGACGAAAGTGAAGGGACAAATACGGTCATCATTACTCTGACTAAAAGTAAACGAGTACAATGTGACCGGCAACTCCCGGTAAACCACTTGAACCACCGACAACGCTTCCCCGGTTTACATGTAACGGCATCATTCACAACGACCACGATCTTCACGGTCCGTACCCGTACACGTTCCATGCTTTTAAATGCCTCATCTTAAATCCTTCCCTCATGTGATCTTTCTCATTTTCTAAAACCCACGAGCCAGAGAGAGAGAGAGAGTGGCTTTTACGGTTTCTACATTAAAGAAAGCTCATTTTGAAGGTAACAATAAAACGAGTTTCTTGGTGATTCCGAAGTGAACCAGCGGTTTTCTGATACTTGCTTTTGGTGTTGTTGTTCTGTTTCTTCCTCGAGATTCTCAGTCACTAACTCGTAAATTTTTCCTTTTTTCTTATCTTTCCTCTGTTTCGATTTTCAGTTCTCATTTTTCTTTCTGAAACTGAAACATTATTTCATAGTTGGCTGGTTAATCATTCTTGTTAGCAACTTAGGAAATTGTGAGATGGATTGTGGGGGATTGCCGTTTTTAGTATTTCATATATAAATAATTTTTTTTTTATTTTATTTATTTCATGTTAGATTGAGACAAACCATAACAAGTGTTGATAATGTTGTCGTTTTCCTTTTCATGTCCTAATTTGCCTTGGATTTCAGGAATATACGCAACTGAGTTTTTGTCATTTTCCTCTGTCTCGGTCTATTGATCACAGCTGTTCTTTGTTCAGGCTTTGCTTGAAAGTTGTTTATGTAACTGCTGTTTTGGCTGCAACGAAGAAAAAAAAGAAAAGAGCTTCAGATTGATAATGAAGGGAAGAACAACCAGCAATGTTCAGTCAAATCGGTCTACGAAGAATGGGAAAAGAGATCTAAAGCCACAGAAATCGAACGGTGCTAAAAGATCTTCAGAGCAAGAAAGACTCAAAGCTTTAGACACTAAGGAAGAATCTAATGTCTCACCACTAGTAAATAACATAACTACACAACCAGAGCTCTCTGAGGTTGACAAGACAGTGGATGATTCGGGAAATGGGTCTTTAGATACTCATCAAGAGGAAACTGACAAGGAAGAGACTGTGAATGATGAGGAAGAAAGCAAAGACTTTGATGCTATAGCTAATGAGAAGACGGATGGCTCTGGTTCTTGTTCTGAAACCTGCGAAGGTGTCAATGCCGTTAAGACAGTTGAAGTTTGTGATGATGCTTCGAATGGTGGTCTAAGTGGTGGAAGTGATGAGAGCGAGGCAAGTGATGTCAAAGAGAAACGTGAGGAAGAAGAAGAAGAAGAAGAAGCATTGAGAGAAAAGGTTGAGAATTTGGAGGCAAGAATTGAGAAACTTGAAGAAGAGCTAAGAGAAGTTGCATCTCTAGAGATTTCGCTCTATTCGGTTGTGCCAGACCACTCTAGCTCAGCACACAAGCTCCACACACCTGCTCGGAGAATTTCAAGACTCTATATCCATGCTTGTAAACACTGGAGTCAAGAAAAGCGAGCAACCGTCGCTAGAAACACAGTCTCTGGTCTCATATTAGTAGCTAAATCTTGCGGAAATGATGTTTCAAGGTAACATATAAACACAATTTCACGTTATGGCTTATATGATCTTCATCTTCTCAGCTTTTTTCTTGGTTCCATATGTGTTTCAGGTTGACCTTCTGGTTATCGAACATTATTGCTTTGAGAGAGATCATTTCACAGGCTATTGGTAAGTCCCATGTTCCGAGCCATATCACACAGACATGTCAATCAAATGGGAGTGAAGAGAGTTTTTCAGAGAAGCTAAGTTATAATCAATCAAATGGTTTCAAGCGGATGTTTGAAGGTTGGCAGGAAACAGAAACCTTGACAACAGCATTAGAGAGAGTTGAATTCTGGATTTTCTCTAGAATCGTTGAATCTGTTTGGTGGCAGGTGAATTTTCAAGAATCTTTCTTTGAAACCTGAGTAAAGATTCCTACTGTCAGGTGTCTCAAGTTGGTTCTTGTTCTCTCCTGTCATTCAGGTCTTCACTCCTCATATGCAATCCCCTGAAACGAGCGGAAAAACGAATGAGAAACTAAATAGAGCTGTCTCGGGAAATCAAGAGAAAGGAAGTTTTTCAATCAGTCTATGGCAAAACGCTTTCAAAGTTGCTCTATCAAGGCTCTGTCCTATGCGAGGATCGGGACATGAGTGCGGTTGCTTACCTATCTTGGCTAAAATGGTACTCAAAGATTCTACCTTTTATAGTCCAATGCAGTAAGCATAAACTATGTAAAAAGCTATTGTATTTTTTAAACAAGGTAATGGAGAAGTGTATAGCTCGAGTT
This sequence comes from Erythrophleum ivorense, assembly GCA_026724425.1. Taxonomy (NCBI): domain Eukaryota; kingdom Viridiplantae; phylum Streptophyta; class Magnoliopsida; order Fabales; family Fabaceae; genus Erythrophleum; species Erythrophleum ivorense. The sequence goes on from JAIUCV010000102.1 coordinate 2,165,998, forward strand.
GACGTAGCCATGTTCAACGCTATACTACGCGAATCAGAGGATCAGATTCCCACTGATCCTGTCTCTGATCCTATCCTAGATTCCAGTGTTCTGCCTATCCCTTCTGGAGACTTAAGCTTTGGATCCGGAGCACAGCTTAAAAACGCGGTAACAACATCAAGAAACATGCATGTTTTATTTCACTTCACATGAGAAAATTACTAATTGCATGTTATAACCTCTCACTTGTAGATTGGGAATTGGTGTAGATGCCTCGCTGAAATGTTCGACCTGAACACTAGAGATTCTGTACAAGACAATGATCTGATAGAAAGCGAGAATGAGAAATCCTTCAGTTTATTAAACGAGCTTAGCGATCTACTTATGCTCCCAAAAGACATGCTTATGGACCTATCCATTAGAGATGAGGTTTTGTTTTCATATCTCTTATCACTTTTTCACTTCTTGATTGATAATCTCTTTCAAAACTGACTTTTTTTTTTTCTTGGGTTGATTCATAGGTATGTCCATCGATCAGTCTTTCACTGATAACAAGAATACTCTGCAACTTCACACCTGATGAGTTCTGCCCTGATCATGTCCCTGGAGCTGTCCTAGAAGAGCTTAACAGAGAGGTAACAAAATCAAATCTTTACTTTTTCTATTTCCTCTTCTTTGCATTGCATTCATCACTATTTTTTACTGATCGATCTGTCTTCTTTACTTTTGTTGTTCCTCATCAGAGCATTTTAGAGGACAAGTTATCAGGAGTTAGCTTCCCTTATGGAGCTTCACCTGTTTCTTACATTCCTCCATCATCAGTCAATGTAGCAGAGAAAGTTGTAGAGGATGGAGGAGACATGTCTAGGATGTCGAGGAATGTATCTATAATACAAAGAAAAGGATACACAAGCGACGAGGAGCTTGAGGAACTGGAATCTCCTCTTACTTTTGTTATCGATCAAGTGTCGGTATCACCAACTTCAAGACTCAATGGGAAGGTGAAGCAGGAGGCTGAGGAAATAGGTCAAGTGGTTACAAATGCAAGATATGAGCTTCTTAGGGAAGTGTGGTCTGTGTAAAGTGTAATTGGAAGTAACAATGTTGAGCTTTTTAGGGAAGCTCTAGCTACCATTTTACTAGTATACTACTGATACAAATCAAGTCTCTTGTCGAACTTGTATGTAGCTTGTGAAGAGGATTTGATCATATGAATATGCTTCTTGAGAAATATTGTATATTTAGCGTCAGAAGAGTTGATCAACTCTTTTAACAATAATCAACACTAATAAGTGGGAATCCTATTCTGTAAAATCACTACAAGAATACAGCGTATTTGCGACGGAACTTTGCGACGGAATTTTTTCCGTCGCAAAGTTGCGATGGATTTGCGACAGTGTTGCGACGGAATAAGCAATCGTCGCAAGTCCATCGCAAAATTGCGACGGAACTAATTCCGTCGCAATTTTGCGAACGTCTTGCGACGGAATTGCGACTTAAGAAGACTTGATCGCAATTCCATCGCAAATTTGCGACGGAATTGCGAAAAAAGATACCTTCGCAAGTTCGCGACGACTTTGCGGTTACATTTTTGTCGTCGCAAAAAGTTCCGTCGCAAATCCGTCGCAACTTTGCGACGGATTTGCGACGAAAAGTAGTTGGCCGACATGCGACCGGTTAGGTAAGCACGTGGTAAACGAAGTTTACCTAACTTTTGCGACGGAATATTTCCGTCGCAAAGCCGTCGGGAGTTCGTCGCAAGGTAGTCGCAATTCCGTCGCAAAATTAAATCCATCGCAAATCCATCGCAAAATATCCATCGGAAATCCGTCGCAAATCCGTCGCAATTAAAAACCCTGCTCCTATAAATAGCCAACGTCGTGAGTTTTACAATCCACAGAAAAAAAAAAAAACCTCTAAAAAAATGAGTATATATGAGTTACGAAGCTGGATGTATAATCAAAGAGATCCGGGGAGCGGCGAAGTGACGGGGGAGTTTGTTGAAGGATTACATGGATTCTTTAACCAAGCAAAAAATCAACCACAGGCATTGCAAACTGGTAAAATATTTTGTCCCTGTCCCAGATGTAAGAACAAGAAATATGTCGCTGTTGATACTGCTAAAACACATGTATTTAGTAGAGGATTTGTACCAAACTATTATGTATGGTATTTTCATGGGGAAAATCAGTATAATACTAGTCATCATGATGCGGGAACTAGTGGTTGGAGTCGTGGGGTTGAGGAACAAAATTATAACTACGGTAGTTATGATTATTATGGTCATGATCCTGATATAGTGGAAAATGATATTGGGTATCAGCAAGGGAATAGGTTTCATGATATGGTTACAGATGCATTTCATGAAACTACACATGCTCCTGCTGATTATCCTGTGGAAACAATGTCGGAAGAACCCAACATGGAAGCACATAAGTTTTATGATATGTTAGATGCTGCAAATCAACCACTTTACGATGGGTGTAGAGAGGGACTTTCTAGATTGTCACTAGCAGCTAGGATGATGACAATTAAAAGTGAAGATAACAGCAGCGAAAGTAACATGGATAAGTGGGCTGAACTATTTCAAGAGTATTTACCGGAAGATAATCTTTCTGCTGGTAATTACTATGAAATACAGAAGTTGGTTGCGGGTCTTGGGTTACCCTATGAAATGATTGACGTATGCATTGACAATTGCATGATTTTCTGGAAAGATGATGATAAGCTGCAGGAATGTCGATTTTGTCGGAAGCCGAGATACAAACCCACTACAGGAAGGAGGCGGGTCCCTTACCAACGTATGTGGTACTTGCCAATCACTGAAAGATTGAAACGGTTATACCAATCGGAAACGACGTCAGCGTCAATGAGATGGCATGCAGAACATTCCACACATCATGGAGAGATAACACATCCCTCAGATGCAAAGGCGTGGAAACACTTTCAGACAGTACATTCAGACTTTGCTAATGAGTCCAGGAATGTTTACCTAGGATTGTGCACAGACGGATTTGCTCCATTTGGTATGTCAGGGAGACAATATTCGCTATGGCCCGTCATACTGACGCCATACAATCTTCCGCCGACAATGTGCATGCGCCGAGAATTTTTGTTCTTAACTATTTTAGTGCCAGGTCCTAAGCATCCGAAGCGATCCTTAGATGTATTTCTGCAACCTTTGATTGACGAGTTGAAACAAATGTGGTATTCTGGAGTCTGCACATTTGATTACTCGCAGCAACAAAACTTCATCATGCGCGCAGTTTTATTGTGGACGATTAGCGACTTTCCAGCGTATGGAATGTTGTCAGGGTGGACTACGCACGGAAGACTATCGTGTCCACACTGTTTGGGTAGGACAGAAGCATTTCAGCTGAGGCATGGAAGAAAACCTTGTTGGTTTGATTGTCACCGTCGTTTTCTTCCTCCCAATCACAGGTACCGAAAGAACAGGGTTTTATTTACAAAGAATAAATTTGTTGGTTTGATTGTCACCGTCGTTTTCTTCCTATCAATCACAGGTACCGAAAGAACAGAGTTTTATTTACGAAGAATAAAAGCAAACGCGATCCCCCTCCGGATTATCTTTCAGGACAGGAGTTGCTTGATCAGATAGATCATTATGGTGGTGAAGAGACATGCAAACGTGGGGGCAATTGGCATTGTACTGCAAACATGCCTGACGGATATGGACAAGCACACAATTGGCACAAAAAGAGTATATTCTGGGAACTCCCATATTGGAAGGATCACCTGTTGCGACATAATCTTGACGTTATGCATATCGAAAAGAATTTTTTTGATAACATCATGCATACCATTTTGAATGTCCAAGGGAGAAGTAAAGACAATAGGAAATCGAGGCTGGACTTAGCAGACATATGCGAAAGAGAGGAGTTGGAGATTACTGATGACGGCCAACAGCCAGTGCCAAGTTTTCGATTGTCTGCAGATGCGAAGAGAGCTCTATTTGATTGGGTGGCCTCAGATGTCAAATTTCCGGATGGATATGTTTCCAAATTCTCGCGATGTATAGAGCAAGGACAAAAAATTTCTGGTATGAAGAGCCACGATTGCCATGTTTTCATGCAGCGACTACTACCGTTTGCATTGGAAGAACTATTGCCGTCTCATGTCCACGAAGCAATTGCTGGTACGGTGAACAAGTATTTACATTTCTTTTAGTTAAGTTTATATATGTACATATATATATATATATATATATATATATATATATATATATAATTAAATATGTTTTTACTAATTTGTGCATGGTGTATATTATATTATAGGTATTGGGGCATTTTTCCGAGATCTTTGCACGCGAACACTGACAGAAGACGGGGTAGAGAAGTTAAAAGCAAACATTGCTGTCTTGTTATGTAACATGGAGAAAATCTTCCCTCCCTCATTCTTCGACGTTATGGAACACTTACCGGTACATTTGCCATATGAGGCGGATCTCGGGGGGCCTGTGCAATTCAGATGGATGTATCCGTTCGAGCGTTTTATGGGACACTTGAAGGGAAAGGCTAAAAACCTAGCAAAAGTTGAGGGATCCATCGTCCAAGGAAGTTTGACAGAGGAGACATCTAACTTCGCGTCTTACTATTTTAGTCCAAAAGTGAGAACGAGAAGAACAGCTACGAAACGATACGATGATGGCGGCGTTGCACCTGTTTATAGGCATGATGTCCCCAGCATCTTCAAAGAAATAGGCCGACTTTCTGGAAAGTTGAAGGAAAAATCGTGGAGGCGTGAAGATTTGAATGCGGCTCACAATTACATATTGCGTAATCTGGATGAACTGCGCCAATTTGAGAGGTAAATTAGTTAATTGATCATTCGTTTATATATATATATATATATATATACACATATATATAACCCGAGATTTTTGTGCAGGATATTTGATAATCTTTCCCGCCAAACATACCCTGATTTACAAGAGCATGAGTATGAGATTTATAAAGAATGTCACTTTGCTGGATGGTTAAAATTCTATGTAAGTGCTCTTAATTCATTCAAATTAGTCATATATAAACTAAAACCTAACACTATATATAATTAATTAATGTTTGTGATTGTACCATTTTTTTATATAGGTGAGAGAGGGCTATCATCCCGAACCAATACCGCTGTGGGTGCGTGAGATTGTGAACTCTCCAATAGGAAAGATCACTATAGCACCAATGTACTGTACTCGCGGGTACATTTTCCATACGTACAGGCATGGCATGAGGAAGTCGACAGCAAATTATGGTATTCATGTCCCGGGCGAAACAGAATTCTATGGAGTTTTGCAAGAGATCATCGAGGTCACATACCCAGGAGTTATCAACTTGAAATGTATTATGTTCAAATGTGATTGGTATGATCCGACACCAAATCGAGGGGTTCGCAGAAACGAGACGGTAGGTGTCACCGATGTAAATGCGACCCGGAAATATTCCAAGTTCGAACCCTTCATCCTTGCATCGCAGGCAGAGCAAGTGTGTTTTATTCCTTATCCTCGGGTTAGGCAAAGACGGGAGACTTGGTTATCGGTCATAAAGGTCAATCCAAGAGGTTATGTATATGGTTTAGACGATGAAGTGGCAATGCAGCATGACAGAGTTGCAGAAGTTTCAAACCCGATCGAATCCACTGAAAATATCATACACGTCGACCCCGAGAACAGAGAAGTTGAATACGTCGTTGACGATTCAACTGAAGATGGAGAAGCCGATGAATTCGAAGAGTCTGCGACTGATGAAGACGAACGGGAGCACAGTGAAAACTCTTACGTATCTGCTGAAAATGATGAAAATGACGATGAAAATGACTTTGATGAGTAATTTTGATGTTTTTCTTTGTATTTTTAGTTGTTTTGTATTTTAAGTTGTTTTAATTTTGTCTACCTAATTTGCGACGGTATTGCGACGGTATTGCGATGAATTATAAAATTTTTTGTTTCCGTCGCAAATCCGACGCAAATTTGCGACGGAATTGCGACGGATTCTTAAATTTTTATAGTCCATCGCAATTCCGTCGCAAATTTGCGACGGATTTGCGATGGATTGTATAAGTTTTAGGGTTTAGGGTTTCCTATTTTTCATATAACAAGGGTTTTGGGTAATATAATCTTATTGTGCACTATATTATTCAACCCGAAAAGTATTTTATTAAATAAAATAGGTTTCCCTTGAACTCCGTTCATATCAAGCTCAGTGACTCTTACGACGTATATAACATTACAAACGGTTTTGTTGCAACATCGAGCATATATAGTTTATATATATGTATGAATGTTCAATATCTATATTCATATTCAAATTCATCTACTAATAAGCATATATATTGAATATGTAAAACCCTTATTACACTGTAGTCAAACCACTAAACCCTAAACCCTAAACCTTATATTCCATCGCAATTCTGTCGCAACATTGCGACTGAATTGCGATGGAAATGCCCCGTCCCTCGCAATTCCGTCGCAAAGGTAGGGTTTCCAATTCTGTTTCCGTCGCAATTCCCTCGCAATCTTGCGACGGAATTGCGATGGAAATGCCCCGTCCCTCGCAATTCCGTCGCAAAGGTAGGGTTTCCAATTCTGTTTCCGTCGCAATTCCGTCGCAATGTGGCGACGGACTTGCGATGGAAGTGCCCCCTCCCTCGCAAATTCGTCGCAAAGTTAGGGTTTCCGTGTTCAATTCCGTCGCAATTCCGTCGCGACTGAATTGCGACGGAATTGCGACGGAATAAAATCTTTATATATACAAGGCTGCGGGTTTGCAAATTCCTCCCATTTTTCTTCGGCACGCCTCTTAAATTCATCAGCTTTCATCTCTAAATCACAAATCTGAGCTTCCGCTGCTTCAACCACTTTAGCCCTTTCTTCAAGTGCAAAGCTTTTTCTTTCCAACTCAGACTCCTTCGACTCTAATTCCCTGAACCTCTTCTCCACTTCTCATTCCGCTGATTTCAGATGATCCTTATAAACCGAAGAGTTATAAGGGAAGTATACAGAAGGATCATATTTCTGTATGCTGAGAGCGAGAAAGAAAATGGTGGATAAAAAATGCTGCAAATCAAATGGCGAGAAGATGAAAGGAATTTGATTTGCAGCATTTTTTATCCACCATTTTCTTCCTCGCTCTCAGCATACAGAAATTTGATCCCTCTGTATACTTCCCTTATAACTCTTTGGTTTACAGGATCATCTGAAATCAGCGGAATGAGCAGTGGAGAAGAGGTTCAGGGAATTAGAGTCGAAGGAGTCTGAGTTGGAAAGAAAATGCTTTGCACTTGAAGAAAGGGCTAAAGTGGTTGAAGCAGCGGAAGCTCAGGTTTGTGATTTATAGATGAAGCTGATGAATTTAAGAGGCGTGCCGAAGAAAAAGGGGGCAAATTTGCGACGGATTTGCGACGGAAACAAAAAATTTTAGAATCCGTCGCAATTCCGTCGCAAATTTGCGATGGCATTGCGACGGATTCTAAAATTTTTTGTTTCCGTCGCAAATCCGTCGCAAATTTGCGATGGCTCCGCGACGGATTCTAAAATTTTGCGAGGGAGTTGCGATGGAAACAAAAAATTTTTATAGTCCATCGCAATTCCGTCGCAAATTTGCGACGGATTTGCGATGGATTGTATAAATTTTAGGGTTTAGGGTTTCCTATTTTTCATATAACAAGGGTTTTGGGTAATATAATCTTATTGTGCACTATATTATTCAACCCGAAAAGTATTTTATTAAATAAAATAGGTTTCCCTTGAACTCCGTACATATCAAGCTCAGTGACTCTTACGACGTATATAACATTACAAACGGTTTTGTTGCAACGTCGAGCATATATAGTTTATATATATGTATGAATGTTCAATTTCTATATTCATATTCAAATTCATCTACGAATAAGCATATATATTGAATATGTAAAACCCTCATTACACCGTACTCAAATCTCTAAACCCTAAACCGTAACTTACTGTCCGTCGCAATTCCGTCGCAATATTGCGACGGAATTGCGATGGAAGTGCCCCGTTCCTCGCAACTCCGTCGCAAAGTTAGGGTTTCCATTTCTTATTCTGTCGCAATTCCGTCGCAATATCGCGACGGAATTGCGATGGAAGTGCCCCGTTCCTCGCAATTCCGTCGCAAAGTTAGGGTTTTCGTTTGTTATTCCGTCGCAATTCCGTCGCAATGTTGCGACGGAATTGCGACGGAATTTAATTTTTATATATAACAGACCGCTCGGGTTTGAGCGAAGCTCAAACCAACTTTCGCCCAAACCACCCTTCTCTCTCTCGTCTCCGCGAAGCCGACTTCTCTCTCTCGCCTCCGCGAAGCCGCGCCGCCGTGCCGCCGTCTCTCTCTCGCCTCCGCGAAGCCGCGCCGCCGTGCCGCCGTCTCTCTCTCGCCTCCGCGACGGTTCCCGCCCATCCGAGGCCAGCCTCCTCTCCTCTCTCCTCTCTCTTTCTCTCATTCCGCCGTCCCTCCTCTCGCCTCCGCGAAGCCGCGCCGCCGTGCCGCCAGCCTCCTCTCTCCCCTCCGCGACGGTTCCCCGCCCATCCGCCGCCAGCCTCCTCTCCTCGCTCCTGTCTCTTTCTCCCGCCTCCGCCGTCCCTCCTCTCGCGCCTAAACCGCCTTCTTCTTCGCCCTCCGTCCAGCCTCCGCCCTCCGTCCAGCCTCCGCCCTCCGTCCAGCCTCCGCCCTCCGTCCAGCCTCCGCCGCCAGCCTCCGCCGCCAGCCTCCGCCGCCAGCGAATTTCTAGGTTAGATTTTATAGTTTTTTTAATTAAATCTAAAACTAAAGTTTTAGAATTGTTAGATGTGTGGAATATATTTAAGAATTGTTAGATTATTGGAATATATTTAGTAGAATTGTTAGATTATTGGAATATATTTAAGAATCATGTTAAGAATAATGTAAAGTTTAGAATAATTTTTGGAATTTAAGAATAATTTTAGGGTTTTAGAATAATTTTTGGAATATATTTTTTTTAAAAAAGTTTCATTATATAAAATGTATAGAATAATTTTAGAATTGTTAGATAATTAAATCGAAATTTTTAAAATTGTTAGAATTGTTAGATAATTAAACCGAATTTTTTTAGAATTGTTAGATAAATAAACCGATTTTTTTAGAATTGTTAGATTATTAAATCACAATTTTTAGAATTGTTAGATTATTAAATCACAAATTTTAGAATTGTTAGATTATTAAATCACAATTTTTAGAATTGTTATATAATTAAATCACAATTCCGTGTTTTGCAGATGGAGGGACGAAACTCTTTGCAGGACTACCAGCGTAGTCAGGGAGCGACCGGGGCCCACGGCGGCTCCGGGGGTTCCCGTGCTCGGTCCCATGGAGGTGGGTCCCAAGGAGGTCGTTCCGGAGGTCGTGCTAGTAGTTCCTATTGTTCTACGGCACGAGAGCTGGAGCAGGAGCAGCAGGGAGACCGGTCTCGCTCTCCGTCCCCACCGAGACCGTCGGCCCAATATCGGGCTGCCCATCAGGCCGCTCTAGCCCCTTTCTATGCGGAGATTAGGGGCGTTTTAGAGGAGCCTGGTCATGATCGCCTCCGTGATCATCTTCATCCAGACCGCCCGCCGAGAACTAAATGGTAATTTTTTTTAAAATTTTTATTACTTTTGTTGTATTTGATATTGTACATTTTTTAAAGTTAAAGGGTATTGTTTTCTTTTTCAGGTTCACGGATTCCTCCGTCGCTTCTGCGGTGACGGATGTCTTTGAAAAGGATTACCAAGATCCTTATACCAAGTGGAGGGAAGTAAAGGAACCCTCTCTCAAACGCTGGTTCGGTACTTTTGCGGTAAGTTTTAATTTGATTCTTATTTATTTTAAAATTTTTTTTTTTCCTTTTTGCGGATCACTAACATGCATTGTATTATTGTTTTTTGTTTTTTTTTCAAGCACAAGTACCACTGGGAATCGGGCTTTACCCCTCGGGTTTACGAGGAGTTCTGCGCCAAAGTCCATGATCGGTTGCCCGATATGGCATATCGGAAGAAGCAGCAGTGGTTGGCAAAGGGGGATGATGCCAAGCCACCTCACTGGGAGCAGGATGTGTGGGATCGGATGGTTGCGGCATGGTTGACTCCTGATCACCAGAAAAGGAGTGACAGCGGTAAGTCCGCTCGTGGGAAGAGCAAAAATTCTACTCATCGATCCGGCCGAACTGGATATGCAGCCCGCGCCCGAATGCTTGTAAGTTTTTTTTTCTAATTAATTTTTTTTAAATATTATAGTTAGTTCATTAATTTCTCATCATCTTTATCAAATCAAAAAATTTTTTTTTAGGCCGAGGAACGAGGGGATTCAGAGACGGATTTGCTGGAGGTTCTCGTTTATGCAAAGCGGAGGCCGGATGGGACATTTATGGACGAGGATTCTGAGGAGCTCTACAACACCGTTCACTCACAACTACAAGAGTTGTCTCAGAATGATGATCCCGAAAGCTCCGCTTCTGCTTCTTCTGTGGCCGTGAAGAACAAGCTTTTTATTGAGGTAAATTTGTATCATATTTTTTAGTTTAAATTTTTTTAATTCTTATGTATATTGTTGATTTCTTAATTTCAATGTTTCTTTTTTTTGTTTTCAGTCCGCTCCCCGTAGAAAGGGGAAGATTCGGGGGGTTGGTTCTCTTCAGTCCCAAATTGATATTGGGAGCGGATATGTTTCCAGTTCCACTTCGAGTCAGCTACCGGATCCCTACGAGGTTGCTCAATTGAAAGAGAAATTGGCTGCAAATGAGCGTAAGGTTGCTGCGTTCGATAAGATGTTCGACCACTTGGGCAACACGGATCCGGTGCTCAGGGCGATGTTGGACAGTATCCGTCAAGAAGAGGAGCAAGGCGAACCCAGCGGACCGAATGATGGCGGAGTCGGTGGATCGGGACCATCGGATGAATTTTAGTTTATGTTTTATTGTTTTTTTTTATGAATATTTTTAGGTTTTTAAAAGATATTTGAATTAAATTTTTATTTAATTTAATTATTGTTTTTATAATTTTATTTTTTTATCATTAAAAATAAAAATTTAAATTAATTTTATTATTAAAAAATTAAAAAAAAAATTAAAAAAAAAAAATAACTTGCGACGGAACGTATTCCGTCGCAAAGTTGCGATGGATATTTTCCGTCGCAAATTTGCGACGGCACCAATTCCATCGCAAATTTGCGACGGAAAATATCCATCGCAACTTTGCGACGGAATACGTTCCATCGCAACTTTGCGACGGAATACGTTCCATCGCAACTTTGCGACGGAATACGTTCCGTCGCAAGTTTGCGCCGGAATTTGCGAGGGCCTTATCCATCGCAAGTTTGCGACGGCACCATATCCGTCGCAAATCGCCCGCTAGATATTCGGTCGCAAATCCGTCGCAATTTGGCGATGGAACCAATTCCAACGCAAAGCCGTCGCAAACTTGCGACGGATTTAGTTCCATCGCAACCTTGCGACGGAGATAATTCCGTCGCAAGTTTGCGACGGCGTTGCGACGGAAAGGTCATTGCGACGTGAGATTTGCGACGGAATTGTTTGCCTCGCAATTCCGTCGCAAATCACGATTTGCGACGGAATTGCGACGGTAATTTCCGTCGCAAATAGTATATGTTTCTTGTAGTGAATCAACAATAGTATATAATGTCAATTTAGACTAAGAAAGGGATGCAATCATGTAAATGAAGAATCTATGGATACGAAGAAAACATCTTGGAAGAAATTTCCCACCAGGATGATCCAAAAGGAAACACGAGAACAGCTACGAAAGAAAGTGCCCTAATTACCTATAATCCCATTTGAATTTTCAAGCATGTTTTTCATGAACTCAACGGAATCAGCATCAGTACCGTGAACAAACAAAACAAGATTTCCATATTCTTTCGTTCTTTTGGGTTTGTGAAGTTTCCGTGATCAATGGCAAAGAAGAGGAGGACTTTACTACATATATGTCATTGACTTTAAAGAAAATAATACTTATAAAATCCCACATCGGTAAGCTGGAGAACCTTGGTCATTGACTTTGCACTATAAAAGCGAAGCTGAGCCCAACGTTCAATTCATACCTTTCTCGGCCTTTTGGCTAAGATCAAGTGTAGTATCTGTTCTTATCAGTTTAATATCTGATATATGGGTCATCGGCCCATACGATATTAACTCTATTTTTTAAGGGAGAAAGCCCACTAAGATAGCTTGCTATTTGGGCTTTCGCGAGTCGCCCATGCGTTGCACTACTGCACGGGCCTGGCTCAACCCGCCAACTAAATAGTTATACTTTTGGTTTTTACCATTCTTTGCGAAAATATGACCAACAGAAGCCTGAGCCAGATAAAATGTGACCAATAAGTATGGGAGTTAACTTTTTAAACTATTAGAGTAACTTAGGAAGCAAGATGTGTATCTTGCGGACCATCTATGAAGTGAAGCCCAACAACCGAAGAATATTCTATAGAGATTCTATTGTGATAAGGATTAGGAAGATTTACATTATTTAGTGTTATCAATAATGTCAATGTTAAACTCTATATATATGAGTCTTATACTCTTGTATCAACAACACAACTCAATAATATATTACATTCTATTATATTTCACATGGTATCAGAGCATTTGATTTTTGGTGACCTAAATTAAAGCTTCCGTATGATGACCGGTGTAGAAGAAGAGTGACGAAGACGATCCGGATGATGACGTGAAACTCCCTCACGTTATTCTCTTTCTTTAGTTTTAAAATTCAATAGGTTTTTCCATTATGGACTTAGATACTTACGTGTCTTTTAGGTTTTGCGATATGGACTTCTGGTTTGATGCAAGAGTTAGAGTTATTGAGAGAATCTTTTGGTTAAAGGGTTTGTGGCTTTCACGGGGTTGTTAGTTATATTTTTGAGATAGATTCTTAAGTTTAGAATTTCTCAAGATTTTTGGTTTCTCCTATTACGGGGGAGTTTGATTATGGTTTTAGGGATTTCTATTGGAACGCTCATGTTTTTAGGTCATATTTATTCTTAGTCATATTTATTTTTAGTCTGATTTATGGACTGTCCGAAACAAAGACAATTATTTGTGGAATTGCAGGATTTTGCTTCCACGGGATGTTATTATTCCCTTTTTCTACCAAGACCAAAGACGAGCTAAAGTTTCATCCCTATGAAGATTGAAGTTTATATCCGGAGGAGTTGACTTGTTTGTTCATCCTTGATAATAATGTCCACGACATACGTGTTCTGCTTGATGATTTCGCATACCACGTTTGTCGTGCGGGGGAGTATTAGAGTAACTTAGGAAGCAAGATGTGTATCTTGCGGACCATCTATGAAGTGAAGCCCGTGAAGCCCAACATCGAAGAATATTCTATAGAGATCCTATTGTGATAAGGATTAGGAAGATTTACATTATTTAGTGTTATCAATAATGTCAATGTTAAACTCTATATATGAGTCTTATACTCTTGTATCAACAACACAACTCAATAATATATTACATTATATTATATTTCACATAAACCAATGAATATGTTACATGCAATTTTCATTTATGAAGTTAATATTAATACTTTTTTTGTTGACTTCTAAATTGCTACATAGAGAATACATATGTAATTATAAATGTTAATGACATAGAGTATTATGTGGAAACTAAAATTTGTTTTGAATCTTTTAAATTACTATATATAGAGGATTTACCATTTTCTTCAAGCTCTCTTGTTACGAATCTTATGATCCAGACACTAAGGATTTTTCTTCTTCTTATCTGTATATATGTGTTAATTAAGTTTTTTGTTAAGCAAAATCAAATTCTTTGACCAAAAAGAAAAAAACAATTAAATGCCATGAAAAAGACTTGACTATATATAAATTTTCATGGAAAGTTTTTCGTTTTAATCTTTCTGATTTTACCAAGCATTTTTTCGTGGGAGAATTTTGACACCAGATCTCAATATGTTAAGTCATGAACTTTGACTACTCTATATGTATGGTGAATGTATATATAGGCATGCTCTTTTTCTTTCTTTCTAATATCTTCACACATCTACCCCTCAAAAGAACTTGATTATTATTACTCAAACGAAAATGGCTTTGTCAAAGTTTCAACTTGCAATGCTTCTCATCACATGTTCTCTCCTATTTACTGCCCAATCAACACGTAAATATTTTACTTATAATCATTTATCTTTTTTTGTTTTGTTATAAATTACAGTTTTCACTTGATTTTTTTTTGTACACATGTTCCCCAAAAATATAGTAAACTAATGATCCTTATTTTTTGCCGATTAATAGCATTCAAGACAAACGAAATCAAGAAAGGCGAGTGTAACATTAGAGGTGAGTGCAATACCGGCGCTGAATGTCAAAGTAGATGTGCAGCGCCTGAGTTCCCACAAGGGACTAAAGCTTTATGTGTGCCCAATAGTGGTAAAAGTGTTTGTTGTTGCTTAGTTCTTTCGGTAATCTAATTCTAATGTAATACAAATTTGGTTAGAGGTTCATATTATCACCTATAAAAATCAATAAAATGATGCGAGTCTTTTTATTTCTACGTGTCATTTAGTAATTACATCGAAGATCCTCAGCAATTCCTCTAACAACTTCACAAAAGTTATTCTCTGTAAATGATTCATTAATGATCCAGAAACTACTCTCCTTGTAACAAGGAGAATACTACAGAACAAGATTTTGTTTGCCGCAGTAAAAAACTTAACTGAAATTCGTTAAAAGTCTACAAGACATGAACATAAAGATGGAAAAATATGTTTCAACCTTTGAAAATGGCATGTATTTAACTCCAAGCTCTCATTTTCCAAACTGTATGTAACATTCAAATCAATATTTTAGACGATTAGTGAGCAGAAAAGGCTGATATAAGGGAAGTCAAATAAAACCATAGCAAGTCGCTCCAATCAAAGTCCAAAGGCCCAAGCAACATTATTTTCTAATCTACTCTGCTTCAAGATTCCTTGTTCCGTCACTCCACAGCCCAATCTCCAACCAGTCTTCCTGATTCAATAATACAAGATAAAGCTTGATATAGGAGAAACTGCATTTTGTGTTAGATGCTAAAATTTTCTACTAATACAATTACTGATACAAACTAAGTCTTGTCGAAGTTAATTATTTGTAGCTTCTGAAGAGGATTTGACTAGATGAATATGCTTTAGAGAAATTGTATATTTAGGGTCTCAAGAGGTGATCATCTCTTTTAAGTGGAAACTGGTAATTCTGTTTATTGATTTTAATGTTTTGGAACTATTATGAGTGAAGAAATTTCACACCAGGATCCAAAAGGAGACACGAGAACAGCTCAGATTGTACGAGGAAGTGCCCTTATTACCTAATTCCATTTGAAAGCTCAAGCATGTTTTTCATGAACTCAACGGAAACAGGTATCAATGGCAAAAGGATACACGGAGAAAATAAAACGAAGAGGACTTTACTACGTAGTATTGTTTTGTTTTAGAAAAAGGATACTTCTAAAGTCCCACATCGATAAGCAAGAGAACCTTAGTCAGCGACTTTGCACTATAAAAAAGAAGCCGAGCGCAACTTTCAAATCATACCTTTCTCGGCCTTTTGGCTAAGATCAAGTGTAGTATCTGTTCTTATCAGTTTAATATCTGATATATGGGTCATCGGCCCATACGATATTAACTCTATTTTTTAAGGGAGGGAGCCCATCAAGATAGCTTGCTATCTGGGCTTTCACGAGTCGCCCATGCGTTGCACTACTGCGCGGGCCTGGCTCAACCCACCAAATCAACAGTTCAATTTTACAGATGTTAACGAGCATGAATCAGAGTTAGAAACCAAGCCCGAACATTGAAAAACGTAAGGTTTTGTTTGATCTCTGTCTGGTAAGTAAAAAATAGTATGTGATTATACATCATTAGCAATTTTCTGAAGTAAACCACCAGCGAACTTGCTCGTCTCTTGTGAATCTGGATTTCTAGTGTTTCAAACAGAAGCCAAAATGGCTTTTGATTGAATAATGGCTACAAAGAGAAATGTTTGGAATCATCTCTGCGATGCTCCATATGCAGATTTCTCAATCAGCCTGAGCTCTTTTGCCACTTGAATCATGCTAGTCAACGGCTCTCCTAAGTTGCATCCGATGCATCTCAACGCTAATCTAAGAAAAGCTCGAACCGGTGAAGCAGCTACACCACTCATATCTGAATCTATAACCTCTGCATACCCAAACCCCCTCAATATCCTGGATACATGATGGTGAAGCGGGAATCGATCATCGTCGTCATAAGGTTTGGTGAACAAGTCAGCTAATGCTCTCAACATATCCGAAGACATAGATAGCTCATCATCAACTTGTGCTATCTGCACAAGAGCTAGCATGAAGGCTCCAAAGCTATGCACATCAGTCTTTGTCGTGACCTTACCGGTTGACTTGTATTCAGGATCAATGACTGGTAAGTAACATACACCAAGTCCATGTGTTTCCTTTAACGTATTTCGCCTAAACTCATGGTATTTCTGTAATGTAACATCATGAACAAATGTCTCTCCTTCCGGAATCGAGATACAGTTGCAGAAATTCCCGAGCTTGGCGATCCCATTCCCGTCTAAGAAAATGGTGAAATTATCAAGATTCGAATGTAGGAAAGCTCTTGAGAATGATGTGTGAAGGTAAGCCAAAGCATTTGCGACTTCTCTTGCTATCTTTATCCTTGTCAGGTTTCTCGGATTAGATGATGCAAGAAGTGGACTAAGAGTTATGATCTCTGCATACTCAAAAACTAAAACAGGAGGAGTGAACTCAAGACAACATCCTAACAGTTTGAGGAAGTTCTTATGACCACTAACCATCGATGAGATCGCTATGTCGCGGCAAATCTCTTTCGTATCAAGCTCGTATTTCCCTTTCTTGACGAGCACAGGACGGTCATCGAGCATGCCTTTGTAGCAACGGTAATAAACATCGATCCTGGAAGCACGGTTGCTTTGGCTGAAGTTATATGTTGCTTTGATGATCTGCTCGGAAGAGAAGTTCTTGATAGGATTGCATTTTCCATCACAACATTCAACTAGCTCCTTGAGAACAACCTCGCCGTTCTCTTTGACGTTCCTCTGCCTTTTCTTGCCTCGGATTGTTTTTGTTCTCAACCAATCCATCTTATGAAAGACTCTACAACGTTTATCCGTTTAACTACAAGAAGACAAAAGTTCATCTGTGTGAGAACTTGCCAAATAAAGAGAAAAAAGTTTAAATCATTGGTACTACAATGGGGAAAAGTAAATTGGGTTTCTCGCAGATATAATCAGATCTCTGAACCCAAACCATCCTCTATATTTGGAAATGTTCAGTAGTAGTTGATGAGTTTTACCGCAATCTATGGAGCTATGAACACCAAAGCTCAAAGGGAGATATGTAGACAAGAAATGGAATCCAAATCGTACCTCTGAAGCTAAAGCGTCATGAATGCTGCAGAATACGCGAACGAAGCCATATCGAAATTGGATTATTTACATGTGATTTATCACCGAAAAAGTGGGTATGGTCCACTAAAAAGCGAGTATGTATAGTCGGCTAAAGAAAAGAGTTGACTTTCAGGAGCATCAACATGAGACGAAATGTGTTCGTTCACACTTTGTTTATTTCACATTAGAGACAAAGTTACCAACATGAGACTAAACATTATCCGAAAATGGAATCAGTGAAGAAGAAGTAAATTCTCAATCTTGAAACTAAAACTGTAAAAGAAGAAGACAAATCAAGAGAAATTCTCAATATATTTGAGCTCTTTAGCAACTTCAATCATACCACTAACTGGATCCTCTTTCTTGTATCTAACACATCTCAATGCTAATCTAAGAAACGCTTCAACCTGTGACCGCCTGGAAACCAAATCATCACCATCCCTAACATTCCATATCTCTTTATCAACAATCTCTTCAAAATCACCTTTCTCCATTACCTCAGAGACATGATCGTTAAGCGACATAGGAGTCTCCCCTGGTCCGTTAAACACAGCAGCTCTCCCAGACAACAAAACCAACATCACAACTCCAAAGCTATATATATCAACTTTCTCCGTAACTTTCATCGTCCAGTAATAATCTGGATCAACGAATCCAATCACACCTTTCACATCGTCTTGCACATACAATTCCCCTTCCGGTATCGCAACACAGAACCAGAAATCAGAAAGCTTCGCCGTCCAATTCTCGTCGATGAAAATGTTCGTCGGGTTTATGTTCCGATGGATTATAGTCTCCGGGAACGCCGTGTGGAGGTAACTCACGGAGCTCGCTATCTCTTTCGCTATCTTCATTCTCACTTTCCATGGCAAAGCCTCTCCGCTGGAGATTCCTCCGTCTCTGTTGAGCGGTCCGTGTTCTGTGTACTCGCAAACTAAAGCTGGGAGATCCAATTCTAAGCAGCAACCTAGAAGCTTGAGAGCGTTCTTGTGCCCGCTCATCTGAGAGGAGACGGAGATATCGCGATACGCTTCTGTGAAGCTCGACAGATTTTGGCTCGACCATTTCTTAATCGAAACTGGTCTTTCTTCGATTACGCCTCTGTACCAGATGAAATATCCCCAGCTCGAGATCACTCGGCTCTCGGAGAAATTGTCGGTCGCTTTTAGGATCTCATCGGAGGAGAAGCAACGAATCGGATTGGTTTTTCCGTCGAAGGTAGCGATTAGCTCCTCCAATAGAATCCCTCCGTTCTTCAAATCCAACCTTGTCTTGCTCTTGCTCTTGCTCTTGCTCTTGCACTTGCTCTTGCTTTTGATCATTAGATAGATGAAGAAGATGACGGTAAGAGAAGATAGAGTGAGAGAGCGTTTGGATTTCCAAAGGAGCAAATTTGATTTCTTCTTCTTCTTGAGAAATGAGAAGTGTCCTCAAAATTTCGCCGATTAGATATTTGAATTTGTCCGACAGCTTTTAGACTATTACAAATTGACCCAAATAATTAGTACTATCAATCTACGCCCACAACTAGATATTTCTACCTTTTTATTATTACATATTGACCCATTGAAGTTTAAAATATTTCTCCTCTATGTCCATCTCTCAACTCAAACCCTTTTAGTTCTTCTTCTTGAGAAGTGTCCTCAAAATTTGGCCGATTAGCATTTCAATTGTCCTACAGCTTAAAGAGTATTACAAATTGACCAAAACAAACTATACTACTTCAATTGCGCCCAGAGATACAAATAGTTATTTCAATTTGATCCACATATTTTCTCAAAATTTGGCCGATTATATATTTCAATTTGTCCTACAGCTTTAAGAGTATTACAAATTGACCAAAAGTATTTAAATTACGCCCACAAATACAAATATGTATTGAAATTTGATCCACATATTTTCCTATTATTACAACAAATTAGTTTAATAAAGTTTACAAGATCTCTCCTCTAGGTCCATCTCTCAATCCGTTTAAGTTCCTTGGCAACTTCCATCATCTTTGGAATATGACCTCTATGACCAGTGCATCTGAGTGAGAGCATAAGGACTGCCTCCATTCGTTGTCTCTCGTGTTCATCATCACCAATACTTTCCAACATTTTAGGATCCAAGATCTCAAAGATTCTATCTTCTTCCACACATTTGGAAATCCTATCTGAAACCCTCAGCTTCATCAGATTCTGTTGGCATTCAAACAGACTCTCATCATCATCACTACTACTACAATAATCAACAACTTCATAGTTTCTTGTCAAAAGACTTTGCAGCAACACTCCAAAGCTAAATACATCTGTATTCTCAGTGACTACACCACTCGTCACGTACTTATACTCGAGATAATCCAACACTCCTTCCACTCTCTCAGCATCAACCTTAACATACGTCTCTCCTTCTGGAATCGAGACACAGAGACAAAACCCGCTAAGCTTTGCTGTTCCATTTGAATCCAAGAATATGTTTGAAGGTTGTATATCCATATGGATCATAGTTGTTGAAAACGCCGTGTGAAGGTAAGAAACCGCAATCGCAATCTCTTTCGCTATCTTGATTCGCGTTCCCAATCCCCACGAAAACATTCCAAGATTTGGAGTTTTGTAAGGTATACGTTCTGCATATTCGCAGACTAGGACAGGATACTCGAATTCGAGACAACATCCCAACAGTTTGAGGAAATTCTTGTGACCACTCACCATTGACGAGACGGCTATGTCGCGACAGATCTTTTCTAGTGTATCTGATGTGTATAATCTCCATACTGGTCTTTTGATTAGGACAGGACGGTTTTCGAGCATACCTCTGTACATAAACTCGAATCGAACCAGGTGATTCTTCTCGCTGAAATTGTCGGTGGCTTCGAGGATTTCGTTAGCAGAGTAAGTTTTGATTGGATTGGACTGGCCATTGCAAAGCTCGATGAGATCTTCTAAGACGACCTTCCCGTTCTCCTGGAACAATCTTAGCCGTTGATTTGCTTCCGAGTTCTTCTTCTTCTTCTTCTTCCTCCAAAAATTCATCTTTTGATTATTTCATCAATATACAGAGCTGTCAAGTGGAAGGAGGATGGATGGATCAGTATCAAGAACTCGACCCAAGACGAATTTCTCTCTCCCCGTGAAAAGAGGAAAGTTTCAATTTCTCAGTTTTATTCATGTTTTACAGCATTTCGAGGTCAAAGAAATATAAAATATTATTTTTCTCTTGTTACCTCAAATTAATGGTAGCTTAATTTTGTTTTTTGTTTGTTCAAATCTCTGTTTGAGCCTTTGAGGAGCGATTGATAAGATCATTTAATTAGACGATCATTTAGACGAGATGAGATCGTGGAGAAGGAAGAAAGCGATTGATAAGCGAGGCGAATGGTTCTTCGACAACGGAAGCACTTTCCTTGAGGAACTCATCGCCGATTCCAACGGTGTTTCAAACCCTATCCAATACTTGTCTTCCGATCAGATCCTCAAGGCCACGGATCGGTTCCGGTTCGATTCCAGCGGTTACCTCTCTCGTCATGGATTCTTCTCCTGGTACAAGTGCGTCATCGAAGACATGGTCTTATCTGCGCAATCAAAGTAGTTTTCGAATACCCAGAAAATGGAGTTTTGAACGAGCGATGATGGGCCTTTGTTACCTTGGAATGTTGGATTGAAGATTGCCAAGGAGGTTGCGATTGCGATTGCTGCGACTTATCTTCACACAGCATTTCCATAGGATCATTATACACAGAGATATCAAGCCGACGAATGTTTTCTTGGATAAGAATTGGAATGCGAAGCTGACTGATTTCACGTTTCCCGTAACACTCCCTCAAGGTAAAATGTGGATTGAAGAAGATGGTGTGCTGGGAACTCTCGGATACATTGATCCGGTTTATGTATCCAGGGGTTTAGTGATCGAAGCCGCTATGTCACGAGTGACCTTTACTGCACCTGGTTCACAGGTAGCATCGGAAGATAGATCTTACATGATCAAGATGTTTCCTGAGGAGAAAGTCAGAGGAGCATGGAGATGGAATCGGAGCTGTTTACAACGACATTGTCATATCTGCTCGTGTTACCAATCACTGTAACTTCCTGAAGCTGTTGGGATGCTGTCTCGAGTTCCCTTTTCCGGTTGCAGAAAACGGAGCTCTAGGCCACCAAGGATGCAGAGTTGTTGCCTTGGGATGTAAGATTGAAGGTGGCAAAGGAGATCCGCCAATGCGGTTACTTATCTTCACACAGAAATATGAATGTTTTTCTTGGACGAGAACTGGACAGCTAAGCTGTCTGATTTCTCTCTTGCTCTAACTCTCCCGGAGGGGAAATCCCAAATGGAAGATCAAGTGATGGGATGGCCTGGATATTTGGATCCTTCGTATCTCCGCACGAGTATTGTTACAGAGTATACTGATGTTTACAGCTTTGGAATCTTTATGATGGTTTTTTTTTCTGATTGGAAGACATGGTATGGCTCCTCGATCGGATGTGCGCTTCATCGATATCCGTAACTATGTAAGAGGCTTACAAGAGAAAGGCGAGTTTACTGAGACCATATACCGGGTTGGAGTGAGAGATATAGTGGAGGCTGAAAGATCTCAGGTGGACAAGTTTGTTGAGCTGACAAGTTTGTTCAGATGCTGCGAGAAGAGTGTGGAGAACAGACCGAAGATGATAGATGTCGCCAAGGAGCTCTCAAACGGATAGAGAGATCACTGAGCTGATACACTCGCTAGTCCTAGCTCATGTATATTTCCATGCCAATTCAGCATAGTTCATCTCCTAGGGGAACCAAACTTACAAAATGTTATTTCTGCAGAGAATGTAGTAGACACATGAGCTAATGTTTTGTCTCTTTCGTAAGTATCTAAGCAGTTTCATGGACTTGAAGACCAAACTGAATCCATGGCTCGTATGATAAAATAACATTTTTACCGAAATGCTATTAGGCGACAACTCTACACAAAAGTATATTTGACTTGGTCCGAGATAATATTAATAAATAAGATATGAGTCAGCACGGTTTGACCAAATCTGACTAATGCTTGGAATTTTTTAACGAAAGGTTCCGGCGTCAAAACTAACAACTCACTCGGAACTCAGAAGCAGTATTGGATCTGAAAATTAAGTCTTGTTGCTCGGAGGGGAATTGAACATCTTTCCCCAGACAACCTATACATTGTCAAATGGATTCAATGGTGAAGAAACTGAAGCAAAATCTGAGTTCAGGGTCGTTCGGGATAAAGACGGAGAAAAGCATGAAGAAGGAAAAGAGGTTCTTGGAGAACGGAAGCATCTTCTTGAAAGAGCTTATCGCTGACTGCAACGGTAAATCCATTCCTCTACGCAGCTTCACTACTTCCCAGATCCGAAAAGCCACCAAGAATTTCGACTCCACTAGTTTTGTCGCCGAAGAAGGTTTCTACATATGGTACAAAGGCAAAATCGAAGACAGATCTTACATGATCAAGAGATTCTCCGAGTATAAAGTCACAGATCGCAGAGTAGGAGAAGTCTACAAAGACATCGTCCTCTCTGCTCGGATGAGCAACCACAACAACTTCCTTAAACTGTTAGGATGTTGTCTCGAGTTCCCTTTTCCTGTTCTTGTGTTTGAATATGCACAACATGGAGTTTTGAATCATAGAGGACGTATAATGATCAACGGTGAAGAATCTTCATTGCCCTTGAGTTTAAGGTTGAAGATTGGGAAGGAGATTGCAAATGCATTGGCTTATCTTCACATGGCTTTCCCTAAGATCATCATATATAGAGATGTTAAGCCAATGCATGTTTTCTTGGACGAGAATTGGACTGCAAAGTTGTCTGATTTGTCCTTTTCGATATCGCTTGAGGAGGGGAAAACACAGATAGAAGCTGAAGACGTGCTGGGTACGTATGGGTATCTCGATCCATTGTATTTTGCAACATTGATTGTGACTGAATATACTGATGTGTACAGCTTTGGAGTGTTTTTGATAGTTCTTCTCACGGGGAGATCGGTTTACTTCACAGGATCTGATGGGTATCCAGCTGATATTCTTGGATATGTGAAGGGGTTATATGAGAATGAGAAGCTCAATGGAGTGATAGATCGTATGATGATGAAAGACATCACAAGTGCTCAAAGGTTTCAGGTGGAAGCGTGTGTTTTACTTGCGCTGAGATGCTGCGAGGAGAGGAATGAAGACAGACCGAAGATGATTCATGTAGCTAAAGAACTAAAGAGGATTGAGACTTCATTTTGAGAAATTCCTCTGTTTTTCTGATATGATCTCTACACAACTTCTTCTGTTACATTTGCTTGGACTATATGTATAGCTAAGTAAAAAATCCTTGCATAATGAAGTATGAAACTTTATATTCTTACATCCAACCTATATCTTGCCAAAAAAAAAAAAAAAAAAAAAACTCAAAAGTTTGCGAGCCTGTTTGAGTTCTAAGACAAACATGTCATTCAATTATAAATGAACGATCGTTCCCCACATGGACCGATCGTTTTGTTGGCTCTCGGGTGAAATCTGGCAAAAGCATCGATCGATCAAGTACTGGACTGATCGATCTGCGTATGAAACGATCGATCCATCTATGGACCGACCGTTCTGTTGGCTCTCGGGTGAAATCTTAATGTGTGAGTATGCAGAGAAGAGATCCTCTACAACTGGTGGACAAGGTCGCAGATGTTGTAGCTGATACTAACACTTACATTGATAAGAGCCTCATCTTTCATGATGGAGATACTCCCCCAAGACAAATATGATATACAATGATGCATTACAGTTCGTACACATAAACTAGCATGTGAAACAAAGAACCACTTTCATTTAACAAGAAAATGCATTAAGATTTCTAACATAATTGTTTTACACCGACAGAAGGTATATCTCTCAGGTATTATTGTTCAAGCATATACACACACACACACAACAACAAAAAACAGAGAGATTTGTTTTATGCATGAGTCTGAGAGTTCCATACTTGTGAATATAAGGAGATGATTTCCAAACTTTGGCTTTGTAGTCAGAGAACAGAGGATCTCTAAAGTAATGTCTGAATCCGCTTGAGTTGTTTAGCCACTTGGATCATCTTCGGTCTGTCTTCATCTTTCGTCTCACAACACATCAGCGCAAGTTCAAGACACGCTTCCGCCTGCGATCTTTCACCACTTGTAATGTCATTTGCCATCAGTGGATCAATCACTTCACCGAGCTTCCCATTCTCTTGTGAGCCTATCACATAGCCAAGAATACGATGAGGAGTCCATTCACGCCTTCTGGGGTCAAGAGCTGGTCTACCCGTGAGAATAACTATCAAGAAAACTCCAAAGGCGTACACGTCCGTGTATTCTGTTACCGAAGCGTTTTCAAAGATGACTGGATCGATGTAACCGTGTGTGTTCCTGACACAATAGTTGTTATTCTTGATTTTCCTTCAGGGAGTGTTTCGGCGAGCGAGAGATTGGACAACTTTGCGGTTAAGTTCTTGTCCAAGAAAATGTTCGTTGGCTTAACATCTCTATGTATGGTTATCTTTGAGAACGCCATGTGAAGGTAAGCCAAAGCATCTGCAATCTCCTTTGCAATCTTCAATCGTAAACTCAAAGGCAATATAGGTTGCTCCACGTCAATTACCATAAGACCTCCTCTGTCATTCAGAACACCATGGCCTGCGTTTTCAAACACGATAACCGGAAGAAAAAACTCGAGACAACATCCAAATAGTGTAAGAAAGTTGTTGTGGTTGCTCATCCGAGCAGACAATGCAATGTCATTGTAAATCTCTGCAGCTCTTCCTTCTCTAATTAGTTGGTCGGAGAATCTCTTGAACAAGTAAGGCTTCTCTTCGATGATACCTTTATGCCATTCGTAGCCGTCCCCTTTGGCGACAAGATAACTGGAATCGAAGTTATTGGTTGCTTCCAGGATCTTGGAAGAAGAAAAGCTGCGTATAGGAATTGACTTACCGTTACAATCAGCGATAAGTTCTGTTAACAAGATGCTTCCGTTCTCCAAGAGCATCTTTTCTTTCTCCATCTCAATCTCCATCTCTTTTTTTTTTCTTTTTCCTCCAAGACTTGGATCTCAGTTTCTGCTTCAGCTTCTTCACCATCCATCCCATTTTAGTTTTATTTGGGCAGACTAGTTTTCCAAAAACAAGAACTGAAAGCATACAAAGATGAGTACTTCTTGAACAAGGAAGACAAATTGCCAGCCATTGACTTTTTTGACCGGGACTCATCATGATCAATCTTCTTTTGTTGTTGACAAGTTTCATATTCTAATACATGTTGGAAAAGAATAATAAAGATTCGAGAGCTTTGGTTAACGTACAAACCCGTGTCAAATTGACAGATTTTGGCAGAGTATATATTTTCTCAAATCAATAATTAGACAAAAGTTTGCACTATTTGACGCTACAAAAGTTGCCAACATGCTCCATTGCCTAACCCTGATAAGCTGGAAGAACCAGATTTAACCATATTCGATTTCTATTGCATAATTTGGCATTACACTCACGAAATAAAAACCTTATAGTTTTTTCATTACAGTGTAATGAATCAAATCAAAGAGCTCGTTTCCATTCACGAATTCTCTTCACTGAACTATAACTGATAATAATGCATATAACTCTATAAGAGCATCATTAATGGTGAAAACCCAGTTTGTCTCTTAACATTATTATAACAATAAATATAAGTTAAGAGACATTGCTAAAAGACGTTTGTTTTTGCATCAATTATTGGTAAAGTTTGTTAGGTGTTTTAATTTTTTTTTAATAATATTTAAAACATTAAATATTTTACATTGACTGAAAATTAAATCATAATTTCACATGAAAACATTTTTTTTTTTTTCTTTTTTTTTTTTGTCGACAGCCTCTACTTCTACAACAACTCAGGAATCCAAGCTGGTGAAACAGAGTTAACATAATACACATCAGTAGGTAGATCTCGAGCACTCCGTGCTAACTTGTCCGCCTTCGTGTTTTTCGTTCTTGACACATGAAAACATTTTAAACATAGCTTTTAAAACCATAAACAGAAAAAGAAAATTTTAAATGTCATCCTCATCGTCGTTATCATCAACATCTTGACCATTGACATGTCTCTGCCATATATGCTCAACCAAACAGAAGAAGTGATGTTTAAATTTTGTGTAGAATTCCCGGCGACTGACCGGGAAACTACATATGGGCCTATCAGAGGAATACTCATGGGCCTTTATTTGGGCCAGTAAAAGAAAACTCATGGGGTTTATATGGGCCTACGAGAGAAATGCCCATAGACCTTAATTGGGCCTTGTTGAGTTCATCAGAAGCTTTATATTTTCCACCAACAAAAAAGAGTTGTTCATTTCTGTCTCTGAAGGAAAAGTTTAGACCTTTGCACAGAAAATTGAATAATTTGAGAGTGGAATCGATGAAGAAGATGTATCTGAATTCTGGTTCGGGAAGGAGAAAGAAGGAAAACGACATGAAGAAGAAGAGGTGGTTTCTGGACAACGGAAGCATCTTCTTGAAAGAGCTTATCGCTGATTGCAACGGTAAATCAATTCCTATACGCAGCTTTTCTTCTGACCAGATCCTTAAAGCCACCAATAACTTCGATTCAAGCTGTTTCGTCTCGGAAGATGCATACTATAAGTGGTATAAAGGAAAAATCGAAGATAGATCTTACATGATCAAGAAATTCTCAAAGGATAAAGTTACCGGAAACAGAGTTGAGGAGGTTTACAACGACATTGTCTTGTCTATTCGGATGAGTAACCACAGCAACTTCCTTAAACTGTTAGGATGTTGTCTCGAGTTCCCTTTTCCTGTTCTGTTGTTTGAATTTGCAGAACATGGAGTTCTGAATCATAGAGGAGGTGTTATGATTAACGGTGAGGGATCTCTATTGCCTTTGAGTTTAAGGTTGAAGATTGGGAAGGAGATTGCAAATGCATTGGCTTATCTTCACATGGCCTTCCCTAAGATCATCATACATAGAGATGTTAAACCAATGCATGTTTTCTTGGACAAGAACTGGACCGCAAAGCTGTCTGATTTATCCTTTTCGATATCTCTCCCTGAAGGAAAATCAACAGTGGAAGCTAAAATAGTTCTTGGGACATTCGGGTACCTGGGTCCGTTATATCATGACACGCGTTTTGTGACAGAGTATACAGATGTATATAGCTTTGGGGTGTTTCTGTTGGTTGTTCTCATTGGAAGACCAGCTCTTGTTTCCACTGGATCTGATGGTGATTACGAAGGTATTCTTGGTTATGTGAAAGACTTGGTTGAGAATGGGAGGCTCAATGAAGTAACTGATCCAATGATGGTCACAAGTGCGCAAAGATTGCAGGTAGAAGCTTGTGTTGTACTTGCGTTGAGATGCTGCGAGGAGAGAGATGAAGACAGACCAAAGATGATCCAAGTAGCTAAAGAGCTCAAGCTGATTGAGACGTCGTTTTTGAGATCCTAACTAGACCAAAGATAATCCAAGTGGCTAAAGAAATCAAGCGGATGGAGGCAACATTGAGTAAAAAAATTAAACATCACAAGAACATGACTGATGATGAGTGCATTAATGGTTTCCGAAATATGAGCCATCAGTGGCTTGGAGAAAGAAAGCTCAGGTTCTTACATACAACATATATCGTGAAACAACGCTCGAAAACGAGAAGATCACAACAAGTTTTCTCTACTAAGACTGCGAAAGAGATAGATCTGTTTTGACTTTTGAGTCTCACCAGAAAAGTTTGCGGCCTCAGATATGATTCTCTATCTTCTTGAGTTCTCTTGCAATGTCTATCATATGAAGCACGTTCAATGTCTCTCCTGGTCTAAATCTTACACATCTGAAAGCAAGCTCAATGAATGCTTCCATCTGCAGTCTTAGATGCTCGGGAATGTCGTCATTCACGCTTTCCAACAAGGACGGGTCTATCAGTTCAGTCAACAGACCTTGATCCAGCAACTTCCCAGCATAGACAGGCAACACAGGAAGATAAACAGCGACTTCCGAAGTGTATTCAGACTTTCCTGTCAAAAGAATCAGCATGATGATCCCAAGGCTATAGATGTCGACATTCTCAGTTACCAAACCTGTGTTGAGGTAATCTGGCTCGATATAGCTTGATGTCCTGCAAACCGTATCACTTACGCCAGATTCTCCTTCTGGAATCAGAACGCTGAGGCTGAAAGAAGAGAGCTTGGCAGTCCAATTCTCGTCCAAGAAAACATTTGCAAGCTTTAAATCTCTATGGATTATAGTTCTTGGGAACTCGGTATGAAGATACGTTACAGCTTCTGCAATTTCCTTAGCTATCTTCAATCTTACATTCCAAGGAAATGGCTTGGTGGCTCCTTCCTTTGCGCGTCTTATACAGTTTAGAGCTCCGTTTTCAGGGTATTCACATACGAGAACTGGGTGAGGAAACTCTAGACAACAGCCCAAGAGCTTGAGAACGTTCTTGTGGCTACTCATCAGTGATGATACCGCAATGTCACGGTAAAAGTTGTCAGCGTCGAAAAGGGAACAGTCTTGGAATTTCTTGATCAGTACGCACCTGTTTTCAATCATGCCTTTGAACCACACGAATCTGTCTTCAGAGATTACATAGTTCCAGTCGAAGTGGTTTGTAGCTTGAAGAATTTGGCTGGAAGAAAACATACGGATGGGATTGTATTTACCTCCTGAAGATGCTATGAGTTCCTCCAGCAATAAGCTCCCATTCTTCTGGAAATGGATCTCCTCTTCTTTCTTCTTCTTCTTCTTCTTCTTCTTCTTCTTTCTGAACAAACGAAACATATCTAAACCCAAAAAATGAGGTTTGAAGAATGAAGATGGTCTTGTGAAGGAAGGGACGCAAGAAAGAGATAAGAGAGTTGGAATTGGAATGGAGACGCAAGACAAGTCAAGTCAACGAAGTCAACAAAAGATATTCGTTAAATGATTGGAGTTTAGCATTCTTTACTTTAGAAAAGTAACTAAACAATATTTTGTTGAAAAAGTTAACAAAAAATCTCGTTAAATATATCAACGTTCCAAGATCAAATTATCAATCGGCTGGTTTAATTCCCCCTAAATTTAAATATATTTCCAATTATTTCTTAGTTGCACTCTACATATTAATTTGAGCGTTCTTGGTATTATATCAAATGTGAATTAATAAGATTTTCTCACTTGATGACATTATTGAAGAACCCGAAATACCAATGCACAGCATCCACAAATCCAAAATCACTAGCTTGAAAGTAAAGAGGAAGAAAAAATTTATTCTTGAATTACTTTCTCAGTTTTATTAATAAACAAGTGAAATGGAAATAAGTAGGAAAATGAATTAGATCACATAAAATAGTGTTATTACATTATGAAGATATAGCTTAGTGCATGTAGTAGCTGAAGAGGGAAACAAGGGAAGCCCCAACCAAAGAGCCAAGAGCAGGCAATGCAGCCGAGGCGGCGGATGAGGGTCCTGGTGCCGGAGCTCCGACTTCCTCAGCAGCCATGACGGCGGTCATGGAGGCAGCAGCGAAAAGCACACCGCAAGCAATCTTCTTCATCTCCATTGTTGAGACCTGAAAGGCTTTCTTTTCTTCTTTTTTATTTACTTTTTTGTTGTGTGTTTTTTTTTTTTGAAGTTCTTGCAGGTCTGAGGAAAATGGATGGTGTTGATGGGGATTTATATGTGTGGAACTTATGTTATTTTTAGTAATATTAACCTAAAAAAGCAGAGCTAATTTTAAGGAAAATCAGGGAAATAAGATTATGATGGTCAAAATTAACTAATTCACCGTTGAATCTGACTATAATTGCGGTAAAAAGAGTTATAATTTTGTGGCTTAGATTTATTTTAGCACTAGCTAAGCTCCGCCAAGTTTATCTTAAAATTTTTGAAACAATTTACGAAAAAATATTAAACAAAATATGATTACTTTTTTTTGTCGCAAATATATTTGAAAAACTTAATATATTTCAATTCCGCTGTATAATCATGTAATAATTTTATAATAACCATATTTCATCAAGTAATAGAAACTCAACTCCTATAAATAATATTTTCTTTAGGATTTCTAACTTCCCTCTTTCGAATAATACATACTATAGTACGACGATAATTTTGATTTCGATCTAATTGATTTAGAGTCAAATAATCTTCATTGCTTTTTTGAATTTTGGAAGACATGATTATTTTTATTTTAAAAAATATGGAAGCACACAATTAAATTTTTAAATTTATAACTTATTATATAGGGCTTGGTGAGACATAGAAGATATTTTTTTTTTTTCATTTTTTCCATTAAAATATGAAATTTTTTTATCTTATAAGCTAAAACCTGCAAAAATATTTTGTCGTTGTCCATTAAAATATGGAACCTTTATGAGGCATGTAATTTTTTTTCTTTTTCCATTAGAATATGGAAAATATTTATTTTTTTAGCTTGGTAAGATATAGAAGTTTATTTTTTCCGTTAGAATATAGATCATTTTTATCTTAAAATGTAAGGCCTGTAAAAATATTTTTTCCTTTTTCTGTTAGAATATGAAACATTTTTCCATTTTTTTTTCCTTTTTCCATTTTCCCTTTGTTTTGTTAGAATATGGACATTTTTCTCTGAGAATATGAGGCATATAAAAATATTTTTTACCCTTTTCCGTTAGAATATGCAGCGTTTTTCGGTAAGAATATGAAAAATATATTTTTCTCCTTTTTAATATCTTTTTGATTAGTTTTTTTTTCTTTTCTTTTTTAAAACACATGTCAAAATCTTAATAGTTGTAACTTAAAAATTGACACATGTAAAGATCCTGTGAATTATAAAAATTCGACATGATTGCAACACGTCGTTTGTATATTCTTGTTACATGAATGATCAGTAACAATTTTGGTAAAGAATAACAAACCTTAGGGTTTTCACATATACATAAGCTTACCAAATGCAAAATTCTCTTATACATCATTAATGTATTAATGTTATCAGTATCAACGAACACGAAATACTACATGTGGTTTGGTTTAAACAAACAAAATATTGAATCTTAAAATAAGCAAGACTATATATTAACATTACCAATACAATGTAATGTTACAAAAGATAATTCCTCATAACCAATCTTATTCAGCAATCCACGTATACACACGTACGGTAACAACAGTACATGCCAAAATAGGTTTATAAATAGTAACATAGGACTATCTATATATACAGGCTAACACCATATTCTTGTCCCAAGTATTCGGGATAAAACCAATCAAGAAGCTGACTCATTGGATCGTCGAGTCTCAAGTTCATGCTCAGCGACCATAACACACGAATCTGCTTCAAGCAAAGGAACAGAACTGTTCATCTTCATAAGTATCTCACCGGTCAAAGAATCAATCCTATCAGTGGTACACTGTACATCAGGTGCGATCCCTACTTGATCAATTTGGTGTAGAGACGGCGACAAATACTTAGCTACCGTCACAAACAAAGCAGACCCGTCGTCTAGCTCTGTTACGCTCTTGCATATTCACAAAAACATACAACAAATCCTATCAGATGAACATTTACGAATTATGTATTTGTATATAAAAAGCTAATTAATGTATATACCTGGATTTTCCCTTTACCAAATGTGCGGCGACCGACAAGAATAGCTCGACCGTTATCGTGTAAAGCACTTGCCAAAATCTCACTTGCACTCGCACTTCCTTCATTCACCTGTTCAACATTTGATATTGACCGGTCATATTAACTAGGAACCGACGTGTAGCTCATATATATGAATACTTACAAGCACGACAAGTGGATCGTGAGTCATGGCATGTCCAGAAATCATATTGATAGGTGACGTGACACCTTCACGGTCGATTGTGTACACAAGTGTCTCATCTCCATCAAGCCATAACTGTGCAACATCGAGTCCAGCTTTAACCAGACCTCCCTGAATCACAAAAGATAAGTGTTGGAAAACGAGGAGATAGACAATATCTCTATATAAAAAAGATGATGTAAATTAACCGGATTGTTCCTTAGGTCTAGGATGTATGACTGAACATCTTGATTCTCCATCTCGTGTACCGCATTTTCCAAATCTGACGCTGCAGTCTATTGGAAGCTTCAAATCAGTGAAATACAAATAAGTAGTTATCATATATTTCTCGCTTCTCACAAACACTAACCTGAGAAAATGCTGTGAGTTTGACATAGCCAGTTTTTGCTAAACGTCCATCGGGTGTCGTATGCGGGATTATCGCACTTGATATCGGAAAGAGCTTAATGTAATCTCGAGGTAACTTGACCTTTACGTTACGTATGTGAGAGACATTTACTTAGTAAATCACCCAAAAAACAAATCTAACAAATATAAGCACCGGTTACAAACCTCTCTGTAACCGGAATCCTTCCCTAATCCATTGACCTGCAAGAGATGACAATAACTTTTCAACAAAGAGAATGCACAAGAAACAGATAGAGAAGACGAAAGATATTACGTACACTCTTGAGTTTAATTGTAACAAATGTTCCAACTCTGCCTCTCAGCTTTTGTGCTGCTGCTTCGCTATCGATACCGTCCACTTTTTCACCTGAAAAGTCTCATAAAGAAACAGAAGAGAGTTTTTTGGTTTCGTTAAAGAAGAAAACAAAACAAAGTTTAGCCAAAAAATTCAGCAATCTAGTTGGTATGGGAGATAAGGACCAATTTACCATTAATCTCGACTAATTCCTCGCCTTCATGTATACCAGCACGATCCGCCGGGCTACCTTGTACGCAAGACATAACAACCTACATTGGACTCTACCATGAAACAACATCTATCTACTTCATCCTCACAAAATCAAGAAAAAATCGGTATTATGAAAAAACGAAGCCTCAAGATGTGTTTTAGACTTGTAGTCAACTAACCAAGTGACCTGTTCTTGGCTCTGAGTTAATGAAAAGGCCAACCCCTTGGAGATTTCCGTCGCTACCGATTCTGAAACTTTGGTACTCCTGCAAGTCAAGTCACCAACCAAACTTGAAATCATGCACAGAAGAAACAGTAAAAGAAGACATTCATGGTGGAGGAAATCAAATTTTTGCAATACCTTTGGGCTAATGATTCGAGTAAAAGGATCACCAAGCGTAGAGAGCATCGCTTTGATCTTTCCATAAGCAGCATCTTCTGATCTTAAAGGAAACATTTCCATCATCGTTTGCTGTAACCTTGAATCCCAATCTGCCAAAAAAACAAATTAAACACTTCCCTCACCATCATCTCTACATAATCCTCCCACAGATTCATTAAAATCTGAAACATTGATTACCCTGATGATTAAATGTTGGATCGACGAATGTTTCTCTAATCAAACCCCAAGCTTCCACTAGAGTTCTCTGTACTCTAGTCACCTTCACAAGACATCATAACCGAAAGAAAAAAAAACAAAATCCAATTTTTCAGAGACGTTAAAAACAGAGGAGGACATAGCTTTTTTTTCTAATACAAGTTTGATCACCTCACGAGCGCGTGAAACGGGGAAAGCGAAAGTCAGAGACTCAGCGAGTGCCGGAGAATCACAGCAGATCGACGACGAAACCGCTACGGAAACGGCGGCGGCTAAACCGAGCAATCTTCTTCCAACGGTATTGTCCGTTATCACACCATGGCTCTCTGTTTCGAACCCTTGACGCGAAGACGATGCAAGACAAGGCCGTTTCTTGTGATGACGCCCGTAGCGATTGAAGCTCGGAAATCGAAGAATCGGAAACGGAATCGAAGCGAGTTTCCGAGAATTCGGTAAGTGTAACAGAGGAAGATCGAGTTTTGGAATTACAGTTTTTTCCATGTTGAAATTTTGAAGAGGAAACTTGTTGAATCAGTGAGAATTGAGAAATGTGTAATGATTTTATCGTTGTCTCTAATCTAATGACGTGTTTAAGAATTAAGACATTTTAAATAAAACTGTGGAAGATTCTTTATAAGGCGGCCCACTTGAATCTTTGTGGCTTAGAGATTTTTGCTGTTGCGTATCTAAAGTAAGAACTGGAATCAACAAGTACACGTGTTGAGACTTACGTTACGTCCTCAGTGACTCAGTTGTGTCAGAGGGGATCTATAATGGACCAGAGAGTGTCTAAAGATGTTTTACTTCAAAAATAGTCATAAGGCCCATTTTAGTTTTGATTTGGGCCTCAAACGGGAATTTTCCGACAATACTTGTTTTGGTCTCATGCTGTATGAAATTATGGGCACTCGTTTTTTTTTTTCTTTTCAAATTTTTTATCCTAAACTTTCACTATTGGATTAGATTATCAATATTTCAAATCTCTTTGACTAGTAAAATTTGATAGGTGCATGTTTAAGGCCTTTAATTGATCTGTTATAGCCGGCCGATTCTAATGTTTTAAGAGTTCATGTGAGACAACACTAACCAAATTGTTTTCAAAATTAATAAGTCCCTCGGAATGTTTTCAAAGAGATAATGGTATATTTCAGAACCTTTTATACGAATTACATAAACGAAAAGTTTAGTGATCAAATATTGGTCGGAGTCACAAACTCACAACAAATAGATTTAGTCAAAACTTTCATGGTTATATATGTATCTCGTAACTCGTAAGTAATCGATCGATGTTGATTCATCATTAATAATCAATGATCAATATTCGTATATATACAGTATAATGAACTAGTACTTGCTTTTGCCAGCCATATAGATGATCATTGACACGTGAACGCAATTAAAGTGTTGCATGTGCATGCATCGGGGGAAAACGATCAATTCTGGAACTGAAATTTAGGGTTTTTGACTTTAGAGATGGAATGTTTACAAGATCGACATACACTTCATCCCCAAATTGATTGCTTCCCCTTTGTAAGGTAATTTTTGTAAGTATGGGGTTCCTCATAATTCATAAACCCATCCCTCTTGTATTTTGGCTTTCACATTAGTCCCAACGCCAACGTACTCTTTTGGTTATGAGGTCCGAGACCAAAATATAAAAATTAATGATCTTATTATCAATTAGAAAATACTACTAATATTCACGTAAAATTTACTGTGCTGAATTCACCTACGTAATACTCATGGTATACTTCACTTAAGTTTTGTTCCCATAACATAGTCCATATAAAACTGAAATATATTATAACATAACCAAATACACCTTACGCTGGCTTTTCTTTTTTCAATAACAGTAAGAAATTAAACTTTCAAATTTGGTTGGTTTCTGAAAAGTAATTGAACAAAAAGAAGAAAAAAAGGGAGGTATGGGAAAGGAGATAAAGACACATTTCACTTAAAGCATTGTTGCAGACAAAAAAGAGAGGTTGAAAAAAAAAAGAGAGGAAATATAAACGACTAAATGAAAATAATGAAGGGGAGAGAGAGGATAACAGACCTGCTCTTATCAAAGTCCACAGTTCATAAAAGAAAAGAGTACCTGAATGTAAATACCTTCACTGACAATTCACTTATGTTATGTGGTCCAATTTTTGTTGCTGTCAAAATAAACACTCTACTATCAGAAAATGTATCGTTACTAAGTTGACCAAAAATCCACTTGATGAAATTGATATCAATCATCCAATCGAGCATCTACATAATCAGAGCGCAATAGATTTGTTAGGTTTCTCGTGATAATATTTTCATAAAAGCAAATTCGTACTTTATCTTTTATGTCTGAATGTGAATTATTCAGTGCAAGTCTCATTTCAGGAAGGAAAAAGTTTTAATATTGAAATCATTCTAAAGATGAACATTTAAGTTTCGCAACTTTACAATGTTTTTGTGATGAAATGGCTCTTTAAATTTTCGAAATATTTTTCGTTAGCAAGTGTGTAATTTTTCATAATTTCAAGGTTTGATTAATTGTTTTAAAATATATTGTGTAGGATATATTATATATATGTGGGTGGGATATATAATTAAATATACTTGTAATAATTAAGGGTACACATGTAGGAAAGGTTGATGGGTAAAATTGGGAAATGGGGAAAAGGAGTGTGGGTATTTCTTAGGAGTTATGTTAACCTCAAAATAGAATATAATCTCTTCTCAAAGTAATTGGAAAGACAAAAGTCGATGCCATGTCCAATCATATATATAAATACACATATATTTTTTTGTTATATAAAATCACCAATAAAATCAGATACGGATTTTTTTTTTTTTCTTTTTCCTGGTATCATCTGCCCCTTGGTTCTGCGATGATCTCATTCTCACCCTCTAGCTTCAGTGCTTAACACACACACTGTCGTTGTATGTATGCATATATGTGTGTTTTGTCAGCTTGTGTATAGATGATGCATATGAAACTTTTTTCTATTCAAAATGATTAGTGTCATTAGTGAGACTAAACCATATTATATGATATTATTTATATATACGGATGGTAAATTAGAAATAAAACCATCGATCTCAGAAAAAAAAGTGTTAATTCTTTTACAAAAAAAAAAGTGTTAATCTATAGTCTCGTTTGATCTTTGTGTAACTATCAATTATTTGTACTATAGAAATGGATCATATAATATATATACTAGGTACGAAAACTTAGTTTTGGGTGCTCGTCTTAATGAGGTTGAAAAATCTGTATTGTTTGTTTTGTTTTAAGGGTTAATATTATTATAAAAAAAAAAACTTTATTGAAAAAGTGTTCTTTGTAATATTGTTTTCTTGAAATTTTATTTTTCCTTGAGATAATATTCGCTGGTGAAAGAAACCCAACGCTACATACAACTTGGAGAATCTACTCATGCATGATGATCAAATAACTTTAACAGGAGTAGAAAAAATAAAGTTGATCAAATAAAGAATATGGATAAAAGAACACGCTCGGACAATGATCACGAGCCAACGAGACCTCATCTCTAACGATTATATAATATATAACAATAAGAAAATATCATACTATATTGTTAATAGTAGGCGAATAGCAATTTTTTTTTTTTTTTTTTAAGTTTATTTCAAGCTGATGTCCGTGATAGTTGTTAAGATGAATTCCGAAAACGAAAAAGGTCTGAAACAAATGATTTAGATACACAGACGATTTAACTTAGAAAAAAATTTATATTACGGTTGGATCTCAAAAACACTTACAAACAAAAAAATCATTGAGTTAAAATTTAAAAATTTATACATACAAAATTATCTTACAAAGTTATAGGCAAATGAAAAGTTATACATAATTAGAATATGAAATTAAAACTCAATGCCCCTTCTGTGGTGTTTAAGAAATGAATTAAAAGGCACATACATTTTACTGAGCCCTCTTGTATTTTTTTTTTCCTTGTGTACATGTGTCTAATAGAGAAATATTGCATTGAACTAACTTAAATGTAATCTTTCCACACACAAAATTAACTTAAATGTTATTAATATATATGTACATAATTTAATTTTCTATTTTCATGTACAATTATTCTTCTAAAATAAAATATGAAACTGATTTATTGGTTTTCTTTATGTTTGCTCCTTTGAGGTACCCGTGATTAATCATGAGTCAAGCTCAATTTGGCTTCTTTCTCCCTTTTTCTTTTGCATGTTGGGGCCTCCTTCAAACAAAGTTGTCGAAAATCATACATAGCAACACTAATCTTCTTTATGTACTTAATTAATAGTTATTTCTATTTATTTATTTTCATATGCAATTTCGTTAAATCATTACGTATATGTATTTATAAACAAACGAATACGTTAAAAAATGTTTTTTCTTACATACTTATAATAAGATGATAATATAACTAAACAGTGTACGTACGTGCGTGTCCATTAAATTAAAATAAATGTGGGAGATGGAGATTTGAGCCACGGCAGACAAAGCTGTCTCCTTCAGATCAGCCTTGGAATATGAACAGTAAGAATAAAAAATAAACTGAATTACTAATTTACATTTGCATTTCTCGACATGATCATAGGAAATTGTGAAGTAACTAAATTTTTATTACGGAACTAGTGTACTAATATAGCTTGGGGATTTTAAAAAGAAGGAATTAAGGCTTTTTTTATTTAAGATATTTTTTCAGACAAAAAAAATTGTCTACGTTAGAACAACCAATATAAACCTAAGGTTTTATGAATTTATTAGTTAATGTAACCGTATAATTATCGAACAAAGTAAGTGAAGTCCAGTGTTCGGATTCTTTCCGGTATCAATAAAAAAATCCAAATATAGAGCTCGGATTTTGAAAATGTATTTAAGATATATGCTCGCTCACAGAGAACAATTCAGTTTCGAGATTTGAAAAAAAAAATTAGCTAGTATACATCACTAATTTTCCAGTTGTTTCTATGTTCCTTTTTGTGATTTATGTAGTAAATATACATACATGTGCATAAATATATATATATATATATAACCTCTAACTGGATATCTGTTTCTCAAAAATTAGAATTTTAGATAGCAATCTTAATAAGTTGTAAACATCAAATTCAAAGTCATAAAATTTTATAATTATAATATGGTTTATTTGTATTCTAAGATTAAAATATATTTCTTGCTTTTAATCACCTTTTCAATATTTACAAACTGTTGGGCGTATTTTAGTTAAGATGGGAGAAACAATAAAGTAAGTGGGATTTAACATTAAAAAATGGGAAGTGGTAATTATATATGTATGTATAAATAAGTCGATTTTTTTCTTCTTATTTTGTTCATGTGTCTCATCCATTTTCTCATGGAATAAAGAGGGCAAATTTTCTTTCCCATTCACTTTAGATTGGTAAAATCAATACAGAATTATTTTCTACCATTTTTTTTTTCTTCTATTTGGTCCCCATGTCATACCCTCAATAGGAACTACTTAAGTGTTTATTTGTATACCAATATAAATATATACCAATATAAATATATATCGGTGGAGAAATGTGCAGAAGTTTTGGGAAGATGAGATGGGGTCAAAGGAAGAGAGGTAGGGATGGTCTATTTCTCCCAACAAAGGGGTAGGAAATTGATTGGTAATAAATGTTGTCTAATTCCTACAAAATTTAAAGATGTGCGTTTAATTATAGCTTTTTCAGATTTTCTACTGTTTACTCGCAGTTTGTGATCAATGTAAAAAGAATCCGTATATGATGTTTATCATCACTCACTACAAAACTGGGCTTTGTGCATATTTTCTTGGATCACCATCTTCGAATTCTTTTCATGAATATTGCTGCAAAAATTTCCAACCTTACCAAATCGTCTATAGACATGTATTCGTTTTATTCGATGCTAAGATCAATATTGTAGAAATGCACACTATTTTATCTATCTGAATGTTCCATCGAAGTTGATTTTCGGAATAACCAGAATTATGGTCTAGTATTAGGGACGCAATGTAACATTTTAATTTGGTTCAAAGTACATTCGACCAAAAAAGTGTAACCTTGAAAATGAAAAAAAAAAAAAAAAGCAAGTATGTAGGTCTTTAACTGGAGGGGAGTTATGAAAGTTGAGTCATTTGTGAGAGAGTGTGTGTAGAGAAAGAGAGAGATGGTCAAAGGAAAAATGAGATGTCAAATCAAATAACAGTGAGTGAGAAAAAGAACTGTTGATACCATCAATCTTTGCTCCCAAATCTGCCCAACCCATCACACCCTTAGGGCTCCACTCTCTTCTCTTTTGTTTTTTTATACCACTCTTCTTCACATTACTTTTTGCACCTTCTTCACCCATTTATCATCATCTTCATGTACATATACATACATGTGTGTATACATGACTGCATGCATACGTATGCAAGTCCAAGCTGCACTGTAGGAATATTCACTGTTTATGCATACCTTTATACATAATCAATTAGGTTAATATCTGATTGTATATATGTTATATATGCCTAAATTAAGAGATAATCGTTTGGTTTCGAATTTTAAGGAATTTTGAAGATTAAAAAAAAAAGCGAATCATATATAGATAAAGAGGTGTAATGTTCCTTCATCGAGCAAATATGTCTCTCCACTAACAAAAGGAGAAGAGAAGAAAAAAAGAGCATATTGAAAACCTCTTTGTAGGAAGAAAAGCCTTTTAACTGTAATCTTAGTTACACAATCAGATTCAAATTGGATCTTGGATTCTCCATTACCAGCAAACTGACACACAACAAAAACTGCAACTACAAGAACAAGAAAATCACTTGCCGTCCGGTAATTTTGTTTTCTTAATTAGGATTAAATAAATAATTGGTTTTCATGTTCCATTCACGTTAATTAACAAATGAAAAATTCATATTGTGATTATTATTCGAAAAATAGTCTGAACATCACTTCATATATATTTGTTAATTATCACAATATGAATTTCGCATAAACATTAAAAAGAATTATCAAAAAATAAACAAGCAAATTTTTAGTAGAGCCTCATATACATAGATAATTAACACACACAAATCATATAACATTCTTAACCCATATGACATACGTAGCATCATCACATCATTTAAAAACCGATAAAAGAAAGCATGATAATGTATAAATTGATATTTGATCATCCTAAGAGAGTTCTGCACTTAGAGTAGTAATATTCTCTAGTGTCTATTCTCTCATTATTCTCCATGATGTCAGTAGACAACTAAGTATCATTCTTTAAGTATTCCTATAAAATAATTTTAAAGATAACTCCACCAGAAAAACAAAAAAAAATCCTTTTGGGAATAAAATACTAGAATCCATTATTACTTGAATTAAAATTT
This sequence comes from Erythrophleum ivorense, assembly GCA_026724425.1. Classification (NCBI taxonomy): domain Eukaryota; kingdom Viridiplantae; phylum Streptophyta; class Magnoliopsida; order Fabales; family Fabaceae; genus Erythrophleum; species Erythrophleum ivorense. The sequence continues at coordinate 2,207,011 of JAIUCV010000102.1, forward strand.
GGAAATATTTAGAATATGGTATATTTAGAGAAATCTCTTAACATAATGCATGGCATGAAAGTATAGCATCTAGCTACTTTTCTAGTATTTTACTATCCTAACAAATATAATTCAAACGTTACGTTTATATTTTATTTCCTTCGAAACGAGGGGTAAAACTAATGCAAAGATAATAAATACAAATAGAAACCGTAGACAACCTCATTGTTCATTGTCTTGTAATAAACTTAACTAGAAACTAGAGATACAATATATTTTCTCCAAGTGATCCTGATTCATTTTTTTCTATGATCAATTAGATGATATAGCTCTTACTCAGAAAAGCCCTACCTCCATCAAAACTTGGTCCAAAGGTTTAGGTATTCTTATAATTGATTAAAATATATACCGAATTACTAAGTACTTATACTAATTTATATAAGCTATTTAGACTGCATTGACTCATGATCATTGTCTAACTGTTCTACCTCAGAGGCAGGCTCGTCTTCTTCATCAAACCCATCAATGCCATAAGCACCATGGCCATTTCCAAAAGCCTTGATGTGATCTTTGAGAGATCTCTTGTGCTTGAAATCAGATCCACAAATGCAATACCAAAGCTTACCACAATTCTTCTCATGTGTTCTCCAATCCCCTCTGACAGCAAAGGCCTTTCCACATTTCCTACACATGAAGGGTTTGATCCCATGTTTCCTTTTGTAATGTGTTTGAAGTGTTCTGAAGTCTTTGAGAGGCTTTGCCCTCGGATGGTCAATGTTGTTTCGACAGCCCGGTGCGCAGCAATAGCACGGAAGCCTCAGCATTCCTGTCGGCTGCGTTCCCCTTAGAGATTCAGGTCCTTTTCTGTATTGTGATCCATGTCCCCACATATGCATCTGTAGAAAAAATCATGTATACATATATGATCATGCATGTAGGGTTTGCATAACTTATACTATGTTCGAAAAGTTCATAAAGTATGAGAGTCTTGAAACATTAGCTTATGATCAGCCGTTTTAGTAACATGTGTCCACTTACTATAAGACGTTATGATTACTCTAACCAGCATACATAGAGAAACTAGCAGATCAACTTGAAGCATATGTAAAAAGACAACAAGATTCACCCAACAAAAAAGTTTACTAATGGTGAACATAAATAAAATAAAGAAATAGATTTCATAAACTAAAAGGACTCAACAACAAGATATGTAAATGCATGGTTAGGTAAAAGAAAAAATCTCGTTGCACAAAAAAAAAAAAGGTAAAAGAAAAAATCAAGGAGAAATTAATAAGCAAGGTGCTTTAGTTCATGTTCTATACAAAATCTTATCAAGCTCATATATAGAGCAAATGGAGCCGTACATATATCAATGTACATTATTTGGATATAGGTCATATGAAATTGTATGAGTACTGTTATTTTACACGTTAGACATTAAAAGACTCTCATGTAAAAAAAAAGGATGACACACTTGCCGATAATGTAGTGAAAGCAGCAAACCCACAGAGACTCTGAAAGTACTAAAGACATAAAGAACATTTACTGTCTTGTTAAATCTCAGTCTCAGCCTTCACAGTCTCAAGTCTCTCGGTTCTTTGTAATGCAATGATTTATTCATGCATCAGAGAGAAAGACACGTCATTTGATTGATTTGAAAACAGTATTTATATGCATCTATGTATACATTTACCGGTTAAAGGTGAAAACTATTTTTTATTTTTTCGAGGATATTTAGTGAGCAAACACATTTTCTTTGGTTTTTACCTTTTGGGTTAAGTCGGAAAACGAAGAAAGAAAGTCGATTTATACATGGAAAAGAAAACGAATTCTTCAAAAACAAATGAAAACATAAGTAGACAGCGATATATATTAGTGTGAGTTTAAACTAAGAACCTGCATGTTGTTGTATCTGTTGAAGGTTTTGAAGCAAACAGGACATGAGAACTGAGTAGGGCCAATGAGAATCTGAGAAGGTGTAGGGATCCAATATTGACCCTTGTTGAGTCTGCTGATTCTACATCCGCCGTCGCCGCCGACTGAATCTTCATCGTCATCTTCTCCTCCTCCGGCGGTGCCGTGAGGGTAGCTGTCGTTGTCGAGATCTTTCTTGTGATTCATGGTCTCATGATGATTAGTGGTTCTCGAGGTAGAGGAGGAAGAAGAAGACATCATGAGCAAAGAGGCCATCTCTTGAGCACTAGGGCTTGGAAGGCCTATGTGAAGAGCAACGGTGACGTCATGGTCATCGTCATCGAGATTATGATCATCTGGATGGTGATGATGATCGTAGTCAAGATCCATGGAGGTTGAAGGTGGTTCCTGAATTAGATGGTCATGGTTATGGTGGTGGTCTTGTTGTTTATTGGCGGGGCTGAGGCTGAGGAGAGGGAGGGCTTCGCGGAGAGGAGGAGAAGGAGGAGGGGTTAATGGCGGCGGTGGACGGCGGAGGTCGGCGGAGTGAGGGAAGAAGAAGAAGGAGGAGGGAGGAGCAGGAGAAGGGTTAGTGGATGAATTAGGGTAATGGTGAAAAGGATTGGACTTAAACCAGTCTGTGAAGAAATTGGAATAAGGATCAGTCATGGTGAAGAGAGAGGGAGAGAGGGAGAGAGAGGGAGGAGGGAATAGTTTTTAGTCTTGTGGGATTATCTTTATACAAGATGAGACAGAGATGAGATGAATGAAGATGGAGGTGGAGATGGAGATTGTGATGGGATGGGGAGAGAGAGGCTTTTTTATTTTATTTTTTGCGAACAGAAATTTTTTTTTGGGTGAAAGAGAGAAAGAGATATTATTATTAATTATGGAGTGAAAACTAAAAACAGACTTTAAAAGGGCAGGTCAAATACGAATGTTTATTTAGTCTACGCAAAGTAATTCTTTCACTCAGATATGTAGGTCCTTATTCTTTGTAATCAGTAATAAAGTAGTAACTTTGAAAAAATAGTTTGTAACAGTTTTTTTTAACTGGTGGTTGCGTTAAGACTGCTCAAGGTATTTTGGAAATAACATATGAAAACTCTAATCACATATTTTAAGAGTGTCTTGAATACTTAGTTCTTAGGACGAATCTCTAATCGCATATTTTTCTATCAAAATTTCCAACTTTTTGTGATTATAAATATTCACCGCGTTTCACCTCTAAATGCAGTCTTTGAAAACTGCACTTACAAAGTATTTCATTTTTTTTTTTTTTTGGTTAATAATTTATTATTATTATTATTATTATTGATATCGTTTATCTATTTTACACCGTAAAAATTCAAAGTTTGGTCTTTCACTCTAAATACCCCCAAATCATATCGAATGCAATACCATTTATTGATGTAAATTCTTTTTTTGCTAGAGTGAAATTATGCTTTCATGATTCGATTTGTTTACCGTAATTTTCTTGGACTAAACGAAGTAAAGCGAAACTGTAAGCCTGTTATTCTTTGATTCTATACGAGTAGTAGAAGACAGTATTTTCGGCAGAACATGCAATCTAAAAAATGTAGAATAGAGTGTTTACGGTAGAATACAGATTCTACGATTGGTAGAAAACAGTGTCTATGGTAGAATATAGATTCTACCGGTGGTAGAAAACCGTGTAACACGTAGAACAATTGACAAACCATTCTACCAACTCGTAGAACGTATGATATTTAGCAGAAGGCAAATTCTACGACGGTAGATGACTGAACAGACTGTAGAATTTATGTTCTACTACGGATAGATGTTAGAGCATCTAGTAGAAGACATATTCTACTTTGAAAACCAATCTTGGTAGAACCAAACTTCATTTAATTTTCTGAACTTCAAATTTCAAAAAACAATTGTGAAAAAATTATCTAAAATCTTCATATAATATTATTGAATTTATTAAAAAAATTTGTAAAAAATTTAAATTGTAAAAATATTTATTTCATATTGTTAGTATATGCAAGGGTATTAGAGTCCAAATTTGGGAAATTTCAAAAAAGGTGTAAGAGGACAAGAGGTCTCATTTTTTGGGGTATATTCACAATTCCCCCTTTTTTTTTCATAATAATTTTACTTTTAAAAGAAACAAATTTGGAGGCAATAATATTTGAGATTCCCGGTTAACCTCTACAATGACGTTTCGGAGTGGTTTATGCTATGGTTGAAGCCAAAAAACTAAGCGCCAACACATTTATTTTGCCGCCCAACATAGTATAGCGTTTTCCTTTTATCAAACGCTATAATAGATTCATCAGAACTCAACTATAGCAGAAATGGTCCAAACGCTATAATTAAGTGCTATTAATACCCATTGTTCTTGTAGTGTTTGGTTTCTTCTCCTTCGTTTTTATTCGATTTCCTTTTCAAATTTTTCTTCGCAAGTTTTTATCTTGTTTTTTCTTATTCATCTTTGCCTTCTTTGGTTTCTATTTTGTCTTCGCAATTCAATATATTCGTTTTCGCTCTTCTTCGGTTTTATCTTCTTACTCTTTTTCTTTGTATCTGTTTTTTTCTTCAACTTTTTTTCTTTCTAATTTGTCTAGGTTATTCTCCACCATTAAAATTTTACATGACTCAATTTCTCTTGTAAAATATTAATTTTATGTTGAAATTTGTAAACTAATTTTAACATAAGCTTTTTTAGTTTGATATCGATCCATAAGTTATTTAAAGTGTCCACGTATAAAATATTTATATGCTTTATAAATTTGTTCTTTCTTATTTTTAAAAATATTTCAGTGATTATTTACATAATTAAAACCATTATCTTAAATTAAGAAATTTTCCTAATATAAATCTAAGTAGATTTTTTGGTGTTACTAAAAACTTATACATGTTTTTCTTATATCTATTGATATTCCAAATCTAAAATTTGGAAAATTTCTTTATCTTAGATGATGATATAGAAAAATATTATTGGTTATTTAAAATTTGGAAAATTTCTTAATTCTAAAGATGCTGATTTGGCATAATTTAATTGGTTTAAAAAAACCTAAAAGCTGATGTGGACACCCTTAGAGGCATTTAGCCTCAACTTTTATATAGTATAGATTTCTAAATTAATTAATTAATAGTTATAGATATGATTACGTAAGGCCTATGGAACGAGCACCAACAATGTGTTCATTGTATAATAAAAGGGGAAATTGTATAAACCATACAAGTACTGGAGTACTTCATCTATGTGGCTTTTATGTACTTAAAGCAATAATGGACGCATTTTCATACAGCTAGGTTAAAATGTAAGTGAAGATCAATAGCCAAAGGAGGGTTAATTAGGGCTACGTTGAAGGTATAGTTTATCACGGAAAAAAAAAACATGCACCCAAGACAGTAATCTTATATTAACAAACATATATGACAAAAAAAAGCTACTCGAGCTTAATAAATTGGCTGTATGGAATAGTTTTTTCTTTTGAAGAAAAGGAACATAAAGTACCGTATTTGACAAAATAAAAATAAAAAATACATAAAGCATATGAGGTGCAGATACAGCATACAAAGATAATGTCACTGCTTTTCGGAGATTGGCTCTCATCCCAAACAAATTTCTTAGTATCTTAAAAGCTTTTTCTCAAAAAAAAAAAAAAAAAAAAAAAAGAATAGAAGCCATTTCTTACCAGTTTTGAGACTTGGAAATACTTTTAAGACAGGATAAATTTAAAGAATTAATTTCTATATATGTAGATGAACTAATCTATTGCATCATAATAGTTATGTCTTTCCTGACTCATGAGTTAATAAAATAAAATAATTTAAAGAGGCATAAATTCAAGACACAATTCTGTTTTCTCCACAGCTATTGCAAGCGAAACACAAAATAAGGTATACACACCAAAGAGTAGATTCGTATAACATTTGGTTTAGTTTCGAATAATTAAAAAATAATATATACGAGAAGAAGTTAGATGAATAATATTTGTCTTTATCAACTAGATAATAACCCTAAACCATACTAATAAGTATTAACATAAACTTGAAATTATTAGATTTATCTCATTTGGTCACATTGACTAAAAATATAGATATTTGATTTCGTCTTATTTGAATATCAAGAGAAAAAGTTTTTCTGTAAGCTGCACTTAGATTAAAATTTACCATGAGTAAAAGGAAAAAAAAAATATAAACTTTCAGAACTGTGAGTTTATCGTGATATTTGTTTTATAATATTAAAATATAGATTCACATATAATGGATGTCCTCGGATCATAAAAGAAACTAATTATAAAATAAACAATAACAAGAAAAGTTGAAGACACACACTGGAATACAATAAATAAATAAAAATCGCTAATCAAGTACGAGGACCCTAGAGAAAATTGAAATGTACACGCAATAATTAAGCTTTTGACATCGTCTACATTATTCCTCATGCATGATTAATAGAAAGATAAAATTAAAAAAAAAGGTTTTCGTTTTATGCTTATGTTAATTGTCATTTTATGATAGGAGTTTTAATAGCATTACAGATTTACAAGGAAACAAAAAAAAAGGGGAAGCAATTGCATTGGTGTGCGCATCAATGGTCGGCTTTCCCTCAAACGGTAAAGATCATTGAATGTCGAAATCCCCACCGCAGATCCTGCCTCACTGTTCCTTTTCTTTCTTCTCCACTTTTCTATTCTATTATACAGAACACACAATTAAAAATTCAAATCGAGGAACTATGGAAGAATGAAATATTGATCGAATAAAAATGTGGAACAAAGTCCTTTTTAATTATGTGGAACTGTGTGTTTTTAGTTACAAAATGCAGTCTATCGTTTCGAAGATTGACAATCAAAGCCGTATAGTTAATCATAGCAGAATTATTCATGTTTAAGATGCTGGTCAATTAATTAGCTAGGAAATTTTACGCGTTCAAACCTATATATATTATATGCAAATTATTAAAGATTGTGAATTTTTGAAGTTATTTAATTGAGTCGCTAGGCATAAACTTGTGTTATGTATATATCAAAATTGTGATGGTTAGGCATATATAATTAAGTAGTTCCGAAGATAAATAACATCATGATCTTACATTTATGACACAATAGTGTTTTTTGTGATGGCATAATTTGGTTTTATATATCCATCACGACACTATTTATGCACAAAACTGACCACATGTTCATTAGCTAAGAACATTTCATGTTCACTGTTGCAATTGTAATGTTGTTTTTTTGGCAATATATGTAGGTTATAAACATGAGTACTATTTTCACCAGTAACATCTACATTGAATTTCGACCTCATCTTTAGTTCGACCAACATGTTAATTACGTTCAACACAATCAGATCAAAATTTGATTGATCGCAGCATCTCTGTACAGATGCATGACCAATAATTTGCGATCGTATGTTGAATTCAAAAATGAATACGCTAATATCAAAATTTTAAATGTGATATTTATGTAGTTAACAAAATTATAGTTCTTTTTGCTGCTTAATTATTATTGGAAGTTTCCCCATTTTCTACTAAAAAGAATGTTGATGAAGTCCATCTAAAACTCAAACTTCAATCTGTACTTTTGGTTTTCTTAAAGCTACAATCGCAATCAGTAGAAGACTATTTATTGGCAATCGAAATACGAAACAATTAACATTTATTTAGTTTCAATCTAGACTCAACTTAAATATATTAGTTAATCACGTGAGTAAGCTTGAATTATAAATATTTAGGCTGCATATAAATTCATCCATTAGGCAAAGTAATATATAGCTAGGTTTCTTTTTCCAAAGCGTTGGTTTGATGTTTAACTTTGAAAGGATTCTTGTGGTTAAGAAAGGAAATTTGTTGGTGCTTCCTTTTAGGCTAAGTTTCTCTAAGAGTAGAAATGGGTGTTCAAGTTGGAATCAATAATTGTTTGAGTAACACGATTTGATGTCTTTTGGAGGAAGTTGAGGCCTTGAGGATTCAACTGCGTAGTCTGCGTTCTTGGTTACAAAAGCGGATACATATATGATTTAGGTTTTTTGTTTTTTTGTTTTATTAATTAGGTTATACTATTTAAACGTTTGTTACCAATTTTAACTATCATTTTAACTGTCCATTTTAATATACAAATTGATTTATTTCTTAGTTCTTAAACGCTTTTTATAACCACTTTTTCCATAATCACTAAAAATCCATTAGCCCCCAATTAAAGTCACATCTATCGTCAAGACCATTCACTTTAGAAGACTAGAAATAACAGAAAAAAACATATAGAAGGAAAATAAAGTAAAATAAATACTTTGATGTAATAATTTCACATATTTGATCATGGAATATACATAAGTTTAAACTTTAAAGCATATATAATAATAATAAAGGATAATCTTGGTATGTAACTTGAGAAACATTCTTTAATTAGAGTTTATATAATTTGACGTCGGGCCTTCTACAAGAGGATGGGCCCTCACAAGCCACACAGCTTGTGACTATTTATGTGTGTTTCATATACATACACACATATATGCATAGAGATAGAGAGAGAAGCCATCACCATGTTTCGTTCTATGCCCCTCTTTGTGCTTAGGTTTTATTTTGGATGTGACGTTTTTATGTATATATATGATAAATTTTACATTTTAAAACTTATTTATGTGTCGGGTCATGACATAATTAATTCTATGTAGAACATTTTATATCGCATGTGGTGTTTCTTATTCGAAACAGTTTATCGATACTATGACTAAGGGTTTAAATAGTGATTCTTTTTGCTGAGGTTGAAATGGTCGAACCGCAATAAATACATTATTACTCAGTTTTTGTAATTTAAATGACAAATAACAGCATAACGGCAGTAAAATAATGTTTGAGTTATGTGGAACCTAATCCTTTGAGCCGCCCGTGAATAAGGGTCTGACTGGTTTAAACGCTGCGGTTGCGGTTGCGGTTGCGAGAGTTTGCGGAAGTGGGAGTTTGCGGTTAAACACGTAATTAAGCTGTTTGTACGACTGGTATAGCGATTGAGAGCGGATGCGTTTGCGGAATATTTTTAACCGGTTGACCAACGGGTGAAATAGCGGTTAAATAATAAATTAACAATATAAATATATTTTATAATTATAAAACATCAAAACTATATTATATTGAACAATTATAAATTTATAGTTCAACATGATTAATAATAAAAATTTATGAAAAATAATATGTATATAATACTTAGTTCATCTTTTAATTTCTATAATTTAGATAAAAATGTGATTTCTATTAAAATTTAGTGTGGAGATTAAATTTAGATTACCATTTTATTTTTTAAATAGATATATATATTAGTATGAAGTGAACATTTATGAAGAGAACTTTAATTTGTAGGACTTAGAAATATAAAATTATGGTATGTCTTTAATGCATTTTACCAAAAAAAATACCAAATATTTTTATTTTTATTATGATTATAATATCTAAATCTTATTTTTTAATAAATATTATTTATTTTCTAATTTTAAAATAAATTTGTGTTTTTTTTTTTTCATCCGTAACCGCCCGCAACCGCAAACGCTTGCGGAAATGAGCTTTTGATTTTCAGCGATACGGAGCGGTACAAAGTGGTACAGAGCAGTTGTTGTGATTGTTATAAAACGCCAAAAACCGCTATCACCCGCAGATGTTGCGTTTGCGGGTGGTAGCGGGAAAACCAATCACCACCTAAGCTGATTCGAATGCTGATCGACTTCTATACTAAAAGACTGTTAAAAGTATTTTTCGGTATTTCAGACTTTTACTTATTTACCCTACAGTTTTCTCCTTTGTTTTTTGTTTTTTTTTTTGTTTTTTGACGTTTCAATTTCTTGTAGATTAAGTTTTTTTGTAACTATTTTTTTTTTTTTTTCATAGTCAAATATGTTGCAGCGAACAATGGATTATGGATATAACTCTTATATTGAAAGTGAATTATATACTATACATTGTGCATTTGGTTATGTTTTCTTTCCATAGTCATATTTAAGATCCAAACGCTATATTCTATTTAGAAAATAATTGATGTCGATAGTCTCTAATTTAGTGTGTGATGGTTTATCTTTCAAGAATTTATAAGAATTGTGCTGGTTTTGTGGATTAATATAACTACGGTTAAAATTCAACTTCCTTGAAATTTTAGTGTTTACTTCATTTGTTCCGTTAGTTTTTCCTTTCATGCATTAACCACGTTTATTCTATTCGTTATAATATTTTATGTTATCCATCACTCTTTCTATTATAATTTCCAGACCTAAAAACTGTATTGCCAATTAAGATGTTTGTGGGACATTGTGGAAGAGAAATAGTAAGCTACTATTTTTTTTTGGACATTTCAAATTAAAAGCAAGTGTACCACAAACTCTAGGCTTCACCTAATGTGTATATTACCAACTCTTTTGTTATTAGTATATATGCTTGCTTATACACATATAGACGACCGCATACACACAATACCTCGTGGCAATCTATATATATTCTTATAATTTGTTATGATCATAAATAGGAGCGTATTCTATTATTTAAAGTTTAAACTATCATATCATTTATTATAATTGTATATCTAAAAATATAGCAGCTATGTTGTTAAATTTTCAACTTTCTCCTTTCCTTTAAAGCAAAAGGATGAATATTTAATAAAAGGAATGAAGAAAATGATTGCAGTATTCACATAAAGTTTAAATAAAATCTTTAGACCACCTTTTCTTGTTTGGTGGGTACACATACGAGAAAATTTGGGAAATTCAAGAAAGCAAGAAAGATTCACGAAATAACTATATATATAAACTCAACTACACCAATGATTTAAGTAGGACTTATGTATATTTTCACTTGTTTTTTTTTATGTTTTCTTTTTGTCATGTATGATAAGTTGATAACATTCCATACTGAAACACCAAAAGACGTCATAAAATTTTAAGAACCTACTTCATTTATTGTAATCATCTTGTAGAATAGTTTAAGTTTAGATATCAGAAAGTATTTCATAATCTGATATATTTGTTTGACCGTTTGGATAAAGGATCAATTTTTACTAGTTACACAATTTCAGAGTTTATTCAACAATAATATATATATAGCCCACTGGTTCAATTTCAGTTTCGAGAGAGATATGAACAAAGATTCAAAAGTCATCGACTAGTTCAGATTCCAACCAATACATCTTTGATTATCCTGATTTTTTTTTAGGGAGGGGGGGGGGGGGGGGGGGGGGTTGTTTAGCAAGACTAATTAAAATATTTTCTTTCGTTATATATACCATAGTACCATACCACAGGCCCGGTTTTTAGCATGTGTGAGGTGGGATCTGTCACAGGGCCCATCTGAATTTCATCAATTTTTATTTATATTTTAAGGCCTAATAATCTGAAATATTTGCAAAATAGAGCCTAATATTTTCGAAAATATTACAGTATAAAGCCTAAATATATAAAAATTACTATATATGTAGAATAAATTTGAAACATGGCCCATTTTTATACTGAGCCGGGCCTGCCATACCATCACCTTCAAGAATTAAGGTTGACTTGGCACTAGATTTCAGTTTAAACAATCAAAAAGGAATAGACGAATGCAAAGAAGTGGGAACCCAAAAAATAATACACTATTCTCAAATGCACAAATAAAATATGAGTCTAACATTTGCTCTTTCCACATATAAATTAGATAACCTACTAAAATATGAGTCTTGGGTTTGGGAAAGAAAGAGCAAATGTTAGTGAAACATGCAAGCATTTTTGCAGCGATGGAGGACATCGATCTGAGTGGATGAAACACATCCAATGTTAGATGAACTAATTTTATATTTATCATTTCTATGTGGAAATAAGTGTTGAAACAATGTTTTTAAAAAAGAAAGCAATACTAATAATCATGAGAAATTGAGAATGCAGTGAATAAGTAAAAAATATATAAATCTTAACCCAAAAAGATATATATATATATATTTCTTCAGAAACAAAGAGGCTAGGGAGAGTACGTAAATAAAAGAGATGTCGGGAGGGGTTGACCAAAGGGAGAGACTTTCAAGACAGCACGAGGGGCAGTCTCAAGAGTTAAGACGTCGTCGTTTTCTCCACTCTTGTGTTTTGTGTTATCCAACAACCATTTTTTCCTTTTCCTTAATCTCTATTAATATTTGATGTATTGTCAAATAACGCAAATTATTCTGTGTTGAAGGGGAAAAAAAACTTTAATGTACAATTCCAAAGACCTTAAATTTTGATTTTGCTTTCCTATGTAAAAATGACTCAATAAGATTATCTCATGATGTGCACACAAAAAAAAGATTATCTCATGATTTTGGTTCAATTTATAGAGTACCCAAACTTGATAGGGTTGATATTGTAGAAAGGAAATGTATAACTAATCAACATACGAATTTTAAAAGAAATTAACACTTCCTTATTTGTTATCTAAGAGGTTAATTAGTCTTTCATAGAAGACACTATTTATTACTTCAAAATTTTGACTAGATTAAGACTTCGATCCAATAATTCTCAGGACACATAATCCAAAACCGACACGACGAATAATTTAAGAAAATAAAAGGCACCAAACACAGTTAGGTAGAAATACAAAATAATAAAGTGAGGTTAATGCATACACCATTCTAAGTAAAACACATCAAATCAAATCAAAACGTCACTAACAAAAATGCAGCTCTTGCCTCCAAACGTTTTCTCAATATGTCGGCAGATGCATCTATCCATTTATGGGAAAACACAAAGTACAAAATATTTTCAAAAACTACAAAATATTATGAAATTAGAGAAAATTGAGCAGTAGGCTGAAGAATGATGTGTCCTCACAGCTCCATTTTCTGCAACAAATCGAAGCATCCGGTTCCTGAGAGTGCGGGTAAGCCTAGACAGATCCTAGCAGATGGAGTTTCAAGTGTGTCTTTTTCTCCATAAGTGGCTGCTTGGACAATGAACTTTGTAGCTGTTTCAAAAGTCATTCTGCAGAACGGAGAAGTTGATTCTGCAATTCCACCCATACGGCTCATTGGACGGTATCCACCGGAAAATGTCATGTAGTCGGCGATGAGATTCAAGTGCCTGCTGCTTACGGAAATACCATATGATTTGAACACGTGGTTTATTTCCCTGATGATGGTTTCTCTGGCTGCTTCAACCCCAAAAGTGTTGAGCATGTCGTGAATGCTGTTGCTGTACAGATACCTGACATCAAGCATATCTTGGAATTCCCAGAGAGCAGAGAAATCGACTCCCGATGCGTTGAGAGCTGGCGAGGCTTTCTTTTCTTCGTTGGAGATTTCTTTTCTATCCTTTGGATCGTCTCCATAGTATATCACTTGAGGATCACCACAATTAGCCACTGTGGAACGTTCAATCTTGCCAGAATTCTGGATGTAAACCTTCTGCGCTGTTTTCTGAGCAATCTGCATGTTAAAAAAGAAAACGTATAAACTACCTTGCTAGCACACATCATTAGCTACAGTTAACAAAAGGGTACCTGAGCAAGTAAGATATGAGGATCATGTTCACCAAACTTGAAATGGACCTCAAATGTCTTCCCTTTGACTTTCCAATCGATATTCCTGTCCTTGTCAACATTTCTAACAAATTTCTGTCTCTTCCTTTTACTCCCTTCTTTGACAATCTTTGCCTCTTCTTGCGGTTCCATAGTCTCTTCCTTGCTAACTTCCGCGTTATCATCTTCGTTATCGATCTCAGGGTCCTCTACTCCACTAGTTGAGGATGGTTCGTTCTTCTCATCATCAGAGGAGTTTTCCTCATAATCCCTCTCATCTATTGCTTGCTTCTTCTGTTTCTGTGCATCTGAACCAAGATCATCAACTTCTGTCCCCTCGTCCTCATCATCATCATTATCTTCAGTCTGTTTTCCACTGACAGAATCCTCATTATCCACGTCATTTCCAGATTTTGGACGAGTGTCTTCTTTCTCATCCTGTATGCCCCTCATTCTAATAAGCATTTTCATGTGAATCTCTATAGCGTCTTCCAACTTCCTCAAAAACACAGCTGCCATCGTCTCTTGCCAGTCTTCTTCAGTTATGTCAGTATGCTTCGGATAATGATCTGGCTTATAGAGATTTATCTTAAGCTTGTGAATACTGCAAATTTCACCACCATGAATCGCGTAAGGTATAACGGACACTTCCACACTCTCCATTATATCTGCCACCGTAATCTTCCTCAACTTATCAGTAATACCTTTTGCATCATCTCTGCACAGATTACAAATCATAAACGTTAGAATAACCATAAAACTTAGATCTCCAAGATGTTGACAGCCACAGGCCAAAAAGTTTAAACTTTTATATTTTCCCGTATTCTTTACAAGAGAAGCTAACAACAATCAGGTATTTTCCCGTCTTCCAAGAGTTATCAGTGAAAGTAGCCGAACGTAACTAAACCAACTTACTTTGTTTTGCCCTTCAGCAATGGACATGTCATAATTGGCGTCTTAATGTCTACCGCAGCAGTCATCAAAATCTCTTGTAAACGCGGAATTCCCAGCGTCACATTCATCTCTCCACGTCCAGCAAGATGGAAAGTGTTTAGCCTGTAAATCGATAGAGCAAAGGATTTTATAAGCAAATAGTGGAAGGTTTAGCAAGACCACAACATAAGATAGGAAAATAACTCACGTCATCTGTGTTGATGGCTCTCCTACAGACTGGGCAGCAAGAACACCAACAGGCTCCCCTGGCTGGGCGAGACTTGCAAAGAATTTTGATTTCACTAGCTTCAGTAGATCTTCTTGTCTCACCATTTTAGAGGCAATACGTTCATTCAAAGGCATTGCCTCTACAAATTTCTCAGCTCCCTTCTTAAGAGTAATAGGGAGATCGGTGATGTAACTACTGGATCCAGATAGCATGTCTTCACTGCAGTTTTGGAGTATCATTTCTTGATTCTGAACCAAAGTAAGTTAAATAATTAACAAAATGACTTTCCCAAGAGCAGATAAGGAAAAGGCTAAACCGTTTGAAAAGGATTGCTTACTACTGCCAGTTCTTTAAACTTTCCAATGAAGCTTGACCGGTGAACATCCACGCCATCTTCACCATATTGGAACTGAATAATGGACCCATCAGCATCCCGGACAGTACAATCATAGTTGACTTTTAGGCTCTCGAGATTTTTCATCAAGCATCTCTGCAGATAACCACTACGTGATGTCTTCACTGCAGTATCAACTAACCTGTCAACCAGAATGTTTTAAGCGTTAACAAAGATGACAAACCAGCTGATGCTGACCGACTCTTAACACAAATATCATAGGGACTACAACCCTTACATTAATTTTGGAAAACTACTATCAAAAGGCGTAGAATATATGTTCCATAATAAAATGACACTTTTGAGTTAGAAAAAAGAAAGTGCTAGTTACCCTTCTCGTCCAGCCATGCAATGGAAGTAATATTCTTGGGGCCGAAGACCGCTAAGGAATCTGTCACTAATAAAACCTCCAGCTCTAGGGGACCAGTCCCATGGATGGAAACAAGGTAATGTCTTCCCAGACACCATTCGGGGAACTCTTTTTCCTTCTAAATCTTGCTGGCCAAGGTGTGAAGAGATTTGCTGGAAGTTAACCTGCTCAAAGAAATGAGAAAGCTTAGCCTCCCAAAAATTGTTAATTGCAGTCACTTCCTAACTGTATTGCTACAACACCAAATGTTTAGAGCTGCCAGTTCCATCACCCAATTAAACGGGGTCAGCACTAACAGACTCCATTGGAAAAGAACAAACGTAAATATTTCAAATTGATGACAAGAAGCTATCTGTCTTTTGGGAAACTAACTTGTTTATCTCCTCCTTTCACAAAAAAACCTAAAAGTTTTAGTTTGGAAAAACTTGGCATGAATAAACTGCAGAAGTGAAGACAGGGAAAGTTCTAAGAACATGAAAGGCACAAACCAATTTTTAGATACTATAAACAACCAACGATATCAAACATATTGAAGAAGGCACCACAAACTCACCTTACTGCCCTTAGCCCCAGATATCGTCATCAGCGATATACAATTCTTTCCTGGTGTTTTTAGTAACCCGTCTGACAGCAAATCGTTCATCACACCCTTTCCTGAACACTGGTTGAGCTCACTTACGATGCTCCTGTCCAAAGATAACAAGGCAGGTTCCCCGTCCTCGTAAAGAATTCGTTCAATCCTGGATTTCATGTCCTGAGGATCTGCAGGCAAGACAGTAATCCGTGATTAGATATTCTACAATTTCCATGCCTCATACTACAGAAAGGGACACCCATTCCCCAGAATGTAACAAAAAACCATGTTAGCAAGCATGCACACATTAATACAGTACATATATTACATCAATATATACATACCTATCTGACCATCAACATCAATGCCAAAGGTCTTACGAAGTACTTTTTCACCAACTTTTTCACATTCTTGAAGTTGATTCGTCCTCTTTTCATCCATATCTTTCAAAATAATAAGATCATCAACTCCACAGGTGAAACCTTGAGTCTGAAAGATGTTCAAACAAAGATTCAGGAAGCAAATTCTGTAACAAATGAAACAAATTATCAACTTCATGAGAGCAAACCTGAAGAAAGACCGTAAAGAGACGACTAAAAACGGAAAGCAGATTTCCTGCAGCATTTGAACCATACAGCTCATGCACTGTATGAACCAACCCATAGTCCGCAAACTGAGCCTTGTCAATCACACCGCAGACAAATTCATTTTTTCTAATGAGCAGTTTATCTTCATTAAGATCCTTTTTCCATGACTCATCAACGTCTTGCTTCTTCTTGTTGGATTCTTCACTCTTAGACTTCACTTCTCTTGATCTACATTTAAAGAAATCAACTGGAAGTTTGGTAGCTTTCTCTACGGTGAATGGCGGGTGGCCTTTGGTTATCTGATTCAACACTACAGTGATGACCTAGCAGAGAAGCATAACCAGGAAATTAGCTGATGTGAAGAGAAGGCATTCCTTACACACCTAATGATATTTAGTAACTGAACCAACTACTCATGAATCCCTAGATACAGTTTGTATACGAAGGGACATAGCCACATGTGGAGTTAACCAGCTTACTTAGAGAACCAACAAATTATAAACAGAACAAAAAACCGCATTGAGTATTATGATTACCTGCTTTCCAGTCCAAAGGGGAACTGGTTTCAAAATAGCAGGCGTGACTGTCAATAATTCTGCATCACAAGCTAATTCCATGACTTTCTTGGCAGAGCTTCCAGAAAACGAACTGAGTACCATGTCAGTCACGCCAGAACTGAAGAGGAGCTGATTAAATTCATCTTTGTCCAAAAAAGTGTCCCTTTTAGTAAGCAAAACGGAGCTGACGATGTGATCCTGTTAGGTAAATGCAAGGTTGATAAATATCGCTGACAAACAGCATAAGTCGTGAAATGAATACAAAGATTTGAAGAAACAGCTTGAATGTACAACCTGAATTAAAGCTCGAAGTGGATCACCATTAGAAGGCCTGGCATATTGGTTGTTGGCATTGACAATATTGTAGGCCTCAGCACGTGAAATCTCATCTTGTGGAAAGTGCACATTCATCTCATCACCATCAAAATCTGCATTGTATGTACTGGAACCAAAGTAATTATTTAAGTCAGTCTTGAGACACAAGAAAATGCATGTGGACGATCAACCAAGACATGGAAAAGGTCCACGGATGTAAATTTGAAAAGAGAGTGCAGACAAGGTAGACAATGACATGACATCTGGAGAAACAGTATCAATCAACCGACTCTACCTGCAATTTGCATAGTGGAGACGAAGTGTTTTCTCTCCCTTAAGAACACGGACCATGTGCGCCATTATACTAGGTTTATGCAATGTTGGCTGCCATGAATATGATTGTAAGTAAATAAACAGTTAACCCAGACGGCAAGTAATACTGAGAAAGAAATATAAACAAGTAAATGTTAATGCTATTATCAAATTTGGGAAACAATCCACAAGACTCTTTCCAAAATTGCCTAGTAAAAGGCCTCACAAAATTTGAGAAACATTTGAGATCTGCAATATTAATGAAGTAAAACAGAATGTGTCCACACCTGACGATTCACAAGGACGACGTCGCCATCTTGCATATGTCGATAGACAACTTTACCTTCAAAGTTGATATCACAAGTTTTTCCAATTTCTGTAGTGGCTCCTCGTGAGGAAAATAATTGTCTTGCGATTGCTATTCGTGCTTTTTTGGAAGGAGGCAACTTCAGCGTAGATACTTTGTCAGAGTAATGTGTAGCTCCCGGATGAATGTCAGGACCATTAATGATAGCCTGCCTTAACTTTTCAACATTCCAAGGAGTCACCCTCTGCAAAAATAAGCAATGACAAGGTTAGACTACAGTTGCTACTAGCCATTTCCACACAGTAATGGCAAACTTGGATGATGACTGCAAAATCGGGTAGGAAATCAAAGTTACAAAGAGTATTGTTGGCAATCACTCTTGAAAGAGACTACGTTTTTGACTTTGACAAGTATTACAAGCAAAAGTAATAGTTTTCTCACATATGACTCGAGATAAAAAAAAAAAAATCAAATAAACCAACGTTTCATCCATCTTAGCCTGCCTGGCATGTGATTTCAAGTCAAAATATTATTGGTAAAGTGCAGCTAAGTAATTATGTGTCGGATAAAAAGTGCAATTTACTGGTATATGACATCATACCTCGGGATACGTCAATTTCAAAGCAAAAACAGGAGGAATTCCAATGTCATTGACTGCGATATAAGGATCTGGAGATATCACAGATCTGCATGCATGATTCACTCTCTTTCCCATCATTTTTTGACGAAATAGACCCTCTTTCTTCTCCAGCAATTGACATATCCCAGAACCCTCTTTCTGGCTTTGAACTGTTAAGGAAATTAGCCATTATAGTCAATCCAAACCAATACAAGAAAACAGCTAGAAAAGTGGGGGAGCCAGTTGCTACACATAACTAGATGAAAAATAAGGAAACTCTTAGTAATTGATGCACCTCAAACAAGTGAATAAGCTAGAAGCTAACCTGTGGCAGTTTTGCTATCAAACAAGACGTTGACTGATTCTTGAAGATTCATCCATCTGGAAACTATCTTGGATTGATCTAATTTGTTAGTACAGGCATTCCCAAGGTTTATATTAGCTTGTAACACCTTAATTAGCCCTACGGTTTGAGGATGTTCCATAACCTGCAAGAAGCAAAATTATTATAGACTTCTGAACATACAGGAGTTAATGGGAACAACCATCAGACCAGACTGGAGATATTAAAAATGGAAAAGGAAATTTGAGAGAAGACTAAAATTGACCCACAGAAGGCAGTGCCAACAGTTATAAAGTGAACACAAACTCCAAAAATTAGATAGGAAATAGAAGCGTCAAGCAATATAATTAGTTAGGAATTACTTACGCTATCGCCACCTTTTGTCGGAGCTCTAAATTTAGTAGGAGGCACAAGAACACTCTCCAAAAAGAACATAGAGTAATCAGTTTTTTCAGATTCACTCTTCCAAAGATCACCAATGAAGGAGCAAAACTCATGCTCATTTTCCCACAAATCTTTTAAGAGTTCTTTGACCTTAAAAAGTATAACAATAACAAGACATTATAAATGTGGACATTTTTGGTCGCGACAAATTTATAAAGTTCAACCGTATCAGAAACAAACCTCAATTGGCAAAACGTCTTTTTTATCCTTCTGCTTCTTTTCTCCGGAAGTTTTTTCTCTTTTCTCTTTAACACCATCTTCGACTTCCGATAATGCATCGATGCCACTGTCATTATCGGAATTTTCCACACGGCTCTTTAGCTTAAGCCCTCGAATTTCATTATCTCTAGCGGCGGAGCCTTTCATATTCTGTTTAAAAAGATTTCACTGATATCAAGGAGCATAACATAGAAAATTTCAAAGGAAGTGTGGTGGACATGGAACTTCTCTTTCAAACCAAATAGAATATCAAGGAAATGAAGGAAACGGAAAGTGTTAAATAAAAGCATGTTAAAGTTATTTATCTTCAAACGCAGAAACCAGTTGTGAAAGTTATTGTTCTTTTAAAAGTATAAAATTAGAAAAACAGGAGCATACTGACATTGAGGGGACTCAGCTAAACATGCTTCCTAACACTCCAACCAATAAAAGAAAATATACTAAATTCTCATCTATGTAATACCATGATTAAAATTCCTTCGGAAGCACAAAATTCAATACTAACTTTCAAAAGGAACATACCATGCGAACCCATCCGAACATGGGCTTCTCTAGTTTAGGAGGTTTTCCATGGCATTTGTCACAACATTTCGATTTCAACCTAAAGAATTTGTTCATAACACGAGTGACTTCTGCAAACTGAAGAGATGTCCATCTCTCCTTTCCCATGTTAAGATCTTCACACTCTGCTGATGAATCATTGTCTTCGGTATCCAGCTGCTTTTCGGTATCCAGCTGCTTAGCGGAGACTATATCACCTTTAATGATGAGTTTCAACTGAGAAACACATCTTTCAACCTTGAATTGAAACAAGAAAGAGAAATAAAGATGAAGCAAATTAGAAAATCTGAGTGAGACGCAACTTTGTCAAACTTATCATATATATATAAATATATCTTACGTCTTTCTTTTTTGCCATAAAGTGATGACAGTAGAAACAGGTCCTCTGCAAGAAATTGAAAAGAAGACTGAACAGCAAAGGGTGGTAAATAGGATAGACAAGCTCGATATGGCCACAATGTCCTGGACAATTAAGGCTGAGCTGACCACATGATTTACAACTGCATTAATACGGAAAGGAAAAGCTTAGATTAGAGAAACATACGGGAACATCAAACAACACTATCAGAGAAATAAAAGATCAATAGCCACTTCCAAAAGAAACGGTGTACGTATGATCAGATGTAGCTGTTATCTAATCTCTCTAATCCCTAAAAATGACTTCTTTACTAAAACTCCGTAGAAAAGGCGTGTTATTTATAGCATTTCAAACTAGTTATGGTGAGAGTAAGAGTATATTGAAGAAGACTTACGGTGTCCTGTCATCTAAAGGACCCAATACAAGATCATAGAGACCGCCAGGCACAGGTCTCTCAACGTTATCGAGCAATACGGGATTTGTAACTTTGAGGAAACTATGCTTTCGAACATCTTGCTCTTTCATGAAACTGAATTTAACAGATTCGACCACCTGGGAAGCTCCCTGGAGAGAAACCAAAACCAAAACACTCGGAAACTTAAGTTAAACCATCCAAAGCAGAAAAACAGAGCTCGAACGCCATGGAAAACGATAAAGAGCATAGAAAAACTCAAACAAACCTCGGTGGTTTGAGATTGAGCCATTGCGTTCCAAAGTGCCGGTTTCTGAGATTGTGTTTACTGTTCGACTGAGTCCACGAATTTAGGAGTTTCTGCAAGAACGGAGACAATTAGGGTTTATCAGTCTCTTCGCTTTGAGCTTAACACGACCGGAATTTTAATCGGAGTTTGAAAGCGGCGCGAGGAACCTGGACCGAAGTTTTTTTTTTTCCTTTTGTTTATTTCGAACTCGGCGTGAAGGGTTTTAGGGTTGATCAATATAAACTGTCCGTACATATACACCGATTATTAAAAAATGGAAAAACCGAACCTTTTATATTTTTTTCTCACTCTGTTACCGTATAACTTTAAATAAATAAATATATATATAGTCATGTATTTAATTCTATGAACGAAATTCACACCTCTAACATTGGTTACGTCCTGTCCATGAACCTTTTGAAATTCTGTCTACACTATCAACAAGAAGAACAAACGAAAAAACTGTTTTTTAAAAGGAAAGTCTAAGAGCAAATCACAAATTCCAATCTAATAACAGAGAGTTATACAAGGCCTCTATGCACTTAAGAAACAAAATCCCGAGGTCTATAGGGATAAATCGTTGATTTGATCATGACCCTATACATCAATCCACTAAGAGACACAGACTTGAATAGTAGTAGTAATAGTAATAGTAGCTGAACAAAACGGAATTGATGATATTAAGGGATTTTTCACTTTTTTGTTTTTGTTTCTTATAACAAAACTGACACGCTTCTTCTTGTGTTTGTTGTTTTGATCTTTGAGATCCATCTTTTGTTCACTCCTGCTTCTCCACTTCTGTTTGGGAGGATGATTCTGAGTGGTGATTGTCCTTTGGCTTGGCTGGAGCGACTTTGGCCGGTGTCGAACGCTCTGACTGAGAGGAGCGGATCAGGATCTGCATACAGAGAGTGATGACACCTAGAGCAACCCCCGATATCGCGATACCTTTCCATGAGGAAAAGAGTTGAGCCCAGTGTAGGAACTTCATTGCTCCGAGAGTTAGTAGGCATGCCCATGATAGAACCACCTGAGAGAAACAAAGATGAATAGGTTTATCAGTTTATCAGTTTGTGTATGGATCTAAGAGAATGTTTTGAACTTTTGAGAGACTCACGGCGAGAGATTTAATGGGACGGCCAATGTTCTGTTCTTGAACTCCGGGGAAAGTGTCTGCAGCTATGTGTTTGTCTATCAGTGCATCCTGTATCACACAGAGCCGAGATGAGAGAGTGTCAAAATGAACATTTTGATTAGCTTCTGTCCACTGAATCTTGAACAAGTTTTGTTGCCAGTAACTGGAAAGTAGAAAAATCAGTAAATCCATAATCTTTACCTTAGCTACAAACTGATCTCTGCACCACTGTGCAATTGCATCATCTGATTCAGGCAAATCTTTCATCAAGTGGCACTTGATGTGAACATGCACCTGAAACAAGTAGCAATGGGTTGGAGAATAGGTCAAGGGTTATAAAAAAAAAAAAGCTTTGGGATGCGAAGAGCCCTATGGTTTCTTACACATTATGCAAGAAAAAGTGAAAAACAACTCCTCAAACCAGCAATCCACAAAGACAAAGGATTATATTTGTCTCAGTTCCAGTGAACAGAAACTGGATAATGATGTGATCCAAGGCAGTATATACTTTGAAATTCGTTGTGAGTAGAGTGCACGATGTAGCTGCATTTTGTTGCTTACGAAAGACCTATTCATATTTCTACTTGCTTACCACAGAAGGTTGTCCTTTGAATAGTCTTAGCATCGTGGGCGGCGGAGAAGTTTTTGGTATAGTCACTGTCATATCATAAATGGCTGGGACAAATGAACGCATATTACTAACAGCTGAGACAAAACCCTGTCATAAAAATACAAACCAATCCTCGTAATTAGTGCAGAAAACACAATATCCACCAAGTCGATGCTAGTATAAGATAGGATCACGCATAAAAGCTACAGTACAGATAATCCCCCTTACTTTGGTGCGAGGAATCAACACATTTCGAGGGACAGGCAACTCAGAGGAGGCTGCGTACTCTTGTGCTGCTTTAAGTTTAGCCTCTGTAAAGCGGGTTCCCTCCACAAAAAGGGCTAACCAGAAAGGTCTAGGGAAGTCGCTCAGGCGCTGAAGACCCGACTGTAAATTTAGACAAACACACATGGCTCATGGTTTGGAAATGAGGATTCTACATTTTCAGGGTTATGCCCTCAGGGACAAGGTAAAGGCACTCTACACAGGAGCAAAACTAAATGAGTTGCAAAAGAAGAATATAAAACCATACCTTTAAAGTGCTTTCATCCTTAGCCCAATTTCTTTCCAGAAAAAGATACTCTGAGAACCACATTGACCAGCCTATGACCTGTATGTGTGGGACAATTCTGTGTTTATGAATACTTTGAAGAACATAAGAGAATTAAAAGGGGAAAAAGTCTACTATCAACCTAAAGTAATGATCTTTTTCTCAGCCCAAAGCCAATAATCAAGTTTATAACTTATAGCAGAGATTCAGAAATAAAACTAAAGATAACGACTTTCTTAAAGATATAGCGAGCACAGCAGTATAAAGTAATAGATCACATACTGGAAGAAATTTGGAAGACTTCTTCATTACAGCTAATGCGCTTCCCAGGCAACCTGACCTCTGCAAGGAAAGATTATATGAAACAATAAGCGGCATAACATGGAGCCTGTTAAAGCATATATGATGATGCTATATTCTCTTTTCTCTCATCATTGGATCATCCGGGACTATAACCTTCTACCTGAGAGAAACTATATTCACTAGAAACTAGAAAGCAACACATGGTTTCATTACACATATACAAGCTTGATCACCAAGAAGTCTATGTTGATACCCATTTATGCATAAGGCAAAAACAATTGTTTAGAAAGAAGATGCATGAAAGTGTGAGATTAAACTAGGTACCTGAGCCAGAATCCATCCCACAAGCCAATCAATGTCACTTCGGTGGTTGCAAACGACAAGAGCATGTTCTTTGCCTAGAAGAAAAGTATAGAACAGTCCGCTGAAGTTAAAGATTGGTTTATATATAGGACTTCTATATTTCGAATCCCAATAAGGAGGAACTTACCCATTCGGTTGAAAGTCTCATTATCAGCAAACACTTGGATCTATGAGAAAAGAAAAAAAGAAACTTTCAGAGGAACTCATTTACTTGAATAAGATAAATAAAACTTTATGTCAGAAAAGGAAGGTCCTAATCTGTTCCTTGACTTATATAAGCTCCCGTGACAATAATACGCAGGCACAGGTCTGGCTGATAAACCATTTTACTAGAAAAGGAGAAAACTTTGCGGATACCTTAACTCCTGCCCACCAGTCAACGATCCAGACAAGCTCCAACCACAAGGTTTCTGCAACCACCCGGTTGATTTTTCTGTATGTGTTCTTAGACAGAGGTCGAATGAGGACATAGCAAAGTGCCTGAGAAATCAAATGTTGTAAAACATCAAACTGAAGCAAACGAAGTTCAGAGAAAAGACGCTTTGACACTTAGACGTGGAGATTCCTTCCAACGCCTACCGTAAGAAGTAGAGAGTTTTAGCATATTCATCTTTGTGAATCAGCATAAATCTGAAGGAATTGATACTTAAAAGCCGCAAAATTAAACATCACTCCTCGGCTAAGTGCATGAAGCTACTACACACATGGAAATTTAAACTCAAAGACTCATATGCGTTGTTTCACTCTCTCTCTGTCAACTTTTCACAACACCAACAAATTTGAAGAACCCATTCAGCGGCGAAAACCCTAAAAAGCAGTGAATCAACCAATACCGAGAAGGTGGAAGGATCTACAATGCAGAACACCAACGGGATCCAAAACGAGTAACACTAGAAACGAATCAGACACGGACAAACCTAGGAAGCTTCGAAATCAGAAAACCCACCTGGACGAGATTGACAACGAGACCAGATATGAAGAAAAGAATGCCCAGAGGCACAATTACAGCTGCAGCAATCACCATGGGAACGCCTCCAAGAAAAAAACACCAAGCTAATGTGGATGTGGAAGAAATCAACACAGCGACTAGGAAAAAAAACCAACAGCGTTCTGAGATTTACAGAAACCAATGGCGAATTTTACACCCACATTCTAAGACAACTTGTAGATTTTTTTTTTAAAGGGGAAATTAAATAGCCAACCAGAAAAAAAAATCGCAAAAATTTATGGCAGCAGATAAAAATTGGGAGCGATTGAAATTTTTTATTTATGAGTAGTAGTATATATAATACTGGAATTTTATTGATTGATTGATTGATTGTGTTATACGGAGGAGATGCGCGTGTGAGGAGATGATCACGAGGATACATAAACTTCCGAACACGGAATGGGCATTTTTCTTGTTATTCGATTATAGCCCCTCATTTTATTTTAATACCTCAAAACGGCCTCTATCTCTTATAATCTATTAGATCGACCAACTTCGAAGTTTTCTTCGCTATTTGATATCTGAAGTGGCCAAGAAAAGTACAAGTAGAGAAAAAAATTGATCAGTTTCCCACTTTCTTTTCTATATTTTCAGTTTTCTATAAAGTTCACGTCTTTGTGGATTTCATTCATCAATATTCACATAATTGGCATGGTTCAAATGTGTGGTGTAAAGTGTGAGAATCTTTCGTGATTTAAAGAAATTAAACTAAGATTTAATACGTTTGATTCTTTAGTATTATAACACTGAAATTTTCTTTTAAGTAAAGTTCAAACCTTTTTTAACAATAAATAGTTTGAAGGTACAAAAGAATATTGTTGAAGTGGTTGATCTATCCAACCAAATTTTATTTTTATATAAACATAAATGAAAAATCACAACAAATGAAAGAAAAAGTTGATCTTCATGTTATTTATTTGTAGCTGTATTTTGTTCACAGCTTTAATAATATTCTCAAATATATATTAATGCTGGAAAGGGGAAAAGATAACAAGGGTTGTTGAGTTTAGTTACAACTTTCTTATGTAAGATCCTTTTGTCTTAAATTCATGTAGCAGAGTCGCATGGTCTTCTTTCTTTTATGTATATGTATGTGATATTGTACATACTCGTAACAAATAGTCGACTGCCAGACAAAAATCTGTTAAAGACGTGTATATCTCTATCGATCTACTTGACGTATCCTTAAAACATACCGTGGTTTTTTTGTTTGTTTGACAATATGGAATGCATTGTCCAATTCTAACGCCGTAAGGCCCATAACAAAAAAAAAAGCCCATCGAATATTGCGATCCCATCAAATTATTTTCCGTTGATCGAATCACCAAAACCACCGATTGTTTCTGCAAGTCTTGTCATCCGTAGACCACGGAAGTCTTCTTTGTGTGCGTGCATCGTTGACTTAATATATTAATTTATCTCACTGCGTCTCGATTCCACAAGGAGAATCTTGGGTCTTGAAGCTTGGGTTTCGTTGCGTAGGTGGAGACTATGATTACATGGATGATGATTATCTCATCAATGGCGTAGTCTCTGAGAAAACTGTTGGAACCAAATTTTTAAACCAAATGGGTTGAATAAAATTGTGGACAAATGTGAAAAGAATGTTGGAACCAAATTTTTAAACCAAATGGGTTGAATAAAATTGTGGACAAATGTGAAAAAAAATGGGCTTTGGCTCATGAATGAGAAAGTGAGTTAAATGAAGGAGCACTTCATTTTGTCCCACATTGGAAAGAATGAACTTTTTCCTCTTGTTTAAATATAGACATTTCCAAACAAGGTTCAATAGCCTTTAGTGGGAGACTATGGAGGTTGAGAGAAAGGGGGCCATTATGCAAAAACACACACGCGCGCGCCGCCGCCGCCGGGCCTGGGCTTGGGTCTTGGTGAATGTGGGCCAAATTCCTATCAACGGTTTTTGTTAAAGCCCAAAACGAAATCGCATAATGTCGAGAATAAATCTTCCATAAACTTCTAGAAGATTGAGTTCGGATTTTCGGTTTGATAAACACGAAAATAAATATGGAATATATCCATATCCCTTCGCTTCCACGCCAAGTAAAAGAATATTCGCCGAATATTTTTTCCTTGCGTAGAGTATATCCCTTGCGGATCAAGTCTCTCTCAGCTATAAATAAAGGGCCTCACCTCTCTCATTATTCATTCACTCGAAAAATCTTCTCTCCAGCAAATCTCCTACATCTCTTCTCGTCTCTAAACGTAAGTCTCGAGAGTATAGCGTAGATATTTAGTTCGCAGATTCTATAGTCGGGTACTGCGACTATAGTCTCAACGTAGTTGTATCTTGGGACTCTCAATCTCGTCAAACCGCCACACTGCGGGAGATTTATTGAGTTAAGGAAAGAGATCAAATCTCGCCTCTACGTATTCATCTCTTTTCTTAAAGGTTTTTTCAATCGTTTTTATTACTATATAATATCTATAATATAAGATTTTCATTCGTATTTTTCGATCTGGATTTTCGCGGTCCTACAAAAACTGATGCCTTCAGCTTTGGGGTTTTCAGAAGAAAGATTTCGTGAGCTTAATGGTGGTCGGATATAACATAAATGTTCCGAGATGCTGGTCCAAAACCATCGGAGATTTTAGCACACATATGTTAGAGAAAATGGGTCGAGTTTCATAAGAAGAGCGTTGCCAAATGAAAGCTTTCCTTGTCCTCGCAGAAAGATGCATCGGTCTTGGAGGGGAAGTTCCAAAAATGGTGGAAGTGGCTAAAGAGCTAAAGAGATTTATTAAAAACGCTTCTCCTTCTTATTCCACTGAAATCCACATGTAATGCATCGACGAAATGCTTCCATAGGTTACTTTTCTTAATGTCGTGTTATAAGATCATCAAGTTTCAATTTGGACACAAGATATTAACAGGTTATTGTGGTGGGGTTGTTTTTTCCACTAACATAAAATCATAATTTACACCCTCAAGAAAATCCCCACAGGTGCATATTCTTGTTTGTTATTGTCATTGACAAGGAAAATTAACGTTTAGGAAAGCTTTTTTTTAATGAAAAATACTCATGCAAGAGAGTAGATGACTAGATGCCTTTAGAAAACTTATGATTTAACTTTAAAATCTTTAACAAAATTTAACTTTTAATTGAAGCAAATTTGGAATGGTAGATATATCAGGAGGATGGATGTGGTTATGGGATCATCATTGTTAGATGGAAATAAAACAAAGTTATGACGAAGAAAACTCAAAATAAGTTAGGCCGAGGAAGCTTTCTTTGTGGAATATTATGTATACAATATACTACAGCCTCCGCCGGTATTTCGTTGACTTCACCTTACAATTTAGAATAACAACTAAACTTCCATAATTGAATATGTTTTGAAAATTTATTGCATCATCCAGTAACATTACAGTTTCATGCTCAACTGCTCGGATCAGTAAGTGCATCGCCATTTTCTGAACTTTATTTATTTATTTGTTGATGTTAAGTTGTTAACATTCAAAATTCTCTCACGTTTTCCCCTCATCCCATAAGACTTGTCCCTTCTTTAACAAAAAAAAGGTGGAATATTTCGATTTCAATTTAGATACCAATCAATCAGTAACAACGATCTATGGTGGATGGCGACAACTTAACAAACTCCGCAAGATTTTAACTGGTTGATTAAAGTGGCAGAATTTGTCAATTTGGAATGAGTTTTTGATACATTTTCTTTATACAAGCTCGGAACAAAATTTAGCAGTCAATATTTAAAGGGGAAAAAGACTTTTAATTTTGGGGTCGTCGCTGAGATCATAACCAATGAGTAAACGATACGTTTAGTAATTCACGTGAGTCTAAATTTTCAATTATTGACTTGAAAAAAAAGGAATAAAAGATGCTCGAAAAAGCGAACAAATTGCTATCAGCAGGGCTAAATCAGTAAATTACGCAATTGTCCGTTAGAGGAATGCGTCACCCACCCCGGTCTTCCTCAGACAACGAAACGGGAATTATCAAATTATATAAAAGGAAGAGAGTCAAATTTACCATTTTGCCCACAGCCGTCAACGCCCCCGCCTCAATGATTCCGTCGACGGAACACTTTATTGGAAGATAATTAGAAATACTCGATTAGTCTTTTCTTTTAATCACCGTTACTAGTTATGAACTTATTATAATTTTTATATATTTATTGTCAACTGTGGAGTAGTAAGTAATTCATTCATTGTTTGGTGGCCGCTTTCGAAAAATAAAACTAAACAGTAGTGAGTAAAGATTAGAAAACACCGGTTTAGTTTTATTTACAACTCGGTTTGGTCACAATTGAAATCAAGATTGGCTTGAGTTTAAGAAAATTCAAAAATTGATGTTAAAAAAAGAAAGAAAAGAAGCCGGTTAGAATCGGTTAAGGCGGTGAATTAGGAGAGGTAAATTAAAAATGATTGGGAGAAGAGGAACATGACGCAGACACGACGACCACTTCCACAATCAAAATTGCTTTTCCTTCTTGGTTCTGTGCTTCCCGGCCAGCCAGAGATCCCCGTGGCCGTCTCTCTCTCTCGCTCTCTCTCTCTCTCAATAATTACATCAATTCAATACACAAAAACCCCTTGTGTTACTCCAGCAGCTGACACATCAGCTTTTTCAAGCAGGGAAAAGCTGACAACTCAGCAAAAACCTTCAACCAATGAAAACATTTTAAATAATACCAGTCAGCATTTCATTAATACACCTCAGCTTCTTAACCGGTTTGATTTAAGTGAAATAGAAATTGGTTTAATTTGTTCTTTCTTATTCCACCGAACCGGTAAAATTGATTTTATCCGCATAAATAATTTCGACGCGAATTCAGAGGTCAGTCTCTTCTTCTTCTCTGTGTCGAGTTTCAACGAGAATTAGTTGCGTGAGAAAATGGATTTGATTTATTGTTTCCGACCCATTCAGTCTTTTCGCAGAATCTCAGTTGTGCCTGATTTTAGCATAAGCAGTATTCCCGTTCGATGACGAGTCTTCGTTTTTGATTTTCAGCGCCGCCATTTAACCAGTCTCCGAAAATTTTCATCAAGACTTATGCAAAAGAAAGTAAGAAGCAAACGATTATCGTTGAACCAAAGAAACAGAACAAAGTCGAAAAATCACTCAAAAAATTAAGAAACAAAAAAGATGATGATGAAGAAGAAGAAGAAGAAGAAGAAGAAGAAGAAGGGGTGGAGGAGGAGCAAGTTCTTCTCGAAGATGTTCTAGACGGTACGTCGTCCCTAAAAAGAAGATTCACACAGTCAATAGACAGCTCACACAGAGATAATTAAAACAGGCTACATGCCCAAACTATTTTATTTCACATATATTTAATAATAAAATGATGACCAAGATTAAATAAAAATATAATAAATTGAAAGAAAAAAATATCGCGGCGTAGCGCGGGTCTAAATCTAGTAATTACAAATTTGCAACAAGCATCTTCATTTTCATTATAATAAGAGTACATTAATTATTATTCAAAATCTATCTGTAATTTATAATTTTATTATATAAATCCTCCAACACAAGACAAATCAACTCCTCCATGGTTAAGTTTAGTCGTAAACCCATGACGTTTTCCCTCAGAGCTGGTGAGTTTTGTCGCTCTCTCTTCTTCCATTTTTTGTTTTGTTCTTTTCTTAAAACAATGTCCTGTCTCATTCTCGTGATTCTTGTAAATTAGTTTTATAGCTCTACGTTCAATTTTAATCATGTAAATCCTCCGTTTCGGATCCGGTTAATGCATGAAATCCTCATCATTCTCTTGTGTTTAATCGGTTTCAATGTTTACTTTATCTGGGATTATTCTCTTGAGTTTAACCCTCATCAGCCATTAGTGTTCTCACATTCCTTCCTAATTTGAATTAGAAATAAAAATTTTGTCATTGTTACTCGGTCAAAGCTTAATGCTTTATTTATGTTTTAAATAATTGCACCGACTTGTAATTATGGTTTTATTGCCTAATTTCAGCTCCGTTTCTTTGACGATTCTGTTAAATCCATTTTGTTTAATTATCTATCATCCTGAATTTCTGTTTCGTGAGAGATTGGGTTTTGTAACAAACTGGTTATAATCAATTATTATGTTTGACTTATTGATGATTTCAGGCGGTCAAATCTGAACACTAAGAGCTTTGTTGGATTCTTAGTTGAAGATCATGTTTTCACACCAGAAATGGAAGTGGTGCTCATGGTCTCAGATAGCCACTGTTGCTTCTGTGATTGTTCTGGTTTCACTGGTCCATCTGTTTCTTGGCCCTGTGGTGCCTTCTTTTGATTCTTTCACTGTAAGGCAAGCTCAGAATCTTTGTGGACCAAGTAATGAATCAATCACACAACAAGTGAGTCAAGACTCAAGTGAGCCAGTTGTTGCCTTTGATCGTCGGTTTCCTGCTGACTTACACGGTGCAGTAGTTTATCGAAACGCCTCGTGGAAAGCTGAGATCGGTCAATGGCTTTCTAGCTGTGATGCAGTTGCTAAAGAAGTTGACATCATTGAAGTAAGTCTTGTTTTTGACATCTTGAAACAATCTTGTTTGTTTAAATTTGGTTTATAAAGGTTGAGTTTTTTTTGTTTTTGTGGCAGCCAATTGGTGGGACAAAGTGTTTGAATGATTGTAGTGGCCAAGGTGTTTGTAACCATGAATTTGGAATTTGCCGTTGCTTTCATGGATTTAATGGTTAGTATCTCTGTATTAGCCTTCACAAGTCACAACCATTGACATTGGTGTTACAAATGAAGTTGCTTTGACTGGTATCTGTGTAGGCGAAGATTGTTCACAAAAGCTGCGGTTAGATTGCAATTATGAGACAACTCCTGAGATGCCATTCGGTAAATGGGTTGTTTCAATATGTTCTAGACATTGTGATACCACAAGAGCCATGTGCTTTTGTGGAGAAGGCACAAAATATCCAAATCGTCCAGTGCCAGAGTCATGTGGATTTCAAATCAAGTAAGTTTTTTCTTTTTCTTTCTCTTGAGTCTTAAAGTTACTCAAATCAAGCTGAAAAACTCTCTAACGTTACACACATGTGTTTTAGTACGCCGGTGAATCCTGAAGAACCTAAAATGACAGATTGGTCGAAACCAGACTTGGATATTATAACAACAAACAGTAGCAAACAAGGATGGTGCAATGTGGATCCAGAAGATGCATATGCTTCAAAGGTGAAAATCAAAGAGGAATGTGACTGTAAATATGATTGTCTTTGGGGACGGTTCTGCGAAGTGCCTGTACAATGCACTTGTGTTAATCAGTGCTCTAGACATGGCAAATGCAGAGGAGGTTTCTGCCAGGTAAAACAAACCTATCCACTGTCACAAGCTTATCATCTTGGCACCAAGACTTCTCAACTCTGTATGTGTTTTTTTGTTGTTTTTTCAGTGTGATAAAGGATGGTTTGGAACTGATTGTAGTGTTCCATCAACTCTATCGACGGTTGGAGAGTGGCCACAATGGCTTCGACCCGCACATCTCGAAGTTCCAAGTGAAAAAAATGTCCCTGGAAGTCTCGTTAATCTAAGTGCTGTGGTGAAGAAAAAGAGGCCTCTTATATACATCTATGATCTACCACCAGACTTCAACAGTTTACTTCTTGAGGTCACAATCACAATCCAAAACAAAGTCAAAAGCCTTTTTATGATAAAGTTTCTAAATCTCTTCTGGTTGGAATTTTGATGTTGCAGGGCCGGCATTTTAAGCTCGAGTGTGTTAACAGGATTTATGATGACAGGAATGCAACAATATGGACAGATTATCTCTATGGTTCCCAGGTTTACTACTAAACTTGAGTAGAATACCGATAATTCAGCAATTTGTTCTTGAATTTGAAATGACTGATAACTTTTCCTCTTCTGATTCTGAAGATGGCATTCTATGAGAACATTTTGGCTACTGCTCACCGTACACTGAATGGAGAAGAGGCAGATTTCTTCTTTGTTCCTGTTCTTGATTCTTGCATTATAACTCGTGCTGATGACGCACCTCATCTTAGCATGCAGGTTGGTCGAGAAACTTTGCCTTTTTGATTCTCTGCTTGTAGAACCTCTAGAGCTTATATATTGTCGATGTCTTTGTAACTTTCAGAATCATACTGGATTAAGAAGCTCACTTACCTTAGAGTTCTACAAAAGAGCTTATGAACACATCGTTGAGAAATATTCATACTGGAACCGCTCATCTGGTAGAGACCATATATGGGTATGATGATGATGCATTTACATATATAAGATTTGATCTCAAAGCCTCGTTTGTTGATTTTTGTTCTCTCCACACTAATGTGGCTAAACTTTTGACGCCTGAAAAAGGCAGTTTTTCTCATGGGATGAAGGTGCTTGCTACGCTCCTAAAGAGATATGGAACAGCATGATGATAGTTCATTGGGGTAACACAAACTCTAAGCATAACCACTCAACAACAGCTTATTGGGGTGATAACTGGGATCAGATTTCTGATGAGAGGAGAGGAGATCATCCTTGCTTTGACCCTCGTAAAGATCTCGTCATTCCCGCTTGGAAAGTTCCTGATCCTTTCTCCATGCGTGCCAACTACTGGGCTAGGTATGAATGATCTCTCATAGTTCTTGGACACTGTTTCAGTCACATCTTTTAAAACTCAAAAAGCCTGAAACTTGTTTTGTTACTTGTCACCAGGCCACGAGAGAAGCGTAAAACATTGTTTTACTTCAATGGTAATCTCGGACCAGCTTATGATAAAGGAAGGCCAGAAGATTCGTAAGTCTTTGCTTAAAGAATCATGTTGAAGTCAATAAGCAAAAACAGAGCTGTGCATCGAGCAGCATTCCTAGTGGATTTGTATATAACGGTCCAATAACATGTAATGCAGGTATAGCATGGGAATCAGGCAGAAGCTAGCAGAAGAGTTTGGTTCGAGTCCTAACAAAGAAGGGAAGCTCGGGAAGCAGCACGCAGACGATGTCATTGTCACTCCCTTACGTGCTGACAATTACCACAAGGACATAGCAGCTTCAATCTTCTGTGGTGTGTTCCCTGGAGATGGTTGGAGTGGTCGCATGGAAGATAGTATCTTACAAGGATGCGTCCCAGTCATCATTCAGGATGGAATCTACTTACCTTATGAGAACATGTTGAACTACGAAAGCTTTGCAGTTCGTGTCAGTGAAGATGACATTCCAAATCTCATAAACACTCTCAGAGTAATCATTTTCATCACTCTCTTAAATCTTGTAACAAACTGCTCCAAGATCTTGAGCTCACTTCATTTGTTTTTGTTCTGAAATTCTTCCCACAGGGATTCAATGAGACGGAGATACAATTCAGGCTAGCTAATGTAAAGAAGATATGGCAAAGATTCTTGTTCCGTGACTCGATCTTGCTTGAAGCTGAAAGACAAAAAGCAAGTTATGGACATGAAGAAGACTGGGCTGTTCAATTCTCTAGACTGAAACACGACGATGTCTTTGCTACTTTTATTCAGACTCTGCATTATAAGCTACACAATGATCCATGGAGACGAGAGCAAGTTGTGAACAGGACTAAAGACTACGGATTGCCTCAAGAATGTCTCCAGAAAACCATCTGATCAAAAATCTCAAAAAAAAAAAGTTAAGTAAATATACCACAGGAGGCTGCAGAAGCATATACAAATATACTTGGCAATCATTGCCATTGATTCTTTTGAAAAGGAATAATCTTGGGTCTTGAATTAGGTATACCATCAAAATCATATCATGTAAGCAAAACTGTGTTTTCGTCTTTCTTAATTCAGTTTAGTTTCTTGGCTTCTTGCTTTGTGTTTAGACCGGTTTCTTTGTTAAATCTCAAATTTTGTGTTTTTTTCCCGGTTCGGTTTATCGCTGATAAAGTCATGTAGAACATATTTCATGTAAAGGGCAAAATGGTCATTTAACTCACCTGAACTCCGTTTGAAAAAGGTCTTGTAGCCTACCAACCATACTCTCAGTGCCGGCGAACCCTAAGACTTTTTTCTCTCGCTTCAAGGATGTCTCTCTCTTCTCTCTCTCTCGGCTCCAATCCGAGAATCTCCGTCGGAGGTCCATACAACCGACGTTATCCTCCGCTCCACCATCCTCGGAGCTTCGTCTCGTTCTCTGCTAAACGTACGACTGTCTCGGCGTCACTTAGCGTCACCGCTGATTCAGCCGCCACTGAGTCTCTCGGACGGATTGGATCACTGAGTCAAGTATCGGGTGTACTCGGTTGCCAGTGGGGCGATGAAGGTAAAGGCAAGCTCGTTGACATTTTAGCCCAACACTTCGACATCGTTGCTCGCTGTCAGGTAAAGTTAACATTTTTATTAATCCGAAGTCTTTAACTCATCATCTGGCGTCAATTTAAGCTGAGCTTTTGTTTGGAGATTTCTGAACATTTGAATCGAATTTGTTGAATTTGAAAAAAGTTGGTCAATTTCTTTTTCAAAGTTTTAAGTTTTTTTGTTTGTTTGATTGAAATTTTGTGAATTTGACTAACATAGGGTGGAGCTAATGCTGGACACACTATTTACAATTCTGAGGGAAAGAAATTTGCTCTTCACCTTGTGCCTTCGGGTATATTGAACGAGGATACGACTTGTGTGATTGGGAACGGAGTTGTGGTGCATTTGCCAGGTCTCTTCAAAGAGATTGATGGTTTGGAGTCCAATGGCGTCTCCTGTAAAGGAAGGATTTTGGTCTCTGATCGTGCTCACTTGCTATTCGATTTCCATCAAGAGGTTGATGGGTTCAGAGAATCTGAGCTTGCGAAATCGTTCATCGGGACAACGAAGAGAGGAATTGGTCCTGCCTACTCCAGCAAAGTGATCAGGAATGGTATTAGAGTGGGTGATCTGAGGCACATGGAGACTCTGCCTCAAAAGCTTGACGTGTTGCTGTCAGATGCGGCGGCAAGGTTTCCAGGTTTCAAATACACTCCAGACGTGCTAAGGGAAGAAGTGGAAGCGTACAAGAGATATGCTGAGAGATTGGAGCCGTACATAACCGACACGGTGCATTTCATTAACGATTCGATTTCTCAGAAGAAGAAGATTCTGGTCGAAGGTGGTCAAGCTACGATGTTGGATATTGACTTTGGTACGTATCCTTTTGTTACTTCCTCCAGCCCATCAGCCGGTGGGATCTGCACAGGTCTTGGTATCGCACCCAGAGCTATTGGTGATCTCATTGGAGTGGTAAGCATATGATATTCACTCGTAGATACTTCTTTCTGCAATGGTCTTTAAAGCTTTTATTGATCTTGTTAGGAAACAAGTAGTGTTTGATGTTTGTTCATACGTTTGACAGATACTCTTTAATACCATTTAATGTGCAAGTAATGAAAGAGATATACAAGCATTTGTGACGATCCTGTTTTTGTCAGGTAAAAGCATACACGTCAAGAGTTGGTTCAGGACCATTCCCAACAGAGAATCTGGGACCAGGTGGTGACCTTCTTAGGTTGGCTGGACAAGAGTTTGGCACTACAACTGGTCGTCCTCGTCGGTGTGGCTGGCTTGACCTTGTTGCCCTGAGATTCTCTTGCCAAATCAATGGATTTGCATCACTTAATCTCACTAAGCTTGATGTACTTTCGGACCTGGATGAAATCCAGCTTGGTGTGGCTTATAAGAAGAGTGATGGCACTCGTGTTGATTCGTTCCCTGGGGATCTTCGTCTTCTCGAAGAACTGAAAGTAAGTGTAGTCCTCTAACATGTATCTGACTATCTCCATTAATGGATAAGGAGATTCATCGTCTTTCTATTCATCTGTGGATTCTGAATGATTTTGTTTATGTGTGCAAAATGTTTGTAGGTGGAGTATGAAGTGTTACCTGGATGGAAGTCTGACATTTCCTCAATCAGAAACTACGATGAGCTTCCAAAGGCAGCACAGCAATATGTTGAGAGGATTGAAGAACTCGTTGGTGTGCCCATTCATTACATTGGTATTGGGCCCGGTCGTGATGCCCTTATATATAAATGATCTATAATCACAGGGTTTAGGCTTTTTTCTTTTGGCTCTTCCCCACAGACTTCAAACATTGATGAAGCATATCAAGAAGTTACTGAGAGTTGTTATTACTCGCTTTGGAGTGACCAGTGTAATCTGTTTCATTAAATCTTATTGGAATGAAAAGGAATTCTGTGTTTAATCACTAAGTTTGTTTACGCTCTCTCTAATTACTTGCAAAAAACATATTTAACTCTTGAGCTAAAGGATTGAGAAGAGAAAAGAAGAACATGCTTAATTAATATCCCAAAAAAACCAAAAAAGACAGAACAACACGTTCATATTCAGAAGTACACTGGCTCAATGATATTTGCCGCTTAATAGTAGACTGCACTCTGAGCATATCTGTCATGTTACACTATTCCAAAACACACTAAACTAAGCCTAAACACAACATGTGTACTTCTGAATCTGATCTACAGTAAGAAAAGTAGCTTCCACTCAATCTAAGCTACCGCAGAAGTTCCAGATGGAAGGGAAACCAAGATCATCCTCAAAATCAAAGCCTTCGAAACTGCTCAAATCGAACTGCATAGTCGTAGTTACACTTGCTGGCATCTCATCGTTAAGTGTGTCCCAGCTGAAACTCTGAGCTTTGGAAGGACTTCCAGTCTCTTCTTGCTCGATCGAAGACGGTGTGGAGTGACTTTCTGCAACCTCACTTGCTTCTCCTTGACTTTTCTTATCCTTCAAGATTCCTAGCTGCTGAAGAAACTCGTTCAGGTCGATCTCTGGTTTCTTCTGATCACGATCATCATCACCATCACCTTCCAACATCTTCTCTGTTTCTCCCTTGCTGGTTTTTTCATCAACTAGACTAGTGTTAGTTTTGGATTCCGTGGAGGAAGAGCAAGAAGAGTAGGATCGAGATAGAAGTCCATTTTTCTTGAGCTCCTCTAGTCTTTGTTGGATAATGTGAACACTAGGCTGAGCATTCACATTAAGCATAGCATGAGAAGGAAACATAGAGATAAACTTCCTTGAAGGTACCCATTTAAACCTCTGAGTGTTGCTCACAGGAGGTCCTTGTTTCCGCTGAAGATGAGGTAAGTTGAGATAAGCTTCGTGACCATATAGTTTCAGCGCAGCTGCATCATAAGCCATGGCTGCTTCTTCAGCTGTAGCAAAAGAGCCAAGCCAGAGTCTTGCCCTCTTCTTCGGCTCTCTGATCTCAGCAACCCATTTGCCCCACGTCCTTTGCCTGACTCCTCGGTACCGACAAAGAGCGTTCTGTGGACCGCCTTTACCACGAGCAGGACCTTTCTTCCATTGTTTCATTGAGGATGATGATTTCTCCATTTGTGTAGAGAGATTGAGAGTGTAGAAGAAGAAAGAAAGAAAGAAAGAAAGAAGAGGGATTATGATAAATGGAGCTTAGAAAGAATGAGTGTTTAAATATTGTCACGGTTTCATTCACTTCCCAGAGAATTGCTTTTTTCACCCGCGCATGTGACCGTTGCTTTATCATCTTCTGTTATTTTCGGAAAATAAAAGTCTTTTTTCTGCGTCTTTTTTTTTGTCGGAATAAAGGGTCTTTTAAGTTTTAACCATTTGATATCAACTTTATCTATCTAATTCTACCTTAGTCTAAAAAACTATATAACAAATAATCTCTAGTTGTAGATGTCCCCTACATTTCAAACAGTCGTAATCCCAATCCTATCCACTTCTGATGATTGCTTTAGAAGTTAGAACAAATAACCACTTTTGATGATTGCTTCAGAAGTTAGAAAACAGCCAAATATATTAACAAATAATTGTTTTTAACATCTATTTTATTAATTAATTTTGCAATGTCAGTTCGATACTATGTTATCGAGTGAGACAAGTTTTAGGGGTGTTTTTTTGGGAATATAGGATTATTTTCTTGAAAAAACTTTAAAGCTTTTGGGTTTTAATATTTATCCTTTGGTTGTCTTCTTTAGGAAGAGAATTGGAGGGACATGGAAAAGAGAGGCAAAAGTCACGAGTAACACACACATAAGAATCACATGTCCGATCGTGAGAGTGAAATCAAGTGTTTTTAGTCTTTTTAGAGATTTCAGATTTAAGCGCCGCTCCCTTCATATTTATCCCATGCTCATTCCCTCTTATGTTCACATTTAACCGAACCACAATGTCCCCTTAAATCCACTTACTTAATTAAAACCGATTATACACATAACTAAAACCAATTGTTTTGTTCAATAAAAGATCCCCACCACACAAACAAAAAAAAAACACAACTTTTACTGTCGTCTGATCATATACTCGTACATACTTCAACCTCTTGTGCTACTTGACTACGTGAATTTGCACCAATACTAAGAAACGTCACTCTAGCAATTGAATGATTGGCCAGTGTAAGTTGTAACCAAGTAGCTGTAATCGAGTTTCATTATGTTTCTATTTAGAAATCAGTTAAATAAAACAACCATTGTTAGGTAAATGGTTGTTGAATCTAGAATAACTTAATTCACATACTTTGTTCTCAGTCCAAATAAACTAATTTACATGCTTATATTTTGAATTCGTTGCTAACATGCATTACATATGGTAATTACCAAATATTTTGTCAACATACAATACCTCACCACATATCCACATACCAACTTCTTGGTCACATGAGAACAAAACAAAAAAGTGAGAAAAGTATAATATAATATTCAATAATCTGATCTCATTCAGAAAAAAAAAAAAAAAAAAAAAGACATCACGAGGGCGTTATGCACGCCAATAGCTTAGCACAGACATCACGTACGTGTGGAGAAGGATCTGACAAAGATGCTTTGGACAGAACTGATCTTGCTTCGAGCAATCCCTCCGATATACTTTCCAGTATCGCCTCTTCACTCGCCATGAGTGATGCCATCAGTTTTGCTCCCGCAAGTTTTTCCTAACACAACAGCAAGAGGATAATTCGACTTCCGCACATAAGCGTAAACTCCGAGGCAGGCATCAATAAAATATTCGACTTCATATGCAGACAATTCAAGATATGGTTGTAGGGATTGAGAAATGTGGACACAAGTCACAGGAATCACAAGTTTCATGTGGAACGAAAACGACAGCTCATAGCAGCATTTCTACAAGATTCATATGAGTATGATAGTGACACTCGAGAGTCGAGAGTAAAAGCTTTTTCAGTCTACTTCCATACGAACGAATGTTCACATGTAAGAAATTAAGTTCGAGTGTCTTCAGGTACCTTTTCGGATCCTTGTTCAAGGAACCTCAGGGCAAGTTTCAGCAGATCAGATGAAAAAGGGAGGATTGTGGACTTGAGATGGTACTTGGCCGAGAATAGGACCTGGATACAAGCTGCACGGACCTCATGCGCAGATATGACCTACACCAGATTCAAGAATTGTGTTGGAAACTAAGACAAGATAAAAAACGGATTTAACCAAATTCGAAACAAGTGTACGCTGTCAAAAGTACCTCGAGGGAACGAACAAGAGGCGGGATAGCTTCTTGAGCAAAAGTCTTCTTGGCAGACTCGGGGATTTTCTGACAAGCACTGATCAGCACATTTGCCATGCATAGACGAAAGTGAATAGGAAGACGCTTTTCACCATTTGAATGTTCAGTATTTGGCTTGGTGATAGACGAGCAGTCACTTATGTCTTCAGTTAAACAAAGGATTGTGTAATCTAGGACAGAGTTACTTGACGCATCAACACCTAAATATGAGGATAGAATTTATATGCAAGTCTGGAAAAAAACCATTATCAGCACTACCGACATACAACAGCATTACTAACCAGATGAGTCCTTCTTCTCTGTTGTACGTATTTTTCCTCCTTTGGGTGCTTTTGAGGTCTCAAGATGTTGTAGTTCAGCGCATATCATCAGTGCCAGACAATCGATGCATCCGTGTTGTACTTTAGAAACTGCATGGATAAATAGTAGCCATGAAGTGAGAAACTGAAGAAAAGTGACCAAAGTTAAGTAGTAGCAAGTGTCTTACTTTCGTTCTCATCAGAAGGCCATAACAAAATATTTTCCAGGATTTTCCTGATCTTAGGTGTCGCACTGTGTGAGAAAGACTCCCAGCCCCGAACCTGCAAGCGATGAAAAGTTTGTAAGGTACGGATGTAATTCAATCGATTATGTACCAAACAAGTGGCCACAGGGATCACCGCAGATGCACAGATAGAAAACAAAAGATGAGAATATTACCACAAGGGATGTGCATATAGAAAACAGGCAAGCTTTAATCTTGAGGCTGTCTTCCAACTCCGTTGCTTTTTCAAGATGCAACAAAACAGTTGGAAATAGCACCTGTTGAACAAAAGTGCCAGAAAATTACAACTTTTAAGTTTTGACAATGAAGAGTAAACGAAACTGTTGTATAACTAAAACTGAAGTCAAGCATTTAGGCTTATCAGATATCTAATGCAGCAAGCGTTTCTCCTTAGTAATATGACGGGTGAATATTTTGTTTGTGCTTTGCCTTCTCATAAAGATAGCAAGAGACTATCTTAGGAGAATTCTATAATCAGAGAGAACTTGAGAAGAAACTTATCAATGAGCATCTACCCTTGTTTCTTTGGTTATAGATAGTAACCTTTGTTTCACATGACTTATGTGAAATGAAGTGCATTGAAACAAAGGCTAAGGACATATGCAAGCATTTACAAAAGATTGACCAACAATACAAGGTCAAGGAAGGAAGCGAGTTAACACCTGGGGATGGAGACGTCCACAAAGCTCGGCAGCGAGTTTCCGAACTTCTTCAAATTCGAACTTAGAAAATGCCCTGAACTATGAGAGTTAATTTGTTAGATATCAAATAAGTATTGACGTAGATGGTGTTTGACGATCATTATGGAGTAAAATAACCTTTCCAAAAGAAAAGCAGCGATGCATTGACAATCCTCAAACTTGATGTCTTGATACTCTGATATATACCACATGAAAAAATAGACATGGTGAATTAACTCTAACTCTCTAAGATTGCCTCTCTGTACCATGTCGGTAATCAAATTTTATCCAAAAAAGCTAAAACATTGTATATAATTGACAAGAAGGGTCAACCGATCTTATTATAAACATCCGCACTTCTCTTATCAGTAAAAGGAAACCAAACGCATAAGCATACATACCATTCACAGAGTCTCCGCTGAGGAATGTACCATAAATTGAAGAGGAATCAATATTATCAAACACTCTTTGGGGAAGCAGCCGTAATATAAGCAGTGGGCAAAGGTGGTCAAATAGCGAATTCTCCAATTTAGATCTGGAAATGAGATCCATCCTACCATAAAAAGAAAATTATTGGTGATCAACATTTTACATTTTTCGGAATTTTTTGAAGTTTTTATACCATTGGAAATCAGATTAATAGCGAGTATATTGCTCTATTTTGAGTTGTTACAATTTTAAGAAAACTTTTACTTACTTGTTTTGCCCCTTCATACGTGATAGTACATGCAGAAGGACCATGTCCGATGTATCTGCCAAATGTTCACTGATGCAACTAAGAAACCTAACCATGATGGCATTGGAAGGCTCCAAAAACATCTTGTCAAGCAATGGTGCAATCAGTGAGCCCCAGTTTTGGACCTGTAAGGATGTTATTTCAATCAACAAGCAGAAAAGTATTCTAATTGCCTAATGATAGCTGCCACAAGCTTTGGTCATTCCGGTAAGTCCCATGTGAAGAGTTGCATAGCAAATACACAATAACATAATTAAATGCGAAGGTAACAAGAACATTCAACGCCTGAAAGTTTGTATTGAAGGTTCAAAGTTAAAAGTTCATTTTGTTTTTTTTCATTTAGTAGTGCGACGAACAGTTAGTAAATGGTGCCTAAAAAGCACTTACGAAACGAAAACGGAGTTCATTTCAAAGAAGGCAAACAATTTAGTAAGCGTTACATATTGTAATACTTACACTTCTAGCCCACTCTGGGATCAGCTTTAGCACTCGATCACTGTCAAAAGTTGAACCTGCAACAGTACATGTATAAGACAAATGTTTAACACACGAAAAACAACAAAATGAAATATTATCTCAAATTATGTTATAGCCTATGGTAATGACTAATGAGATAAGAAACCGAATACCTTCCGTGGGATTTCCATTACTTTCTGAAGTATCCAAAGCTTGAGCATTACTAGATGAGAAAAGGGGAGATCAGAAGCAGACAAGACTTTTGAATTTTAGCGGAAAGAAAATAGAAAACCAAATCCAGTACTCATGTCAATATCACGTATGAAACAAACAACGATGTGTACGTGGAGAAAAAGGAGAAACAGAAACAAATCATGATACCTAAGACAGGTCAGCACCATGCATATGACATCAGAATCGTCCTTATGATCCTTAAGGACCCCAATCAATGTTTCGGTAGCTGATGATTGTACTTTTCCATTGGTTGAATAAATGAGTGTTACTAAATCTGGTAGCACGAAAGATGGCTCTGGAATAAAAAAAAACAATCATGATCATGCAGTTGATGGCTAGATTCTATGGGAAAGTGGAAAACAAATGTTCAAATGACGTAAAACTGCTATCGGGATATGGAACAACAAGTCTTGGACCCCATAAATTGGGATCTGAACAAGTTTCCTCATCTGAATAATAAATATTAACCTAAATCTTCCATTTAACAAAACACGGGTTTACTTTCAACAAACTTCATGAAATTCATCTTATGAAATGAAGAGAAGCCAGATCTACAGGTCACAGGACGCATACGACTGTCAATACCAACATTGCTATCAACCACAAATAAAATCCTCCAAAAGGATTGTGTACAAAGGTAGAAAAGAAGACCAACCAATGGACTTCAGCAAGTCTGAAGTTTGTTTACGGATATAAGTTTCCTCATCTCCAAGGCACTTTAACAGGCAGTCCACAATCTCTTTCCTGAAATAAGTGCAGAAAATGAGTTCTGACTTCTGAAGGCATGAAAATGCATATAAGGAACTAAAGAAGATAATTGAGATGAAAAACACAATGATGGCATACCAGGGTATGTGAGAAGGAAATGAATCTTTTGACATGAGGACTACTTCTGATATCACATCTATAGAATTTTGCCTCTGCACAGTAGTTCCAGAAACAAGGCGTTGTAGAACTTCACTGAGACCGTTACCACCTGCACTTCTGGTGAATGTTTCTTTTTAAGTCAGAAAACAATGAGCAGACGAACTAGGAACCATAACTATCCAGCTACTTTTGTGATTGAGCATTAAAGGGAAAGCAAGAATAGACACACTTGTAACAATAGTCTGCCAGGAGGACACTAGCAGCTTTGGCGGCGCCATCTCTCTCATCAAGAAGGAGAAGCAACGATGGTATAACAAAGTCCTTGCACATTGTATCAGAGATGCTGTCTCCGGGCTGAGATTGTAGCTTAAAGATAACTGATTTAA
Organism: Erythrophleum ivorense; assembly: GCA_026724425.1. Taxonomy (NCBI): domain Eukaryota; kingdom Viridiplantae; phylum Streptophyta; class Magnoliopsida; order Fabales; family Fabaceae; genus Erythrophleum; species Erythrophleum ivorense. The sequence goes on from JAIUCV010000102.1 coordinate 2,251,481, forward strand.
ATATAGCAACTACGCCTTCTGATATCTCTTCATTGTTACTGCGAAGCTTCAAAGGCAAAGGAAGAATAAACATGGGTATATATGTTATACTTCAAGATTCAATTTATCAGGATATGTTATAATCGTCGCAGCAATGGAGCAGAACCAAAATTATGAGTTTCATAATGAGTAGAAACCACTATATAAGGATAATCTTCTAGCACTATCAGAGCAGCCTATACAACTGCAAGAGAAATTCCAGTAAAGTGTGTCGTCACTCCCTATTCATAAAAGAATTGGGGAAAGATACCTGATATAGAAGACAAGGCACAAGCTTCATTCCATACCCTGATAGTATGCTCACAATTTTCTTTCCCTCAAAGCGGCCCAACAAAAGGCATAAACAATTCAGGAAAAACTTCTGTGTCTCTATACCACCGGTCTTGGTGTCAGAACGTCCCTGAGAATTACTTTCTGAATAACACTGCAGCATTTTTATCATTATTAGCTTCCTGATGACCCAATCAATTATAAAGCAAGAGAAACAGCAAGAAACTAGAGAAGCAATAAAACAAGTACTGCATCATTTTTCATGCTAGTAGCTTCTTACAAACCCAATCAAAATTGAACAACGCTAACCAGCAGTATGACAGAAATCTAGTAGCCCTTTGCCAATATAGCATCTACAACTTCTCTCTCTGTAACTTATAAAGGTATCTAGCGTGAATTAGAAGAATCCAGAGCAAATAAACTCACTCATATACCATGCAAACACATACAAATTCCTTTAAATTTCAAGCAGATTATAGTATATGTTGCACATTTCTATCTTCTTAAGCAACAAAGAACCAAAACTGTAGAAGACGATGACATAAAACCTGTTTACTCTTAGACAAAACAGGTCAAAGACCTTTAACATATGCAGCAGATGTGGATATGGACACAGTAAATCCCACATGTAGTACAAAGTCACTAATTAGTTATCCCTACCACAAAATTTGAAATTTTAAAAAGATTGACATTGCCAATTATGTCTAACCTTGATACCAGACAAGTATTGCTCCAACAAGTCCTTACTTATCTTTGAAAACTTCTGATCTTCGATGTGGAGCAAGACACTGTAATGCTTCCAACAAGAAGAGAGCAGTATAGCCGCACCCATAGATATCTTCGTGCCTGGATTTCAGGTATGAACAAAAAAGTTTGATAAGCAAGAATCAAAAACAGAAACGGAATTGAACAAGGGCAGGTTGCATTAGTCAAAGACCTGCCTCCTTTTGGGAGATATCATGATGCTCTTTTAACACCTCTAACCACCTCAGCACTTGACTTAACCCCTTAGCATGCAGAACTCGAGTTTTTCTGTTCCACTGGAAGGAATTTTTGGCAACATTAGTACATTACTCAACTCAAATCATGGATAACTTCATCACTTCAGAATGCAAAACACAGAAGCATATTTCAATTGGATCAGTGAACATACACCAAAGAGACACTGTACAAGGCGTGTCAGGTCCTCCAGGTGGTTCCACAGTAAGCAATTTGTCTCACTGTTTGAGTCTTCAGGTCGAGAAGTCTGCTTTTTTTTCTTCTCGCTAATATTAGGTATCAAAGCAACTGGTCGATGAGACCCCGTACTGATAGATGGCTTCGGTCTATTGGCCAGAGTATCAACCCTCTTTGCTAAGGCTCCAGTAATTGACAGCAAACAATCAGCTGCGGAAACAGAAAGTCTAGATGGCACCTCGTATCCATCCTGCAAAACGCTAAACAAAATAACAGCTCAGAACTAGGTGGAAGTGACTATGTATACAAGTGAAGAAACTTGCTCCATATATACATACTACTTTTGAGTAATTTATCAAAGCTTAAACTAGAGAACCAAAAACAAATGGTCCAACAGAACAGGAGATGATATCTATATCCACTGACAAAGAAGTTTTATACCTGCCGTTGCGTACAATCCTCACTAAATGAGGCACACAAGATGAAACAACCTCCACGAATATCGGATGTTTCTCCCATATTCCTGTCACAATATAATATTGTGAAAGTAAATAACGTAAATCAAGGGAGCTGAGAATGAAGAAAGTCTTTTCTTTTATTCCAAGAGCGATAACCAATATTAAATAGTTTGTCTACATAGTAACAAGGATGAGTATAATGCTCACCATTCCAAAAACATTGATCCCCATTATCCACGGATTCTACAAGACCACGGACAAGTAAACACCATCCAAGCGCTAAAAACTTATCTTCATTCCTCGAAATAATGTTGGAAAGATTTTTCGAAATAGCTTGAAAGAGAACTTCATCTTGAAACAACCAATTTAGAAGTATCATAGCTGGGTTTCCATGCTTAGAGTCCTTAAACCTTAATGTCTAAACCAACAACAACAAAACAAAAAGAGTGTACAAACCCGTAAGAACAGACATTCCAACAATCAACCAGGGTTTTCAAAAGTTTTAGAAATTACATATTCGATGACTGGTACAAGAACTTCACCCATTGCTTCGTTTCTCAGAGCATCGTCGTCTCTAACACACTTTTCCAAAAACCAGAGTGCCTCATCAACGGAGCCTGACGCAGCCGAATACAAACACATTAAAAATACAAGAATCAACATTTCCAAAAACACACATACACAAATATTCCAAACAGCTTACCAGAGGAAAGCTTTTGAGAATCAGGAGATAGACGAGAAATAGACTCCCGTAGCTTTTTAGGGCGAGCAGAGAGAAGAGTACTCATGAACCTCCCGACCGTGACGGAGACCAAAGATTCCGGTTCTGATCTCCGTATCAATTCATCTTCCGATCGCTCCATCTCGCTCCGACACAGCTAGTGTGAATAATTGGCAATTCCGATTACAATTATTCCGTCTGATTTTGTAACAAATGTCACGGAGACGACGAAGAACGAGAAATTGAGCTTTAGCTTTGCACAATTCCCGCTGCAAGTTAAACGACGTCGTTGTTAGACCTGCCAAGTAAACGATGTCGTTCTCCGGGCAATGACGTTATAATATGCTTTAATGTTAGTGTCTGTGGTTAGTAATTTAAAAAAAAAAAAAAAGTGTTAAACAGTGGGATCAACACCAAATATTATGGCCATTATGAGGTTTGGGGTCTTGAAGTTGTGTTTTGCTAAAGGTCTGTCTATACTTCTCTAAGATTCAAGAATCTTCTCTTTTTTTGAGAAAATAAGGTTATAAATGAATCTTATGATGAAGATAACACATGATTTGTGGCACAGATCTTGATAAATGCGTATTTGAAATCCGTGACTCTTCTTTTAATCAAGAGACTTCAATTCTAATAGTATAAGTTATCTCTCAAATTTTTCCAAGGCAAAAAGGCTAGGTGGCATTTTTTCCAGCATAGTTTACAGGGAAGAGTTTTCAACATTTTCGCAGTTTTTTCTTCTTGTGCAGCTCCTGATTGTGACATGGGGGCACTCAATGAACTATTTGATTATGAAGTCGGCAATTTTAACGTCTTATATCGATATCCAGACACCAAGATAATTTTTGTATCTAATGACTGCCTCATCCACCTCCTTCTAAAGACTCATGGACACAAGGGTTAATATCATTTTGTCATGAAGCAGCAAATTCTTTTTTTCATAAGTTGTAAACAACTTTTAACTAACAAATCATACCAAACTTACTTTAGTAAGAAAGATTGACTGATATTACTTTACAAAATAAGCAATCAAGTGTAGTTCAAATTTTAGAGCAGAAAAACAACAACAAGTGTAGCCTAAATTATAAACATTGTACAAAATATGAAAATTTTGTATTGCAGAAAATAAGTAAAATAAATTATTAAAAAACATACAGTTAATTTAAAACTACACAAAACATAAAATAATTGAACAAAATAAAAAACAACAACACTCTAAAATTTTTTTCCAACAAAAAAACCCGCACCTAGTGAGATAACCAGTTTATGTCATTATAAACCAGTAAGTATCAAAATATCTATTGAGAAATAGAAATAGGCTCAAGAACTGAGATATTTTCTAATTACGATCGTCTTCTTCGATCACTCTCTTTCAGTCCTCAAATCCGTCCGATAAGATCAATGGCTCCTATTTCGCGATGCGTCATAGTGTCACTAATCTCGACTGCATCCACGATTTGGATCGGGAAACGTTACCTTGATCTGATCCGGAGTGAAGACAGCAACGCTGAGAACCTTCAGCTCCTGAGTGAGATTCATGAAGCTGGAGGATATGTCGTTGTACCAGCTTCTTTCTTCGTCAAACCTAGACCAGCTGTAAGTCCTGATCATTCTTTTGCTTTTGTGTTGGTAAAATCGAGAATCGATCGGATTTAGAGAAGGAATTGCTTAGATTTGTGAAACCTTAGGTTTGTGAATTCGGAATCTGGACAAGTCAGTAACAGCTGGACAAGTCAGTAACAGCGGGGCAGGGGCGGGGGCGGGTGGGGCAGAGACGGGAGCGGGGGCGGGGGCGGGTGGGGCAGAGACGGGAAGGGGGGCGGGTGGGGCAGAGACAGGAGCGGGGGCGGGTGGGGCAGAGACGGGAAAAATGCATAAATTACATTATTTATATTATTATTAGACATTACTTATTACATGTGTGAAAAATGCACACGAAAAATGCACAAATGCAAGAGAATTTTTCTACGGTAAAAAAAGTTGCCACCTGGATTTGCTCTGCAAACACAAGACACCAGAGATTGGCATCTTCAAACATACCAGCCAGAAAGGCTTCCGCTGCCTCCTGTAAGGCCAGTAAGGCATGGCTCTGGAATGTCAAAATCAAACCAGGAAACAAGGAGAGACTCGTAGTAACAAAATATCGAGTTACCTTGAAATCTTGAGCAATTTCACGAACAAGGCTCTGGAATTTCAGTTTGGGGATTAACAGGTACGAGTTCTTCTGATATTTCCGAATTTTTCTACACATCAGATTTTTCTAATTCCTAACTTTCCTCCTAGTTATGGTGCCATTGAAATGCAAATCAAAACTAACCTCAAAGGTTTATCTTTCCCCCATGTCCTTTTCCATCCAGCTTCGAAAGTAGCAAGCGATGCAGGATATTCAAGCGACCCGTATGGATGTCCTTCAACTGCTGCCGCCATTGCTGCACTTTTTGCTCGATCGTGCTCAATCTACATGATCGTCACAGTATTAATCGTAATCATCCATACCTGTTCTTCACGCTGCTTTGTACGAGCCATGTTTCCAGAGAGTTTGAGAGTGAGTTTGAGAGAGTAACAAACAGTTCTCTATATATATCGGGTATGGCGCTTTTGTAACTAACTTTTTTTTTTTTTTTTCTTTATATTTAAAACAATTACATATGACATTTAAAAAAAAAAAACTTTATATTTAATAATAATAATTGTAAATACTTTTATCTTTAATTTCTGAACTTTATGAAATTGCAAATACTGTTAGACTTTTACAAATCGACATTTACAAATCGGGACTTGAGGCTTGCTGGTCATTATCCTTGAAGAGGATGGGACCACAAAGACGAGGCCTCATATGCTACGGAATCTTCTGGAAACTAAGTCAATGCCAAAAGAAGAAGGAGAGGAAGAAGAAAGCTCTGATCCATTATTACAACGTTGATTGATTGTGGAAGACTACAACGAAGCAGTGGACCAGTGTTATCTGCAAACAAGATGGCTGCTGCTTTAGGATTTAGGTATTGTTCATGTTGGTGCTACTCATTGTCGTAAAGTACTCGTAATAATTGATATATTGGTAGGTGTCATCTTATATAGAAAGCATCAGGTTGCTTATTCTTCGTAAAAACTGCACAAGACTCATGGTTTCTAATATTATCTACCAAACCTATCCACAAGGAACAAACGCTTCTCATATTGTTAATTACATTCAGTTTTTTGTTTGTTTGTTTTCGTGTGTAATAATAAGTTCCCCTTAAGTCACTCTCACTCCGGTTCAAGTTCTTCAACTGCAGCTGCAAGATGCCTAACCCGCTGAGCAAGTCGTCCCCTCCGGTAAATCCCCACCAAGCGCAGAATCAGTATCATTGCAATTGCAGCATAGTCGAACACGGTCACTATTTTGAACCCTCCTGTACAAAATGGGGGAAAATCAATCTTCCAAAAAAGATTAACCACAATCTCGAATTGAGAATATTAAGGTGTCAAACTATTCTTCCAGAGGCATGTCTAAGAATCTCAATCTTTAATCCGTCATTGCTGGTTTAGAACTTGTGAGGCAACTTACCCGTTGGGATGAAGTTAAACTCTGCAGCAGTGTAAAGCGTACTCATGAACATCTGCAAACACCAGAAGAAACTTAGTTACTCATCCTTCAATGGTAGAAGGCAATAGTCTTGTACTACTGTGATGATCAAAGTGATTGAGCTGTGCAATCTTGCTTGATAATAAAACAAGATCGAACTTCATAAAAAAAGTTTTGATTGTCGACGAATTTATGATCCGTTCGTTTGTTTGATATGATCGGTTTTAAGGGATTGTGTGTGTGTTGAATTGGTAAAAGAAAACCGCGTGATGAAGAAAGAAGAAGAAGAATATGACAGATGACTTGGACCCTGCCGTTCTTTATTTACCTACGTAGACTACGCGTCGTTTGGTTTTATCTTTGCCGTGCTTATTCAATCCAAATCCTCTCCTTTTTTTTTTGCAGTTTTTTGCCAACGCGTTGTTTTTATCATTTTTCCTTCTCCATTTGGCAAATTTCTCCAGAAATAACCCAGATTCGGGGGGACAAAAAAAAACATAAACGTTATTTCCCTTATATTTTAATAAATATATTTCTTCTTGAACAATTGAAAAGGTGAGTTCTGATGTGGGCCAGCAATAAAATATCTACTCTGATGTCTCAACAAAGCTACTTTGATGTATTTTAGTGTAAAATAATTATATTTGTGTGACATTTTACTAAGAGACCAACCACAATCCTTGGTCCAGAAGCATTCCTGAATGCCTCTGTGCTCTGAATGTCTGCAATTAGATCACACATATTCACAGCAACAAGTCATACATAGTGAGGACTTATGAAGAACACCTACAAGTCTAATTCCAGAACGTAAGTCATACCACGGATCAAGGAGGCCAAAGCTTTCAAACAAGGAACAATGATCCGATTGCTTCCAGCGGCTGTTTTGATTATCGAGCATGTTGATTCCACAGCACCATGTTTCGTCGCAATCGCCGCGTTCCCAGATTCTTGGCTGCTACAAAGCTCTTCAAGCTTGTCGAACAAACTCGATATCTCATCCAAATCCTCATCTCGAAGCAGTCCATCTTTAGAAACGCTATCGAATTCAGGTGGCTATAGATCTAGTAGCCCTTTACCAATATAGCATCTACAACTTCTCTCTCTGTAACTTATAAAGGTATCTAGCGTGAATTAGAAGAATCCAGAGCAAATAAACTCACTCATCTACCATGCAAACACATACACATTCCATCAAATTTCAAGCAGATTATACTATATGTTACTTGCTTATTTCTATCTTGTTAAGTAACAAAGAACAAAAACTGTAGAAGGCAATGACATAAAACCTGTTTATTCTTAGACAAAACAGGTCAGAGAACTTAAACATATGCAGCAGATGTAGACATGGACACAATAAATCCCACATGTGGTACAAAATCACTAACTATTTATCCCTGCCACAAAATTTGAAATCCAAGAAGATTGCCAATTATGTCTAACCTTGATACCAGACAAGTATTGCTCCAACAAGTCCTTACTTATCTTTGAAAACTTCAGATCTTCCATGTGGAGCAAGACACTGTAATGCTTCCAACAAGAAGAAAGCAGTATAGCTCCACCCATAGATACCTCCGTGCCTGGATTTCAGGTATGAACAAAAAAGTTTGATAAGCAAGAATTAAAAACAGAAACGGAAATGAACAAGGGCATGTGGCATTAGTCAAAGACCTGCCTCCTTTTGGGAGATATCATGATGCTCTTTTAACACCTCTAACCACCTCAGCACTTGACTTAACCCCTTAGCATGCAGAACTCGAGTTTTTCTGTTCCACTGGAAGGAATTTTTGGCAACATTAGTACATTACTCAACTCAAATCATGGATAACTTCATCACTTCAGAATGCAAAACACAGATTAAGCATATTTCAATTGGATCAGTGAACATACACCAAAGAGACACTGTACAAGGCGTGTCAGGTCCTCCAGGTGGTTCCACAGTAAGCAATTTGTCTCACTGTTTGAGTCTTCAGGTCGAGAAGTCTGCTTTTTTTTCTTCTCGCTAATATTAGGTATCAAAGCAACTGGTCGATGAGACCCCGTACTGATAGATGGCTTCGGTCTATTGGCCAGAGTATCAACCCTCTTTGCTAAGGCTCCAGTAATTGACAGCAAACAATCAGCTGCGGAAACAGAAAGTCTAGATGGCACCTCGTATCCATCCTGCAAAACGCTAAACAAAATAACAGCTCAGAACTAGGTGGAAGTGACTATGTATACAAGTGAAGAAACTTGCTCCATATATACATACTACTTTTGAGTAATTTATCAAAGCTTAAACTAGAGAACCAAAAACAAATGGTCCAACAGAACAGGAGATGATATCTATATCCACTGACAAAGAAGTTTTATACCTTCCGTTGCGTACAATCATCACTAAATGAGGCACACAAGATGAAACAATTTCCACGAATATCGAATGTTTCTCCCATATTCCTGCCAAAATATAATATTATGAAAGTACATAACATAAATCAAGGGAGCTGAGAATGAAGAAAGTCTTTTCTTTTCTTCCAAGAGCGATAGCCAATATTAAATAGTTTGTCTACATAGTAACAAGGATGAGTATAATGCTCACCATTCCAAAAACTTTGATCCCCATTATCCACGGATTCTACAATACCACGGACAAGTAAACACCATCCAAGCGCTAAAAACTTATCTTCATTCCTCGAAATAATTTTGGAAAGATTTCTCGAAATAGCTTGAAAGATAACTTCATCTTGAAACAACCAGTTTAGAAGTATCATAGCTGGGTTTCCATGCTTAGAATCCTTAAACCTTAAAAAAAAAAAAAAAAAAGGAGAGTATACAAATCAGTAAGAACCGGACATTCCAACAATCAACGAGGGTTTTTTTTAAGGTTTTTAGAAATTACATGTTCGATGATTGGAACAAGAGTTTCACCCAACGCTTGGTTTCTTTCAGCCGCATCCCTAACCCACTTTTCCAAAAAACAGAGTGCCTCATCAACGGAGCCTGACGCAGCCGAAGACAAACACATTAAAAATACAAGAAGCAACATTTCCAAAAACACACATACACAAATATTCCAAACAACTTACCAGAGGAACCATTTTGAGAATCAGGAGATAGACGAGAAATAGACTCCCGTAGCTTTTTAGGGCGAGCAGAGAGAAGAGTACTCATGAACCTTCCGACCGTGACGGAGACCAAAGATTCCGGTTCTGATCTCCGTATCAATTCATCTTCCGATCGCTCCATCTCACTCCAAACCAGCTAGTGTGAATAATTGGCAATTCCGATTACAATTGTTCCGTCTAATTTTGTAACATTGTCACGGAGACGACGAGGAATGAGAATCGAGCTTAGCTGTGCATAAATTCCCGCAGCAAGATAAACGACGTCGTAGGACCTGCCAAATAAACGATGTCGTTTTTTTCCGGGCAATGACGTTATTTTATGCTTTAAACGGCGTCGTAAGTTACCTAGGGTTAGGACAGGTTTTGAGTTTCTGTCCACGTGGGTAATAGTTATTGGTTAATTAACTGTTTGACATAAATCATTTGAGGAAACCTGAGAAGAGAAGAGCCTCTCGCTTTAGTATACTCGCCGCCGCAATATCCTCCTCCGGTTAGTCCTGATATGGCCACCGTGACATCCAATGCGCCGGTTAAATCCTTCTCCTTCTCTGTTTCGAATCCTCTGAAATCCCTGATCCCCAAATCTCCATCTCTCTGCTTCCCACATCGCAAGAACCATCAGCGTCTAGGTTTATCGGTAACTGCATCCACATCGGCACCGCCTTCAATCGAAACCGCAAATGCACCTTCACCGGATTACAGAGTCGAGATTCTCTCCGAATCTCTACCTTTTATCCAGAAATTCCGAGGGAAAACCATAGTCGTCAAATACGGCGGCGCAGCCATGACTTCTCCGGCACTCAAAGCCTCCGTCGTCAGCGATCTCGTTCTCCTCGCGTGCGTTGGTCTTCGCCCGATCCTCGTTCACGGTGGAGGTCCCGATATCAACCGTTACCTGAAACAACTCAACATCCCAGCTGAGTTCCGTGATGGACTTCGCGTGACCGACGCCACAACGATGGAGATCGTCTCTATGGTTCTAGTCGGGAAAGTCAATAAGAATCTCGTATCTCTTATCAACGCTGCCGGAGCTACCGCCGTGGGACTATCTGGACACGACGGTCGTCTTCTCACTGCGCGACCTGTCCCCAATTCGGCTCAATTAGGTTTCGTCGGGGAAGTTGCAAGAGTTGATCCAAACGTGTTGCGTCCACTCGTCGATTACGGTTATATTCCGGTGATTGCCTCCGTGGCCGCCGATGAAGCTGGGCAGGCTTATAACATCAATGCTGATACAGTGGCGGGAGAGCTCGCGGCGGCGCTCGGAGCAGAGAAACTGATTCTGCTGACTGACGTGGCAGGAATATTGGAGAACAAAGAGGATCCGAGTAGCTTGGTGAAGGAGATTGATATAAAAGGCGTGAAGAAGATGATTGAAGATGGGAAAGTTGCTGGTGGGATGATTCCTAAGGTGAAGTGTTGCATAAGGTCGATTGCTCAAGGAGTGAAGACGGCGAGTATTATTGATGGAAGGAGACAACATTCTCTGCTTCATGAGGTTATGTCTGATGAAGGAGCCGGAACTATGATTACCGGATAAACATTATAGTTTTGCAATTTTAGTGGTTTGAGTAATTCTTCATCTCTCTCTTTTGTAACTCACGCTCAGAGACACTTTAAGAGTTTCCCTTCCTCTTTGTTGTTGCATTTTTCACCTCTCTTTCTCGAATTTCATTTTTAAGGTCAACTGTTTTTACCACAACACCTTACGGTAACCTATGTGTTTATTCAGTTTAATATAAAGATCAGGTTCATATCAAAGTTAATGATTCTAATATAAAAGACAATACCATGATGGATTGGTTTCGATAAAAGACATTAGAATCTGGGTGTATTGATAACCCTCCTCCCTTACCTTATTATAAGTCTCACTCTCTTTTTAAAGTGGTGGTTACTTAACGAAAGGTTACGATTGGTTTTATATTCGTGATGGTTCATCACAACTCTTATAATGAGTATAAAAGCCATGCATATGATGTAACGTAAGGGCACGTTTTTCTTCATCGTAAGAAAAAGAAACACTTATCAAAGAGAACAAAAAAAGGATACAAAGATAAAGGTTTGGATCCCTTGTCCATCAAAAGGGATCATAAAGAGAAAGGGTCAAAGGGAGGAGAAGATCAATTGAAGTATTGATCTCACAACAACATAAGGAAAGCATGGATCAAGGTTAGTGTTGCTTTCTTCTTCTCTAAGAAACTAATTAGGGTTGGATTAAATCAAGTCTAGATTATCTTGGGATAGATTTCATGAGTAATAGAAATCATTAAAGTGGTTTACAGTTTTTTCTCCTTCCTCTCGACACCGTCAAACCACAATACTTTTAGTATCTTTCCATTTACATTATTCATCGTATGTGCATACTTAATCACACGAAGCTTCTCTCTTTCTACGTTTACATAGGGACTTCGTGTCCCGATTCGGGTCAGTTTATTTGGGTCTTGAGTTTTCCGGTTTATAATTATAAGTTTTGTTAGGATATTTTTATTTTCTGGATCCAGTATCGATTAAGTAAACAAAATTTTTTAATGTTTCTTAATATGTGTGAAAAAAACATTAAACGACATTTAATATGAAACATAGAATGTATTTTTTTATTTTTTTTTTTACATTTAGCTATTTAATTAGATAGGTGTTTATCAGTTGATTAAATTTTTTAAATAAATATGATATCAGCTTCTTATAATTTTCAGTTTTAATAATATGAAATTATAATTATAACCAATATTTTACAAATTCTAAAATGTAAATTAAGATTCAACTAAAGAATTAAAATCATAGAGTTACAATTTCATATTGAATTGTAATTCTATATTAATTTTATAATTAATTTGTTCAAAACTATTAATAATTAAAATAATTTTAATTTTAATAGTATAATATTAAATAATATTCTTTTTAGTGTGAGTTTTAGTGTTTGTGGTTGGAGATAAAAAAAAAAAAAAGTTGAACACCAAAACATCAAATTTGGTGTAGAATCAACACCAAATTAGATGTGTGGGTTGGAGATGTCTTTTTGTATATGAAAAAATTATTATAAGAATTAAATATGTGTCATAAACTTACGATCATTTCTTACTTTTAATCTTACAGGAGCAGGGGGCGGATGTGGTAGAGACAGGGGCAGGGGCGGGAACTGGAGCAGGAGAAGCGGGAGTAGCAGGGGCGGGAGTGAGAGTAGTTGGGGCAAGGACGGTGGGTGGAAGACGGAAGATGGACAGTAAAGAGTAACAGACCTAAAAATAAACAGAAAAAACGATTAGTCACATAAAAATTATACGTAGAAGCTGACTTATAATATATAAAACTGATTACCAAAAAAAAAGTAATGGTCAAGGGATGGCGTGGTCAGGACAAGACACGAGAGAAAAAATGCATTTTTGGTGTATTATTATAGAAAAGGAATTGTCAATGTATTATTTTAAATTGATAATAGAAAAATCATATTGAAATTTTAATAAAATAATTAACTTTTATAAATCATTCGTAAGTAAAAAAAATATTATCACTAATATTTTATACTTAAAAATATCTCTGGTTGCATTTTGTCTACAAAATTATTCATTAAATTTTTGTAATCTTCAACCAAGCTCATAAACTTTTTAAGAAACTTCACAAAATACTATTTTTATAGAAACTTATATGAATCTTTTTACAGATAAACATTGATATAATATAAAAAAACATAACCATAGTTCAGGATATCAAAAACAAAGGAAACTTTAACAAAAGCTCATTTTACATCTTGTGATCAGATTGAGTATTTTTATGTGTGTTTGGGCTACTTAGTCTATTCAGCTAAAAAGCTTTGTAACATTTGCGCTCTTATGCACTTAAACAGAAAATAGGTTATCCAAAAAAAAAAAAAAAAACTTTACACCTTGTTGTCTCGATGAAATACTTATGAAATTTCACATAAAATCTCACAAGTCACGAAACATATCTTCCTGTTTTGTCTATTTGGACCCCACACCACACATTTTCTTCTACTGTTTTGCTTTCATATTCAGCTGGGAGAAACTCGAGTTAAAATATGCTTAAACTACATATTGTGACAAGTGAAAATGAAAATGTGGTGGAACTTCCTTTAATTGTATTGTCACCGACTTCGGACCACGAATCAATGCAAGTTGCAATCTTTGGATGACCGACCCATTTTTTTTTTTTTTTTTTTTTTTTTTTTTTTTGCTCATACATCACAAATATCATTTAACCAACGAGATTACAAAGTCATTAGACCACATCAGACTTTTAACCAAATACAAGGCTCCGTCTAATAACACCCTGGATCACTAAACTGGATCCAACTCTATCAGACCAAGAGTCACTGTATTTTTTTACCACTACGAGATAAATTTCACACCACAGCCCATTTAGGTCTAAAGTTCCACAAGTTGGTCTCTTTTTTACATATAGGTATATATAGCCTTGTCTTTTTTACAACGGATTCAGTGCTGGTTCTGTATAGATCAACGGCTATGGTTTTTTTTTCTTTGAACATTAGGCTATGTTTGTTTTGACAGTATCATAGTGGCCAAACAGATCCATAGGATAGATGATGAAATGATTATGACTTAAACAGATAAATAGAAAGATTTATTGAATTTAATGGAAACATAGATGGAAATAACGGGTATATATATATAAAAAAAATGGAAAAAGGAAACAAAAACAAAATAAAAACACCCCTTTTGGAAAATCTGTGACCTGATCACAGCTCTCGCGCTCGGATCATGATTCCCCTAGCCCTCAGTCAGCAAAGCACGCCTTAACAAAGATATGTTGGGCCAATTATCTTCGGTTTGGGCCTCCTAAGATATGTTGGGCCAGAAACCCAAATTGTGCTCCAAACCATCAATTTCACAAAATGACTTTGGTTTCAGTGACACTAACCTGCCCTCCGAACTGCAATTTGGCTATATGGCCCTGTTCTTTTGTAAATCGCTGCTGTTGCGATCGCGACTACTGACGGAGACAAAAATTATTAATGGGAAGAGATAAATTTTGCTGAAATTGATCGCATGTGTTATCGCAAGCTACCATTCCAATCGCTGCTATTTTTCAGCGATTGATAATTGTCCCATTTCATCTCTGCGATTAACACCGGCGACTGCTCTCCTCCATCTCTCCACATACTTGAGTCATAAGTTATTTGTATTTGTCATTTTTTTTCGATCGCAGTTGTTGTCGCAACGATTTACAAAAGAACACGGCCATACTATTATATAGCTTTCGTATCTAGTTTGGAGAATCTCGAGGTTCTGGCCCCACAAAACAACTTTACTGCGCGTGAGAACCACACACTCGAACTAGAGAGTGTCACCGTAACACTGTCACGTGACAAGTGTGTGGTTGTGGATGGAGATGCACCATCGTCGTCTTCTACAAGTAAAGTGAAACTGTGGTGGGCTAAGACGAAACTTCCTTCAATTGTACTGTCACCGACTTCGGACCCACGAATCAATGCAAGTTGCAATCTTTGGACGACCCATTTAGGTCTAAAAGTCCCACAAGTTGGTCTCTTTTATAGCTTTGTCTTTTTCTTCTCTTATTGAGATGCTATGCTTTTACTTGATTGGCTCATTTTCAACTGTAAACTGGCACTAACTGTCACCGTCTATGTACGAATACTAAACACTGTTTTGGTGGGATCAATCTCATATATCTCGTAATTAATTTTCCTTTGTGTCTTACTGGAGTTGGGGAATCTCAAGGAAAAACATTTGCAGCGATTTCAGCCTTTCTGATACTTTTCATGTCCTAATAGTACCAAAAGAATAGATTCTTTCAAGATTTAGATTAAAATCAGTAAAAGGAACAAAAAAAACTTATTTCATCATCTCTCAAAAAGAGATCATGTCTTGTTTAATCATAGTAACCACCATAATCATCATCATCATCATCATCAGTGCCTATCTAGTGAACGCATAACACTACCTTTTCAACCGCGAAAAAGCCTTAGTATTTTCAATAAAAAAAAAAACAAATGTTTCATCATAATCATCATCATCTAAATGTTTTTCTCTTTGGCTTTTCCATGGATGAAGAAAAAAGGCTCTTTGTTAACTGGACTTGACCGTATCCAGAACGATCCCTCTTGTTCTCCCTGGTGCTCCACCGTTAATCGAAGATAAATCCAACACGATCCTGCTCACCAAAAGACCATTCATGAACAAACAGTATAGAGAGATCATTAACAAAACAAGAACATTGATCGGTTTAAATCGTGTACATCTTGTTCTTGGTCGCTTCTCCCGTTTCTTGAATCAAAATCTTATCTTCCATCTTTGTTACTGTGTGCTCCTTGGGAAGATTGATCCCTTCTACTGCTTTTATCAAAAACAACCACAAAACTTGATAAGCTTACTTTCTTTACCCAATTCCTATACACATTGTGTCTACTCTACGGTTCTACTACCTTCTACGCCATTCACAGGAGCGCCATCATCTATTCCCAAGAGATTCTGAAACAGAGAGCCATTGTTGTTTAAAATGGCAGCGGTTTAAGAGAAAATTTGTTCATAACAAAAGACAAGTAAAGTCACCTTAAGGTTCTTGTAGCATTCCTCAAGGTTGTCATTATACAAGATATGACCAAAAATGCCTGATGATTTCCCCGCTTTGATCTCTGCTTCAGCGTTTCTAAGCCGCTTTTGGATCTGCTCCTCTGTCTCGGTTCCTCTGTTTTTTTTCAGCATTTGAAAATTGAGGATAATCTCCAAGAAACAACAACTCATATGGTAAAAAGTCTGATTTTTTACCGAGCGCGAAGCCGATCTTCAAGTTCATTCATTGAAGGAGGACACACGAATATGAATATCGCATCAAGAGAGCTCGCCTTCACAGACCTGGCTCCTTGAACATCAATATCAAGAATGCATCTCTACACACATACAAAAAAAAAAAAAAAAGGAATTTGAATCACTTTAGGATCAATGGTTGCATGAAAAGATGAGACAACCAATGATGTTTGTTGTTATACCTTTCCTGAATCTGTTACCACTTCAACGGATTCAATGCTGGTTCCGTATAGATTACCATGAACAGAAGCAAACTCGAGAAACTTGCCGTCTTTGATCTCTTTCTCCATAACGGATTTCTCAGTGAAATGGTAATGAACACTGTTCTTCTCCATACACCTCGGAGATCGAGTTGTGTGGCTCACAGAGAAACCAAACATTGAAGGAAACTCTTTCATAAGCATTGCTATAAGCGTTCCTTTGCCAACTCCAGAAGGACCGCTTATAACAATAGGCTTCTCTGCATTCCCTCTCACTCCTTTGCTCCATGCAACAACCTCTTTTCCCAACAGTTTCCTTTGTTCCCGGACAAAAGGAGTATCCACCTATAATGGCATACTCAAACCATATGAGAACAAGAAGTTAAGAAGAACACCCAAAACTCTTGTCAATATCTCCAAACACTAACCTCGAGGAACCAGATGGAGTCATCAGAAGCTGAGCCTTTTTTGATAACCAAAATCCGACCTTGTTTAAGAACAATGGCAGAGTAACCTTTGCAGGGTTTAGGGCCAGTTCCAAGAACAGTAGGACTAGACCTGAAAACACACCCAATTTGGCTTCAAATCCTTAAAGTTCCATACTAATGGAAGAAGAAATTTATAGATCAATGAACAACACACACCATTTGTTAGTGATTTTGTCATGAATCTGAACTCCAAGGAACAAAGGGTTCCCTTCATGAATTCCACCAATCACATACTGCAGCAAAAAGGTAAAACCTCAAAGATCAGATCAAAGGTGGAAGAAGAATTAAGACCAATTTTCACATTCTAAAACATCAAAAAAATTGAGAGGCTTACGGATCGATCCCCAATATGGACTGATGTATCTCTGTTTTTAGGTTCGGATTTTACACCAAAGCCATTGGTGTGTCCGTTCTCCAGATGATCCACAAAGAAAGCTGGTGCTTCTCCCTAACAACAATACAATCATTCAAACAAATGTCAGAAATTTTATGAAGAGAGAAGAGCAACGAAGTGAATCGCGCCAAAAGAGGCTCACCATAGAGGTTTTTCTACGCTTCCAAGAAGACAACAACTCAGCCTGAGCAATGGCACAAGCACAAAATTAAGAGATCAAAACAAACAAACGTTTCTTCTGAATCTCAAATTATATAAAAAAAAAAAAAAAAAAAAAAAAGTTAAGACCTTTTCGTGTATTCTGCATAATAAGTCAAAAACCCAAATGCAGAATCATCAAAATAAAACACAAAACTTTGGAAACGTAAACACAGATCTCAGCCTAAACCAATGAAAACGATCTATAGAAATCAAACTCAAATAATCCTTTTTGTCCTACCTCGAATATGAACACCGGAAAACGCTGAGAAGAAGACGAACGTTTTTGGATCGAATTGGGTTGAGCAGAGGCAGAGAGGATGTGAATTTATATCGGCAAAAAGGGGCAGAGGAGAGAATTGAGAAACAAGTTTTTGGGAGCTTTTTCAACAACAAGATTCAGTTTTTAGGCAATCGATAATCTCTCTGGAAATTTAGGCGAAGAATATATATTTGTGCATCGTCGACGAGTCCCAAGACAACTTGGAGACAAGCGGCCGTGACGGTGTGAGGAAAGCTACCTCTAAGAAATCTCGGAGCCTCTTTTATAATAGATAATTATTTAAATAAATTATTATTCTAAAAATAAAATAATTAATTATTGTAGTGCATCAAAATTATAAAAATAATCATTTTTTTAAGAAGCAAAAATTGTTATTTTTTCATGAAGTTAACGCCACTTAAATGTCAAATTTATTTTTTCACTAATGGAAACTATAGAAATTTGTGTCAGCTATACACTACTAATTGCATTTGGTAAAATAAAATTGATATTTAAGTGGTATTAACTTCATAAAAAAAACAACAACCTTTTTCTTTTGTCTTTTTACTATTTTTATCATTTTGATCATGTATTTTTACATTAAAAAGTTTTGCTAACCAAAAAAAAAAATTGATTTAATTTGGAGAAAATTCTCAGCTGAGATTACGCTATTTAAGGGTTTACCTCTACTGTGCCAAAATGGACTTGAACTTGCAAATCTATTTTGACCAATGTCAAATGGAGGATTTATACTATTTTGTCAAAATAACGGATCGGCTATGTTTTTTTCCGTTATAAATGTAAATGCAGGTTAGCTGTTGTTGAATATGTAGAGTTTAAAGTTGTAACGGTTTTACTGTGAAAAAAGTTATAACATTTAAAAACTTTGTTATTTTGGAAGAAAAACAAACAAACAAATAAATAAGTGTGAATAAACAAACAAAATACTGTTGTAGAGGGTGTGAGTTTTATAATAGAGATTATCTATATTATTATCAATAACATTTACTATGAGATTTTGATTTTAGGTAGTGATGCAATAACGACATTAGCACAAACCTTTATAATGCATGTTGTAGTTTGATTTTTAATCAAACAATTCTAAAGTAAAAATGATATAAAAATAAATAACTAAAATAGTTTAGCTAACTTTTTCAAAATTATCGAAACACACCAAATTTAGATTTGAAACAGGGGTTTTTATGCCGACAAAAAAAAAATATGTTTTTGTTACAGACGAACCAAATAAAAACCAGTCACTCCCGTCTTCACCACATTCCACATCATGGATATCTCTTAACATTTACACCCAAAAAAAAAAAAAAGTTCATGGATATGAAATAAAGCAACCTTTTCGGAAGACAAGCCAAAAGTAGTAGAATTTGAAAGAGTTTCAGACGACTAAAACAAAAGGGTTATAGCGTTAACGTATAGAAGAGGTTAACATTTAATTAGTTACGTAAAATGTAAAACTGGACCAATAATGTTCGACAAGGCCATATGGGATTGGTTAGAGACATGGGGATTTTGTCCCCGAAATTTCAAACTTCCATTCAAACATGACATGATTTTGACCAAAACCATCAATCCTCCAATTTTGAATATTGGAAAGTGGATAAGGACCTTAAAACAAAGTTTGTCCTCATCCTTTTTTTGTAATTCTTTTTTAAACATTCTCTTTTTCGTTATTTTTATACTTTGTACGAAGACGAGTCCACTACAACACTTTAAGAATCATTTTATAAGCCAAGACGTGTGAACTCCGTCGGCAATATCCAAGAACATTGAGAATGTAAGCATGTTTAGAGATATTGCCTAGAAACCTAACTTTGTGGATCAAAATTTCGGTTGAGTACTACGAATGAGATTCTAGGAGATGAATAAGACAAAATAAACAATTATATTTTTTTAGAAAAAAACAAATTCAAACTAAAATTGTACCAAAGAGATCCAGAAAATAATTCAATTTGGTTTATTACTAATTTTGTTTGTAAACCAAAAGATACTGCATAGCACTGTTAGTATTAGATGAATGTATAAGACATCGTCGTGGACTAGGACCTGGTCTCCTTATGGATGCTAACCTTGACGTGTTTCCAACGTCACTAATACGACATAATTTTAGTTTCGAGTCGTTCCTGAATTCAAGTGTTTTTTTTTTTTTTTTTTTTTAATGTTGACAAGTTTCTAACAATCCTAATTTTGATGATTGGTATCCGTCAGTTTCATTCAACGATATGTCAACCAAAAACAAAATACATTGTCATACCCAATATCAAAAGTCAAAACGCACACATTGAGGCTCGCATGAATATGGATTAAACTATGTTATTTGGGTTACTTGATTGGGCTCTGATGAATATGCAACAATTACCCTCCTCGGCCCAATATTTAGTAATCCCTTTTTTTTTTGCAACAGTAACTCCTTATGCCTTATAAAATAGATACTAGTGTCTAGTGCCTTTTGCATTTTATAAAAGAAACTGATTCTACAAATCGTAATAAGTTTTATATTTTTGGATGCTCATGTCTCTCTTCACCCAAACTATAATTGGAGCATATTTCGGCGAATAAAGTCATATAGTATGGAGTATATCGGCAACATACTTCACTTCTTCTCCTTTTTTCTTTGGGTTAACTCTTTTTGGAGATTCAAGCTTCTATTGCAGGAAATGATTTTGTAGACACTTTCATTTCTGCTACGATTTGCATTGTATCAATCTACGTTTTTAAATCTCCCTTGTTTGCTCACCTATCTTCAACCATATGAGTAGCAAAGTAGCAACTTTGATCAACTATTTTTTTGACAAAGTAATATTTTCCAAAAAAAAACTAAAATTAGTATGAGAGCCAGGTTTCAATACTGGGACCTGTGGGCCGCCACTATGATTTGTCAAATTTTGTTTGAATTATATATTGTAATCTCTTTATTTTATGTTTAATTGTATTTATTATAAAAATGTTTAATTCTACATGTAATTAAAAAATATATTTTTTCTTTATGTTTGTCGATTTTTCCAAAATAAAATTATGTTTTGGGGTCAATATATCAGGAGATTATAAGAAAATTATATTATTAGTAATTTAGTAGTGAGATTACTAAAAAACTAGACAAAATACTCCTACAAATAATAGTCTGACTTGATATCTTCTAGTACGTGGCATTTTCCTAGTGGGATCTCCGAGCACATTCATGAAGCTGACGTGTGTAACTTATTTTGGCGGGAATACCCTACCACTCCTATTGAGCCACGTAGATAATCTTTGTTACAAGAAGACACGTGTTTCCAAAGCTTGGTCCACAAGCATTATCTCATTTTTCGTGGCGGGTCCCCTATTGCCGACACTCCTCTTACTACGATAATTTATGTTTTTATTTACTTTTTGTAAACATACAAAAAGAGAACCTCTCAATCGCAATATGAAAGCGTCATTATAGTATCGAATAAACAAAAACTTTTTAGGTTAAAAGTGTTTTAAGCAAATTATGAGTACAAGCTAGTATTATTTAATCAATCTCTCGCTTAAATATCTTAGAAGAACACGTCTGCATAATTCATAAATATAAATGTAGTCGCTTATCTACTGGACGAACGTAGCTTTCATGGAAAAGACTTTACACTGGTTAACATTTCACCTCTCATGTAAACAATTCGTTACCCAAATTATTAAGTCGTAATCATTGATTATTTATTTCCGTGCCTCGTTTCTTCTCTTGCACCGTCTAATTAAAACCAGAGCTATAAGCATCTAATTACAGTCTACAACTACTACAAACTCTGAATCTCTGATGTTGACTTTGTACGATCAAGAGAGGTCAACGGAGACCACCTCAAGTACGAATGCTTCTGATCGCCGGGACGATACGCCGCCGGAGACCGTCGTGAGAGATATTCACGCGATGACGACAACGGAGCTTCCTCGGCCACCGCAAAGGAGAGAACACTCATCTCCGTCGAGGTCGATGAATTTTAGCGACGGAACTTCTTCTTCCGGCGAGAATTTCACCACCGTGAGCAGAGAGTTCAACGCTCTAGTCATCGCTGGCTCTTCCATGGACAACAACAATAACGGGAATAACAGTCACCGTGACGTCATACGTGTCGAAAGGAACGAGCTGATGACCAGGATCGGCGAAGATGAAGATGACGTTGTTGGTGGTGGTGATCATCATCAGGTGCCTGAGGAAGATTCGAATCCCTGGGCGATTGTACCGGACGGTTACGGTAACCGGTCCGGTTCGGAGAATATTGTGTCGACGACGTCATCAGGTGGTCAGAACCAGATGGTGACGACTGCGTCGGTGCAGAGGGTGAAGAGGGAGGAGGTGGAAGCGAAGATAACGGCGTGGCAGACGGCGAAGGTGGCTAAGATTAATAATAGGTTTAAGAGGCAAGACGCCGTTATTAACGGTTGGTTGAATGAGCAGGTCCATAAAGCTAACTCTTGGATGAAGAAAATCGAGGTTAGTTTACTTTTCAATACAATTAAATCACTAGGTCGCACAAACTCAACAAAATTTGCTTTTGCATATGAAAAAAAAACATTTTTTTTGTTTTTTTAGTAAGACAATTATGTTTGCGAGATTGAAACACAAAAAATAAAAAATCCTTTCTGTTTCCATTGACCATATGTTTAATGAAAACTCTAAAGGCTGGTGGAATTTAATCACTTGAAGAATATAAACATAATTACAAAAGGAAACGTAAGCAACTAAAGTAATTAATGTGTTGACTGGTCGAGCTTTACTATTAGGTGGCGGTGGCTAAAATTTTAGCTTCTAAAGATGCTACTAGAGTTTAGTGGAGTTGGAACATCAGGCCATAATCGTGGATCAACGTTTAAAAGTTATACATAAAAACTGTCTTAAATCGGTTTAATTAATTGAATATAGATCCATTAGCTTTTCATCAATACTAACGTTTTTTTTAATATATATATGTTGTAATATTGATGACGATGTGGATGCAGAGGAAATTGGATGAAAGGAGAGCAAAGGCGATGGAGAAAACACAAAACAAAGTGGCGAAAGCTCAGAGGAAGGCGGAGGAGAGGAGAGCGACGGCGGAAGCAAAAAGAGGGACGGAGGTAGCTAGGGTTCTTGAAGTCTCTAATCTCATGAGAGCCGTAGGACGACCTCCGGCCAAACGTTCCTTCTTTTCTCTTTCCTAGCTAAGCTACTTTCCGATTACATCAAAATATATCATAATATATATAATGTATATGATATAAATTTTGTTATATGCTTATGCTACAAACCGACGCTTTTCTGATGGGAATCAATGTGTATATATAGAATGTAATAGCTAAAAGGTACTGAATATTGTATGTATCCTTTAGTCACTCCATAACTAGAGCATACAAGTTGGGGGGTTTTATCCAACTCTGAGTTGCCGCCTAGTTTGGTATCTACATGTATGAATTGTCATCCGATAAGGATGAATTTTGTATGTTTTTTTTGTGATATGTATCATATTATCTATTGTAAAACTGTAATATAACACTTTAGTTAAATACTAGTTCAATAAAAAAAAAAGCTTCGTATGAATTTTGAACTACATGATTGACTCCTTTTAGAGATCATATGTGTGTTGTGTTCTTTGCTGCCGAGTCCTAACTTTTTGCGTAGACAAAAAGAAAGAGAGATCATCTGTGTTACACTTTCTTGCTCATCCACTGGGTTTCTACATAATGGATTAATGGGCCTAGAGACGCCTATGTTACTTGTTTATGGTAACAAGACCCAGTCTTTAGTATCGAGCTAATGATCAAATAGGAACAACAGAAATGATATAATATGAAAGTTTATTGTATTAATTGTGTTGAATGAGTTTACATAGGTAAAGTATTTATATGAATATGTAGATCCTAATCCACATAAAGATATGCTAGAATATATATTGTAGATAGAACTAAATCTAAATATGTCTTTATCTCAATACCCTCCCTAAAGTTGGAGGTGAGAAGTTTTGAACTTCCAACTTGGACAATAAATCGCAAAAGTTGTTCCTTAGTAGTTGTGAAGGAGAACAAACATCGAACTCGGTATTGGCGTGAAAGATAGTAGTAGTTTCACAGGTAGATGAGTTCTTCAGAAGTAAATATGGCTTCTTCTCTCTGTTGCGACGTCAACAAACCAGGAGAAAAATAAGCCGTAATAGATTGGTCATTAACCAAAGTAGTAGGAGAAATAGTAGTAGTAGTAATTCGGGAATGCCCGGAGAAGGAGTTTCAACCTCTTCTGTAACTCTGTTTTCATCAGAAGGAGATGAAGGTTGCTTGATTTCAGTAATAGAAGTAGTATCTGGTGCCAAATCTGACGATATAGTAAGTAGTATAGTAAGAGTAGTAGAAGGTGATATTGATATTTGTAGAATCATCCGCCATGTTTGATATGCTCAAAACAGTCTCCATGTAGAAATAGTAATAGTAGTAGTAGTAGACGAAAGTAACGTGATGTCCCTCACGGAAGCAACAGCGGCAGCTTGAACAAAAGTAGCTAAACGATCAACATCATCTTCATCATCGGCATCATCACCATCAAATGCGGAAACACTAATTTTGATCCCTAAATATCACCTGCTCTGATACCATGATATAATATGAAAGTTTATTGTATTAATTGTGTTGAATGAGTTTACATAAGTAAAGTATTTATATGAATATGTAGATCCTAATCCACATAGAGATATGCTAGAATATATATTGTAGATAGAACTAAATCTAAATATGTCTTTATCTCAATAAGAAACGCTCGTGTCAGGAAGTTTCATCATCACTGGGCTTGGATCTCAAATATCCAACACATTTGACAAAGTCTCGTCCTCTCGCTTTCTAGTTTACTACTCCGTTGACTTTTCTCTTTAATAGTTTTATAACATAGTCTAACTTATAATTATGTTTCTTAAAATTATTTCCCTTACTAAAAACGTTTTTTATAGCTTTTAATTCTTGTAAGTAATCATATACATGTGTATAATCAAATTCCCATATCAGATTCTTGATGTTTAAATATTAATAAGAGTTTACTAGAAAACAAATTTGCGTCGGTGTAACACAAGAATCAAGAGTGTCCACTGTCCACGATTTAAAAACCAAAGCATCTTTTCAATTATACTGTTGGTTGGGTCGCAATTAAAAAATAAAATGTTACTTGGGTCCGACGAAAGGGAAAAAAAGAGTCAAAATCGTCGAGTTTGACCCTTACTTAAAAAAAGAGATGTGGTTCTTATTTTTACAGTTTTACCCTTTCGGTGTTACAGGATTCGAAGCTTACAACGTGACACAGACTCGGGCTTTATTTTTTGCTCTTTCTTTAATGTCACAAGCTAAAATTACTTAAACACCCTTCTCACGCTGGTGGGTCTAAAGCTGTTTGTTGTAATTTCTTGCATCGCTGAAGGGTACAAATGGCTGAAAAGGCATTTCAATTTCGGAAAGCAGTCCTAAAAATAAATTTTATCATTACAAAAAAAAAACAGAAATAAAGAGATTTAAAAAAAAAATAAATATTATAGAAATCGAAAACAATCATAGAGCTGTGCAGAGGAGAGATTAGGGAAGGAAACTTCTTTTGACCTTCCTTCATCTCTCTCTCTCTATAATTTTGTCAACTTTAATTTTAATTTTATTTATTTATTTTTTGTTCTTTCGGTGATTTTCAGAACAAAACATCAAACAATTTGATCAACCCAAAAAGAAAATAATTTGACGTTAATTCGATCCTTCTTCTTCTTCTTCTTCGTTTTCACGCGTTGAATTTCAACCCACCTTTATGTTCTTCATCTTCCTCTTCGCTTTCTCATATATATATCCGTCTCTTCTAGATTTTTCGAAGTACCATCATTTGATCTTCCCATTGTCCTGGAATTCTATCGTGAATCTGTAACTAAGCTGCTACGGATTTGATTTGGATTCTTCTAATTCGAATTTCGCGCGGAAGAGAGAGGTTTAATCGGTCAATAGATTTCTGGTTGTTGAAAATTTTGAAACCATGGGTAATTGCTGCGGAACGGCGGGATCGTTAGCTCAAAACGAGAACAAGCCGAAAAAAGGAAGGAAGAAGCAAAACCCGTTCTCGATCGATTACGGTCTCCACCACGGTGGTGGAGGCGGCGGAGGGGGAGCTCTAAAGCTCATCGTCCTCAAAGATCCAACAGGTCGCGAGATCGAGCAGAAATACACACTAGGCCGAGAGCTAGGCCGTGGCGAATTCGGGGTCACGTATCTCTGCACCGACAAAGAATCCGGCGAGGTGTTCGCCTGCAAATCGATTCTGAAGAAGAAGCTGAGGACTGCTGTGGATATAGAGGATGTTAGGAGAGAGGTTGAGATCATGAGGCATATGCCTGAGCATCCAAATGTCGTTACTTTGAAGGAGACTTACGAGGATGAGCATGCCGTGCATTTGGTTATGGAGCTTTGTGAAGGAGGTGAATTGTTTGATAGGATTGTGGCTAGAGGGCATTACACCGAGAGAGCTGCTGCTGCTGTGACTAAAACCATCATGGAAGTTGTTCAGGTTCGTCAATGCTTTTACTGTTTTTATCTCAAAATTGAAAAAGGCCAAGTCTTGGCTCAAGGTTATTGGATTTAGAGCCATTTTAGTGTAGAAACGGCCATGATTTGTTTCTTAGGTGTGAGATTAAAGAGTTTCTATGTGATCTCTGTAGGTGTGTCATAAGCATGGGGTAATGCACAGGGACCTGAAACCGGAGAATTTCTTGTTTGGAAACAAGAAGGAGAGTGCACCTCTTAAGGCGATTGATTTCGGACTCTCTGTTTTCTTCAAACCAGGTATTGTGGTCTGTTTGTTTTCTACTCCTTTTTGCGGTATGGCAACAATCTCGCAACAATCTTGCATTGTTATTGTTTTCTTTGCAGGGGAGAGATTTAACGAAATTGTTGGGAGTCCCTACTACATGGCTCCCGAGGTGCTAAAACGTAACTACGGGCCAGAAGTTGACATTTGGAGCGCTGGTGTCATTCTTTACATTCTCCTCTGTGGTGTCCCTCCTTTCTGGGCAGGTTAGTTTTGTCTGCCTTCTTCTTGGGCCTTGTGTGGCAAATGTGGCTTTAGGTGGACATATATTTCTGAAGCCTTGTATTATGTTTTCAGAAACTGAACAAGGAGTTGCACAAGCTATTATTCGATCTCAACTGGATTTCAGAAGGGATCCGTGGCCCAAGGTTTCTGAAAACGCAAAAGACCTCATCAGGAAAATGCTCGATCCTGACCAAAAGCGTCGTCTTACAGCTCAGCAAGTGCTAGGTACTGTTTTTAATAAACATTCTAGTGATGCAGTTTGTTGATATTGTCTCTCATATGGAATCTGAGACACACAAATTAAAGAGTAATAAATATTCGGTGTTTGCTTCATTTTCCAGATCATCCGTGGTTACAAAATGCAAAGACAGCTCCTAATGTACCATTGGGTGAAACAGTGAGGGCAAGGCTGAAGCAGTTCACCGTTATGAACAAGCTCAAGAAACGAGCACTCAGGGTAAAATACATATCCTTTATAACTTATATATAACTCTTGTGATCTAAAAAGCCTAACAACAGTTTCATCTTAACGTTTTCTCGATAGGTTATCGCTGAGCATTTATCAGATGAAGAAGCTTCCGGTATAAGAGAAGGGTTCCAAATAATGGACACAAGCCAAAGAGGGAAGATTAACATCGACGAGCTAAAAGTCGGATTGCAGAAACTTGGTCATGCCGTTCCTCAAGAAGATTTACAAATTTTGATGGAAGCTGTAAGCTTTTATTTATCATCAACTTACAAACAATGATGGTTTTGAAGTTTGACATACGCAATGTACTGAGCTCACGAGGGCTTTTCTTTTCTTTTGCAGGGAGATATCGATAAAGATGGTTATTTGGACTGTGACGAGTTCATTGCCATTTCGGTGCATCTCAGGAAAATGGGCAACGACGAGCATCTCAAGAAAGCGTTTGCCTTCTTCGATCAAGACAATAACGGATATATTGAAATAGAGGAGTTAAGGGTAGCTCTATCTGATGAAGTTGGTACCAGTGAAGAAGTTGTCGATGCCATTATTCGCGATGTTGATACCGATAAGGTTTGATTAGCCTCATGGTTTCACTCTCTTCTTAAATGTTGAAAAAAGTCTTAAGAAGGAACTAAAAACATTGTCGAAAACAAATTTCTTTTGCAGGATGGAAGAATAAGTTACGAAGAGTTTGTGACAATGATGAAAACAGGAACTGATTGGAGAAAAGCTTCGAGGCAATACTCGAGGGAACGGTTTAACAGTATCAGTCTCAAACTGATGCAAGATGCGTCGCTGCAGGTTAATGGTGATACTACAAGATGAGACATAGGCTGAATCTGTCTCTCAGCATTTTGGAAGATTGAATCAAAAGGGATGCAAATCTTTCTTCATTTCTTTATTTTTATCTTTTTGGGTTTTATTTTTAACACCATGATATAAGCTTTTTTAGGCATATAAGTTGTAACGAATTGTGTGTTTTGAGTTTCTGGCTGAAGAGCGAGCGAATATGGATCAAGAGAGCAACAGAGTGTGGCCTTTGGCTGTGTGTAGATATTTTGTATAATTGTGTATGTGGATAAAGATGTCTGTAATTTTCTATAACCCCATATTCAAGAATTATATGAGAGATTGGACTTGCTTTTCTTTTCTGTAGAGACTTTTAATCAGACATGATATATGAATTTCTTTTTCAAGTAAATCACATGTATACGTGATATATGTCTAAAAATAGCAAAGGGAGAAGAAAGTGTGTGGAGTTGCGTAATGAACAACAACTCACCAAATTTGAACGATCTCCTCAAAACTCATTAAGCAAATGGTTTGAGAAGATTACTCAATTTAAAACTTTTTGTACGAAGCTTTAGAGAAAAACAAAAAAGAATCATTTTGGCCAGAAATTTTTCTCAAACCATATACGTAGCTATAATCAGTCCATAAACATTCAGACCAGGCCACAATAATGTCGTTATTGTCTTATCGCCGAATCGAATCTCACACAGATAGACTAAGTTCTATGTCGTCTATATTATTGTCATCATGCATACAAGCTTATATAAAACAGTATTCAGAAAAAGCATCACTGACATCTGTTATGTGTCATAATCACTATTCACAAAATATAGGTAAAAGACAATTTTAACTCTGACCATTGCTTTTCGTTAAACGTCTAATATATATCCTCGTCATAGTAGTATCATCGACACGGGAGACTTACGTGTCGATTTTTGTATTGTTCCCAATTTGATTCAAATTGTTAAAACAATCAATCATGCAAAAGATGTGACTAGGGATCCTAAGCAAAAGGCAAAGATTAATGGTCACTATTCTGTGTCATTTGGCACGGAACTAATATCACATGCTGTGGTTCCGAGTATAGACTTCGGTCCAAAATCTTCTCATAATTAAAAAAAAAAGGATATGAGTAAACCTGTGATTTTTATCCAAAACCCGAACCCGAACCGAAAATTAAAACAAACTCAAACGGTTTTTATATCTAAAAACCAAAAAATTCAAAAAAAAACTTTAAAAGCCCAAAAACCCATAAAAAAACCTAAATCAAACCCGAAAAAACCCGAACGAAACCCAAACCGAAATTTTAAAAAATCTAAATGGTTTTTATATTTTTAAACCGAAATCCTGAGTCTCAAGTCTATGTGATGATGGACGTCGAAGGTACACGAACGTTACACATGTCCGATGTGGACCTTGTATTAAAAAAAAATAATGCTTTGGAAGGACGCAAATCATGATTACATATTTATCATTAAAGTAATTAATCGGCCGTAGTTACCATTTAATCGTCGTATTTTAATCATAGATACGAAGAACAATAATCGCGTCACAACATATGTATAATGATAAAAATTAAAAAGTGTGAAGTGAAAAAGGAACAGAGACAAAGGACATGGTGAACTGATCAATGCGAGATAGATCTTTTAACATATGATGAACTCAATCTGACGTGGCTGGGACCCACTTGCGCCGTTTGATTACAAAAGTTTCACCTACTTAATCTGACTCATGGTTTGTCTTATTTATTTTAGGATAAAGATCTCTTAACTCAAATTTAATGCAATTATTAGGAATTACTGAATGAGATGAAATTGAAAGCTTTGATTGTTTTTTGTTTTTGTTTTTCGTTGTTTTTAGGTCCATCTCAATCAATAATGGAAAAGTAACAAAGAGTTCGAAAGCAATCTAAACAATATAAAACAAATAATCAATGACAAGGTGATTTGTAAAATTAGGACGGTTAACAAAAATGTTTTAAATCTAACTCTATTTTCTTCATATATCGATATTCATAGCAGATTAATATTTTCAGTTGTTTCTCCGTTGTTGGAGTGTCATTCTCCCATTCTTTAAACACTTTACTGTAAAAGCAAGTCGTCCACTTTAAATAACATTTTTAGGTACCAATAGACCGAGCTAAAAAGTAATATTTGTTTGACACTATCCTAAAAATACTGTGCTCAATTAACATTAAAACCAAAAAAAAAATTATTGTGCTCAAACCAAGTTGTTTGATGAATTCGAGCTTACCAAGTGTGAAACAGAATCTACTCCAACAAATGTATTATCACATGCTGACTGGAATGATCCGATTTGTTAGGAATTCAATATAAGAAAATGTGATAAAACCTAGTATATCAATTTATTATTACTTTATTAGCATCGCTCATTGATTTAAATGAGTCCATACAAACTCTTATCTTCATAATGCACATGGACATACGTATATGTCACGTTCGAAATTCTCAACAATATGTCAATATATCGTATCATTATTTATTTATTAATCGGTGTGTGTCATTCCCTATAGGGTTTATCCATAACGTTTATTAATATGTGGCTTTTAATACAAAAGAGGAGTCAAGTGAACCAACCCGGTGCAAACCGGTCGTCAAGTGTTGACCACATACGTGGTTCCAGATAAGTGGATAAGGATTGTGACATCAAGTGGGTACGTATGTGATTATGTTTTACGGACTTACGGTCCGTATCTCAGCGACGTTGTTATGATATGCTCCGCAAAAGAGTCAAAATAAAACACAACTTGTATTATCTTCTCGTCAATTATAGGAAATATAAACGACTTTCTGCAAAACAATAAACATGTGCTTTTTATATCGAATCTCGATAGACTCGGCTGGTATGCATGTATAGTTGATTTGTTTATATATATTATGATAAGCTTACAATATTTGAGGACAGTTTTAAATGTGATCCTTACTTGAATAGAGTGTCGCGGCCACCGGTCCGGCATGAAGATAATCGTCACTTTCCTTGGGAAGCAAAAAGGCCGTCGATATATACAATATTTTCCGAATTAATCAATTTGACATTTACAACATATCTCATTATCATTATTATTAGAAAAACATATCTCACCATACATGAAGCGATATTTCGAAACAGATTTTATCAGGATAAGAACGATTTATTTTTTGTAGTGTTTTCACTTTTTGATTTATGAAATTTTTCGAAGATATGTGTTGTCAGGAGGAAAAATTAAACACATTGGTGAATTCGAGACACCTGAGTATATACCGCCCATGTGCAATAAAAACATTGAATAATTTGACTTCATCCTTAAGATTTCAAACTTGATCAGCTTTGCAAATATGTCATCCAACGAGTAGAAAAATATCACAAATATTTATTAAGATGATCTGTAAAACTTGTAGGTGACCGTGAATCGGTGATATATGTATATTTTTCCTAAAGATACGCGATTGGAAAATGTTATAAAAGACGCGTATAGAACTACGTTACACGTTTCTTGTACATTTGGGCTTCGTTATGTATCAGGAGTGACATTAACTACGACTATATAGTTTCGTAATATGATTTGATTCGATATTTAATTAATAGTGTTTCTTACACAGCTTGAAACAATAAGAGCAATTTCTACGTTTCATTTACGCTGACATTAATATTTTTAGTTTATTTTCTAATTTGAAATTTTGTAATTCTTAAAGAAGAGTTGTAACTTATATCCATATTATACAATAGAGAATATCAAAAACATAAACCAATTTGGTATTTTAATTGTAAATTAAAATTGACAGAAAATGTAAGGGAAAAAGGGACGGTAGAAATAGGTGACAACAAAAAAAAAGAACGACAGTCCAAATCATTTAAAAATTTTCTAGTAATGAGTTGTCGTCTCTGATTCAGCAATAAGACAGAAGGGACGAAAAATATCATGATTTTTATAGTACTTTTTCCATTTTCACGGGAAAAGTAATAATCTGACACGTGTCAAAATCGCAACGGGCTCTTCCCAAATCTCCCCGCATATATAAACCGTCTTCTCCGCCATCTTCTTCACCAACCACCGTTTCATTTCGTTTCTTGAACAGTGCATCTTCATCGACGGAGCCACCACTTTGGGCGGCGACTCCGTGTATTCTTTCTTCTCTTACAGAATAGAAGCAACATTTAGCTTCTGCATACCTGTGTTTGTCTCTCCTTCCTTATATCGCCGCTTTTCTCTCTCTAGTAACTCGAGCTCAACGGGAAGCAATCCGGTGAGTACTGCTCGTTTATTCTCATGTTTCGAATTCAAATTCTGATTTCATTTGTTTTAGGTCATCTTGTGATGCCTCTTCTTGAGTATTGTCATTAACTGGAACTTGCTTGTGCTAGACCTTTGGGGTAGGATTCATGATTGAAATCTCCTAAGTTGCATCTTAGATTCAAGATCCATTTTTGGAAATATTCTAATTTGACTTTCTTTGTTCAGAAGAGAAATTAGAAATGTTCGCTCAAAGCTTGAATACTGGTCACCAGATTTTTGGCCGGTTTAGTAAAAACCAACACAATTCTCGAATGTTTTCAAGAAGGACGAAAAGTGGGAGCTATTCCCTATTTGCCATTTATATTCTGCAAAAGATTATCGTTTAATCCTTTCGAAGATTGTTTCCTAACGTTGTGATCGTGTGAAACAGGTAACTCAAGGGGCCTTGAAAACATGACAATCACATCAAACATCTCTGTCCAGAACGACAACCTCGTTGTCCAAGGGAAGACTATCTTGACCAAAATCCCGGAAAACATTATTCTGACTCCGGAATCCGGCGCCGGATTCGTTTCCGGTGCTTTCATTGGTGCAACATTTGAACAGAGCAAGTCTCTCCATGTGTTCCCCATCGGTGTATTGGAGTAAGCAGCAAACTTCCTTTATCATCTTGAGTAAATCAAGGTCCTTTGATTGGTTTGCTTGGTGTTTATTGTTTTTATTAAAATCTTTCCAGGGGTCTTCGATTCATGTGCTGTTTCCGGTTTAAACTATGGTGGATGACTCAGAGAATGGGAAGCTGTGGAAAAGAAATTCCTTTGGAGACACAGTTTATGTTACTGGAGAGCAAAGATGAGGTTGAAGGAAATGGAGATGATGCTCCGACTATTTACACTGTGTTCCTCCCTCTGCTTGAAGGCCAGTTTAGAGCTGTTCTGCAAGGAAATGAGAAGAACGAGATTGAGATTTGTCTTGAGAGCGGTAAGTGAAAATTATTTCAGCTGATGATCCATAGAAATGAGCTTACAATTTCCATACTAACAATATGTCGGCTCTGTTTTGCAGGAGATAAGGCGGTTGAAACTAGCCAAGGAACTCATCTTGTCTATGTTCATGCTGGAACCAATCCCTTTGAAGTAATCAGGCAATCCGTAAAGTATGTTTGCCAATAAGAATATGTTTTCTTTCAAGTTTAAGGTTATGTGTGTTTGCTAACGAATTGTAATCTTTCGTTATGTACAGGGCTGCAGAGAGACACATGCAGACATTTCATCATCGTGAGAAGAAGAAGGTCAGTGAAACATTCCACGGTTTCTGGTGACAGAGAGAGAGTTCACTCTGACTTTGATATGATCTCCTGACTTTGTGCCTCTTTGTTTGTTTATTAGCTGCCTTCTTTCCTAGACTGGTTTGGCTGGTGTACTTGGGACGCCTTCTACACAGACGTGACCGCCGAGGGCGTTGATGACGGCCTTAGAAGGTATACTCTTCACATGGAAACAGAGCAACATATTGTTAATATGTTGGGAACTGTTCAAAGCTTGATCAAGTCTCTGATGCGTTTTGGTTTTATTGCAGTCTCTCAGAAGGAGGTACACCTCCTCGGTTTCTGATCATAGACGATGGTTGGCAACAAATAGAAAACAAAGACAAGGATTCAAACTGCGTTGTCCAGGAAGGAGCACAGTAAGATCTCTCTCAGTCTTAAATGCATTTCTTGGACGAAATTTTCATGGGGAAACACTTTTAAGCTTAAATTGCATTCTTATATATGCAGGTTTGCTACTAGGCTTGTTGGTATCAAGGAGAATGCAAAATTTCAGAAGAGTGATCAGAAGGACACGCAAGAAGTATCAGGGCTTAAGAGTGTAGTTGACAATGCTAAGCAGCGCCACAATGTGAAGTATGTCCTCCTCTCTTCTTAACAGGCTCGCAACATTTTGAGCAAGTGGCAATAAGATTTGCATACTTACACGGCTTTACACTTTTATTAACAGGCAAGTTTACGCGTGGCACGCTTTAGCTGGCTACTGGGGAGGAGTGAAACCTTCTGCCTCTGGAATGGAACACTACGATAGTGCATTGGCGTACCCAGTTCAGTCTCCAGGTGTGTTAGGGAACCAACCAGATATAGTAATGGACAGCCTCGCTGTTCACGGTCTCGGTCTTGTCAACCCGAAGAAAGTTTTCAACTTCTACAACGAGCTGCATTCGTATCTGGCTTCATGTGGTATAGACGGAGTCAAAGTTGATGTGCAGAACATCATAGAAACACTCGGTGCTGGTCTTGGAGGGAGAGTCTCTCTCACTCGCAGCTACCACCAAGCTTTAGAAGCTTCCATAGCCAGGAACTTCAAAGACAATGGCTGCATATCTTGCATGTGTCACAACACGGATGGTATATACAGCGCGAAACAGACCGCTATTGTTAGAGCATCAGATGATTACTACCCGAGAGATCCTGCTTCTCACACCATCCACATTGCTTCGGTTGCGTACAACACCCTGTTCCTTGGGGAATTCATGCAACCTGACTGGGACATGTTCCATGTAAGTTAAAAAACAAAAGGTTTTGTCTTTTACCACTTTAGAAGTCTAATGATGAGTTTGCTTATAATGGAAGCTTTGGTTGTTTTTCAGAGTCTACACCCAACTGCAGAGTACCACGCTGCAGCGCGTGCTGTTGGTGGATGCGCAATCTATGTCAGGTAAAGCCTTCCTCTCATCCTGTAAACTTAAGTCTTGTTCTGTTTTTTTGAATCCGAGGTTTTAAGTTGAGATGTGTTTTTGTCAAATTGCATGAGCAGTGATAAGCCAGGCAACCACAATTTTGATCTACTGAGGAAGCTTGTTCTTCCCGATGGTTCTGTTCTTCGGGCTAAGCTTCCGGGTAGGCCTACACGTGACTGCCTGTTCGCTGATCCAGCTAGAGATGGAATCAGGTTTGCCTTTTTTTCTAACTTAACTTAACTCTTCTCTTCGTCTTTTTTCGACTCCTTGACAATAAAAAAGGTTTGTTTTCCAGCTTGCTCAAGATTTGGAACATGAATAAGTTTACTGGCATAGTTGGTGTGTTCAACTGTCAAGGCGCTGGTTGGTGCAAGGACACTAAGAAGAACAGGATTCATGATACTTCTCCTGGCACACTCACTGGTTCCGTCCGTGCGGATGATGCTGATCACATTTCACAAGTGGCTGGTGCAGATTGGAGTGGTGATTCAATAGTCTACGCTTACAAATCAGGTAAAAAATAAATAAAAAACAATCTACTCTGAATATTTACAGATCAG
This sequence comes from Erythrophleum ivorense, assembly GCA_026724425.1. Lineage (NCBI taxonomy): Eukaryota > Viridiplantae > Streptophyta > Magnoliopsida > Fabales > Fabaceae > Erythrophleum > Erythrophleum ivorense. The sequence goes on from JAIUCV010000102.1 coordinate 2,286,984, forward strand.
TGTTTGAAAAATGAGTTTGGTTTTGATTTACAGGGGAGTTGATAAAACTACCAAAGGGTGCCTCAATCCCTCTCACTCTTAAAGTCCTTGAATATGAGCTCTTCCACATCTCTCCTTTAAAGGTACGTTGAGTGTTTATGACAATCGACTTTGATATTTTCATCGTTCATAAAAATGTAAATGACGAATCTGTTTTTCCCTGTGACATTTGGCTCTACAGGAAATCACTGCAAACATCTCGTTCGCACCTATCGGACTAATAGACATGTTCAACTCAAGTGGGGCTATCGACTCCATTGATATAAATACCGTGACCGACAAGAAACCGGAACTCTTTGATGGAGAGGTCTCCTCGTCCTTGGGGATGACTTCTTCTCCGGCACTCAGCGATAACCGTTCTCCAACGGCTCTGATATCTTTGAGTGTTAGAGGCTGTGGTCGTTTTGGAGCATACTCTTCCCAGCGTCCGCTAAGATGTGCCGTTGATAACACCGAGACTGATTTCAAGTACGACGCGGAGGTTGGACTTGTGACGTTGAATCTGCCGGTGGCAGTGGAGGAAATGTTCAGATGGCATGTTGAGATTCTGGTCTAAGCAAAAAAGCTCGGTGTAGTTTGGAGTCGCTTTTATTTTTTCTTGTCATTCATCTTATTTTGTACTATTAGATTTAAGAAATTAGAGAATGGTTTGTAGTTGTAGTGGTAATGAAATCTCGTTAAAATTAGGGAGCCATACTGTCTCTCTGTAGGTCTGTACTAATAATATTTACTTCAAATTAATTGCGTCTAAATTTCCTAATCATTATTTATTTTTCCCTCAAATGAAACTGGACTAAGGAGAAAAAATATAGTATATATTTACGAATCTTTAAGTGTTAGGCTATTACTTTTAGCCAAAATAAAACGAACACCACACCCTTAACTACTACACACCCAGTCACCCATACTAAGTTAGGAAGTACATGTTTAAAATTATCGTAGACAAAACAGTCAATAATGTTGTTGTAACATGAAATAATTAATTTTAATGTATTTCATGATCTACAAATGCATTTCTGACGAGATTATCTACAGTGTGAAATTTGTAGAAACTTTTAATCACTAGATAATTTATTAGACTATCAAAAACAGATTATACAATTAGTTATTCATGAAATTATAAATTATGAAGTTCCAATTAATAATTTTTTTGTTTTTAGTTATATTAATTAGTATCCCTATAATAGTGGTATTTTACAGTTTTTACATCAAACTAATAGTCAACATTTAAAACCAAAGAACATTTGAAAATGAAGAAGAAAACTTAGGTCATCCTTTGTATTTAATGGATGAAAAGCCAATAAAGTTCTAACCAATGTATTGCCCACAATCAAAATGAAATAACGAACACTTAGAGGCGACTATAACTTATTTTCTCTCATTTTTTATTGTTGCTAGCCTGTGCAATTTTAGTGCAATATATTTTATACCCTTTAAATATACTAGATGTTGTCCATTCACTTTTTGCTGCTCATAGGAGAGAGTGTGTTCGTGAAACAATAGTAATCTTCCAAAAGAGGAAGAACATACCCATACAGATACAATCAACAATCACTTTGGCAATCCATAATCCTCTATTGGTTATTGGTTGTGACAACAGTGGGAGTAGGATTTACCCGACTCCTGACTCCTCTGGTATGTGAAGTCGGCCAACGCCTTCATGGGTTGCAACTTGAAAATCAAGAAAATGTTTGTTTCAAAAGAACATAAGCATGATGATGTGAAGAAAGATGGTTAGGTCGGTCGCATTCTTTGTGTGTTGTTCATCAAATTAGAGCAGATACTATATCTTATGTATACTCTAAACAAAAAAACTGTAAAGAGAAAAATATAATAAAAAACTTGTTGGAGATTTACCATCTTTTGTTTTGATCATGTTTGATTAGTTTTTCCAAAATTTGTCTGTGCTTACTTAAACGTATTCAAAATCCTCAAATAATTGTCATACAGTAGTTCATTGCCATTTGATTTGATAAAGAAGACAAACCAGAAGCAGAGGACAAGTAACATTTTACAGAGGTTTAGGGAAAACAGAGGAATGAGATTTTTTCAGTTTCTGAGTTTTCATTATAAAATTTATCTCGCGATAGAATTTGATATAATCTTTATGTTTTGAATCGTAAGAACTCTTGGTAAATCTTCTTCTTTTCAGGGCATGTAAATATACTTATTTTCTACTTTCTTGAGATGCAATAAACAGGTATCTAAACTCAGTGAATTGATTCAAAGCCTTACATGTAATCCCGTCACTTGCAAACAAAAAATGAAACAATGTACACACTGTTTTTGCATCGCTGGAAATGTCTTGAGAGTGTGGGAGAAAGAGACTAAGCAAGCTTGGAGGAACATTTGTCTGTTTTCTTGTCATCAACCTCTCTTGCCGAAGAACTGTACATCAGAAAGTGATCCATATGAGTTGATTGGAGACCGCAGTGGTGAAACTAAAATGCTCATTCTCTTTCTGAAAATGCTCTCCCGGTATCTCCTCTTCGGTTTCACTATCTATTCTGCCATTTTTCCTGGAGATCCATTGTCCTCTGAAGATACTCTTGAACCGGATGCCTTGAAGTTTCTTGCTTATCTTGAGACTTGAGACATTTCAAAATGAAACATCATACTCTCTTGCTCAAGTGTGTCATCAGGCAGAGCCTGAATCTATCATCCCTTGATTCAAGTGCATCATCCAATTCCATTGCTTCGTTGTCAATCTTCACCAAGTGCAGTGAATGTCCATTTTCCGTCATTACGCCTACATTTAGCGCCTTGGTTTCAGAATGATCCACCAGCTGAAGCTCCTCCTCATGAATTATCGCTCTTTCTTTTGAACTTCCATGTTCACTGAATGATCCCCTTGAGCTATGTTCTGTTCTTCTATCATCATCCTCATCTTATTCAAGCATTGTCCCTGGCTATTACTTTTTGCCAAAATAAAACGAACACCGACACCCTTAATTACTACACACCCAGTCACCCATACTAAGTTAGGGAGCACATATTTAAAATTATCGTAGACAAAACAGTCAGTGATGTTGTTGTAACATAAATGAATTAATCTTAATGTATCTCATGATCTACAAACGCATTTCTGACGAGGTTATCTATTGTGTGAAATTTGTAGAAACTTTTAATCGCTAGAGAATTTCCAGTTAATAATTGTTTTTTTTGTTTTTAGTTATATTAATTAGTATCTGTTGTGAGAAAGAGAGAATGAAGTGTCTTATTCCATGAGTGATAGCTCCTATATATAGGAGTATAACATAGGGTTTCAAGGTAGAAGAAACAAAATGGAGAAGTGGACCCAATGGGCTAATGGGCATCCACATATTTACCCATAACACTCCCCCTTGGATGTCCATTATCTAAAATATCTTCTAAATGCGTAAGATGCTGCCTCGTTAAAACTTTTACAAGGAAAACCCAATGGGAAAAACATTTGTTAAAGAAAAAGAGTGCAGCGCGTAATTACTCCCCCTCATGAGAACATCCGTCTAGATCTTTGATATGATATGATCCAATAAGATAACTCCTTGAAAGTAGTAGATGAAAACTCCTTTAAAATCTTCACTTGAACAATCTTTAGAACATTGACATCGCCATTCTTCTTGGGTTTGGTAATGAATCTACTTTATCATTCTCTTCATTCCACTTGATCTCATAAGTGAATGACAAGGACTTTGGAAAGGAGACCTTCGTGTTTCTCATTTGTGTGTTCTTTGTTGCCTCATTAAAACCTTTCGTGGAAAAACCCAATGGGATAAAAACCATGATAAGAAAAAAGAGTACAACCACAAATATCGTCATATATCTCCTCCTTGGAAGCATCTTCTTCAGGAGATGCATTCCAATCATATATACCATATGTTGGTAATCATTATAAGTATAATATTAATGAATAAAGTCATGTGATTATCTTATAATCTTTAGGTTATTGGACTTCTGGTCCATAACAACTTTTCACAAAAACAATTACTTCTTGATCTTTTGAACTTCGGGTCCAAACTTTATTTCACATGAAAAGATCAATATATTGCTCAATTAACATTTTAAATATGGTACTTCGGGGTCAAATATATATGAGCATTATATACTACAAAGATCTTTTAAGATAACATATCTTTTACTAAATTTTCTATTTGAGATAACCGAAGACTCTTCCAAGATCTTTTATCTCATATTCTTTGCATCATACTATTTTCGATAACTCTTCAAGAGTTTGATATTCATATTAAAGATCTCTTTTGATCCATAATACTTTGATAAATATACATGGGTATTAGTTAGCCTTATATATTCACTTTCGTGATTATACCCATGAACATATTTATTTTCATTTGATTGAATAGCTAGTGTTCTTCAGGAACATAACGATTAAATTATTAATTCCTCAATGATTATATCCTTCAGGGACTTTTATATAAATGTCATTGTTTAGTGGGTCATATATGTCAAGTTCTTCTTTTATTGCCAAACTTAAGTAACTTGAAAGTTGCATCCACCACATGAGATTATATCTCTTCATATCATTTTTCTTAGGCACAAATGCCTATTTATAACCCACTCGTTTTACACTTTTTAGGTGTAAGGACTTCTGGTCCAAATACTTTTCTCTTTCTGAGAGATTTTAGTTCTGCGTCTATTGCTTCTTTTCGATTTGGCCAAATCATTACTTTGTGTACACAATGCAATAGACTTTGTTTCTTGATCCTCTTTCTCATTCATAATATCAACTGCTACATTGCATGCAAATATTTTATTTACGACGTCGTTTTGCTTTTATGGTTCCATTTTATTCCATACATGACATAATTAATTCTCGAGATCTCTTCTTTGTCTCAGGTACCTGAATTTCTTTCTTTGTCATGTTTATGTTTCTTCTGGAGATCATGTAAATTTTTTTTTGTTTCCTCGGTTTGACCATTATCAATTTATGCTCTTTTTACTTTTCCGAGGATTCTAATATTTGGAACCAACAAGTCTATCATGCTTCATGCGTTATTTAGACTTACTAGCAGCTTGATATTATCCTTCTGGGACATCAATTCTTATAAGAGCATTTACAGCTTGTAAGTGACTCAATCACTATATTTGGATCAGTAAATGTATCTGGCAATTGATACAGTAAGTTTTGTGAATGAATTATCTTTAGGACTTATATTTCACATTCTATAGTCCGAGGATCAATGATAATTCATTCCAACTTTAATCTTTCTCCAGCTGTTTATTTTCTCCCCCTGATGTTGGAAAGATTGGCTTACTAAGATGACAATATGCATATCAAGCCATATTTAAATCCTTCATGGATAGCAATAGATATTATCAAAGGAGATTCATATCCAACATATATCTACCACCTCTTTCAAGGATCCATCTTATATTGCTGTGGTGGAGCAATATTGATGTATATTGTACATCCAAATACTTAAAGATGGAATTTATTAGGTTCCTGACCCAAAACCAATTTTGATGGGGAGAACTTTTAGTTACTCATTGGCTTTATGCGAATTAATGCTTTTGCATTTTGTGTATGAACATTTGCTACTGGATGTTCAGCGTTAATGTTTATAAACATGTTTTTCTCATCAAAGACTTAAGATGTGAATTCACTAGCATTACCAAGTAATCTCACAAACTTCAGGTTGCAGATCTATAACATTGATACATACAATTATCTTGTTGCAAATGTGTTAAAACCACAAATATTTCTTGTATACTTTCTAGAATAATGAATAGATTCCAAATCTATTTTGGCTAGTGATAATTGTTGCATTATCATAATCTCTTATGATAAAATATCATATTAGAAATCATTAAGAAGAATCTTCTAGTTCTTCAATAAATGTCTACATGTTGTATTTTACTTCGCATAATTCTTGAACCGGAATGGTCTAACCAGTTCATGCCAAAGTATGTTATATTCGGTAAACTTCTGGTTTACTATATAACATCTATTTAACTTTTCTTCATATATTGTCTTAATTAACTTGATTAACTTTGAAATCCCTTGGATTATATGATTCATCAGGATCATTTATCTTTGAACATAGTCTAATAGATGTTCTACTTTATCTGAATTAGGGATTCTTAGATTTGTCTTTATCAATGATTTATCAAGTGTGAACATAATCTTCTAGATGTTCCACTTACTATTGATTGTGGGATTCATCCATTCTCCCCCTCGAGATGATGATACTTCAGGTTCATCTATCTCGAATTGAATTCTAGTATAACATACCCAACTTGGATCATGCTTATATCTTTGATTCTTTAAACTATTGATACTTGTATTATATCTTTGATTATTTTCACTTCTGGGATTTCAGAGATATAATGCATCAATGAATGTTTCCTATAAGCAAATATATATATATATGTATATGCTCTTCCAGAGATATATCATTTATTTGCTACCATCTTTATTTTCTTACTTCTTGTAAGAATTTGAGCTTTGGAAATAAAAATATTTGATCTTGACGTTGACATTAACCATCCATATCCATATTCATGTCTATAATCACATCTTTAATTATTTACTCGCATATCATTTTCACTTCAGGGAATTGATCATAACTAATTAGACAAGATTAATGATTTTCATCAATAATTCATTATTTTCTCAAAATAATTTATTAAATTTTCTTTAATGATATTTTTTCTACAGGACAATATTATTTGTCTACAAGACGATATTATTTGTCTAAGATTAGAGTATGCTTTTTAGCATCTTTACATCATTCATATTTTATTCCCATAATCTTCAAGATAATTAATGATTATGTATAGACTTCAGGTCTTATAATCTTATATGCAAAGACTTATATAAGCTTTAACTAATGTCGCATTATAGTGATCATACTTTTCCTTAGATTTATGTAAAGAACTTCAATCAAAATAATAGAGAAAAATTATAAAAAATACAATCAAATACAAAATATTCATATAAATATGAAAATAATAGAGAAATAAAAATTATTAAACTACATATATGTATAAACAAAATATAGTAAAGAAAAATAACTAATATCAATAACAAGTATCATCTTATTATCACTTCAGGTGACAAATTCAATAAAATAATAACAGATTAAATATTATTAATAAGAATTCATTTGCTATGATGTCTGCTGGACAACAATATTTTAAAACTACTTCTCAAACATATTTTTGCTATTGTGTCTGCAGGACAACAATATTTTGTGATGTATTTTAACATCTTTATATTAATAGTATTATTCTTACTTATAGACTTCAAATCATGTGATTTTATAATACAATCACTTTCTTTAGATTACTCTTTACATTATATCACTTCTGGTGATTAATCCTTTTATTTGGATTGCTTTATAATCAATTATTTGATTTTAATATCATCAAAAAAATATGATTATAGATAAATCTGTATATTTGTAAAATATATGATCTATACATATGATATAAACAATGATAATAATATCATAAAATAAATAATTCAATCATTCTATCAATTATTTAATGCAAGAATATTTCAAATTAATGGTCAAATTAATTCAACTTTGACTAGACAATTTTTCAAATAATTATTCAATTTAGCAATCAATATATTACGAAAATCAATTAAAATAACAAATATCATATGAAAAGCAAATAAAAATAAATAAGAAAAATATATATATGCAAATGAAATAATAGACAATATAAAATCCTTCTAGGATAAATAAAATATAAATCCTTCAGGGATATAATAAAATATAAATCCTTCTGGGATATATATAAATTTTGTAATGTTAATCCTTCTGGGATATAAATAATATATAAATCCTTCCAGGATATCAATAAAATATATATATTCTTCTGGAATATATAAATAAATTATAAATCCATTATGATTTAAACAAACAGCAAACAAAAATAAATAAATTCAGTCAAACCAAATTAATTACTCTAAATTATAGTCAAAATTCATAATATTAATTCAGTCAATAGTAATTTAAGACGAAATTTAAAGCATGATCTTAATTATTAAAATATACAGAAATAAAATCAACTAAAATCATATATAAACAATATTCAATTCAAATTAATATATTATGAACCATGAGTCAAATTAACATAGAAATATATAAAACCTGCTGGGATAGTGAATATATAAATCCTGCTGGGATATTAATTTGAAATATATAAAACCTTCTAGGATATTCATAAAATATAAATCATTTAGGTATATTCATAAAATATAAATCCTTCAGGGATATTCATGAAATATAAATCCTTCAGGGATATAATAAAATATAAATCATTTAGAGATATATAGATATATATATAATTTTTGTAATGTTAATCCTTGTGTGATATAATTTAATTAGACAATAAAATAAATAAATGCATAAACAATATAATATCCTTCTGGGATATATATAAATAAATAAAATCTAAACCCTTCAGGGATATATAAATAAAAATGAATAAAATATAAATCCTTCAGGGATATATATAAATAGAAATGAATAAATTATAAATCCTTCTGGGAAATATAATTAAAAATAAATAAATATATATATATATTTATATATATATATGAACCATTGCTTGATGAATCCAAAGTATTATCAATAAGTAATATTGATAAAATATTGATAAAATAGATTTATATGAAAAACACATATCAACAAAGTAATATGAATTACTCATTGAATCTTGTGAATTTAAACTAAAAGAACTATTAGAACTTTTGATTACCTAGAAAAGCTAAGAGGTAGAGACTCGTGCTGATAACGTGTTGTGAGAAAGAGAGAATGAAGTGTCTTATTCCATGAGTGATAGCTCCTATATATAGGAGTATAATATAGGGTTTCATGGTAGAAGAAACAAAATGGAGAAGTGGACCCAATGGGCTAATGGGCATCCACATATTTACCCATAACAGTATCCCTATAATAGTCGTATTTTACAATTTTCACATCAAACTAATAGTCAATATTTAAGAACATTTGAAAACGAAGAAGAAAACGTAGGTCATCCTTTGTATTTAATGGAGGACAAGCCAACAAATTTCTAACCAATGTATTGCCCACAATCAAAATGAAATAACGAACACTTAGAAGCGACTGTAAAACTTATTCTCTAATTTTCGATTGTTGTTTGCCCGTGCAAATTCTTTTATACCCTTTAAATATATTAGATGTTGTCCATTCACTTTTTGCTGTCCATAGCAGAATGTGTTTGTGAAACAATAGTAGATGCTGAAGTTTTACACGATAATTCTAGTTATTCATCATGACCTTGATTGTGGCGAAACCTCTCGGCTATAAAAAAAAGTTTATATGCCGGATCAACACTTCAGTCTGTCAAAACTTTGGCAAAGCATCATACACTATTGGTATGTGGTTGTGGGAGCAGGAGCAACAGGAGCAACCAAACTAATCCGATATATGAAGTGGGCCAACACTTGCATGGATTTCTACTAGAAACCCAAGAAATTGTTTGTACCAAAAGGAAGTAAGCAAGTTGTTGCGTTTGAGAAGAAAGATGGTTATAAAGAAGCTTTTGGTCGCGTTCTTTGTGGAGGCGGTGATGCTTTGTGTTTTGATGTAGATGTATTGTGACAACTGACATTTCCATTACACAGAAAAGTCATTATTGCATTTTCTGTTCAACTAGTCTTGTTTGTAATTAATTATGTTACATTTAATACAGTTAAATAGACTAGGATTTCAACGAGTCATCTTAGTGGGAGGGATTACGACTTATATCATTTACATCTAACCTAGTATACCATTAATTACTTAACATTAAAATCAGAAAACAGTAGTTAGCTCATCAATACATCTATCTGATACGGCGCACGAAATCCCAAAGCATTCAATTTCAAACGTACATGTCTTTTCTATCTTTTTCAGTTTTTTGAGTTTTTCTTTCTTTGCCCTTTTACCAACACCAAGTAATTAAAATATAAAGAAGTAAAATGAAAATTGAAAAAATCGACATCCACGAACGAAAACGATGAGCAAGTTGAAAGCTAACCATTAATTAAGATAAATACAAGAAATAAATTCAAAGAAGGAAGTAATAATTAGGGCCAAGTTATAACAACGACTAGATAAATTTCCAAAAGACATGATTTTTCAAGCATACCTTTAGATCTTGCAAGCAAACTTTGCACATGCCTTTTAACTTATGAGCAGAACAAGCGGGAGTAGAGTCCCTTTGGGAACAGGGCTAACGAGAGCATGGAGATCATTCACGAACTGCGCCATGCTTCCCTTCTACCCTCGCACCAATATCTCAATCATCTCCGTCGGGAACGACGCGATTTCGCCGGACGTTTCGCCATTCCTACTCCGTGTGATGCAGAATGTTCATCGATCTCTCACAGATGTGAGAATCTACAAGATTTCGGTATCCACTACCTTCTCTTTCTTCACATCGTCCCCGCGGTTTTCCCTCCTTCGGCGGTGCGGTTTAAACAAGAAGCGTTCATGAGGCCGATATTACGATTCCTTGAGCGAACCAACGCGTCTTTCCTGATCAATCTCCATCCCTACGATATCTACCGATCCGGCTTCACCATTACAATGGGATTTGTTATTTTTGATGATTCTCCTTGGTGTTACATGGACGACCTCGCTACCGGACTTAGATACCGTAATATCTTCGATGTGATGGTCGACTCTGTGATCAGCTCCATGGCCGTGATGGGCCACGCGAATCTTCCCTTGATTGTGGCGGAATCCGGCTGGTCTAGCTCGGGAATCGATGCCAGTGAAGTAGATGCGACAATGCTGTACAGAGGGATGTTCTTGGAAGGCTTACTTACGAGGTTTACGTGTTTGAGCTTGTTGAGGAAGAAGCCAAGCAAGGGATCACGAATTGGGGACTTTTGCATCACAACATGACAAGCAAGTACAGCTTTAGCCTTTAGTTATGATTCACGAAATGATATTTTTTTACAAAAACTTTAAGTTCCAATTAATAATTATTTTTTCGTATTTTGGTTACATTTTCCTTATACATGTATTATTTTACACCAAACGAGTAGCCCAAGACTTAAAAGCATACCAAAGATTACATTGGAACATGAAGAAGAAAACTTAGGCCCTCCTTTGTATTTATTAGATGACAAGCCAACTAAGTTTCTAACCGAATCCATTGCCCACAATTTCCTTTTTGCGTGTCGAACAAATGATCCATAGTACTAGGTCGTTAATTGACATAATTCCCCAACCATAAAATACTAATTTTAGTATCAGTTCAATCAAAATTTGAAATGTTCTTTACGCACGTGTGTAAAAGGTTATGTTTTTAGGAGATAAGATAACGTTGCATAACTTTTTTACATTAGAATAAAGATATTTTCATATTAGACATTTTCATATTAGACATGTTCTAAATGTTAGATTACTTGGTGATGATACTCATGTGACAACTGAGTGACTGACATTTCCATTACACATAAATGCTATTATTTTATTTTCTGTTCAACTAGTCTTGTTTGTAATTATGTTACATTTTAATACAGTTAAATAAACTAGGATATTAACGAGTCATCTTAGTGGGATTACGACTTCTATCATTTACATCTAACGTAGTAGACCATTAATTACTTAACATTAAAATCAGAAAACAGTAGTTAGCTCATCAATACATCTACCTGATACGGCGCACGAAATCCCAAAGCATTCAATTTCAAACGTACATGTCTTTTCTATCTTTTTCAGTTTTCGAGTTTTTCTTTCTTTGCCCTTTTACCAACACCAAGTAATTAAAATATAAAGAAGTAAAATGAAAATTGAAAAATCGTCATCCACGAACGAAAATGATGAGCAAGTTGAAACCTAACCATTAATTAAGATAAATACAATAAATAAATTCAAAGAAGGAAGTAATAATTAGGGCCAAGTTGTAACAACGACTAGATAAATTTCCAAAAGACATGATTTCGACCATACCTTTAGGTCTTGCAAGCAAACTTTGCACATGCCTTTTAACTTCCGCCTATTTTTACACCATACGTATACACATCTACATATACTGATTGGAATTAACTCTAGAGTCACAAAACATTTAAAGTAATTATTTTATATGTAACGGATAATTACGTGATCTTTTGTGGTTTAGTTCTTTATGAGTATATGTATGGGCATCATGTCTTAACCGTTGTTTTTGATGTCTCTCGGATTGTAGTCGATTTTAGGTTACTTGAAGCCGAGTAGTTTGTTGACCGAAAAAAAGAAGCCGAGTAAGTTAATATTTTAGTGTATGGGACGAAATATTTTGTATTAATGATATATCAAAACCTAACTTATATAATTCTTGTTTCTAACTAAAATATATATGGATTGACAAGATACACATAAATATCGACATTATTTAGACGGTTCAATATGTGCATTATATACACACATCACAATGAACAACTAACATACGAGATCTTAAAGTCTATATGCTATATATATCCATTCAAACATTCATAAGGATTCGAGTTTTGATAAAATTTTAGATCTTTAATATTTTAGGGGTAAATTTAAGAAATCTTCTATATGGCTTTAATTTAAAGCCTCTACAAATATAATTTAAATCAATAAATTTGAGAAAAATTACCTCGAAACAAAACATAACAGAGAAATTTGAGTTTTTTTGTTTTTTTGTTTTGGTCAAAAGAATTTTTAAGTTATTCTTGAATTGTTTATGATATTTTAACCTCTAACTTTTTAAATACACTTCAACCCGCCCGAAAAAGTTATAATTAATTTCAATAAAATTATTTTATGAGCCGTGTGAATTTGAGGACAAAAGTTTTCAACAGTTGGAACTTTTGATTTGAATACAAAAACTGTTCGATAATGTTGGCATGATTCCTTTATCAGAAAAAAGAGAGAGATGCTATCACTCATTACATTATGAATTCTAATGCCGTTTACGTATTTACAACTCTAATTTAAATTTGGTAATTTTACACATTATGAACCATCGACGATAACGTCATATGTATATTCCTAAGTAATTTTGACTACTTCGTATGTCAACACGTGTTAGAGAAGATTATAGGCGTGGCGCATCTACGGGTGAAATTTCAATCATACTTAAGTATCCTGAATGATTCATAGGCTCATAGCTATGCTGAATGATTTATAGGCTCATACCATATCAACCCAAATTCCTAATTTTTTGGTACATTTTATTTTAGTCCATTTTTGTATTATCTCTACCCTCCTTTCTTGCATTAGACAATATATGCCCGATTTTTTTTTTTTTTAATAAAAAAATATGCAAAGCTGAGAAGTATGAAAGTTAATTAAAAAGGTACGATCACAAGTCAACAACTATGTGGTTAAGTATCTCGCAACAAAGAAGAATGATGATGTTTTTTTTCTCTGCAAATTGTCCTAAAAGATACTACAACAGTAATATATATCAGCCTCACACCCAAAACTACTACCGAACTTTGAGAGACACAGGAGACGACGACGTTTTCTTATCACTTTTGCTTATATATGCTTTCAACTTTTGATATTTATGTATGGATATACATCACGTACTGCTTAGCTCAGTAATTACACATGATGAATGTTACTGTGAATGGTATACAATGATGAAAATATTTTTTTTTCCTAATAGTAAAATAAACTCTCAATCAAGAAAACAAATAAAAGGAAAAAAAGGAAAGAAAAGTAGGGGAAGAGGAGGTAAGGCTACAAGCGCTTAAAGTGATGTTTTCGTATCAATCTAAATCTCCCTCCATACCCCTCCAACGCCATTAAAACTTTAATAAACCTAACTTGTTTTAGCTCCTTTTATTTGCCTATAAATACACATAACTCACAGTTCTTCAATTTCATATTACACAAGAAAAATAAAAAAACAAAGAGTCTCATCTTACTACACACGTTATTTTTCTTTCAGAAAAACCGTTTCGATCATTAGGCCAAATCTTAAATGGCCCGTTGTTGCGGTCTTCTTGCTGTTTTCTTATGCGTTCTTTTGATACTCTCGTGGTGCGAAGCTTTAAGTAGCAACGTTGACGATGGATATGGTCATGAAGATGGAAGCTTCGAATCCGATAGCTTACTAAAGCTCAAGGACGATGATGATGTTCTTAGCTTGAAAAGCTCCGATAAAACCACTTCGGAATCATCAACTGTTAGTGTTTTGAACTTTGGAGCCAAAGGAGATGGAAAAACAGATGATACTCAGGTATATTATACGTCTTTACAATTTTTGGATACAAAATCATTTTATCAAAAAATTAATTAGTTATGGTTTCCGGTGTGAAAATTTGTATGGATGAAAAATTCAGCTGATATGTATATAGACATATTTTATTTTGTATTGATGATGGATGGATGCATGGGTGTAAAATATATGCTTAATTAGGCCTTCAAGAAAGCATGGAAGAAAGCATGTTCAACAAAAGGAGTGACTAATTTCTTGATTCCTAAAGGGAAGACTTATCTCCTTAAGTCTACTCGATTCAGAGGCCCATGCAAATCTCTACGTAACTTTCAGGTACCTTTTTTTAATTGTAACTCAAGTCATTAATACTCACTTAATTAATAAATAATTTAATTAGTTTAATTTTTTTACCTATTTTGACTGCAGATCCTAGGCACGTTATCAGCATCTACAAAACGATCGGATTACAAAGACAAAAACCATTGGCTTATCTTGGAGGACGTTAATAATCTAATAGTTGATGGTGGCTCGACGGGAATTATTGATGGCAATGGAAAAATCTGGTGGCAAAACTCATGCAAAATAGACCGATCTAAGGTATGTATATCTATAGTCACCAAATACCAATTTATATGTCACAGACCAAGTATCTTAATATAAGCTTAAATTTTAAATATTATTACTAAATAATTGTCATCATGCATGTTAACATTAATCGGTTTCCTCTCTCGTTTTTTTGTTTGTTCTTGCAGCCATGCACAAAAGCGCCAACGGTACGTATATATACAAAAGCTCCACGTTTATGTATATAGTTATTTTCTTCACATTTAAGCTAAGTGAACGTGTTATTATAAAACTAGCATGTGTGTGTTTTATGCATATGCAGGCTCTTACTTTCTACAACTTGAAGAATTTGAATGTGAACAATCTGAGAGTGAGAAATGCACAGCAGATTCAGATTTCGATTGAGAAATGCAACAATGTTAACGTTAAGAATGCTGCGATTACTGCTCCTGACGATAGTCCTAACACCGATGGTATTCATATCACTAATACCCAAAACATTCGAATCTCCAATTCAGACATTGGAACAGGTAATATGATCCAGATATGATTCGGTTTTATTAATTCATGATATTAGTTACAATATTGTTGGTTACTTTTATATAGGTGATGATTGTATATCCATTGAGGATGGATCGCAAAATGTTCAAATCAATGATTTAACTTGCGGCCCTGGTCACGGGATCAGGTAACAAATAAAATTTCGAATTATAACTTAAGAGTAATGAATTTATATTTATGAATTAATATTGGTGTTAGCTAGATCGCTCTTACAAATATATAACAAATGGATCTTTGTTTAATGTTCTAAATGAGAAGCATTGGGAGCTTAGGAGATGACAATTCGAAAGCTTATGTCTCGGGAATCAATGTGGATGGTGCTAAGCTCTCTCGGACTGACAATGGAGTAAGAATTAAGACTTACCAGGTGACTGATTTTGATTTCTTTCTTTCACAAACAGTCCCTCTTTTGCAAATCTTTCGAATTTGCACCGTTTGTTTTGAAAGTGTCAATTACCACCCCCTTATTGATTTCAGGGAGGGTCAGGAACTGCCAAGAACATTAAATTTCAGAACATCCGTATGGAAAATGTCAAGAATCCGATCATCATCGACCAGAACTACTGCGACAAGGACAAATGCGAGCAACAAGTAATTGATTTGATCATTTAGCCGAATTTCTGTTTTTTTTTCCGTCTTTTATTAAGTTTAATAAGTAAACTAGCCCACTCGGATTGAAATGTGAAAAATGTCGAGTAGGAATCTGCAGTGCAAGTGAGCAATGTGGTGTACCGGAACATAAGCGGTACAAGCGCAACGGATGTGGCGATACTGTTTAATTGCAGTGAGAAATATCCATGTCAAGGGATCGTGCTTGAGAACGTGGACATCAAAGGAGGAACAGCTTCTTGCAAAAATGCCAATGTTAAGGATCAAGGCACCGTTTCTCCTCAGTGCTCTTCCAATTAATTACTTATCTAGTTATGTAATATACATAGAAACATATAACTAAATAGATACGTGTATATTGCACTCTACGTATTGGTTCTTGAAATATGTAGTAAAGATATACGGGAGTATACATACAGTAGTCGAAAGATTTGTTGTCTTGTTTATATTTATAATAATTAATGAATAAGATTATTTGTCTAATATTTTGTTTATATTAAAAACGGTGAATAATAATTAAAAGTCCATAAAGTGGTTTGATTACTTCAACAGTTCAACTTAAGAGTCTGGTAACTAAAATATAGTGAAAATATAGCTGCTCACATTTAGCTTCTTAATGTTATTACTAAACCATTACAAGCTGTCACATGGGGCCGAGAGTTTATGCCTACGGCCCTGAAATCCGAGAACAAAAAAATTTTAATTTATACTCCCTGTTCCTTAATATTTGATGTTATAGATTTTTTACATAGATTAAGAAATAATTAATGTTTAACTATTAATGCATTACTTTTTCACTTTAAATAACTATTAACCAATCAAAATTATAGAATTCTCTTGAAGTTAACATTTTTATGACATTAATTACAAAAAGTACATTTAATAGTTTAAAACATCAAATAATAAAGAACAAAACAAAAATTTTAAACATCAAATATAATGGAACAGAGGGAGTAGTGAGTTTTATCTATACCTAAAATAAGACGTTTTTTTTTTAAGGAGTAGGTATTCACCTAGCTAGTTTTTTTTTTGTCATACTCTCTCTCTTTCAGAAAACTTAATGTTTTAGATTTTTTTCTTGTTTCATAAAATTTGATATTTTAACTTTTTAAAATATTTTTTATTAATAAATATTGTTTAATTTTAAACTTCAAGAACACTTAATTAAGAATATTTGAAATGTTAATTTCTAGTGGTTCACATTTATATAAAAAGTGGTTAGTGAGAGAGAAAATAATATATTTATAACTAATATTAATTATGTCTTAATATGTGTGATAATTCTAAAACATATCAAGTTTTCTGAAACAGAAGGAGTAATAAACTAGCTAATTTTCACCAAAATTAACCAAAAGAACTAGTTTTCAGTGAGCTCTTTTATTGTGGCCTACTCTACCAAAAGTCCATCGAATTAATTTTTGGTGTATTACTTAAAGTATGAGGATAAAGTAAGTATTGATGTCTTTTAATGCCGTTGGTCTCAAACCTCACCGGATTTAAAGTTTAAAAAGTTAGAGAAAGAACTTTACTTTTTTTTTCAAATAATAATCATAAAACATTCGAGGAAATTCCGAAATTAGTGTCCGTAGAATAAGGTACACAAAAGGAAAAAGATGTGTTCAAAGTTATGATATTACATAATGTTAAAAGCTAATTGGAGAATGTACTTTTACCCTTTTTTAATTACTTCACTTCTTGGTTTGCTCTTCGGCGGCTGCTGGCTTACTCTGTTCCTCCGCTGTTGCTGCCGTCTCCGGATGTGGGGGTGGAGGAACGGCAGCGACGGTGGGAACGCCTGCATCGATGCAGCTTCGGCACTTCCTCTCTACCCAGCCTTCGATGTCGTGGTCTCCGCCGTCAGATAAATGGCGGCCGCCGCAGAGCCGAGCGAAGACGCCGGCTAAGACGGATAAAATGGTGATGACGGCTAAGACGACGACGAGTGTTTCTATTGAACGGTGGTCCGAGTTGTGACTCGGCTGGTCTTGGGAAGTTGGGTCCACGTATATGGTGGTTGGTGTGGTTGTGGTTCCGAGTTGGTCATCGAGTCTTACCGTGACTCCGAACATGAGAGATAGAGAGAGAGTGTGAAAGTGTAAGTGAGACTGCTAGAGAGAGAGAGAGTTTCAGGTGAGCTTGTGGGAGCCAAGCTAGGTTCAAGACTTGAAGTAGAGAGAGAGTGTGGTTAAACAATAATTATATCGACTTTATAATAAAAACAAGGGTCCCTAAACACAAATAATACAATTCTAAAAAGCATTGAACTTTTTGTTAAAGACAACGGTTTAATTTTGATTATGGTTATATACTTTTCTCTTCTACCTATTATGATTTCTCTGTACTTAATTGGTTAATAGGAATTGGGTTTGAAAGATATTTACGTCACTTGACTCGCTTCGAATTTGAAATATATACATCAGTTATCTAAGTAATTTGTATTAGTTCATTCGAAGAATATGAAAAAAATAAGAAAATGATATGATAAAATTTAAATTTTACAATTCCCAACTTGTCCTCAGTGAGTGTAAGAACCAAAACCACATGCATTTGGTTAAAACCAAGAGGTGTTTGTTTTGTTATCCCCATCGCACTTTAATTACCCTCTCTGCCACTTCTTGTCTGCTTCTTGTCTTTCTATTGAGCCCCCTTTGAGTCAATTAAGCATTATTTATTTTTATTGAATAAATGTGACAATCATGAACATATATCTATAGATTTCATTTTATCTTATGAACTCACTAGTAACTGACTTAGATTTTATTTGGCCTTTGTCTTTTTTTGTCTGTTAAGTTTTGGCAGGTGATATCAATGGTGGGGTTTGCTCATCTTGTTTTATATCTGCCTCTTCTTATTTTCTTTTATGTGTCAGCTCAATAATGTTACTACAAAAATATATGATTTATCAAGAAACTGCTCAACAACAACAGTTGACGGAAGGAAAAAAAACTTGACAAAAAAAAGAAGGGAATCTAGTGAACAGAAAAAATAAACAAATAAAGAAAAGTCATATATTGGGCCTGACTTTATTATTGGGCTTATAAGCCTAGCAAGCTCATAATAACCTAACTTCTGGCTCAAGCTACATATGTAGAACATTTTCGCCGCCATTATCTTCTCTGAAGAACACATCGAAAAACCGCATCGCTACAGCTCTTCTAAGCAAAATTGAGTGCATCGAGAATGGCGGTACGTGGAGGTGAGCGTGTTAGAGAACGTGGCGGTGATCGCGGCGGTTTCCGGCGTGGATTCGGCGGTAGCGGTGGTGGAAGAGGTGGTCCGAGAGGCCGTGGTCACCGTGGAGGTCGTGCCACGGCGGAGGAGAAGTGGATACCAATGACCAAGCTTGGTCGTCTCGTACAGTTTGGTAAAATCCGTAGTCTCGAATATATCTACCTCCCTTCTCTCCCAGTGAAGGAGTACCAGATCGTTGATCTACTCCTCGATCGGTCATACGTTGAAATATGAAGTGATGAAAATTATGACGGTTCAGAAACAAACCAGAGCCGGTCAGAGGACGAGGTTCAAGGCCTTCGTCGTCGTTGGAGACAGTAACGGTCACGTCGGTTTGGGAGTGAAATGCTCAAAGGAAGTCGCTCCGGCGATTAGAGGCGCGCGATTATTCTTGCGAAGTTGTCTGTGATTCCGGTTAGAAGGGGTTACTGGGGTAACAAGATTGGGGAGCCACACACAGTTGCGTGCAAAGTGACCGGAAAGTGTGGATCCGTTACCGTACGGATGGTTCCAGCAACAAGAGGTTCTGGTATTGTGGCGGCTAGGGTTCCTAAGAAGGTTATTCAATTCGCCGGAATTGATGATGTCTTCACTTCTTCAAGAGGATCCACCAAAACTCTAGGAAACTTCGTCAAGGTATGCATGCACTCTCTCTCAAATTTTTCAATACCAATAATCTGACATGAATAACTTATTGTATATGAATGCAAAGTTTAGATTGTTATCCTAAAAGATGTAACGAATTGTTGGTTTGATTAGGCAACTTTCGACTGTCTTCAGAAGACTTATGGGTTCCTTACACCAGAATTATGGAGACAGACAAATTTGGCAAAAATAAAATCACCATTCCAAGAGTACACTGAAATCTTGGCCTCCTAAAGTCCTAAGTAATACGGACCCCCACTCACATAGTCACATGTGCTTCTCTGTCTTTGAAATAGTGTTGTATAGTTTGGTTTTTATATTTAATCATACAAATTTTCTTAATTTTTGGAGTTACAAATACGTTGAATGAGATATATAAAATGATTAATATGATTTCACCTAAAGCAAAATCAGACGGTCACCGTAGTACATACTACATACAAATCGATTCGATTTTTGTTCCGGGCGGGCTACACTGATAATATCTTAAACAATGAAAATCAATAATATACAAAATTATCCCACACGTTTAAGAAGTCGAAAGCCCAATATTGAGATATTATAAAGGCCTTAAGCCCAGTTCTAAATTGATTGGGTGTTTTAGAATTTTAGAAAACGAAATTACGGGTGTGGAGAAAGTCAAAGAAAGATTGACTTTTGACTAGAAGAAATAAAGAAGATGCAATCACGTTGACATTATTTTACAAATTCTTCCAACTCTCTTCCCGGTTCTGCGAATTTTCCTGTTCATCTACATTCTCGGAATCTGGGATTTTCTTTTCCCGGAAACTCGAGGACAGTTCCGAATTCAAATTCTAAAACATCTTCCTCCATTTTTTTTTTTTTTGTGGATTTTTGTCGAAGTTGTTCTGTATTTTCGAAATCTCGGTTCTCAATGGGGACACCGGAGTTTCCAGATCTGGGGAAACACTGCTCCGTAGATGATTGCAGGCAGATCGATTTCTTGCCATTCACCTGCGATCGCTGCCTTCAGGTTACCTTTCTCTTTCTCCTTCGCTTTTGATTCGCCATCTCATTAGATACGTTTTAGTTTCTACAATCTACGACATCATTTTCCTTTTTCAAATATCGTGAGTCGTGACTTCTAAATCTCTGGTCTTTATGGTATCGAATTTATCTACCACACAAACTTATGCGTGTGGGATTTGATTACAACCTTTTGTCCTAAATTTCATCAATGATGCTAAACTTATCAAAATTAGCTGATTGGATTTGGTTACAACCTTTGACTTAAATTTCATCAATGATTGGCATTTTGCAGGTGTTTTGTTTGGATCATCGGAGTTACATGAAACACGAATGTCCAAAAGGAAACAGAGGAGATGTCACAGTGGTTATATGCCCGTTATGTGCTAAAGGAGTTAGGTTAAACCCTGAAGAAGATCCGAACATAACATGGGAGAAACATGTGAATACAGATTGTGATCCATCAAACTACGAAAAAGCTGTCAAGAAGAAGAAATGTCCTGTCCCAAGATGCAGAGAGTTGCTAACCTTCTCTAATACCATAAAATGTCGAGACTGCAGCATCGATCATTGCTTGAAACATCGGTTTGGACCTGACCATACTTGTTCTGGACCGAAGAAACCTGAATCGAGTTTCTCATTCATGGGCTTTTTGAGCACAAACACAAAAGAAGCTCCATCATCATCATCATCATCTTCAAGATGGTCTAGTCTTTTAGCTTCTGCGGAAGCAAGTATTAGCAGACTCGGCAACGATATTAGCCAGAAGTTACAGTTTGCAAGCGGCGGTGATGATAATCCAGAGAAAATGCAGGAGAGGAATGGGAAACAGAATTGTGGCAAAGTTACAGTTGATGTTTGTCCAAAATGCAGCAGAGGGTTTCGTGATCCGGTGGATCTGTTGAAGCATATCGATAAGGATCATCGTGGTACTTCTAAAGCTTAGAAACTTAGAAGCATGGATAAAGTGAAGTAATTCAATATTTGCGTGATTGTATGTATCATTGTGACAGCCACTTAAACAAGAAAAAGTAAAAAAAAACTCGCATTCTTAAAGATCAATGTTCGTTTGGTCGTTTTAGTCAAGTACTTAGACCTTTATTATATATACGAATTTTAGACTGAAACCAATGTCGAATAATTAAATAGCATATTTAATAGTATAAATATTTCACTGTAAATAGTTTTGAAAGTTTAGAAATACTTAAATAGTTGAAATAAGTTTTACTAAAACACATTTTAGTTCAACTTCAAATGACATATAGGATTTAATTACAACGACACACGTCTCTCACTTAGATCTAAATATATTGAAGATCAACGTAATGTATATCAGCTGGAAATAAACTAGAACTGAACCACTTCGAGTATGTATTCCCAAAGCTAAGTGTTACTTCTCTGTTTGAGCCAATATATATGTTCTTTGTCCCAGCAGCT
This sequence comes from Erythrophleum ivorense, assembly GCA_026724425.1. Lineage (NCBI taxonomy): Eukaryota > Viridiplantae > Streptophyta > Magnoliopsida > Fabales > Fabaceae > Erythrophleum > Erythrophleum ivorense. The sequence goes on from JAIUCV010000102.1 coordinate 2,309,202, forward strand.
TTGTTTTACTACCTCGTTTTAGCTCAACAAAATTCACCATTTCTTTTACATATCTCAAATGATTAATTATGTAATGGAGAGCTAGTCATACACAGACACTAGTTATATTTCAAATGTTTAAACTTTAAACATCAATATAAAACAGTTAAAATATTGTTTCTTTCGGGGATGATGTGAAAAGGTCAACGGTGATTAGGGAAGTGATCTTGACAAATGACAAATGGTTATAAGAATAATAATTTAATTTATGAAAAACAAATCATTTTGTGCTTAATATAATCTTCAGCTGAGTTGTGCTATTAGAAATAATTTATCAAGAGGCCTCGATCGATTAAAGGACTGCTACTTATCGTTGCTACTTATCGTTAAAGACAACTTTGGAATAGGATAATGATCTGTCACGAAAAATGTTGTAATTATTACGCAGAATATAGTTTTAAATGTGTAGGTTGAATCTTATTTCGTGCAATTACCCAATAGGAGAATTTTCTCAAGAATAATTAACTAATCATCATGTCAAAAGGAAAAAACTGATTGTAAGAGCCATTCCTGGCTTTGGACAAAATAATTTGATATTCCTCTGATACTAAAATTCAGCAGAAACAAAGGTTAGAACTGTATAAACCCGTCAATAACTCAACTAGATCCAACTCGTAGTATATAGTATAGTTATCCTTATTTAATGTCGAACTAGTCCCACTATATCTTACGGCAGTGCAGCATTATTCACCGTTGGATCTGTAGTAGTTGGGAAAAGATACACCGTTGATAATAAGTAAGACGTAGACTTGTTAACACACTAGATAATTTCTTGGAAGACCCAGCGAAGAAGACTTTGACTTAATAACTACTCAACTAGTGGCCGTTGGATCTCTATGACGTGGGGAATACACCGTTGATTGATAATAGTCAAGAGCCAACAAGAGTCAAGACTCAGACGTTGACTACATAATTTCTTGTCTTAAAGCTTAGAAACGTTGGACTTAATAACAGCGAAGACTCAACTACGCCAAGTAATCAAACGAGCGATGGTAGTTGGAAAGGAGAAGATGGAGGCGACGGCACCGGTAGTGGATGAAGGTGGCGAGATAGTGAAGCCACGTACGGATAAGAGAGAATATCGGAGGATTGTTCTCAAGAATTCGTTGGAGGTGTTGTTGATCAGCGATCCAGAGACTGACAAAGTAAGATTTTGTTGTTTTTGTTCTGCTTTTACCAATAAGAATAGAAGCTGAAGATTCGTATTTGTCTGCGCTCTCCTTCTCAGTGTGCTGCTTCAATGGATGTTAGCGTTGGATCGTTCTCGGATCCACAAGGATTGGAAGGCATAGCTCATTTTCTTGGTACGTTTAATCCCTGTTTTAATGATTTATCTCCATAGCAGGACTGAGTTGAGCTATAAACAGTTTTATATTGGATTCTTTTATGCTGTTATTGTGGGGGGGGGGGTGATCAATTCAAGAGCATATGCTGTTTTATGCAAGTGAAAAATACCCAGAAGAAGAGAGTTACTCCAAGTATATGACGGAGGTAATTCTGGAATACAAATTCTTGATCATAATATAATTTGATGCATGCTCTTTTGCATCGGTTTCTTCTCTTACTTAAAAGGAAGTTAACATAAATGGAATGTGCTTATGGGAATTGATCTTGTTGTAGCATGGAGGGAGCACAAATGCTTATACATCCAGTGAAAACACAAACTATCATTTCGATGTCAACACAGACTGTTTTCATGAGGCTTTGGATAGGTAGACTTGCGTTTGTATGTTATAATGTTATCTGATTATTTTGCATTTTGAGCTTCTGACAATGTTTGGATTCAATTATGTTATTGCCTAAATAGATTTGCACAATTCTTTATCAAACCACTCATGTCGGCTGATGCTACCATGAGGGAAATCAAGGCTGTCGACTCTGGTTTAGCTTTTCTTCTTTCTCCATAGCTTTCTTAATTGTTGCAATTTGTTATTCTAACGACTTCTTTCTCTTACAGAAAATCAGAAAAATTTGTTGTCTGATACTTGGCGTATACGCCAGGTATTTTCCTCTGCTCTCAAGATTGAATATCTGGGTTAATTGTGTTATATTAGTAATTAGCACTGGATGGATGCATGACCCCTGATTATCTATGGAAACAAATAGTCCATAATTGTGAACAATGTTAACACAGTTACAGAAGCATCTAAGCAGAGAAGACCATCCATATCACAAATTTAGCACAGGTTCATATCTTGAACCTATTGTTAATTAGTGTTGATTAGCGTTCATGTTACGAAATTCTTTTCTCTCCTGCTAATTAAGAAAGTGATATTTTGTTTTTGGTTAGGGAACATGGAGACTCTTCATGTACGACCTGAAGCAAAAGGAATAGATACAAGGAGTGAACTTCTTAAATTCTATGATGAATACTATTCTGCCAACATCATGCATCTAGTTGTTTATGGCAAGGGTAAGTTTTCTGGAGACTGGAGCTAACCCCCCAATACTCAAATTTTCTTACTTTCAGAAAACAGAGTTATTAACATTTATAAATCTCTTTCCTTGCTCTCTGTATGTCTTCAGAAAACCTTGATAAAACTCAAAGTCTAGTGGAAAGGTTGTTCCAGGAAATTCGAAACACAAACAAGGGTATCCCTAGATTTCCTGGTCAGCCATGTACTCGAGACCATTTACAGGTTTTTGTTCCTTATTTCAGATTTCTTTAGCGTTTATGCAAGACGAAGATATATATATATAAATTAAAGCTAGAATGTTTTTTCCATTGGTTTGTAGGTACTTGTGAAGGTTGTTCCCATAAGGCAGGGTCATGAGCTAACTGTTTCATGGCCAGTAACTCCTAGTATCCATCATTATGAAGCAGCACCATGCAGGTACCTTAGTCATCTGATTGGTCATGAAGGCGAAGGAAGTCTGTTTCATGCCTTAAAAATCTTGGGTACTATTTTTTTCTGAAAGGATAAGCAAGCTGTTGCTGCTAATAGTCACGAGCAATCTTAATGATTAGCTGTTTCCTCTAGCTGTTTCCTCTGTGTTTCTTTCTTGATATTTATTCTGCTTCTTCTTTATCCGCTGTGAATATAACACAACACTAGTTAGTTATGTTTTCTCACAGATATTTAGAAAACCAATGCTAACAGTTGTACATCCACAGGTTGGGCAACGGGACTGCATGCTGGTGAAGCAGACAAGACTATGGAATATTCTTTCTTCAATGTTTGGATTAATCTTACTGATGCTGGCCATGGTGGCTTTTTTTATTTATTCCTTCTTTGTTTTGCTTTAATATTCTACGGAGTAAGGAACAACCTTTCTTCTGGATTTGATTTTGATCCTTGTTTCTCTCTTGTTATACAGAGCATATGGAAGACATTTTAGGGTTGTTGTTCAGACACATAAAGCTTTTACAAGAGTCTGGTGTTTCCAAGTGGATTTTCGAGGAGGTATAGGTATTATTATGTTGAACGTTTTCTTGGTTGTAATCTTTGAAACGGTATTGATACATGTTTTTTTTTTTTTATTGAAGCTCTCGTCTATCTCTGAGACAAAATTTCATTATCAATCCAAAACACACCCAATTTCTTATGCAACGGATATTTCATCAAAAATGAAGGTAATAGTGTCCAGTCGGCTTCTCAGTTTCATATCTATCTATTTCTGGTTGATCTATTCGTTACAATCTCATCAAGCATTACGAAATCATTGATATCGTCACTGAAGTTCAAACTATTTGTGTCTTTTTTTGTAAATATGCTTCAGATATACCCAACCAAGCATTGGCTAATTGGATCATCACTGCCTTCGAAATTTAATCCAGATATTGTGCAAAAAGTTCTTGATGAGCTTTCTCCCAGTAATGTCCGGTAAGTCTCTGTTCCAACTAATTCTGTATTTGTCTCATTTATTCCGACAAGAGTATTGTTATTTCTATCGACTATATTATATATGATCTCTACTTTATGTTCATACAAGTTACTTGTAGTTCAAGCATTTAAATTTTTGCAGAATCTTCTGGGAATCAAACAAATTTGAAGGGAAAACAGACAAGGTTGAGCCATGGTATAAGACTGCTTATTCTCTTGAGAAGATAACCGAATTCACCATTCAGGTTGGTTTCTCATATATTAACTTCCTGTAAATCCTATTATAGTTGATTCAAATTTTCCCATTACTCTGGAGAAAGTTGAATCTTTGGTTTGTGCTTTAACAATTACAGGAGTGGATGAAGTCTTCCCCTCATGTTAACCTGCTTCTACCAACACCTAATGTCTTCATTCCTACGGATTTGTCATTAAAGAATGTTATAGACAAGGTTCAGTTTTCATCACTCTTGTTATAACTTACAAATATATATATATATATGTCTTTTGGAACTTTGATGTGTATGAAGGAGTTATCTCATGGTCACTGAAATCAAGTTTTGGAACAGGACATGTTTCCTGTTTTGTTGAGAAAGACATCATTCTCAAGATTGTGGTATAAGCCTGATACCAAGTTCTTCAAACCAAAGGCATATGTTAAGATGGATTTTAACTGCCCTCTTGCAGTCAGCTCTCCGGACGCTGTAGTTCTTTCAAATCTTTTCGTTTGGTTGCTGGTCGACTATTTGAATGAATATGGTAAGACTTGATAGACATCTCTTATGCATCTTTGTACATTGTGGATCTCATGAATCTGTAATTGTATGTTTTCAGCTTATTATGCTCAGGATGCTGGTCTTCACTATGGATTAAGCCTTTCGGAAAATGGTTTTGAGGTGTGTTTATGTTAAAAAGAATTCAGACATTTGCTTGTCCATTAATTTGGTTGATGTTTAGCTAAAAGTGTTTCTCATTTTATAGCTCTATCTTGTTGGCTTTAATCACAAATTGAGGATCTTGCTAGAAGCTGTCATTCAAAAGATAGCAAGATTTGAAGTTAAACCTGACAGGTTCTCTGTTATCAAGGAAACGGTAACAAAGGCATACCAAAACTACAAATTCCGACAACCATATCATCAAGCCATGAGTTACTGCTCAATGGTTTTACAAGATCAGACTTGGCCTTGGACAGAGGAACTAGATGCTCTTTCTCTTTTGGAAGCTCAAGACTTGGTGAATTTCGTTCCAATGCTGTTATCAAGGACATTTGTTGAGTGCTACACAGCAGGTATCAACATTATACCCTGTATGATAATTTTTCTAGTGTCAAATTATATAATTAGAGAATCATTTTCAGGAAATGTTGAGAAGAAGGAAGCTGAGTCAATGGTGAAGCATATTGAAGATGTTCTTTTTAATGACCCAAAACCTATTTGTCGTCCGGTATATCCATCACAGATCCTGACGAATAGGATTGCAGAGCTCGGAACAGGAATGAAATACTTGTACCATCAACAAGGCTCAAACCCCAGCGATGAAAACTCTGCTCTACTCCATTATATTCAGGTATATTTGCGACCAGATTACTAGTTCAAACTAAGTGGTCTCATCAACCAATTTTTGCATGTCTTATAAAGCTTTTCTTGTACTACTTAAAGAATCATTCTGAGTTTACCTTTTGGTTTTCTTGCTAACAGGTTCATCAAGATGAGTTTTCCATGAACGTTAAGCTTCAGCTTTTCTGTCTCATAGCAAAGCAAGCCACTTTTCACCAGCTCAGAACGGTTGAGCAACTTGGTTACATCACTTCACTTTCTCGGAGGTACGTACATAAGAATTTTATCATATGTTAGAATGCACCTGAGTTCTTATTGATCACATAAATGTTTCACTTTCCTGCAACATAGGAATGATTCTGGTGTCTATGGTGTACAGTTCATTATTCAGTCTTCCGTTAAGGTAATAAACCAGCCTTACAGTCTCTGTAAATTGGGATTTTTCATAACCTTTCTTTCAAGTTAATGCCTTGAGTTTATTGTTAAATAGGGTCCTGGACATATTGACTCGAGGGTCGAGTCACTACTCAAGGATCTTGAGAGTAAACTTTACAAGATAAGCGATGAAGAATTCAAGGTGAGACAATCATAGCCCATATTTTCTTTTGCTTTAGATTAACATTCTTCACCATTAAACGTGAATACATATATACTTAACTGACATGATATGACTTCCTCATCAGAGCAATGTAACAGCTTTGATAGACATGAAGCTTGAGAAACACAAGAACTTGTCAGAGGAATCTTGGTTTTACTGGGGAGAGATTCAAGACGGGACACTCAAATTCAACCGCATAGAGGCAGAGGTACCATATGAAACACACTCGCTCCATCTTTCAATCAGAAATGTTAACACTTTTAGGATGGCTCAATCCAATATCACAGCTCATTGGAGGTTTGTTTTGTGGTTAGGTGGCTGCACTGAGAGAGCTCAAGAAGGAAGAATTGATAGAGTTCTTTGACGAATACATAAAGGTTGACGCACCGAAAAAGAAATCGATGAGCATATGCGTTTATGGAAGCCAACATTTGAAGGAAATGGCGTCTGACAAAGACAAAGTTGTATCACCATTCATAGAAATCGAGGACATTGTTGGTTTCAGAAAGTCTCAACCTCTTTACGGATCGTTGAAAGGATGTAGCCAGATGAAACTGTGAGGAGAAGCCAAACCTTTTTCTCAATGGTATACCAAAACGATATTATATTGTATATGTGAATCTGTTGTATGCCTTTATAATTCATCTGATTTGTTGGAAAACAGAGTCTTATGATATTTGATATTGTGGATTGATTCGTGGAATCATTTGTGCATAATTCTTCAAATCCCATCCATAAAAATATAACATGTTTGATATAGTGGTTCCATTATTTATTTGTTTTTGTCTGAACACCGTTGCAAGGTTGCTAACAAGTTAATAACTTTTTAACAAACAATAATATCGAATTAAGAAAAATTACAATGTAACTGTAAATTAGTAATCTCAAAATACATTTAGGCAGATCTTTCCAGATGTTGAAAACAAGAAATTACGATGATACCTCCTCATCACTGCCTAAATGAGGTCGCATATGTACTTAAGACAACACCTAATCCTAGAGCAAGAAGCACGACAACGGATCTAATGTTAAAGGGGCAGAGTTTAGTTCCATTATTGTAGATCCTCTGTTTCTTTATATGAGAATTTGAAAAGCCAAAAAAAGGTAGACTTTTGACTGAAGAGCGTTGACCTCTCCGAAGACGCCGAAGTAATCCAACGGCGGCGATGGCGGTTGGAACAGAGGAAGCTGCGCCGGGTGGAGAGATAGTGAAGGCGCGTACGGACAAGCGAGAGTATCGGAGGATTGTCCTCAAGAATTCGCTCGTCGTGTTGTTAGTCAGCGACCCTGAGACCGACAAGGTCAGATTTTATCCTTTTACAAAAAAAAAAAAAAAAAAAAAAAAAGCCAAAGGTGAGATTTTCTGTATAAAAAAGGTTTTGACTTTTTGACTGATGCAAACACTGAAGATTCTTCCGTCTCTGTTCTCTGCTCTCTGTCTATCTCTCAGTGTGCTGCTTCGATGAACGTTGGTGTCGGATACTTGTCGGACCCGGAAGGAATGGATGGGCTTGCTCATTTCCTTGGTACTTTCCTATTTTTCTCAGTCCACAAGTTTTAGAATGCAAAATTGTGTTTGATTGGTTTTGGTTGTCAGAGCATTTGCTGTTTTACGCAAGTGAAAAATTCCCTGAGGAACATAGTTTCTTAAAGTACGTCATGGAGGTAATTAAGCTCCTTGTCCTAATTCAATGCAATATTATGATACATGGAAACAAAAACTAAGGAATGTTTGTTATTATAATTTTGAATTCCTCTTGGTGAAGCATGGAGGGAGCGCAAATGCTTACACAACCACTGTAAGGACAAACTACCATTTTGATGTGAACACAGACTGTTTCTCTGAGGCTTTGGACAGGTTTTAGTGCAAATTCTTGTTTTTCCTCGTAATTCTAATTAACTAATTAACCTTGTCTTATCTCGAAAATTTCTCTTTTGATATTAACCAGATTTTCCCACTTCTTTATCAAACCGCTCATGTCAGCTGATGCCACAATGAGGGAGATTAAGGCTGTCGACTCTGGTTAGCTTTCTCACTTTCCAAATGTGTTACGTTGGTTAATTAATCTAACAACATTTCTATTGACTTGTTTCTCATCCAGAGAATCAGAAAAATTTGTTGTCTGATGATCGCCGAATGCGCCAGGTATTTTCCCCTGCTCTCATGAACAACTATATTGAATGATTTCTTTTTCATTCCATTGATCCTTAATGAAAATGCTGTTTGCGAATACTCAACCTCTGACTTAAGAGTGTTCTCTTCCTTTCCTTTTCCGTTCACACAGTTACGGAAGCATCTAACCAGAGAAGACTATCCGTATCACAAATTTAGCACAGGTCCATATCATAAACCTTACTTCCTATTGGTATTGCTATTGACTAGCATTCATGATGCTAAGAAAGTTTTATTTTGTTTTTGGTTAGGGAACATGGAGACTCTTCATGTACGACCAGAAGCAAGAGGAATAGATACAAGGAGTGAACTTCTTAAATTCTATGATGAACACTACTCTGCCAACATCATGCATCTTGTTGTATATGGCAAGGGTAAGTTTTTGAGCTAACCCAATACTCAAATTTCTTTTCTTTAACATCTGGCTTTCTCTTTGCTCTGGATGCCTACAGAAACTCTTGATAAAACTCAAGGTCTAGTGGAAGAGATGTTCAAGGAAATTCGAAACACCAACAAAGCTATTCCTAGATTTCCTGGTCAGCCATGTACTGCAGACCATTTGCAGGTATTTGTTTTTTATTTTGACTCAGAAGATATATATATATATATATATATATAAAGCCCACATGTTTCTAAGGTGGTATCTTCTATGGTCTGTTTTTTAGATTCTTGTGAAGGCTGTTCCTATAAAGCAGAGTCATAAGCTGAGGATTTTGTGGCCTGTAACTCCTAACATCCACCATAATGAAGAAGCACCTTGCAGGTACCTTGGTCTTCTAATTGGTCGTGAAAGCCAAGGAAGTTTGTTTCATGCCCTAAAAACCTTGGGTAGGTTTTCTTTTGGGGGCACAAACTACCTAAAATGGATTGGCTGATAAACTAGTTTTAGTATGAAGCTCTCCATTATCTGTTTTACTAGATGGATTCCATCATCTAGTTTGTGGAGGATAGGCTACTTGCTGCTTATAGTCGCATTGGTCTTTGAGAGTTATAGCAAAGTGTTCATCTTTAGCCCCTGAAGAGTTCCACTCTAGTTGAATACACATAGCCTCTTGGATAGCTTGTGCTGCTCTTATTCCTTGACGAACAACTGCTCAGAGACTGGTTTGCCTAATATTTTTGATTTGTGATGTGGACTTTCTTTTCTGCATTTAGCACTCTTGCTTAAATTCTACCTAATACTTGCAGGTTGGGCAACGAAACTGTTTGCTTCTGAAGCAGACTGGACTATTGAGTATTATTTTATTTTTTCACGGTTTCGATTGTTCTTACTGTTGCTGGTCATGGTGGGTTTATTTTTAAGTTGTTTCTGTATTTTGTTGAAAGCTCCCAACCATCTTCTTCGCTAGATTGCCCTCAATAATGTGTGCTTGACGTTTAGTGAGTACCTGAATACATCATGTGTTTGATAGGTTTTTATTTCTCATAGGTGTGGCATATACATGTGTGAGTCTTTATGTTTAGCTGGGTAATACTTTTGACTATAATGAGTTATCTAAAGTGAACAACAAGTGGCTGCACTAATGTTGTGAGTGTGCCGTTTAGGAATAAGGTTATATATATGTAAGTGAGAGTAAAGAGATGATATTGGGAATTCGGTTTTGTGAGTGGTGTTTTGTGTAGAGGAAAGACTCTCCAGAATCAACTGCTTCCAACTTTTTTTTTTATGTAATATTCTGAATATTGAATCTCTATCTCTGTATTTATCAAATTTGTGTATGCAAAAGGTTATAGGGTTGTTATTCACATACATTCAGCTTTTACAACAGTCTGGTGTTTCCCAGTGGATCTTTGATGAGGTATGTACATTATTAGCTTATTTTCTGCTAGTGTTTCACCACATGCTCTGACCACACATTTTCATGTTATATTACCTCCTTCTCATTTTCCAGCTGACTCTTGCTGGCTTCATTCACAAATTGAGGATTTTGCTGGAAACTGTAATTCAAAAGATAGCAAACTTTGAAGTTAAACCTGACAGGTTTTCCGTTATCAAGGTAACCCCATTTTAGGCCCATTCCTCTTTCTCTTTTACTGATTCAATAATACTTACGAATCTTGACTGCTAAATCCGATTAATCAGCTATAATACCAGATTTACTGAATTCATGTAAATAGGAAACGGTCACAAAGGCATACCAAAACTACAAATTCATACAACCAAATCACCAAGCAAAGTATTACTGCTCACTGGTATTACAAGATCAGGCCTGGCCATGGACAGAGGAACTAGATGCTCTTTCTCATTTGGAAGCTCAAGACTTAGCTAAGTCCGTTCCAGTGATGTTATCAAGGACATTTTTAGAATGCTATATAGCAGGTATCAACATTATCCATGTTGCATTATACTCTTTGATGGCTGTGCTGTTATCTTAGTCCTTTCGTTTTGTAAGTTGGAAAATGTCGAAGAAATTATACTGTTCCATTTCAGGAAATGTTGAGAAAAATGAAGCTGAGTCAATGGTTGGCTCAAACCCTAGTGATGAAAATTCTGCTCTGCTACATTATACAGGTATATCAGTGTCCAGATCAATGATAACTTTCAAACTAAGTGGTATCAAATATAAGTTAATGAGTTTAAAATGTATCTGTGGAGGCTATGTTTTCTTGCTAATGGAAATTGGTGTGGCAGGAATAGGTTCATCAAGATGAATTTTCCATGAACGTGAAACTTCAGCTTTTCAATCTTGTTGCAAAGCAAGCCCCGTTTCTCGTATGTTAGAATGTCCTTGAGTTCTTATTGATACATAAATGTTACAACTTTTCTGCAACACTAGGAATGATTCTGGCGTCTATGGTGTACAGTTCATTATCCAGCCTTCCGTTATGGCAATGAACTACTTTATTATATTTTTTTCTCTTTACAGTTTTATGTTTCACAATTTCATCATCAAGACATGATACATGATCACTCAATGCTCTGATCGATGAGCAACACACAATGAACACAACCAACCTAACCTAACCATCTTTCTTCACATCATCAAGCTTAACTTCTTTTGGAAAAAAGAGTTTCTTGACTTTCAAGTAACAACCCATGAAGGCGTTGGCCACCTTCACGTACCGGAGGAGTTGGGTAAGTGCTACTCCCGCAGCCAAGAACCAACAGATGATAACGGATTGCCAAAGTGACTGTTCCCTATGTGTATGTTCTTCCCCTTTTGGAAGACACGCCTCCTCTTTCCCTTTTGTATCTGTCTGTGTCTCTGTATCCTCCGAAAGTGACGCTGACGACAAGTAGTCAGACATGAGAAGAAAGACTGTGGTAACGTAGCTCTTCTTTCTGGTCAAGTGCCTCAGCAATCCTTTCACGAACAGCTCGCTATGCAGCAACGTGGTCTCTGCTTCCTCGGCATGGATCCTGAAGCTGGGCCATCCCGTCTCTGCAAAGCGCAAAATCGCGTTTTCCCGCCAAAACCATAAAATCGCGTTTTTCCGCCAAACCCACAAAATCATGTTTTCCCGCCAAAACCACAAAATCACGTTGTCCCACCAAAACCGCAAAATTAAATTTTTCTGCCAAAACCGTAAAATCGTGTTTTCCGCCAAAATCGCACGGTTGATTTTTTTTTTGCTAAAAGCGCAAAATCGCGTTGTTCTACCGAGAAATCATGTTTTTCTGTCCAAACCGAGAATTGCGTTTTCTGTCAAAACCGTGAAATCGTGTTTTCCGCCGAAATCGTGAAATCGTGTTTTTTCTTTTCGAAACCGCAAAATCCCGTTTTATTGCTTTGATATTATTTTATATCATAAATTTATATTGTTAAAAAAAAATAGTTTAGATAAAAAAAATGATTTGATAAAAAAATTGGTATTTTCTTCTCAAATCAAAACAAGGACATTTTTGTCTTTTTATATTATAAACATTTGAATGATCTATCTAACTGAAAAAATGAACAAAACATTGCATCTAGCTGAACCATTTGGCTGGACCATCTGAATGAGAGTAAAAAAAACAAATATCATCTAGCTGCTTCATCTAAATGGTCCATCCAACTGGATCATCTTGATGGATCGGCCAACTAAGCAAACAAACAGGGCCTAAATGTAGAAAAGCAAGCCCACATCACAAATCAAAGATATTAGGCAAACAAGCAATTGAGCAGTTGTTCTTCAAGGAATAAGAGCAGCACAAGCTATCCAAGAAACTATGTGTATTCGACTAGAGTAGAACTCTTCAGGGGCTAAAGATGAACACTTTGTTTGCCAATCCCATTAGATTAAGGAACTGGATAACTCTCAAAAGAAAAATGCGACTATACTATAAGCAGCAAGTAGCTTATCCTTCATGAAAAAGAATGATGGATACCAGATAATAGAAAAACTGCATACTAAAACTTCCTCGGGCTTCATGACCAATTAGATGACCAAGGTACCTGCAAGGTGCTGCTTCATTATGCTGCAAGAATGTAAAACCAAGCGTAGAAGATACCACCTTAGTAACATTTGGGCATTAAATAAAAACAAATACCTGCAAATGGTCTGCAGTACATGGCTGACCAGGAAATCTAGGAATCATGCAAATAATTGGACTTTAAATTCTTAATTTAGTTTTTTCTTTGGTTTGTGGCAAATCCAAGTACCTAATAAGTAACATAATCACAACTTCGATTTTGTGTAGAAAAATCTTAAAAACTTCTTGAATACGTGAATATGAATTGTATGATGTAAGAATGAATTGTATGTATTGTATTTCATGACACTACAAAGGAGAAAATCAGACAAAGAGTAATTAATTATTACAGGGTTTTTTTAGAGTATAATGAAGTAAAAGCAGGATCACTGGTTGCTCCGTCAAATGATTCTTGGCCTGCTACAACTTCGTTGAGCATTTTAACACTCTTCCCAACCTCTAATTCCTCTACAAACACAGTAACCTATTCTATCGGAAGAAGAATCAGAAGAAACAGAAGAATTCCAATTCACCGCCTCCACGAAAAACGCAACCAAATGCTCTTTGAATCTTCTGGCAAAGCTTGAAACTTTGAATCATCCGAGAACTCAAAGCTGTACTTGCTTGTCATGTTGTGATGCAAAAGTCCCGAATTCCTGATCCCTTTGGCTTCTTCCTCAACAAGCTCAAAGACGTAAACCTCTAAAAGACCTTCTTTCCTCAGTGGTGTTCCAGATCCGCTTCTCAGGTGAGCAAGTAAGCCTTTCAAGAACATCTCGCTGTACAGAAACGATTTCAGCAAGTAAGCCTTTCATGTTCGATTTCTGCAACATAGGAATGATTCTGGCGTCTATGGTGTACAGTTCGTTATCCAGTCTTCCGTTAAGGTACCGGACCACCCTCTGCCATCTCTGTAAATTGAGACTTTGTATCTCTCCTTAATCAGCTTGAGTTTCTTGTAAATAGGGTCCTGGACATATTGATTCTAGGGTCGAGTCACTACTCAAGGACCTTGAGAGTAAACTTTACGATATGAGTGATGAGGAATTCAAGGTGAGATGTGTTGTTTGAGTTAAACAGTGAATGAAAGAGACATCCCTTGCAACTGCAAATATGTTTATTAAGTAGTACAACTTACTAACTGGCATGAGTTACTCATCAGAGCAATGTAACAGCTTTGATAGACATGAAGCTAGAAAAACACAAGAACTTGAACGAAGAATCTTTGTTTTACTGGCGAGAGATTCAAAACGGGACACTCAAATTCAACCGTCGAGATGCAGAGGTACCATATCAACACTCTCTCTCCATCTTTCAATCAGAAATGTCAACACTTTTTGGTTTGCTCAAGCCAATATCACACAGCTCATTGGGGATTTGTTTCGTGGTTAGGTGGCTGCACTGAGAGAGCTAAAGGAGGAAGAATTGATAGAGTTCTTTGACCAATACATAAAAGTTGATGCACCAAAAAAGAGATCGTTGAGCATACGCGTTTATGGAAGCCAACATTTGAAGGAAATGGCGTCTGACAAAGACAAAGTCGCATCACCGTTGATAGAAATCGAAGACATTGTTGGTTTCAGAAAGTCTCAGCCTCTCTATGGGTCGTTGAAAGGGTATAACCAGCTGAAACTGTGAAGCGGTCCCAACACTTTGCAACTTGCAAGGATATATACACAATAAAAAAAAACACAAACACTCGTATACCAAAACGATTTGATTGTATATGTGAATCTGTATGACTTTATAATTCATCTGATTTGTTGGAAAACAGAGTTTTATCATTTAAAACACTGATGATAGTGATTTTGATTGCAGCTTTTGCCAAGCAAAGGCAAGCTAATGTCTTCAGAACATGTTAACCATTGGGACAGCTAAAAGATGATGTTGACTCTATTGTATAATAATCGGCAAATCATTGTGGTTCAACAACGGATGGTGGATTTGATACAATATTTGTTTGTTCTTGAGGACCCCGCAAGAAAAAACAAATTGCAAATAATTTAAAAGATTTTGCTCATATGAAGTTGAGCAAGTAGGAGGCAAGGAATTATTCCAAAGGGGCAAATGACTTCGTCAATAAATTAAGGGGTCGCACAAAAATAAGAACCATTGAACCAGAAAGAATTAATCAAATTGATTTCTCATCAACATCCAATCTGCCTCAGAAAATTTTCTGGAATCCAGAGATTGTTAAATTTATTACAAGAACAGTTTTCTCAATAATAATAATAATAATAAAATAAAAGAAAAATCAGACATCGCTCATCAAATCTCTCTCTCAGAGACTCAGACCAAAAAATTATAATATTTCTATTTTCTTTTCTTTTTTTTTTTGAGACAAAATTAATCAAACAACAGAGAATAACAAGAGATCTCTGGCGTCTTCATACCCATTAGGAGCCTTGATAGCACCGCAACCACCAGTTCCGGATCCTAAACCACCAACCAAACCGGTCGAATCTTGACCCGACCCACCAAGAACCCCACCTCCGATTAAATCTTTGACGCCGTGATGATGGTGGCTGTCGGAAGGAGGATGGTAATAGAGACGCGCCGTCTGAGGACAGTGAGAATGAAACCTCGCCGCAATTCTCACGCCCGCATCCAGCATCTCAATGTATTTCCCCATTCTTGTTGAAAGATTTCTTCTTCTTTAATTTTTGTTTTTCTTGTCTTTCTCTTTCCTCTTGAAGAGAGAGAGAGATGGGAAACGATGATGAAGATTTTCCAAGTCGCGTCAAATATATAGGAGGCAGGAAAAGCGAACGAAGCTCCGTTTTCTTTTTTTGAGGGTTTTATAATTTTACTTTTCTGTATATTTTATTTCCTTGTCCATTCACTTTTTATTCATTTCATATTTGTCCTTCAAGTCCTTTCTTTCTTTGTAATCTTATATTTTTCTCTCTCTTTGTAATCTTACTATTCCAAAAGTTATTAATTTCTTACTATTCATGATAGATGAGAGTAATGACATATTTAGTATTCATCATATATTTACTACTATTATATAGGATTTTGACATATTTTGTAATCTTGACATATTATGAGAGTAATGACATATTTTGTAATCTTACTATTCCAAAAGTTATTAATTTGTTACTATTCATGATAGATGAGAGTAATGACATATTTAGTATTCATCATATATTTACTACTATTATATAGGATTTTTAGTCTATAATGTAGATATACATAACTCTTTGAGCCAGCCAAAGACTAGATCAGGGTATTAAATTGTAATCTATAAAAGTATAGGGTTGAAATTAGGAGAGACAGAAAAACTTATCCGTAGCTGTGAATTTAGCGTCCTTGTTTTAACTTTTAAGGAATCAGTTTAGCGTTTCTTGACAGTTTCCTTTCCAATTATTATTATTTTTGGGTAATTAATAAATTTATTTCACGTTTCCTTTTCTAATTCTTTTAGGAAATTAATGAAGACGCGTCATAGTGGGTCGTCAGTCGTCACTACAGCAACCAGTCGCCGCGTATTTTTGACTGCGGCAAAACCGCAAAATTCGCTTGAAAAGTAAGCGTTTACTTTAGGCATCGTGTTCTCGATGGATGGACTAATTTCTTCGGACTTTAAAAACTTTTATTTGTAACGTATGGGTTTTTGTTAGAATTTAACGTCAAAATCAATTAAACGCAACATGACACGTTTCATTATGTCCTAATATTTTCACTGTTGCTGCAAATTACAAGTGCCAGTTAATTTTTGTTTTTTGACGTGTGTCAAATTTTTTTTTTATAGAAAAATTGATCAATATATCATCTAAAATTGAATGCTAAATGCTTATCTTTAGCAAAAAAAAATAAAAAAATTGAATGCTTATACTTTTTAATGTATAAAAATAGTTAAACACATACTGTTATTTCATTTTCACATCATAGAATTATAACCTATCATAAAGTTTTAATTACTTTACATATATCTCTAAGAAGTTATTAAATTTGAAATATTTATAAGAGAAATAACTTCTCCTCCTTTGTTTCCGTTAATTTCTAGGATTGATAAGTAAACAACTTAAATTGATATAATTTACTCATTAGTGATGTGATTTGCAGAATCACATTTATTATATAAGTACTACTAACTTTGCCTATTTTCAGATCACAAGGAAAACCAAGTCTGAAATTCACACAATCAAAGAAACGTGAGGTCTTAACTAACATTGGCTCTAAATATTATAGTTACGTCAAGATATTTAACAGAGCCACTTCTTATATATCCAGCGTTTTAGATCATATATGTATCTAGCTATATGCCTATATATAATATATATAGTTTTCCTTTCTCTAACCCATATAAGGACAACATTAAACTGTATATATAACCGTAAGGTTGCCAAGTAATATAATTTTTAATTTTTACCTGCTTCCAGCAATGTCTTAACTTTTCATGCAATCTACAAAAAAGGAGGCAAAGGAACCTATGATGATTGTAAGCTATGCATATCTCATTAGGGACATTTTGTGTAGCTTTCGAAGTTCAAACAATTTGTAGTTTATTCAAGGGTATCAAATAATCTCATGTCATAATCAAGAATACGAAAGATGAGGTCTCATACCTTGTAAATATAGGGATCAAGTCGTCCTCCTGTGCCAAACCTCTTCACTTGCTCCATCTTCAACAACCTACCTCAGGATATCAAGTGCATAAGAAATGAAACCTTTATTCAGGGATAGAACGTTTTAACAAGTGTGTTTGTGTGACGTAGTATGAGAGGGAAGAAGAGTATACATTCTGAGAGCTTTGCTGGTATCAGGGCTGTCACCGAGAATCTGACGGATATGAACTTCGGAAGAAGAAGCTGAGGAAAGAAACTCCAAGATGTCTTTTGCTCTACGGCGTATTGAAATCGACCTGCTAGTGCTACTCTCTTTCTTCTTCTTCGTCTGATTTCTGAGTTTCGTTCTGCTCTGAATGCTGGAAACCTCGCTTGAACCAGTTGACAAGCATGAGGACTCATCTTTGGAATCAACGGAGCATGTGGAGAGATCACACACGGAATTCATCATCAGTTGTGTTGGCTTCAAATTGAAAGATCCACAGATGACCTGAGAACGGCGTTTTCTTGCTGTCTGCGTAAACCAGACATTGAAAAACATGTATTAGCTCCGTCAATTTTCACATTGACTCCAAGTTTTTTTCTCTGGAATATTTCTTGTTCTTACTGAATCAGAGGATAGCAAATTGAACAGTCGACATGAAATTCAAATTTTCAAATTCCGGAAATGATCCGTTTGTGGTAAAATAGTCATCAATCCTGAATCTCAAAAACGGAATTGGAGCATATAAGAGCTAGCTATCGTCTTTCAATCTAGCTCGAACAGAAGAAATCAACATGTAAAATCCCGAAGGTCAATCGATATTCTCAGGAATTCAAAGTTACCAGAAAAAGGAAAAAAATCTACATTACTATTCGAAATTTTGAAATCCAGAAATGATCCGTTCGTTCACTAATCCGAAATCGCATAAAGAGATTCTCATTCAGGTTAAGAAGGAAACAGTAACATCAAAAGAAATCAGTCAATCGAATTTTTCAGTAATTCAAATTGTTCCCAGCAAATGCAGATCTAGAGAAGGGCCAAACGAATATTCCGAAACAGAGAGACGTGATTAAGAAGAGTTCGAACCTTGAAATCCACGAGATGAAATGGATCTCCACTATAGTTGATTTTGAATCCGCGATAGTTACTCTTCCGAAACGAACCATCGCTAGACAAAGCTGAGGCGCACGATCTCGATCCGGTAGATCCCAACATCAAGCTCAAATTCGAGCTTCCCTCGTCACACCACTTCCTCACACAACTCGATTCCTCTACAGATCCCGACCTATTATAACCCAAGACGATTATCAGAAACAACGAGGAAGATGACACAGATCTGAAACGAGAGCCTCATAATTGAAAACAAATTTGGTTGTGCGCGACCTTGTAGGTGAGAAGAACACCGGACCATAGGAAAGTAGGAGAAGAGAAGAAGCAGCCGTTCTCTCAATCGCACAAGGAAAATCCGCCATCTCCTTGTTTTTAGTTTTCTCCGAGCTTCTGCAAATGGCGGGATGATACGATTCCCTTTTCAAATTCCACACTCTCGCAACAGTTTTGATTTGATGCGCACTCTGTTATTATACCAGCGGGCAGCGAATAGAGGGGAGCAATAATTGACGAGCCCTCCTTATGTTAAGCCCATAAAAGGCCCTAATTATGGCCCATTAGGACCTCTTGCTTGATGTCATGTCCTCTTGCATATTCGCCTTCTCCCTCGCGCTTTTGTATAGAAATAGCGGAGATTTGGGGGATGTCTACAAGGTGCTCGATAGAATACCCGAGAGAAACCAAGTCTCTTGGAATTCTATGATATCTTCTTTGTGCATTTTTGGAAGCCAATACATATCGAGTCCATGATTTGATGTGTTGTAGAAGAGCAAGTAAACAAACAGTATTCATCCTGAGATTTGAAATTCGAGTTTACTTTTGGTTCGGTTATGTGATTCCTTGGGGAAAATTCAAAATTGACTATAAAAACAAAATTACGCAAAACAAGAGACATGATTACGACAGCTGGGCCTATTTGAAATCTATCAGGCCAAGCCCAACAATATACTCTCTGACTTGGCGAAGTTAATTTTTTTCAAACATTACGTTTTCAGTTTCACACACATATTTAAAAGTCAATCATATTTTATTATTATTTTCAAAACAATTTAACTAATGAAAAAAAATATGCATAACTCAAACAGTAAAAATTTATTTTACTTTTGCAACTGATTTTTAAGAACATTATTTACTTATGAAAAAAAGTTCTTATAAAACCACTTATTAAAAAGTATATGTTTTTGTATAATTGGAGTTAAAAAAACATGGTTACACACACATCTTCAAGGAATCATGCCTTGCCCAATCTCTAAGGGTCTCAATCCTTATTTGATAGGTCTTAATAGTATGGGTTATCATGGTGAATCGTGAGAAGTTGAGCTTATACTAGTAAATCCAAGAGAATATATTTTTATACTATGAAGTCTTATAATCCACCAATGAATTCCTTTTTTTACAAATGATTGATATAGTTGGCTGTTTTTAAAAATTTTAATGTGTTTCTTATATTATTATTATTATTTGTAATTTTGAATGATGCACGAAAAATAAATGCTATTTAAACTTGTGTAAGGCTAGCCTACGCCGGAGCCAATGGCAAAACTGAAAGAAATGAGGTTTGTGGTCTTGTATGATTTTTATAGAATAATGTTTTTATCAATTTACTTTTAGTATGATTTTTTGTCTTATGTAGAAAAAGAGTTTTGATTTTATGTATGGAAATAGTAAGAGGCTAGTCAATCAAAATTCTCAGGAGTTCAAATTACCAGAAAATAACTCGACGTATTAATCCCGAATCGAATGAAGAGATTTTTAACATGTAGCCATTATTATCATTCTTGTCTAAAAATAAACAATAATTAACATCAAAACTAATAAATCCCAAACAAAATATCGCTGGACGGACTCTAATAAAGCCCAGACGAATTAGAGGGGAGCAATAATTGGCGAGCCTTGTGATAGCCCAATAAAGGCGTAATTATGGCCCATATACATTCTTTTGGACTCACGGTCACAGAGTCACTGTGATAAGAGTGAAAGAGAAATGCTATTAACGACATTTTCTCGGAAAGTCTTGATGTCATGAACTCTTCCCTTCATCTTCTCCCTCCCGTCTCTTTCCCGTTTCCTTCTCAACCGCTTCCCTTTTCCCGCCACAAACCTCTTTATCTTCTACGCACCACACCAACCTCTGCAACGGCGGAGGCAGTCACCGACGCCGTTGATGTCGCACCTTCGAAACTTGTCTCTAAATC
This sequence comes from Erythrophleum ivorense, assembly GCA_026724425.1. NCBI lineage: Eukaryota > Viridiplantae > Streptophyta > Magnoliopsida > Fabales > Fabaceae > Erythrophleum > Erythrophleum ivorense. The sequence continues at coordinate 2,329,641 of JAIUCV010000102.1, forward strand.
ACACTCCCCGGAGTGGTGGATTGACACTCTCCGGTCGAAAGTTCGATCCAGTTTGCTCCGTGAAGCCGTCTTGACTTACATTGACATGATCGTTTTGGGTGTCAAACCCGATAACTTTGCCTTCCCTGCTTTGCTCAAGGCTGTAGCTGATCTTCAGGACATGGATATGGGGAAACAGATTCACGCCCATGTGTATAAATTTGGGTACGGAGTTGATTCCGTGACTGTTGCTAATACTCTTGTGAATTTGTATAGAAAGTGTGGAGATTTCGGAGCTGTCTATAAGGTGTTCGATAGAATATCCGAGAGAAACCAAGTTTCTTGGAATTCGATGATCTCTTCTTTGTGCAGTTCTGAGAAGTGGGAAATGGCGTTAGAGGCGTTTCGGTGTATGTTGGATGAAAATGTGGAGCCTAGTTCGTTTACCTTGGTGAGTGTGGCTCTTGCTTGCTCGAATTTGCCTATACCTGAGGGATTGATGATGGGTAAGCAGGTTCACGCCTATAGTTTGAGAAAAGGTGAGTTAAATTCGTTTATCATCAATACGTTAGTGGCTATGTATGGTAAACTGGGAAAGTTAGCATCTTCCAAAATTTTACTTGGAACTTTTGAAGGCCGTGACTTGGTCACATGGAACACTGTGTTGAGCTCATTATGTCAGAACGAGCAGTTTCTTGAAGCGTTGGAGTATTTGCGTGAAATGATGCTCAAAGGTGTTGAACCAGATGGGTTCACTATTTCAAGTGTTCTTCCTGTTTGTTCTCACTTGGAGATGCTACGCACGGGGAAAGAAATGCATGCCTATGCTTTGAAAAACGGCTCTTTGGATGAGAATTCTTTTGTTGGCAGTGCTTTGGTTGACATGTATTGCAATTGCAAGCAAGTGCTGAGCGGTCGTCGTGTGTTTGATGGAATCTTTGATAGAAAGATTGGTCTTTGGAATGCTATGATTGCTGGGTATGCCCAGAACGAGCATGACGAGGAAGCGTTGTCTCTGTTTATTGAAATGGAAGAAAGTGCTGGGCTTCTGGCTAACACAACCACAATGGCAAGTGTCGTCCCTGCTTGTGTCCGTTGTAATGCATTTTCCAGAAAAGAAGCGATCCATGGTTTTGTCGTGAAAAGAGGCCTAGATGGAGACAGGTTTGTGCAGAATGCATTGATGGATATGTATTCTAGGCTGGGGAAGATCGATATCGCCGAGATGATTTTCGGTAAAATGGAAGATAGAGATTTAGTTACATGGAATACGATGATTACGGGTTATGTATTCTCAGAATGCCATGAGGATGCACTTCTTGTGCTACACAAGATGCAAAACTTTGAAAGAAAAGCTAGCCAAGCTGGTCTAAAACCTAATTCTATCACACTGATGACAATCCTCCCAAGTTGTGCTGCACTATCAGCATTAGCAAAGGGAAAAGAAATCCATGCTTACGCTATCAAGAACAATTTGGCAACCGATGTGGCTGTAGGAAGCGCTTTAGTTGACATGTACGCAAAATGCGGGTGCCTACGCATGTCGAGAAAAGTGTTTGATCAGATTCCAATGAAAAACGTTATAACTTGGAATGTGATTGTAATGGCTTATGGGATGCACGGAAACGGGCAAGACGCCATAGATCTGCTCAAAACGATGATGGTTCAGAAAGTAAAACCAAACGAGGTTACATTCATCTCAGTTTTTGCAGCTTGTAGCCACTCAGGCATGGTGGATGAAGGATTAAAGATATTCTACGATATGAAAAGCAACTACGGTGTTGAACCTAGCTCAGATCATTATGCATGCGTTGTAGATTTGCTTGGAAGGGCTGGTAGAGTTAAAGAAGCGTATGAGCTCACGAACGTGATGCCTCTTGGTTTCGACAAAGCTGGAGCTTGGAGTAGCCTCCTTGGCGCTTGTCGGATTCACAATGAGCTAGAAATTGGAGAAATTGTTGCTCAGAATCTCCTTCAGTTGGAACCAAATGTAGCTAGTCACTATGTGCTACTTGCCAATATTTATTCGTCGGCAGGTCTCTGGGATAAAGCAACAGAGGTCAGGAGAAGAATGAAAGAGCAAGGTGTGAGAAAAGAACCTGGATGTAGCTGGATCGAGTATGGCGATGAAGTACATAAATTCATAGCCGGTGACTCATCTCACCCGCAAAGCGAGAAGCTCCGTGAATATCTGGAGACCTTGTGGGAGAAAATGAGAAAAGTAGGTTACGTACCTGACACATCATGTGTGCTTCACAATGTAGAAGAAGATGAGAAAGAGGTTTTGCTTTGTGGACACAGTGAGAAGCTAGCAATCGCATTTGGGATACTTAACACATCGCCGGGTACAGTTATTAGGGTGGCTAAGAACCTCAGGGTGTGTAATGACTGTCATCTTGCTACAAAGTTTATATCGAAGATTGTTGACAGAGAAATCATCTTGAGAGATGTTAGGAGGTTTCATCATTTCAAGAATGGAACTTGCTCCTGTGGAGATTATTGGTGAGAGAGACGAGGTAAATAAAAGGGTCTCTTCATCCTTCACTGTATGTATATCTTGTAAGTGTTGATTATTGTATTCTTCTGATTTAAATACACAATTAAGCAGTAAAGAAAGCTTAAGTTTCTCACTGAGAAAGCATATGATCACACGCGCGGAATCATTTACCTGTAGGATCTCTTATTTGTAACAATTTTGATTGTCTGACAAAGAAAAAAAAATTGGATTTGCTGTAAATTATTATAACTATGATCATTAAAAGCGATTTTATTTGGTTTCTATAGTTTATACGTTGATTCGTTAACTGCCACAATGCCTTGAAATAACAAATGTTTTATCATTAAGAAAATAAATTAGATTCATTAAACACAAAATTACATAAATTAGATAATGGACTGGGTCCCACAGATGAGCCACCATTACTCTAGTCTTCAGTTGTTGTCTGTTTGTACGTAGAAGGTAGATCAGTGATGTGGGCATTGTAGTTCAGTAATCAAACGTAAACAACAAACCAACGAAGAAGGTATTAAGAAATGCTCAAAAAGGTAAGATTGATGAAGACATTCGACCGCACAGCTCACCGAACAACTTTTGCATTGAATTGAAGCCTAAGCAACCTCCAATTCCGACAACAACCGATTTGCAGAGAGTCGCTGTTTTGTTTTTCCGTAAACGGAAATTACACTAATCCTCGCTCGCTCTCTAACTTTTGGCTGTGACTTGATTTGGTATCTCTGATTCGGGGTTTTGGAGGTTTAGGGATTGAATCTGATGTTGGTTCAGGATCGTGTGGCTCCTAAGCCGCCAAAATATCGGATCAAAGAGCTCTCTGTTCACCAACACAGCCACCGATTCGCTGAACCCAAAAACCTCGATTTCTCGTCATGGTTTTCCGACAATGCCTACAGAATCACCGTCCTCTTCCTCTTCGTCGTCACCGGCGCTGCTTTCTTCTTCCTCTACAACACAACCGACACCGCTTCTCTCATTTGCTTCCAGTCCCAATCAACTCAATCGATTCAATCTCTCACTCGCCCTCAAATCAACTGGAACTCGATCCAAATCCTCTCCGACAAAACCTCCCCGTACGCTAATTTCCGCACGGAGAAATGGATCGTCGTGTCGGTGACGAATTACCCGACGGAGGAGCTCAAAGGTCTGGTGAAAATCAAAGGATGGCAAGTGCTAGCCATCGGAAACTCCTTAACCCCTAAAGACTGGGAACTCAAAGGTTCGATTTTCTTATCTCTCGAAGCTCAATCCGATTTGAATTACCGGATTCTGGACCATCTCCCTTACGATTCCTTCGTGCGGAAATCCGTCGGTTACCTGTTCGCGATCCAGCACGGCGCGAAGAAGATCTACGACGCGGATGATCGCGGCGAAGTGATCGACGGAGATCTCGGGAAACATTTCGACGTAGAGCTAATAGGCGAAGACGCTAGGCAAGAGCCGATCTTGCAGTACAGTCACGAGAACCCGAATCGAACCGTAGTGAATCCTTACATCCATTTCGGTCAACGATCGGTTTGGCCTAGAGGGTTGCCGTTAGAGAACGTAGGAGAGATCGATCACGAAGAGTATTACACTGAGGTCTTCGGTGGTAAACAGTTTATACAGCAAGGGGTCTCCAACGGTTTACCGGATGTTGACTCTGTTTACTACTTCACTAGGAAGACGACTTTGGAGCCGTTGGATATCAGATTCGATGAGCATTCTCCTAAAGTGGCGTTGCCTCAAGGTATAATGGTGCCTTTGAATTCGTTTAACACGTTATACCATTCCTCAGCGTTTTGGGGGTTAATGCTTCCTGTCTCGGTTAGCTCCATGGCTTCTGATGTGATTAGAGGTTACTGGGGACAGAGGCTTTTATGGGAGCTTGGTGGTTACGTCGCTGTTTATCCACCCACCGTTCATCGGTATGATCGAGTTGAAGCTTACCCTTTCTCTGATGAGAAAGATCTCCATGTCAATGTGGGTCGTTTGATCAAGTTCTTGCTTGCTTGGAGATCGGATAAGCATAGATTCTTCGAGACGATTCTTGATTTGAGCTTTGTTATGGCTGAGCAAGGGTTTTGGACGGAAGTTGATGTGAAGTTGACAGCTGCTTGGCTTCAGGATTTGCTTACTGTCGGATACCAACAGCCTCGGTTGATGTCGCTTGAGCTGGATCGGCCGAGAGCAACGATAGGGCATGGAGATAGGAAAGAGTTTGTTCCGAGGAAGTTGCCTTGTGTGCACTTAGGGGTCGAGGAGATAGGCACGGTGAGCTCTGAGATTGGGGATTTGATCAAGTGGAGGAAGAGTTTCGGGAACATTGTGCTTGTTATGTTCTGTAAAGGACCTGTGGAACGGACTGCTCTTGAATGGAGGTTACTTTACGGGAGGGTGTTCAAAACCGTCGTCATTTTGTCCTCTCGTAAAAACTCTCATCTTTACGTTGAAGAAGCTAATCTCGATCATATCTACAAGTAAATAAAAACAATCTCAGTTTCAACCTATTCTTTCGAAATGTGAGGAGATAAATGAGATTAACCGGTACTGTAATTTGTGTGTTACTTGATGTATAATTTCAGGTATCTGCCCAAGATTTTTGATCGGTACAGTAGCGGAGATGGGTTTTTGTTCGTTGAAGATGATACAATTCTGAATTACTGGAATTTACTTCAAGCCGACAAAACTAAGCTATGGACTACGGACAAGGTACTCATCAAGTTAGCTATGTATGTATATCCTCGATTTTCCGGTTTGGATTTGGTTTATTAACACTGAAGTCGCTTTTCAGGTGAGCGAGTCATGGACAACGGTGAGATCAGCTGGGAATTCTGATTGGTATTCGGTTCAGGCGGAATTGGTTAAGAAAATTGTCGGTACAATGCCGGTTAATTTCCAAGTCAATTACAAGGAAGCCACAAAGAATAGCCATCAAACAGTCTTAACGGTATGCAGCTCACAAGTATTCTATGTCCCAAGACGGTTCGTTGCTGACTTTACCGATCTTGTTAATCTCGTGGGCGATATGGATTTGCATTACAAAGTGGCTTTGCCTATGTTCTTCCTGTCCATGGATTCACCTCAAAATTTTGACCCGGTTCTAGGTTCCATGGTATATAAGATGGAACCAGCCTTGTTGAACTCTTCTTTGAGTTTTTATTCTGCGGAAACACCCGCGGTTCATCCTTGGAGCATCTCTAGCGAACAAGATTTCATCAAATTGGTAAAAAAGATGGCCAAAGGCGATCCTCTTTTGATGGAATTGGTATGATTCAAAACAAAGAGTATAATAGTTGGTTGTTAGAAACAGAAATTTATTATCATGTGTAATACGAAAATGGCTTCATCTATTCTTTTTTTTTTGCTTCTCTTTTCATGTAATTTTCTCCATGTTTTCATATAATGTTCATTGTTTCAAATCTTCTCGATTAAAATGTTTAAAATATAAAAACGAACTGTATTTTAAAGAATGGAAGTTTTTCAAAAACAAGATGCCTCTTGAGGAATTGCCAGAAGTTTGAATGAGTGAACAAAATTTTGAATTTTGAGGAACTACCAGAAGCTTAACTAATCATGTCATATATATTATCTTATTTTAATACTATCCACTCGACTCGAGTGACCTTCATCTTAGATTTTTTGTCAACCATATGCATTGAAAATAGATGATTTACTTACCAATTTTACTGTAAAACAATAGGTGATTTAGAGTTTCAGTATCTTCTCCACAAGTCTGACAAGCATGATCAACTTTCAAGTTTCTTCTCAACATAAAAAAAGATTACAAAATCACTCGTACATAGCGTGGACACTCACCTAGTTTTGATAATGTTACTCGCATCATCAATGTTTATAGAGAAACTTGATACTATTATTTGTGTTGATGAGGTAACCTTGTTCAACTTAGGGAGCCTGAACAAGTAAGCCAGCATTTAAAATTTTGATAATATTGGAAGAATATTTGAACCGAAAATGAAAGGTGTTTCCTAGGGTGAATTCTTTGTCAAGTGTTTGGTTTCACCCACACTAGGAACATACTTGTTGAGTCTCGTATAAAAAAATAAATAAAAATGATGATTTTTTTATGCCAAGCAATTAAAAAAAAGTATACCTTTTTCATGTTTTATTTCTCCTCATCTCTCTCTCCATTTCGGTTTGCTATCTCTCTCTCCTTCACAGTAGTGCTACTCGGAGATCTATCTATTCAGGTACGATGATGGGTCTTGAATGGATAAGCTGATTATTGATTCAATTAGCTTTTTCATGAAATGGGTCTTTCTCGATCTGCTTATATTGTTTTGATTTTCTAATTATGAGCTCGGAACCGTTTATTGTTCTGTGTCAGCTTTGATTATTTCCTCGGAACCGTTTAAAGTTTGGTTTTCTGTAGCCATAGCTTTCGAAGAACAAGTAGTTGATGAAGTACACGCTACACTCATCTTTGGAGTTTTTTTTATCAAAAGTTGAATGTTGAATGGTGTGTGATCTTGAAACCAAAACAAAGAGGTACATTAGTATGCAAGGGAAGATAGTTTAACAAATAATAATATTGCGAAGCTGGATCACTCACTGCTTCCTGGTTCTAATTTGTCGTGCATTCTCGGTTCTGTGTCAGCCTTAGTTATTTCCTTGGAATCGTTTAACTTTGGTTTTATAGAGCCAATAGCCTTTGAGAAAGAAGAACAAGTAGCTCATGAAGTACACGGTACACTGATATTTGGAATTTTTACCTTATCTAGTTACCGGAATTCGATCAGAAGTAGGAATTGGCAAAATATTGAATGTTGTGTGATCTTGAAACCAAAACAAAGAAGTACATTAGTACGCAAGGGGAGTGTATATCAGGTTTAACAAATAATAATATTGCAAACCAGGATCACTACTTCCTGTTTTAGAGTTTATTCTTGGGAAGCAAGTGGTTTGTGATCACTATGACCTTCTCCTTCTGTCCACTTGTTCTATGTTCTAGGCAGCTAGTTTATGTATCTTCACTTGAAGGAAGAGATTGACCATTATATAGAAAATGTCTGGGTCAACAAAAGTATTGGATCCTGCCTTTCAAGGAGCTGGACAGAAACCGTATCCTTTCACAATCTTGCTTTAATATTAGATGTCAGGTCAGCAATGTATTTGCTTTCTTGCTTGATGAATGGAAGTACAGAGATGAAAATGAAATTTCTTGTGGGTGTTGTTGAATGTTTTGCTGATGACTGAGGTGTTGAGCTTAACTCATTTCACAGAGGTACTGAAATATGGAGAATCGAAGATTTTCAGCTAGTTCTAGTGCCGAAATCTGAACATGGAAAGTTCTATATGGGAGATACTTACATCGTATTGCAGGTTTGGCATTTTTCCCACTGTTATTTTATAAGACAGGTTATAAGATAATGACTTGATTTTACCTTACAGAACAGAAGAACATGCTTTCTTGTCTTATCATATTTATAAAATGTATCCCCTTTATTATATTTCACATGTTTATCTTTCATCTTTGCAGGCAACACAGAATAAAGGGGGTGCTTATCTATTTGATATACATTTTTGGATTGGTAAAGATACAAGCCAGGTATCTATTTGCGATTGAGGATCAATGCTCAGATATTATAAGGCTAATGTTAGTCGTTATGACTAATCTGCGACTGATGAATCCAGGATGAAGCTGGAACAGCAGCGGTGAAGACGGTTGAACTTGATGCAGCTCTTGGAGGCCGAGCTGTCCAACACCGTGAAATTCAAGGTCATGAGTCTGACAAATTCTTGTCTTACTTCAAGCCTTGCATTATACCGCTAGAGGGTGGTGTTGCCTCTGGATTTAAAAAACCCGAGGAAGAGGAGTTTGAAACCCGATTGTATACCTGCAAAGGGAAACGTGCTGTCCACTTGAAGCAGGTTTCTTTTTTGTGCAGATCGTTGAAAGTGTTGTGCTCCTTTCGCTGGAAGTGTTACTAATTATGTGAGCTTATCTGTTTTCCTGGTGTAGATTCCTTTTGCTCGCTCGTCGTTGAATCATGACGATGTGTTTATCTTGGACACCAAGGAGAAGATTTTCCAGTTTAATGGTGCAAATTCAAATATCCAAGAGAGAGCTAAAGCGTTGGTAGTCGTCCAATATTTGAAAGACAAGTTTCATGAAGGAACTTGTGACGTTGCTATTGTTGGTAAGTTGTATTTGATCATATTAGAAATATATTCTACTTCGGTTTTCTTCAGTCAATCAAGCAGCAGTTGGATACACAATTTATTTGCACACAGAGTGTGGTACTCATGCATGTATAGCAATTTCCTTGCATAACAGATGATGGAAAATTAGACACAGAATCAGATTCTGGCGAGTTCTGGGTCCTCTTTGGGGGTTTTGCTCCAATAGCAAGGAAAGTTGTTAATGAGGATGAAATCATTCCGGAGACAACTCCGCCTAAGCTTTATAGGTACTTGTCTCCCTTTTCACTCTGTTGGCCTGATAGTGATTTCGTTTGCAATATGATCCAACTTAGGCCTTGTTTTATGGAAGTTGATATATTGTTGCCCTTTTTGTAGTATCGCTGATGGTCAGGTAGAGTCTATAGATGGAGACTTATCCAAAGGTATGCTGGAAAACAATAAATGCTATCTTTTGGACTGTGGTTCTGAGGTATTTATCTGGGTTGGCCGAGTAACTCAAGTTGAAGAGAGGAAAACTGCTACCCAAGCTGCTGAGGTAAAACTGGATTCATCTAACTTGCTTAGCCTTATAGCCTTCAAATATCTGAGCATTGATTCTCAATTTTACTTTCGTTTCCAGGACTTTGTTGCTAGTAGGCCAAAGGCAACACGCATAACCCGTGTTATCCAAGGTTATGAGCCTCATTCTTTCAAGTCGAACTTTGATTCTTGGCCATCAGGCTCGGCTACTCCTGCTAACGAAGAAGGACGAGGCAAAGTCGCTGGTAAAGATTTGCTCTGATACTCAAATCATTAGTAAAAAAATGAGTGGTCTCCTTGACCTTGACTTAGTAGTTTGGTGCTTTGCTATTGTCTAGCATTACTGAAGCAACAAAGTGTTGGGTTAAAGGGACTGTCAAAAAGTACACCAGTGAATGAGGATATTCCACCACTGCTTGAAGTAGGTGGAAAGTTGGAGGTCTGTTGTGTCCCCTGACTTGTTATGCTGTTAATTTGCTAAATCTTATTGGTTGTTTTCACCTGAACTCATTAAGCTCATGTAATAATAGGTTTGGTACATTGATGGTAAGTCGAAGACTTCTCTATCCAAAGATGATGTCGGAAAACTCTATTCTGGGGACTGCTATTTGGTCCTTTATTCTTACCATTCTGGTGAAAGGAAAGAAGACTACTTCTTGTGCTGTTGGTTTGGAAAGAATAGTGTTCAGGTAATCATAGACAAAAGTGCATCTTTAGTGTCCATATGGCTTTATGTATATACTTGAGCATATTCAACTTTTAGCCATCTAAATCTTGTTTTCTCCCAAGTTTAGGAGGATCAAGAAACAGCAGTTCGTCTAGCAATCGCAATGACAAATTCGTTAAAAGGAAGACCAGTGCAGGTACCATATGATTTGTTATTGTAAACAATGGTTACCAGGTCCAGCACTAAAAGATTGTTGGGTAACTTAATCTTCTTGCAGGCTCGTATATTTGAGGGTAAAGAGCCTCCACAATTTGTTGCGCTTTTTCAACATATGGTGGTGCTTAAGGTATTGCGTTTGATTGTTGTTGCTGTAAGACAATGTATTGGTAACTGTCAATTGATATGGTTACGTTAAATTTAGGGTGGTTTAAGCTCTGGTTACAAAAATAGTATGACAGAGAAAGGTTCACCAGACGAAACCTACACGCCGGAATCAATTGCACTTATTCAAGTGTCTGGAACTGGAGCTCACAATAATAAGGCATTACAAGTTGAAGCGGTACGTGTCTACCTTATTTTCTCCCTTGCGAAGTGCTTTTGCTACTTTTACGCTGCAAAACCTGGCTATATATACGTGAAATATTACAAATTTGAATAAGGAAGTGTGGTTGTTGTTTGGTTTTGTATTAAGAACACATTTGGTTTTACTATTCTGTCGCATATTTTCTCTGACATTTTTGTTTCTTCAGGTGGCAACTTCTTTGAACTCATATGACTGCTTCCTTCTGCAATCTGGTATTTCCATGTTCCTATGGCACGGAAACCAAAGTACGCACGAGCAGCAAGAACTGGCTGCTAAAGTTGCTGAATTCTTAAAGGTAGATTCAAATGGTTTTTACTGTCCTTTCATTTTAGTGTGGCTGGAATCGTCCCAAGTATATTCTCCGTTCAACTTTATATGAAGCTTATAAGACAATTTTTCCTCCGTGTCACAGTTCTATAATTGGTAAGTTTAATCATCTTTTGTTCTTGCCAAGTCAGCCTGGGATTACTATCAAGCACGCCAAGGAGGGAACAGAGAGCTCATCCTTTTGGTTTGCACTTGGGGGAAAACAGAACTTTACCAGCAAGAAGGTTTCACCTGAGACTGTCAGGGATCCTCATTTGTTCTCCTTTAGATTCAACAGAGGTGATTTATGCTGGACATCAATAATTAGGGTCGTATTGATTCTCAATCATATATATGGAACTATTATCTGATAAGTGGACATTGTCCTATGTACTTGTTGATAAACTTGCATATTCTAACTTGGTCTTCTTCTTTTCAATGTGTCTACACGGATCCTCAGGAAAATTTAAGGTGAGAATTTGTAAAAAGTATCCAACGTTCTTTCTTTTTTTTTTAACTAGATTCGTGGGTGTTTTAACATTACTTTGCACAGGTTGAAGAGATTCATAACTTTGATCAAGATGACCTCTTGACGGAGGATATGCATTTACTAGATACTCACGCCGAAGTCTTTGTCTGGGTTGGTCAATGTGTGGACTCCAAGGAAAAGCATACTGCCTTTGAGATTGGCCAAGTAAATATGCTTTATTTAGTTTTGCTTCAAAGCTTAAGTTATCCATTGGCTTCTCTATTTCTGTCTTGTTTGCTCATTGTCTAGTTTTGTGCAGAGATACATAGATCTGGCTGGCTCCCTGGAAGGCTTGTCTCCCAAAGTTCCACTTTACAAAATCACAGAGGGAAACGAACCGAGCTTCTTCACCACTTACTTTTCTTGGGATGCTACTAAAGCCACTGTAAGGTTCTCTGTCCACAAAGATATGTTAATGTGATAGTGTTAGAGAGGGTTTGGGGGGAATACTAATTTAGAAGCAGCAAGTTTGTTACACTGTATGCAAATGCCATTTCTGCTTTCAGCATCCTTATACAGAATGAAGTAAGTTAGAGATCACATTTCATTTTTGTAAGATGACGTAAATCAAGAGACTCTGCATTTACAGAGGAGGATAGATTACATTCACATTTCAGCATCCTTACGTAAAGCTGCCAAGAAACGCAAGATTTCAACGAAATTTTCGTTAACTCTCACTTCTTTTTCTCATTAAATGTAACTTTGGTTCTTTTTTTACCTGTAACACAGGCGCAAGGAAATTCCTTCCAGAAGAAGGCAGCGTTATTACTTGGTACACACCATGTTGTGGAGGTAAACATTTAGTTTGGATGCTTACTGTAACAATGGAAAAACTGCTGTTGATGCTTCTCCTTTGTACAAAGAGTATATTACGTTCCTGAAATGTTGGTGTATGATTTGCCATTTCCGCTGCAGGATCAGTTTAGCAGTGGGAACCAAGGACCAAGGCAAAGGGCTGCTGCTCTAGCTGCCTTGACTTCTGCATTTAATTCTCCCGAAAGGACAAGCTCTCCGGTAAATAGCCCAAGCTCAGTTTTAGAAATAAGTGAAGCCAAACTTTGTACGAATTATTTTTCTCTAATTTGTTTTGTAACTGTGATACGTTGAGAAAATCATAGTTACTAGCTTCCTGTGTCCTTGATCTGTTGACTGAGACGCTCGTTGCTTTTTCAAATGCAGAGCCGGGACAGATCAAATGGAAATCAAGGTGGTCCAAGACAAAGAGCTGAAGCCTTAGCTGCCTTATCATCCGCATTCAATTCTTCACCATCATCAAAGTCACCTCCACGAAGACCAGGATTGACAAGTCAGGCGTCACAAAGAGCAGCAGCACTGGCTGCTCTCTCGCAAGTTCTCACTGCTGAGAAAAAAACATCACCTGATACCAGCCCTTCAGGTAAACTGTTTACTGCCCTTCCTAAACATCGTTTTTTGGACTTGGTTTGACAAACGCTTATAATACCGTGAGTTTACGTGGTTGCAGCTGAAGCAAAAGATGAAAAAACCTTCTCAGAAGTAGAGGCTTCTGAAGAAGAGGATGTTTCACCTGCAGCAGTAAGTTCTGAGGAAGCAGAAGCAAAGCAAAATGTTTGTGAAACAGAAACAACCGGAGCAATCTTCACCTACGGAAGGCTTCAAGCAAAATCTGAGAATCCAGTGACTGGAATTGACTTCAAACGCAGAGAGGTGAATCGATTGAGCCCAACTAGCTTTTTTTTTTTTTTTTCTCGTCTTGATTTGATCATAAAATTGTCGGTATCTTATCCCTCAAACCGACCTATTAGGCTTACCTGTCCGAGGAAGAGTTCAAGTCTGTATTTGGGATGGAGAAAACAGCATTCTGCAAATTGCCTCGGTGGAAACAGGATTTACTGAAGAAGAAGTTTGACTTGTTCTAAGATTTCACAAAGAAAGAAGAAAACAGGTGGAAACAGCACAAACATCATGATCCTCCAATTCAGATACACTAAGAACAAAGACAGGATTTGCCATTGTGTTATTCGTTATGAGTGACCTCAGGTGCTGCAGCTTTGAAGACAATGAACAGTTCTTTTTTTTCCTTCAGTTTTCCTCTTATTGTTTAAATTGTTTTCTTCTTGGGTGGGTTTGGGTTTTGGGTTTGGGGTTTGATGCTTCATATTCTTGTCACAGTCATGTGTTATTGTAATGATTGATTGATCACAAACTGGTCCTTATTCTTTCTTTTTGTTGGGGGGCCTATATAGTTGTGTGGTGGTGGTTAGTAAATTCTTTTATTTGGATTTCACATTGTTTTGATTGTTAAAGAACGATGTGTCTATTTGTAAACGCAAATAAACTTCCACTGTATCGGTGTTTGATTCGTTTGACAATTGAGACACGCCATTTAATTTTGTTCTTCCACCCTCGGTGGTACATAAATATTGCTAGGCTACAGTCTAGTGGTTTTTAGCTGTACTAGTCTATGTTGTTTATGATCTAACAAATAGTCTCTATAATGTGTTTTGACTGTTGAATGAAATAAAATGCAACTTAAATTCTCTTTTTAAGAATCATAAAGTGACAAGAAAAGAAAGGGATTTATAGAGCAACAACCGCATTTATTTCTTACCTGGTCTCCACCAATTTGGTATCTTTTTTTCTTATCTTTCTTTTTTACTGTACAACAAATTAAGGGAACAAAATTAGTTGGGAATCAGAATCATTAGGTTTAACTGTATAAGAGGCCTCTATAAAGTCTTCTCTTGGAGAAAATGATTGTACTACCACACACAATCTACATATGTTTAGGACTTTCTTTTTTGTAAAGTATGTTTGGAACTTTTCCCACGCGAATTTAATACTCTTGCTTTTCTCTAAGCGAGCTGCAAAAGTCACTAATCACTACCTTGACAATTTGAACCATAAACTACATAAGAATTAAGAACAAAACAACAATTTGAATTTTTTTTTTTTATCTATTACAAAAAAAAAAAAGCTCTATTATGACTCGTTGACATTAATTTTAAAAATTGAAAATCGTCGTTATTATACTGACGTTGATCTAGAAAATCGACATAAAAATCTTGGAATCTACCTTATACCCTCTACGTATGAATTTTTGGCTGACCAATAGAAGCCGACGACGTCGTTTTAAGACATATTGATCAGCAGTGGCTTCTTGCACGAACTCTCTGTTTAAGCTAAAGGGTCCACACTCCAGAAATAAAATAAAACCTGTATAACGAATGATCTATTGACACGTGTATGGATTAAAGAGTGTCGGTTCCTTTTTGCCCGGCTTACTCTTTTTGTCATTTTATGATTAATAAAATATTTTTGTTTCTTTTTCTGAAGGTTAATTGACATAATTCTTTTGAAGAAGTTATTACTGGTATTAAACTGAAAGAAAGACGAGAAAGAAAAAAAATGATTTCTTTAAAAATCAACATATTGGAAAAATTATCCTCTGGATCATACTGCATATCATACCCTTCATTGCCATAAAAGTATTTCTTTTAACAAAATTAATTTATTTTCGGCAAACTAATTCATAAATTCATTAATGAATTTTATAGTTTGTCACTTGTCAGTGTTTCACTATTAAAGACATAAAGCCGTGACTGCGCGAGCTTTAAAGCTCGAGCCTTTATTTTATAGTTAAAGTTTTAGTTTCGCTTCTTCTTTTTTTCTCTTCTTTTTTGATAAGCTGCTGCTTCTTCTTCTTTCTTTCTTTTTTCTTTTCTTTCTTTAACGTAAGTTAGTTTTTCCTTTTTAATTTTAAAATAAAATTTAAGTTTATTTAAAAAAAAAAAATAGCCTAATGTTGGAACTTGGAAGCACCACACACGCATGGCTCATGGCTGGCTTGCGATATTAGAAATCATTAGGCAGCTCCAATATCAACTAAAAGGATTTTTCAATACATATGTAATGTTATTTGTTACTTAGCTTGATTTCCTGAATTGTATGTTGAAGATTACAACGAATATAAATATTCAAAGTCGTCGAGATTGTCAAAAAAAGAAAAGTAAAGCAAAGCACGCTTGTGTTGGGTAAATGGGAATTCTTGGCTTCTAAATGAAGCCACTGTGCAAGTGTGTACAGAGAGAGCTAGCTTCATACTCTCTTGAAATAACCCCACCTTTTATTTTAATATTTTCTCCTTTGTTTTCTTTCTTTTGTTGTTGATTATATCTTTTCACAACCTCACGCTTTTAATATGTGTGGACATACAAAGATACTGACTTCATCTATATCCAAAACAATTACTGATATACATTATGATAATGCAATATTTAATCTATAATTGCGTGACTCGATATAAACTCGATACTGTTCCAACATGACCAAAATTTCTTGTTTTTTAGTAATTATATATGTAGAGTTGCTGATTTGGTTACTCGTCTTCACTGTGAATAAATGATAAACGTTCCATGGTGGGTGCTTTACACCATTTCAATAACTCAACTAAATGGTTTATTTTTAGAGTCCCTTTCTATTTATAAACTTAATCAACTGGACGAGGTTCTGACCAGTGATTATAATGAGTGGAGTTATAAAGTTTCAACCGAATCAAGTAATTGGATAATGAGCCCTTTTTTGTTGTGTTTGTGTCACCCTTTGAGGCTTTGATAATTATTGGCAAGACTGAGAATCCGATTCCAACGATGAATCTCGTGATGGCATTATTGTTTTGTTAAAATAATACTAGTTTCAATTATTGAAGAAAGACGTTTTCAAAAGTTTTCGTGTTAGACATAAATATATAAAAGTGGGACAAATGGACTTTAACCAGCTCAAAAGAGCAAATAAACACATGCGACGTGTGTAATATAATTAATTAAACTTTCTAATTATGAAACACGTGATATCATCATAGCTTATAAGTGTCTTGTTAAGGCCTCCTTTCCTAGACGGAACCGAGTCATAGTTTATCGTATTCGTGGTATGTAGAACTGGTTGTATTTGAGTATTATACATTTTCTCCCGTTGCTAATTAGATCTAGAGAAACAAAATTAGAGCATTCTAACAAATGTCAAGTTTGGGAAAAGGTTTTAAAACGCTAAGTAGTGAACTAGTAGTAATCATAAATAAGTTGTAACAAATATATTAAGAATAGTAGTGAAATAAAATTTCACAGAACGAATTACACCGAGTGTATTTTGTAAACGTATCTTTTGACTGTACTTTTATTTAGAGGGAACAAAAAAGACCCTAAAAGCGCCTAAGCGTAATCTTTGTTAATGAGAGACGAGAGGACAAACTAAGTACATACAATGGTAAGTAGAGCACTAAGAGACAGAGACAAATTATATTGATTCACAAAGATATGAATATATCATAAAATAAATAATATAAAAAATGGTTCATCACCGACAATTTAAATATGAAAAGGCAAAAAATCTCTTATTATCCTTTTTTTTTTTTTTATGTGATTACCTCAAGTAGAGCAAATCAACAATGAATGTAGAACGTGGACATAAATAAACATCCGAAACGTGACAAAAAGAAACATCCGGAAAAATAAAAATCTAATCACATAACAAATGTCAAATGTGTACAAAATCTACTAACAAAAAAATTACAAAAATTTCCCTATTTTTGATTTATATATTTTTTTCTCCTTTTTTTTGTCTTGTTTATTTCCAAAATGAATAATGCTAACAGTAACTATAGACGGAAGAATCTAATTCAGAGGAACAAATACGTTTCATAATAATCGCCATAATGTCAGGATGATTACTATTACCCCTTTGTATTATATCGTGATTCTTTATCGACGCCGCCGCCGAGTTTCTCGTCCTCAACTCAGCGAGCGAACTCGCTTCCGCAACCGACTCGTTCGGCATTATCACTTCGAAGTTCGTCGTCATATGAACATTCCCAGCAAGTTGACTCAGCACGACCGATTCCGACACCGAGTTCTTCTTCTTGTGCTGCTGCATCGTCGCTCTCACGATCTCAGTGTGCATCGCGCTCGATAATCTCCTGATTCCTTTAGCTCCACCGATCAAAACCGCCGGGTTAATCTCGGAGGTTTTCTTGTTGCTGTGTTTAGAGGAGGAGAAGAAGAGGACTGATTCGGGGTTCCGGTTTCGAATCCGGGTTAACGGGTCACCGAGAAACAAGGAGGACTTCGCGTCGACAAGCATGACGTGCTTGAAATTGCGCCTGACTCGGCCGAGCAGCATTGGGTAACACGCCCATCTCCTCAAGCTTATCGGGACGTGATCCATGAACCCAGATAGCGAGTTTTCCGGGTCCAACTCGGTCACGTCGAAACCCACGATCGAGCCGTGAGTCAACTCGGCTGTCTCGGTCACGTTCAACGCCGAATCGTTGAGATAAGCTCGATGGCTCTTCTTCCCCCAGATAGGCTCAGATATCTCCTTCTTCGATTGCTTCTTCATGAAGCGTGAGAGATTGAATCCCCAAACCGAGTCGATTTGATCAGACGAATTCGAATTCCGGTGAACATCGACGAGTTTCGAGAACGAGTCGTTCTCTTCCTCGATCAATCCAGCGAGTCTCGTAGCCGACGAAGGGGAATTGAATAGTAAAACGATATCGGATCTGGAAGTGACTCCGGAGCGATGGAGCAACCGCATAAAGAGGCGGAGATCGTCCACCGTCGTATCGGAAGCGATGTGAGCAACAACCAAATCGTGCATGCTCTTGGTTCCTCTCAGAAACAGAGTACCCATTCCCTGGAGAGCGAGTCGACTGGAACGACGACTAATACCTCGAGTTTCGGCACGGGCTATATCGCGATTGAGGAGAAATCGACGGTGAGAACGGGGAGAAACGGCGGGAAAACCAGAGGAAGGTTCGAAGGTGGAGAGAGTGAAGAGGAAGAGGGTGAGGAAGAGGAGGAGGATGCAGATGGAGATCGTGGATTGGGCTTTGGAGAGTAGAAGACGGGAAGATCTGGAGCGGAAGAGAGTCGGAGAAGAAGAAGACGGAGAGTCGTTGTTGTTGTTGGTGTCGACGGCGGAGATAGCTCTGGAGGAGCTGTTGTGGTCGGGGAAGAAGACTAAGAGCAAACCCATTCCTCTTCCGCTATGAGTGTTCTTCGTCTCTTTCGCTGATATCAAACCCATACTCTCTCTCTCTCTCTCTCTCTCTCTCTCTCTCTCTCTATATGAGCTCCTCTGGTTAGTGGTGACGAGAGGCTGAGACGCAGAGAGCATTCATTTTTTGTTGGCTTTCTTCTCGAATTTGGCTTTTTTATTTATTTTTGCATCCAAGTTATTTAATGAGTCCCTTAAATAATTTGATTCAAGAAACGGTTGTCCGGGTCGGGTCATTCGGGTCAGATACTCGTTTCACAAAAATAATTTGGGTAAGATGCTAAAATTAATCAAAGGTATGTTAACGACCTAACTAAATGCTGCCGAGTTTTAAATTTAACATTTATTTATCTAAAGTTCTAAACCAAATAACCTGTAATTACACTAAATGTTTATGGTATTGTTACCTTCATTAGCTATGAATACGATCACATGTTTATTGCCAAATAAAAATTTACTCATATTGGAGAGAGTTTTTCCTTGATAAATTAAGTGCATCGAGCCTTGAAAAAGAGTCTGTACTGGTATGCATTTATTTAGTACTGATTAACTTTGATTAAAATGGTATTAAAGGGTGTGCCTAACATTCTTAAAAAAACAATGTTTGACCGTTCTCACTCCATCTGAAGTATTGAAAAGTTTAGGCACATGTAACTAATTACTTTGACCGGCTAACCATAACACGTTTTCTGAAGCGGTTTATACACGGAGTAATTGTATTTATGGGATGTGGTTTACCAACGTGATTTCCGAGTAACAATCGGTTCTCATAAACTTTTACGACCTACATTTGGCTTGTTTTATGATTGCACAACTATGATGCAGTTACTAATTGAAGCCAAAATACTCAGTTGAATGCAATTAAACGGTGATTAGGAAGTGGGAACCAACATCTATTTAGTAACAAAAATAAAATAAAATACAATGGAAACAAGCCCAGTTCTTTAGCTAAGAAACAAACTAGGCAATCAAATCTAAATTAGTAGTAGTATTAAAAGAGATTCGGACCGTAATCATCCTATTAAAAGCCAAAAATGGCAAAATATAAGAAAAATAAAATGTCAGATACGTGGATGAAGGCAGTTATTGGCACTCTCTATAGTATAGGCCCACTTTCATTAAATCTGCCCCCTTGATTACAGCGAGGATCCGTGATCGGACGGTAGGGACACGAGGAAGGGTCTCGTAATGAATAAAATGGGTCTTCGAGTAGTATGTATTTAACTGTATAAAAAAATCAAGGTGGGGCTCATAAGATGGTGATTTGACTTTTGTTTGGGACTCTGTGAGAACAAGTGTGTGTGTGTGTGGTTCTTGAATGTTGACGGTGGATGGATCTCTATTCTCACTCTCTTTGGAACCTTCTCATCAAGCTCCTGCACACGTGGCTTTTTTTTTTCTGCAGGTTTCTCGTTTTAGGTCGGGACTTGTGCTTATTATTAGTATTATTTTATTTCGTCATTTACATACACTCCTTAACAAAATTTGTGTCGACTAGTCATCATCAATCGTCACCATTTTTATATTATTAACTCAAATCATTACTCAATAACCCGTTTTTAATCAACCATTTTTTCTCTAAGGAAACGATTTTTTGGAAAAATAATAATAACTGCACTACCGAACTTTTTCATCTAAACAATATTATAGCCCATTAAAAAAAATATTGGTGAGCGCAAAAAACTTGTACTTACTGACGACAAAAAAAAAGCAAACTGTACTTATTGCCGCTTGTCAACTGTCTGGTGATTTTTGTCTGTAAATAATATAAAGAAGAATATTTATTGTATGGGTCTGAGCGAGCAGCCTGTCTGTCTAGCCCTATTCCTAAACCACCAAGCCGTCGGTGGCCTTAAATGCTGCCGGACACATTTGAAGATCAAATCAATCTATTTAAAAAGCCCAAAACCTTAAAAAATAAACAGTCATAAATGGGCCACAAGTTTTAGGTGGGCTTTTAATTTCGTCACTAGTCATTTTTCGAGATGGGCTTTCAATTCGAGATGATGTTGATGATTTATGTTTCTTGACTTTACTGTAAATTTTTTTTATTTTATTTTTTAAATGTAAATCCATCACAATTCACAAGTATGGTGTGCTGCTGCGTTGTGAACTTTGACTAGAACGTCTAATGTTACTGATTAATTAAATCCCTTCTTGAATAAAGGAAAAATGTTGAACTAAAACCATTAAAATCAAGTTCTTCTACTTGAGAAGAGCCGGAAACAAAGAGAGAATACACAAAATAACCCTAAACACAAGATTTTAGAAGAATAATTTGATTCCTATCATCAATCAGAAGCCACTTGACTCCCAGAGTTATCGCAGAGCAATTCGATCTTCGGCTTCTTTCTCTTTGTATACCCCGACGATGACAACCTACGAAGGACAAAACCCACACTAAAAAAACAGAAGTAAAGCTTGTAACAGAAGCTAGGGCTTTTTGTTTCCAGCTTACCCCAACTGCAAGGAAGTGTCGGAATGGTGCTCCTCGTTGTCATTCTCATCATCATCGTCTGAGGAAGAGCTCTCGGCATCGGCTCGTGGGCTAGAAAATTGAGGTCTTTCACTCAAGCCTCTTGGTCCTGATGAACCTCTTCCCAACATCTCTATCTGAAGCCAAAATTCAGATTGATCTCCAAACACCAGACCGAAACTAATTTTAAAGGGTTTGACAAAACCTTTACCTGTTTGCGCAAGATTTGGTTTTCTTCCAATGCTCTTTTCTCCTAATAATCATAAGCAAATGAATTAAGGATCTTGAAATCTAACTTCATATATGAGACACAATTGATTTTGATCTTTGAGGAGCTCTGTTCTTACCTGTGCCCTGGATCTTTCTACCTGGTTGAGCAGCAATTTTGTCTGATTCAAAAACAGAGTTTTTAAAGTCAGGAGCACGAATAAAAAAGTGTATATCAATCTTGGAATGAATTAGTACCTTTTGATCCTTGACACTATGTAAGCTATCATTCAACTGGTTTTCAAGAGAAATTAGATCGGAGAAACTCATACCCTCAAGCTCCTTACCCTTCAGTCTCCTGCTCAGCAACAAATAGTAAACAAAACAAATTGAAAGATCAAAACTTTATCACACAACTTTCGTCCAGAGAGATAACATACTCAATTGCCAGCTGTAATCTCTGGAGTTCGCTCTTCATAGTATCATCTTTTCGCAACTGCAACAACAGAATCCATGTTTAAAAAAAAAAACAAAAAAAGGAAGAGAATCTCTGCTTGCTTATGGATATGCTTGTGAAGAAGAACATACCACAGCACCATTGTCTTGTGAAGAACAAAGTAGAAGCTGCTGTTCTCTCTGTTTATGTTCAGTAGTCGAAGCACTGTAACCATATCTGTTGAGAATTTGCTCCATACTTGACAAATAAATAAAAAAAGACCTCTCTGTTAGCTAAATCCCTTTAATTGGTTTTGATCATAACAGCAATCAATTGCAAGACTCTTTAGCATTATGTCAACTTTCAAAACGAATCAACCATTCTTCTATTGCCTGATAATCTTAAAATTACACATCTTTCCGATTTCTTAAGTTGAGAATCCAACAACTGATCCCAAATAAGTACCCAATTGCACAGTTAGGTTAACTCTATCCGAATGCAAATCACAAATTACAGAGACACAAACCTTGATGGGTCCTTTAACCAAAACCCACAACGAATATTTCACTAGCAACCCTAAGATTTTGCCAGATTAGCAGAAGAAAATTTCGTATCACTTTGCTCTGTTTTCAATCGCTTAAGACACAAAAACCCAGAAAGCAAAGTACTTTTTTAAATAAAAAAAATCCCATATCGCAAAATCAACCAAAACAAAATGAGTGAGGTATAAATATTTGGTTACCAGCCGCTGGAGAAATCGTAAATTTTGCCGGTGCTGGAGAAAATGATGAGAGCAACCTCAGCGTCGCAGAGAATCGAAAGCTCTTTGGCCTTCTTCATCAGCCCGTTTCGTCTCTTGGAGAAAGTGACTTGACGACTGTTCACATTCTCAATCTTCTTAATCTCAATCCTTCCTCTCCCCATAATTCTCTGAACACCAAAAACAATCTGGGCTTCTGTATATCAAAAACAGAGAAATAGATATACAGAGGAAGTAGTAGCCTTTGTATATATATATATATATATAGAGTTGAGATGAGATGAGAAGAGATGAGATTTGTATATATAGGAATTTGGGGTTTTCTTTAGAAATTGATCAAATATGACAATTGGGAAAGGGGCTAATGAAGGAAAATCAGACCAAAATTAGGGTATTGCATAAAAAGATGGAGTTACTATAAGTAGCAATTTTCCATATTTGGTGGCTTTGCTAATTTGCTTGCTTGGTGTGAGTGGCTGTTTTCTTCTTTTGGAACCTCTTCCCTTTTATAACGCCTTCTTTGGTTTGGGTTCTCTTCTCCTTTTGTGTAATCGCTTTCTTCTTTTTATTGTTTCTTCAATGTTTCTAGGGTTTTGTTTTTTTGTTTTCTTTTAGGTCATGCTTTTATTACGATTCTAAAACTCAATCTACCCTAAAAAATTAAAGTTTATTGGTTTACCAAATTGAAATTTGTATTTTCACAAAAAAAAGTTGACCGGGTGTTTCATGATAGAATTAGAATATTTTGAGCGTATATTGGAAATAATATTTGATCAACTGTTTTAGTCATAGTCAACAACACAATCAATATAGCGTACGATTACCTTTTTTAAAGAAAAATTGGCAATATGATGTTAAAAAAAAAGAAAAGAAAAATTGGCAATATAATTCATATTGAACACTCGAATTTGTATAAATTATATAGTGCTTATCTTAAAATACTTTTTATACCATGTATATCTAACAATTTGTACTTAATTAACCCTCCTCGTATACTTATAAGATTTATGATTTTCTTGCAATTTTTTTGTTGTTATTTCTTGTATTTTTTATATCAAGTTTGTAAGAGTCTTTTTAAAAAAAGGTTTTTGAGAATAAATAGCCAACGTGGCTTTATTTGGAGAAGAATATGATAAGAAAAGCAAAAGGCTGTGGCTTTAACGCTTCTATAGATAGTAAAACCTCATTCGACCAAAAAAAAAAGATAGTAAAACCTCACAAGGAGGATTGCTTTCCCTTCCCAACCAGAATTTGTGATATTTACAGAAAAATAATATCTCCCTTTCTAAGAAGACTTTCTATTGTAAACGAAATGCAATTTCGGATTTATCCAAACGAGTTGGGAAAATCTTATTACAAAAAGCTTTAAAATAAAAAATAAAAAAATATTTATCATACACATAATCAAATAACAATAAGGAAAATTTTGAATAGTCCAAATCGCATAGTTTCCAATAGTCTAATTTTCAAATGTCAATTGGAACACGCATATTTTAACTATGATTTGTAATTCTCACTGAATTACAGTGCGATATCCACAGTCAGCAAAATGATTATCAGTGCATAAACTCTAGAGGTAAATATAATTGATTTCATTAATATCAAAATTGTTAATTAAATTTCTGGTTTTCTTTTGTAAATTGAACTTGTTTTGTTTTTTTATGTGATATGTTACTCCAAATTTAAACATCTACCACAGTTTTCAAACTTATTTTGATTGAATGCTTCATTCGTTAAATCTACTTGGGAATTCTTGCTAAGTTTTCTTGGTTGCTGCCCGAATCTGGAGTCCCTTATCCTAATGAGTTTAATTGGACTATGCTCTTATAGTGTAATGACATTATGCTTTGATAATATAATGGCATTCGAGATTCTTATCCCAAGGAAACACTTCAATTTTCTTTTGGTTTATATTATCAAGTATATGGCTTCCTTTAAGAAACAAATTAGATTGATTTGTTCAATGTTCCTTAATGTTTCCTACTAATCTACTTCATTAAGAATTGTTGAGTCCTAGACTATGAATTTTTTTGACTTTTTAAATAATGTTAACAAAACCTTTTTACTTACCATCAATTTTTTTAAAGACTAGTTATCTCCTCGTAAACCAAACAACTTGATAAGAGAATCTCCGGAATCCAACATCTCATAAATTTCCAGATGCATAGTTTTCACACAAGGTAAATAAATCAGTTATGATCCGAGATAATCGATTAAAACACAATAAAGAGTATAAGTACACCGACTGTGCACAAGAATAAAACGAGAAAAGCATTCTAACTAGCACTCCTCAACACATATTTGATTCATAATATTAGATCAGAAACTCTACGCTTAACCACATCATCGATTCTCAACACGAATGATTTATGAAAATTCTCATTATCATCATTGATCAGCTTGAACCTCTTCACATCTCGCTCTTGTTTAAGTCAAAAAATATTTATGAACTCAAGAAGGTCGTACTCATTTTCAAAATTACGAAAATCCGTATCTGAAGCCGGACCACTTAACCAAAGATTTATCCATCGTGTTGATAAATAGATGATGCGAATTGAATCCTTTGTGGAGAACTCATAAATGACCTAAGAAAACAAATCATTTGATAAATTGCATAACCTATGAGGTTTTCTTAAACTTGTGTTTAAAAAGGTTTTAGCCATAACTTCTCTGGATCCCTGGCTTCCACCCAAATAACATAAAACAATTTGTAAAAAGTATTTTAAGATAATTCTGTCCAATATTTTTTTTTTCCAAACAGTTTTTCTCTCTTATCTTTGTATCTAAACATTATTAAAATATATTTTTCAATTAATAATAGTATATATATATATATAGATACTCACTTTGTCAGAAAAAAGAAAAAAATTATTACACTTTGCTGTCTATAGTTGTTTCCAAAAATAACATGTCCTATTCATTAAAGATTAAAAGTCTGGGAAGGGGAATGACCGAATGAGCATTAACGCGTTTAGTATTTCTTTCAAAATTTATACTACTATCCAACTCCAATACGAAAATGACGTGAATCTTAAATTCGTATTTTCTTCTAGATAAAGGAAACTAACAAAAGTTGCCGTGGGAAAATTTCAGGTTTGTTTTACAAGTTCCTCCTATACATAAAACAAAAATCAAACATACAAGAAAACAGTTTGGGGTAGATAATTACACTTTGGAGTTTGGTTTGTAATGGTTGGCTGACCCTTGCTTGATATATCAAATCACATTAAAATGTAAAATTATCGGTTTTTCAATTAACTTGACACTTTTAGTAAACGGCCAAAAAGAGAACCAGCCACATGTCGTAGTTACATGCAATTTGTTTCTGTTATGCCTCTTTTTTTCTATCGTCGAGGCTCAAATCAAATATATTTTACGAAGATAATGAAATTCGATGTTTATCCTTTTCCGAAAAAAATCCGATGATAATCACAGAAAAATGTACAGAAAACTAAAAACAGAATATACTTATTATAAGTCGACCAACAAAAAAAGAATATACCTATTATAAATTTGAAGTCAATCTTTTATAGTAGAAAAATCATAATGCTGCATATCCAAACTCAACTTGCAACTTTCATCGCAAATTTCTCGGTCGTTTAAATATTTTAAAGATGGTAAAAAATAACTTTTTTTTTTTTTGTAAAATAGATAAAAGGACCACTCATAACAGAGACGTGCTCGAGCCTTGGCATGTTCCGCAATTTGGGCCTAACGAGCAAACAATATGTAGGCACAATATATGTGACTGCGTGAGACTGAATCTCTTGTTAGTCTATGCATGAGCATGACTGCATTCTCTATGTTTACATCTCCCAAACGATTTGTTTACAAACTCAAAACAAATATCTATACAGTGAGTGAATGAATGAATATTCGACAGTCTAATTCCCTTGATCGAGAGATATCGTAAAGCACGAAACAAACGTTTTCTAAATCTTTCCAAATCGAGTTTCACGTTCTCACGCTCAAGATAGATCTTCTTCGTATAGTCCCATCCTTTTCTCGTAAAACTCTTTGGATCTTGACTAATCGGATCATCTTCACCATATTCATCGTATAAAGAGCTCTCTTTCGGTTTAATCTTGTAAGCAATGTACTTCAGTCCCATCTTCTTGGCTGGTTCTCCATAGTATAATCTGTATAAACACTTTCTTCCTTTTCAAGAAAAGGAAATGTGTCATCGCAGCTCCATGATGAATCGAACACCGATCATCACATCGCTACAATTTAACGATCTATATATTTTCGCCAGCTCCGTCGTTTTCTCCGGTCTCAAAACCTCTACGACGAATTCAATCTCCTCAGCTAACTCCACTAAAAGATTCTCATTCACTATCTCCCTCGATCCATTCCTCGACATGATTACTAACTTTGGTTTCTTCAAACCGTCTTGTTCGTTGCCTCGTCTTGTTCCTGAGAATCAGCGATGAGTCAACATCTAAGTCGTCGTGAGTCTTCAGTCCAACAATGGCTTCCTTAAAACAATGCGTTCTGTTGTTGTCGCCTTTGACGTCTAATGGAGGATAATGGGAGAGCTGAGAGACGATGTCACCATATTTCGTAACCCACCAGCTACTATACTCAACGATCACAAACACAACCTTCTGGTTGAAATGCTGTGAAGTGATGAACAAAGGCATGATTCCGTCGTTAAATTCGTGGTAAACGTTTCCGGTGGAGAAAAACACTGCAGGAATGTTATAGAACACGTCGCAGACCGACCGAAGAGTATGAAATGAACACGTTAATCTGAATCGTGCTGAGCTAACCGTTTTATTCTTCTCTTTCGGCCCTCAAACGGCACGAAGTTCCTTGTAGAAGATTGTAAGCCGTCCAATCAACTATATATGGGTCCCCCTCCATATCTACGTTCAAGATTGTTACGTGCACCTTAATACTGTACACAGCTGAAGCAACCGTTTATATTGTTCACTCACTCTTCTTCTTCGAAATCCCACTTGACTTCATTGAGAATTTAGGGTTTCAACAATGTGGAACTTGCATGAATGCTGCAGTGGGATTGTAGTTGATTGGGTGGCAAGAAACACAAGTTGCTCCAAGTGTGGTTTTGATTTTGGTCTCTCCATTGTTACCACCGATCCGAATAATCGTTCCTTTGATGATTTTTTGCCCCTTACTCATGGAGATTCTCAGCATTGTGGGATCTTTAAGAAAGTGGGGAAGAAATGCAGAAAAAAGGGATCAAAATGCCTTTTTCGCTGCTTGTATCTACATTGCCTGTCGACAAGATGACGTGACTTTGAAAGATTCTGTTTCCTTTCCTTATTGGTCTATGAGAGGTAAAATAGCTGCAACTTGAAAGATTCTGTTTCCTTTCTTGATGTAACTTCTTCAAAACCCTTCTTTATGTAGACACTAGGGAAAGACCAAGCGTTGCGTGAATTTTAATTATATAAATATATATATAACATATTGTAAATATTTAGTAATTTATTTGGCTGGTTTTAAAATTGATTAATTGACTTTTTATGTTTTTATGTATATAACACATCAAACTTTTTATGTTTTTAGAATCTAATATTATGAAAATTTAATTTAGTTTCGTTTTTCTAGGACAATGTAAATATTTAGTATGATTGACACATTTAAATATTTTACATTAATTAAATGTATACAATCAATGGAGTTTTTATGTGAATTTCAAATTTTTATGTATGATTTATTAATTGTATTTTTTTGTTTGGACGTTATTTGCATAGTAAAATATTAAATATTTTTCTATTGTTTTGTTTAAGAAAAAATATCCATATATTACATGTAAATCTTTACATGTAAGATTTACATGTGTTTGTATGACTTGAGTGTGGTTCAATTTTCTAGGTTCTATGAAATAAATATTATCATTTTGTGAGAAAATTAATTTTATGTGGTTTTAGTTACATAATTTTTTTGAGCATTACATTGATTTTCATAGAATTTAATTGGCTGTTACAAATTGTTAGTTATGAACATTTAATTTAATTGAATTATTATGTGAGGTTAGCATAGAAAATAAGTAAAATCAATGAAGTTATTATTATTATTATTATTATTATTATTATTATTATTATTATTATTATTATTTTGTGTGAAATTCAAGTTTTATATGAATAGATTAAATTAATTCCATCATTTTTTTTGCTGGAAATCATTTGAATAGTAAAATATCAAATATTTTATGTATGTTTGCATGAATTTTATGTATATTTTAATTGTATATTTTATATGAAATAAATATTTTCATGAAAAAAGTTTGATGTGTATGATTTAATTAATTGTATGTGGTTTTAATTGCAAATTTTTGGTAGACATCATTTGCATTGTAAACTATCAACTTATTTATATATAGATTTTTAATTTTTTTTATATATATTATATATACATATGTTTGCATAACTGAATGTGGTTTAATTGTATAGTTTATATGAATTAAATAATTGTTTGACATAAAAAGATGACATGTGTTTGCATGAAATAAATATGATTTAATTATGTAGTTTATATTAAGTAAATATTTGGTTGATAAAAAAACTTAATTGATGTTGAATTGAAAAATAGACACATGTCAAAAATTTGAAATGGCAGCTTCTCATGGAGTGTGAAAGAGTGTAACCATCTAATATTATAATAGATTTGCTCTGTTTCCAATGGAGCCACAATTCCAAATATTTCCAAGGCGATTGGGATCCAATTGAATGTTTTAAGTATCTTACATCCAATTCGGAGAAAACCATCTCAGTTTCCCCATTCCACATCTGCGCCAAAAGCCTTGCATTGTCGATTTTGTCAGCTATGTATAGACTTTTCCAAGTGCAGAAGCATAGCTAGCTCTCAAGAAGAAACCTTATCGTATTCAACTGTACTCTCATTTATTATATTAGCTCAAATCCCCACTTAACAAACCTCATCAGAATCGTGAAACGAATTTTAAAAGCTCGTTTTTACGAGATTTAGAAAGACCGGAATGCAAGACACAAAGAATCGCCACTTTTGACATATCTTCAAATCACTTGGTTTAGGGGTGTTCCAACCGTTGACATTAATAAAAGCATACAAAAGAATACAAAAGCATTCCGTTTATTTTTTGTTACTTTTTATGGTAAGACAGGGAGGTCTATGGAACTGAAGGAAAAGAAACTGACACGGCCCTGAGCGATATGACAGAACATTAACGGTGCAGCTACGCGGCTTTGCAGGAATTTGATATCTTCTTTGCTTGGTGGTGAGTCCCTGTAAAAGAGGAGAGCATGTTGAGTAAGATGCGGAATTAAAAGCTTGCTTTCATTTTCATAGTTGGAACTAAAGAAAAGAAAACACGCTTACCCCGAGAAGCAAGCCACAAAGTTAGGTTCACCAGGAGAAGACTTCTTGAAGCGGCTGTTTGGCAAATACACGTCAAACACCGCTCTTGCTTCACAGATTTGCATATCTCCCAACAGTTTAGTAACAGTAGTATCACTGGCACAAACAGACTCTTCTTCACCACTTGGAGTACTAATGGCAGCAGCATCCTTTGACGTCCACGGCACTCCATGCCTGCCTATGATGTAACCTAGACTCTTTAAGTATCTATAAGCTTCATAGTTTTCCCAACAACAGCCACTTTTTTCCTCTGCGATTTTCTCATACAAGTCCTTCAATGGGATCACTGTGTCATCCTTGTCACCTAAGATCTGCAACTCTCCTATTTCACTTAAATACCTGCAACCCAAAGAAGAGAATGCGAAAGCGCAAAAGGAAGAAGATACATTCATCAGATAATTTGAGTAAAGACTGAATTCTAAGAAACTTGTTTTTGTTTGCCACATACAAAGCCTCTTCTATGAAGCAATATGCTTTTCCGCTACGTATGATTCCAGTCGTTGTCCAAAGTTTCCCCCTTTTGACCTCTACTTCTGCCATTCTTAATTCAGCAATCCAACGAGCCTTGGAAGATCCTACTCTACAATGTGCAAACACACAGAAACAGAGAGAGAATGATTGTAAGAGAATAATCGTAATCAGCTTAAAAAGGGACAGCTAAATCCAGAAACGAATTGCTGAAATTTAATCAACCTGAATTGTAATCTGGGCCCTGAGCCACCAGAATGAAACTCCTCGTCATCATCGTTTGGAAAACCAGCTTCGTTCTCGCTTGAAGATGAACCTTCCCAGTCTTTTTCCTCCATAACGCTTAAAGATTTTCACAGGAGCAATACCTCGAACAGTTGGCGTGCGACTATATATCTCAATTACGCACAGGTCGTGCCGTGTTTTTAGGTTTGAGAGACTTTGAGTTTTATTTGTACCGAACCGAGAAATAAGGAATAAATACCCAACCCAAATCGAACCGGTTTAGACCGCATAGCGTTCTTATTTCTCCCACCTTCTTCTTCTTCTTCTTTTCAGAATTAAATGACAAGGGAAAGAAAAAAAATGATTCAGAAAGTTTGAAAAAATCCTTACGCCTTCCCATTTTCCTCTACTGAGTGCAGAGCTCGAACCCAATATCAATGGCGAACGACCAGGAGATGAGTGGATGGACTGATCTTCTCGAGCAAGCGGCTCCTTCCGCTCAGTTTCCACCTCTTCAGGTTCTTCTACTCCTTTTTTTTCTTTCGCTTTCGATTCTTCGTTTGTTTGGTCTCTTTGGATTGGAGAACTGCGTACGTGATTCTTTCCCCGACGCATTTAGAGAAATCTGGATCAATTGGAAGCATTGTCGAGGAAGCTTAAAGCGAAAACCCTAAGAAACGAAGCTCCTTCACAGTCTATTGCTGCGACAAGGTACTGTTTTCAACTTTGATTAAAGAATATTGGGTGCGAGACAAACACAGTAGAATTGCCTGGCCCATGTTTTCAGAAATTGTGGGTCTTCCCTTGTTAAAATTTTCATAAGAGAGAAGGTTGCTATGCAAGTGAGTAATGATTCTGTTTTTTTGGTTGGATACACAAGACTACTTGCACGGGAGGGAATCAACGCAGAGCAGTTGTCTCATGATCTGAAGTCATTTGAGTTAAAGGTGAGTATTTTATTAGTATCCTCAATCCTGTCTCTATCACCTAACTTATCTTGCTCTGCGTTTTGGTGGGTTTCTTGAACGATTGCTATGTGTCTTTTTGGTGGGAGTCCTCTGGGATAATTTTTGTATTTTTTGCTTTGGTCAAATACTTATTTTGTTGTCTAGAACTCAGATTGCTAACCAGTTGCTGTTATATGACATCCCTTTTACTTAATTTATTGGTTTTACAAGTGTGAGATTCCTATTTCTGTTTGCTTACTCATCTGCATAATCTTCACTACTTTTATTAGGCTCAGTGCTGCTGAACGACCTTTGCCTAAATTGTTTTTTCTTTTTCTTTTTTGGATGGTTAAAAGACGACATTTGAGGATGTATTCCCTGCCGAGGCAACAAGTGTTGAAGAATACCTGCAACATGTATTTCTATGCTTAAATTCCCTTTGAAATTTTCCATATATTAGATTACAGGTAGATTTTTTTGGTGATCACTGATCATTCTTTATGCACTATTCTCGTCTCTAGGTTCATGAAATGGCAATGGTATCGGCTATACAGGAGGCCCAAAAGGATAATGTTTGAAGTTTTGATGATTATGAAATGGCAATGGTATCGGCTAGTACCTCCTCACATTTTGTTTCTCTTCATTATGTATTTGCACACAAAGATTGGTAAATGATATTAGCATGAGACCGTGATTGTGAAACGGATGAGTATGTTTTTTGCCTACAATATATATGGATTGTAATTTGGAAATTCTTAAATTATAAATCGTTAGAAGCTGGTCGATGCTTATTGCTTATTAAAAGAATATTTTTCTGAATTCCTTTCCCATATTCTTAATGCGAAATCATGTCCTGGCAAGAGGACTGTAGAAAAGTAAAACGAGGCTTCCTTCAAAGTCTTAGCAAAATTTCATTGACACCTAAGACCAAGATGATCGAGACTAGCAGAGACACTCATGCTGGTCAACTAGTGCCTGTGGCTTTGAGTCCTCAAGCATCTTCAAAATCTGGAACAGAACTTGTGTCTCTGGCTAACAAACCAATCCATGAGAAGAAAGTTTATGTCTATGCAGAGGTTGTGAAGAAACTAAATTCTTCAAGAGAACGAGGCTTGCCATTTAGAGTATGGTCTTCCTGTACCTCCTTCTGTGCATTTTGAATGACGTCCTATTCAGTAATTGCAGCTGAAGAATATGCATTTTTCTTTAATGTTTAGAAGTCTAATAGGATTGTTAAATAATTTATACACGCTTCACCTTTTGATGATGATTGCCTTTGCTGCAGCATTGAATTAAACTAGTTGACTTTTTAGTTTTTACTGATCTGTTTGGCTCTGTTTCATATTAATTTCTCTTTCATGCGTTTCTGTACTGCAGTATCGTTCAAGGGTGCTTATGAAAGTCTAGGAATTGATTTGACTCGTGGAAAATCGGTCAACGTGCAGAAACTGTGGCAACTCATTCAGGTGATCTTTTGATTGGAAGTTTCATTTTCCACCAGCGGCACCTTTAAGGACTGTCCTTAACATTTCCTGGGCCTTTAACATGCTATAAAAACAGGCAATGACGGGTGAAGATTCAGCAGTACAACAAGGTGTTTCCAAGAGAATGTCCCTCGTGATAGGTGCACGACGCCACTTGGAATGTGGGCATGAGAAACATATAGTGTATACAATTCAAAGTCATCCTACACAAGTACTCATTCCCATCTTGTATTTCTTTTGTGCATACCTGCTATCAACGCATGCTACATTGTCTTGATGCATCTTTCAATTACTTTGTGCTTCAAGTAGTCTCAACTAAAATAATCTTTCACTCTAATTCCAAGTGTTTTAATAAGAACAACATGTTTCCATCCCCTATTCCTATTCTTGTTTTAGGCTGCTCTTGGCGGATCTGTTGAAAATTTGCAAAGAATCCGTGCTTTTTTTTCGGGTTAGTGCCACAAATTTAATAAAGCTTAACAAAAAAGCATATATACTCAGGAATATTTTTGTGGCAATCATCTACATTGTGCTGTTTGCATTTCTTGTGCAGATTCGTCTGAGGGATTATGGGGTTCTAGATTTTGATTCAGGCAATTCCCCTAGGCAGCCTCCAGTTGATACTACTTGGCAGCAGGTTTCACATAAGTTTCCCTCATGCTTTAAATTTTTTTCACCTTTATCCTCGACAATTTAGTTAAACTACAAAATCTGTCCATTCATTACAGATATATTTTTGCTTGAGAACTGGCTATTATACGGAGGGTAGAGAAATTGCCAATCATCTCGGTCATCTCAACAACCGTTTGCTTCTCTGGTACATTCCTAGGTCTTATAGTAACTTGAATTAAAGTTTTGGAGTTGCCTTTTTTATTTCCTTTTTTTGGCAGCTTACAGAGTGGATTACCACAGGTGGGTCTGTATCTGCAGATACCGCCGCTATTGCTTCTGAAGAATGTGAGAAGTTGTTCAGGATGGGTGATAGCCTGGGCCGAACAACATATGATAAGAAGAAGCTTCTACTTTTCACTATCATATCTGGCTCCCGAAGGCAAATTGATCTCATCTTGAGGGAGTTCTCGACGCTCTTTAACACAATAGAAGATTTTCTCTGGTTCAAACTATCATGCGTCCACGAGGTGGCTGGTGGATCTTCATCTCTGGTCTTCAACGATGGGCTAGTGCCTTACAGTTTAGATGATCTTCAGGCCTACCTTAATAAATTTGAGCCTTCTGACTACACTAAGAACGGCAAAGACCCTCTGGTATACCCATATGTTTTGCTTCTTAGCATTCAGCTGTTACCGGCCATCATGCACATGTCCAAAGAAGCAGGAGATGAAGGGTATAACATTGATGCTGTCCATATAGCTATATCGCTAGTGGACCATTTGATGTGTGCCAGACATGGGTGTGGTATATATGCAAGTAATAAAAACCCTAAGCTAAACATAGTTGCAAGTGCACAACATGTTGTTGTAGTACTTAGAGGTCGATCCACAAGAGAATGCGAATTACACACTACACATTTGTAAAGATTTGGTTAAGCTAGATCAATAATATGCAAGGGGTTTTGTGTTTTTGTTTTATAAGGAAAATTAAACAACAAATGCAACTATACAAACACCATTATTGAACAAAGGACAATCCGCAAAAGACATAAGCCAAATCAATTGAAAAGTTTGTTAAATCCGGTTTCTATGAACTCAAAACACTAAGATGTGGTCATCCCACTTTCGTGGCTCCGACCACCTATGTTTCTTAAACCAATGGACTCAGCTTTCACATGGTCATTGAAGAGTGAAACATGCAATAAAATCGAGTAGTGATTGTTCACAAAACTCCTTAGGTCTACTTTCATAACCTAAGACGATTTGCCCATCAAATATTAGGACCGGAGATATAACAAGCCTTTGGAGAGTATATCAACCTTGGATCAAGTCGCTAGTTAGCTACTCTAGCAACAAGCTTTAGGTATGAATAAAGATGGTGAACCATAAGGTTTCCCTTTCTTTAACAACCAATTCTTGATGGCTTATCATGTCATGTCTTCCTTGAAAGATCTATGATTCAATAATGAGTCTAAGGGAGTAGAGAGGATCTCATGGTCCTAGGGAAAGAAGGCCGAGTGATAGGAATCAAGCCGCCGCTCTCCCCTAGAGAGAAACCTCCAAACCCTAGACTAGAAGCTAAAACATGCGAGTATGTACAAAATGCAAAAGAAAAGAAAGAACAAGGAGACCACCTAAGTGGCTCCGGTTTATTGACTGAAAGAAGAAGAGAGTTGTGTCTATTGATTCGTGATATCGATACAAGAGGCTAAAAGCAAGTATATATAGCTGAGGGGAGGCTAGGTCGGCTGAGTTAATGCGCAAAGGAGAAGAGGAAACTTTCCATTTCTTCTCCCCGCGTGAACTTGCTCTCCAAGTCTAGAGTGAGGCGCGGCTGCCAGCTTCTTTTCGCGTGTAGAGATGTGGGCTTGAGTCATGATGAGGTTTAGGCTTGGCCCGAAGTGATCCCGGTCCATTTCGTTCATCCAAGCTCCATGGGCTTCACTTACTCGCCAGACGGACATGTCTTGGGAGAAAAAGATCCTAGGCCGCATTTCTGCTCCAAATAGCCCAATTCCACTTCGTCGTGACGCATGACTCATTTATCTATCTTTCCATATAAAGATCTCATGATTTGGACGTAGGAAAGACCCTTTGCCGCGGTCATCTTTCGGATGCTTCGATTCTGTCCGAATGCGGAAACCGGCTAAATTGAGTTTTGTTGAAGCTCTTTGACTTGGGAACTTGCATGGATCATTGTTTGAAGCTCTTTTGCCTCCTTTTTGCCATTTTGACCTGTTTGCTTCCCAAAACCACAATATACAAGAAAAATACCTCTTGGATACAAAATCATTATTATTAGGTAAGAAAACATAAAGAAAACCAAGGTAAAAACATGTAAAATATGGATATATCACCATTCCGTTCTATCTGAAGGATCTGGTAATGGCCACAAACTAAGCGTGATGGATGCTAACGCCGAGGCATCTAGCATGATAAGACAATATGGGTCGATGTATTTGCATCATGGTGATCTGCAGATGACGCTGGAATACTATGCACAAGCTGCTATTGCAGTAGCTGGTGGGCAACTAGCTTGGTCTGGAAGAAGTAATGTTGATCAACAAAGGCAAAGGAATTTGATGCTTAAGCAACTACTGACTGAGATTTTGTTACGAGAGGGTGGTATTTACTTTCTGCTTGGTGCTAGAGGTTCCGGTGAAGAAGGCGAGCTTGGAAGATTTCTGCCGGATTCAAAATTGAGGCAGCAGTTCTTGATCGAAGCTGCGCATCAATGTCAAGAAGCTGGATTATCTGACAAAGTAAGTAGTTTTTTTTATAGCTTTTGGATCATATGCAAACATGCCTAGTAAACTAAACTGTCGATTGGTTGTTTGTTCAACTGAAGTGATTTCACATGCCAATCATTTGTTTCTTTCACCATGTTTAAGTCTCCTTACTGTTTGTTATCCAATGCAGTCTATAGAAATACAGAAGAGAGTAGGTGCGTATTCGGCTGCCTTGGAAACAACAAACAAGTGTGTCTATCTGAAGCCATTTGCTCCCTTGTCCGTGGAAGATCAAATGGTGATAGGCGAACAGAGGAGCTTGTTCTCTCGGGCAATGATATTATCAACACCTACAAATATCATCCTGAAGTCAAGTAAGTTGCTGACGGACTCTTGTGAACTCATTCATCTACTTGTCTTATGTTTCGTAGTTGTTGAATAGGGAATTTCTCATTAGAACTGTCACACTCTTGTATACACCAGTGTCCAGGAAAGAGATCGGGTCATGGAACAAGAAAGAATACTACGAGGGCTTGAGGCAGTACTGTCGATCCACAAGTTGGCCAGACAAGGCAATCATCTAGACGCCTTGAGAGAAGTCACGAAACTCCCGTTCCTTCATCTTGATCCGAGACTGTCCGACACAACGCCGGATGAGTTCCAAAGAGCATCCTCTTACTTCCAGACTTGTGTCCCTGATCTACTGAAGGTTGTTCTGACTTGTCTTGACAACGTACATGAGACTGATGGATCGATCCGGGCCATGAGATCAAAGGTATACATTAACTATAACAATACAACATATCTTTGATCAGGAGAGATCATCATATGGATATTAATTATGAATTCCTTTTGCAGATTGCTGGGTTTCTTGCAAACAACACACACCAAAACTGGCCTCGAGACTTGTATGAGAAGGTGGCCCGAAGCTTTTGAATTTAAGAAACTCGTAACAATTTTGGGTTTAAGAGTTGTAAGATGCTGTTGAAACCAATTTTGTTACTTTTCACCTTAAAACGAGATTTTTTCTTGGCGCGAAGTATTTTATAGCAAAAGCAAAATCTTGTTTCAGAAGATAATCACACAATCCAGGGATCGTATGTTAGGTTCTAAAGCATTATAATAATCCAAAATAATAAAGAAGAAAAAAAAACATATATCAGTTACGACTCTTGAAGGCATCGACATGCAAATGTTTATAAACTGATGATGATTAC
The DNA here is from genome assembly GCA_026724425.1 of Erythrophleum ivorense. Classification (NCBI taxonomy): domain Eukaryota; kingdom Viridiplantae; phylum Streptophyta; class Magnoliopsida; order Fabales; family Fabaceae; genus Erythrophleum; species Erythrophleum ivorense. The sequence continues at coordinate 2,366,837 of JAIUCV010000102.1, forward strand.
CCATTTCTGCCTGAATCTTGGTACTACTAGCTTCAGTGGGGGTTCTAAGCAGCAGCTGTCTCAAATTTCCTCATCATGTCACAGTGAGGCGTTTCGCGAACAAATCCCCATTGTTGCCTCTGCAGCTCATACCTACAATTCTGACTAAGTATAGACACATAATCTCTCTCAACTTGTTCTTCCAGCGTCTGCCGCTCGTGGCTGTCTCGTGGGTAATCCTGCTCGAATTTGGAAGATCTCACAAAGTAATTGACACCCTTTTGTGTGGTGAACTTGTATTGGTAAGGGTAAGTTGCAGAGAGCGAGTAAACTGGTTGAGAAGAAGGTATGAAGTTGAGCAGGAGTATGACTATAACAGGTAGAAGCTGGAGAAGTATACGACCATTGAAACCTGCTTCAGGAGCTTGATTGTTATTGTTGGCTGTTCTATGGCGAGTAGCTCCGAAATTGAATGAACGGAACTGGGCAGTCGCCGGAGGCATTCCTCCACCACCGAAGAAGCTTCTGAAAATCTCGTTAGGATCGAATTCGTCTTCGTAATAGTATCCGCCATTGAAGCCGTTGCTTCTCGCAGATCGACGGGGTTGATAGATTGGCTCATCGGATCCACTGACGTCGTATTTTTTCCTAGCTTCATCGTTGCTTAAGCATTGAAACGCCTTGGAGACGGATTTGAAAGCTTCTTCTGATCCAGGAGCTGGGTTCTTATCGGGATGAACTTTCAAGGAGAGTTTCCGATAAGCTTTCCTCACATCGTCCACTGAACAGTTGCTTTCCAGACCTAATATCTCGTAATAGTCCTTCTTCGATTTTATCTTCCTCACGATCGAGATCTGTTCTTCACTGTAGGAAATCGAAGAAGACGATGACGCCGTTGACGATCCACGTTGGCGTAAAGAAGGCCGATCTGACGAATTGGTTGAATCTTTGGCGGCGGCAGATCCAGGCGATTTTGCCGATCCTGGTTCATCTGATTGATTATTAAGCTCAGATACGAGATCATCGATCGGGAGATCCGGATCAAGACGACGAGCTTTAGACAGGAATTTCATAGCTCGGGATCGATCTCCGGCTTTGATAGCATCCTTGCAGATTTTCAGGCACTTCAACGCATCGTCTTTGTTTCCATCCATTTTCCCTCAAAAATCAAGAGAAAACGATCCGGAGGGAGCCCTATCAAGCAACAGATTGAGAGAATCAGGAGAAGTAAGATACCAAGTGTCCGAGATGCAAATCTCGATCATGAGACTGTCGAGAGATGAAGTGAAGCCCTTTCGAATTTAGGGTTTCTCTCGCCGATCGGATTGTTGAAGAAGAATTTACAAGACGACGACTAATGGAGAGGCAACAATTTGCTGGAGAGATAAAAGACACACCACTATTCTAAATCTGAAATTAGCGTGTACCAAAGTCGGTACAAGTTACCCGGTAAAATAACAATTCCGGTTATGGACAATTTGAGCAATTTGGTCTGGTTTTGTTCCGGTTACAAACTTCTTAATGCGTTATAGTTGAACCGATTTTACATTGGTCTACTTACGTAGGACTTTTACAAGTAACGAATGAGTAGCTAAAATTTGTTACAATTCGATTGAAGCATGCTAAGGCTTATTACTGCTAAAAAAAATATAATAAATCTGATGTGTTTGCCAATTCTAAACTAAAATCTGATAGAAAATTTCCTTAGCCTTGAATAAGGTTTTTGGTTTCATCCTAATGCATTTTTCTGATTCCAAGTCTGATGGTTCTATGAAATGACATTTTTGTTTGGAGAAATAAGGAGACCGCAAGAGAAAATCATTAGCTAGTTTTTCTTTCATCTGATATCTTCTTTCTTCATGGATCTTTGGATCCCTAACTACAAGATGCATTGAAGTAGTAATACTTAATACCAAGTGGGACTGATCCCGACTATTTTAAGGCCTAACTAACTTTCTTTTGTACTGATGTACCAATAAGGAGCAAGATCAGTCGTACGTAAGCTTGTCAGTCTTTAAAGCTGTGAGTTGTTCACTCCATGTGCTCTTTATCTCCTTCTCAGCCCTTTTTGTTTCCTACAAATTACAATGGCCTAAAATGATCATAATCACCTGAGAGCATTCCTCAGATTAAACGGAATCGTAATTATGGTTAGTTTGTGGTTACATCTGTTTCTCTTCACATTCGTTCTCTTAATTCTGTAAAATGTTATAACATGGTTTTTCAATGTAACAGAAATGTTATAATATATATTTCCTATATTGTACTTCCTGATTGTGTCATATCATATAAAGATTTCAATGGTGGATATGAATAGAGTGGGGAGGGGGTTTTGTTTCAGGACCGGGGCACTCTTATTGTATAAAATCAAGTTAAAAGATTTGTTACAATATTTATATGAAAGGTTTGTTACAATATTTATGTGCTACATTCATACTATTTGTTTGGTTGGGTGTTAAAGAAGACTTTCTAATTTGGAGAAACTTGGTCAAACATGGGTAGCAAAGCCACTGGACAGCTATGGAGCCCCCATTACTATATATTAAATGCATTTTCAGACTATTGGGCTAAGCTTTTTCTTACATTAATAATTTTGCCTCGCATAATTTAACTTTATATATATTTATGTGTTTTAACTTTTAATATACCAGCTCTTGAATTCTCTATATATATTTTTTTTTGTCTTATAAATAATTGTTTATTTATGAAGCATGATTGTTCTCAAGTCTAAAGATGTCTGTACAGATCTATTACGTTAATATATGGATTTAGTAAAGGCACCAGATTTGTGATCAACTTGTTTAAACCGCATTTATAGAGGTAGCTATGTCTTGATTTTGGATTATACCGAAACAGTTTTCGAAAATATAACCAATAGATTGAAGTCTTTCCACCAGGTTTTTTTGACCAAAGAACCAAAAAGTAATGAATACAAGTATTTTTCTTGAGGAAAGGTGTATAAAGTTAAGAATTTTAAAAAGTGGTCAAGAAAATAGAAGAAGAGAAAGAGAGGGCAAAGGTTGGTGAAAGAAGGCAGCGCAGCCTCATAAAGTGGCGATTCCTTAAATAGAGCAAGTTGGGTGGCTTCTGTGCCATTGTGTCTATCCACGCAACTTCAAAGCAACAAGCCAACAACAACAATCCATTTACGTTTTTACAGTTCCCTTTACTGTTATTTTTGTTATTCCTAAAAAAGGTACGAGGTTTATGTCTCATAATCTTTTTGGATTAGAGATCCCGCTAGATTTAATTAATATTTTCCACGGTAAGCATTTGAATTCAGATTTCTGTTAGCTCTACAACATTTTTAATTTAATCGATTGAGTCTAAATTTTTACGAACATTGTTTATATTCGTTTTTTTTGAAAAATTAGTATTTTAGAGAAGTAAAACACTTTGAATGTAAAATATTTTTGTTTTATAATTCTTCTTTTAAAAACTATGAATGCATTATTATTTATAGAAAACTCACTACAACAAAACCTAATGTTCGGCTGATTAATCGGGTCGGATCTTGAACATGGATATTTATTTAATTCCTTTTTCGTAGCAGCGTTTATTTAAGGATGATTTAATTCCCTCCACCACGAAAATCGGACGCGACTTTCTCCGAGGTTGGATTCCGTCAAATAAAGAAAAAAAAACGATCCAATGGATACGATACGATACGAAAAGGCGACCCGACCCGGTAGTTAGACCCGGAGACCCGACTAATCGAGTTTGGCCACAACATAAAAATGCACACTCACACCACAACAAACTCCCACGTTTGCCAGAGAGAGATTTAGCATAAAGAATAGGAAGGAAGGAGGCTTCACTCTTCCCTCTCTCCACCTTCCTTCGCGCCGGCGAAGAGTTCTCTCTGTATAGAAACAGCTCTCTCTAGAGAAGAAAGTAAACGGAGAGAGAGAGATTTTGGCAAAAAATGTCTAATCTCCTCAAGGATTTCCAGGTCGACGCGAAGAATCCGTCGCTCGAGGCTCGCCAGCGATGGAGGTCCTCCGTCTCCATCGTCAAAAATCGGGCTCGTCGTTTCCGTATGATCAGTAATCTCGACGACCTCGCTGAGAATGAGAAGAAGAGATGTCAGATCCAGGTCTGTTGTTTCCTCTCTCCCTCCTCGATTTCATGGTTTTTCTCTGTTCTTCGTGATGCACACGACATAGATGGACTGTGTAATTTGCGTCTCTGGCTTTTCAATTTGGTTATTCTTTTCTCTCTCTCTCTCTCTCTGTGATCTGGATATCTGGAGAGTGTTAGCTTCTCGAGAAAATGCCTGAAAAGTTTTGGGATTCGTTCGTTATTAATGTTTTCAGCAAATTTACCCATTTTCAACTACAGTTTCCGGTGTTTCCATTTACGCTAACAGTTTAGGAATTTTTGCCATTGATGGTCCATTCTAAATGTTACGGAGGCGATTGTTAATTACTTTTTTTTTTGGTTTTGCAGAGTCAATTCGTTTTTCGTAGATCACTTTTCCCTGTTTTCTTCATTTTTTCACGAAAGCATATAAAACAGAAGAGATAGATCCAAAATAATCGGTTATAATTTGCTCCTCTGATAATGTGAAGATGATAAAAGATAATGTGCTATGAATTATATTTTTCCTAGCTTCCAGTCAACCAAACACAAATTGACGCGTAATTTAGGGTTCACTGAGTCTTTTTAGATTGATTTTGGAATATTGAATATTCCGCGAGGCAATTGGGATTATTGACCTAACTTAACTAATGTGTAACGGATGAGTTATTTATTACGGCTATATTTATTTGCCAACACAGTCGATAATGACATTAAATTTAGGTCATGCTTTCGTGTCTCCAATTGAATCAACCAATAAACCTTAGCGTCCCATTGTTATTTGTTACACGTTTTATTTTTATTAACCTCGAGGATAATCAAAAATGCACTTTTAAGACGTTAAATCTGATGGTAATCTAATTAAGATCTGGTCTGTGGTCTTTACTCTTTCATATTTCAGATAATTGTTGACTTTTTGGTATTGCCTCCTTTTTTGCCTTGGTGATTGGTGTGCAATTACCTTAGCTTTAGGAAGTTACGAGGAAATTTCGTGGAGCGAATCCATACCTTCTCTGAAATAGACATCAACTTTATTTGTCCACTTGCGCGAATAAAATAAAGAATGTGAAAAAGGTCTTTTGAATTCGAGTCCTTTGGGTCTTTTTCGTTTTCATATTAAAATGGAAACATCGTCAATTTTTCAAAACAAAATAGTAGGCTGTTTGACTATACTAACAAATGGCTATTAAGCAGATTAAAATAATTCTTGATTACATATCAAATGCCATTGAGTTTCAGCTTCAAAGGCAACAACATAATTTACTTTGTTAGCTCCGGTTGTATCGTGTTGGAACACTGAAACTTTGACATACAGTAACAATTAGCAGGTCTTCTGCTTTAGAAATCATAATGCAAACAAAATAAACAATCACTCTTTGTGGCCGTTGGCATGACTTGATGCTTTCTTTAATTTAGTCTGGAGGTGTTGATTGTGCAATAAAGATCAATGCATGTTTGCTCTTTCTTGTACTGACCAATGATTTAGTTGTTGTAGTGTTCTTCAGTCAGCTCACGTTTTCCTTCTTTCATAAACAGGAAAAGATACGTGTTGCCTTCTATGTCCAAAAGGCAGCTCTTCAGTTCATTGATGGTAAGATATGCACTGCTGAGTTTCAGAGGATGCATGAATTGCAGAATTTGGTTGGTGACTGAGTTTATGATTTCGTAATTTAATCTTCTCTACACTGTGTGTTTCTTCAGCTGGTGCCCGCCGTGAATATAAACTCACTGATGAGGTCAAACAAGCCGGATTTCATGTTGAAGCAGATGAACTTGCTTCTATGGTTCGCAATCATGACACAAAGAGCCTGACGAAAAGTGGAGGAGCTGAAGGAATTGCTCAGAAAGTGTCTGTATCTCTCACTGAAGGTGTCCGTTCGAGTGAACTACACATCAGAGAAAAAATCTATGGAGAAAATCGATACGCTGAGAAACCAGCGAGATCTTTCTTAATGTTTGTTTGGGAAGCGCTTCAGGACGTAACACTTATCATCCTTATGGTCTGCGCTGTAGTGTCGATAGGAGTTGGAGTTGCCACAGAAGGGTTTCCAAAAGGCATGTATGATGGGACAGGGATCTTGCTAAGTATAATCTTGGTTGTCATGGTTACAGCTATCAGTGACTACAAGCAATCTTTGCAGTTTAGAGATTTGGATCGAGAGAAGAAGAAAATCATTATTCAAGTCACTAGAGATGGAAGCAGACAAGAGGTCTCTATCCATGACTTAGTTGTTGGAGATGTGGTTCATTTATCTATTGGGGATCAAGTTCCTGCCGATGGGGTTTTCATCTCCGGATACAATCTCGAGATAGACGAGTCAAGCTTATCGGGTGAGAGTGAACCATCGCATGTGAATAAAGAGAAGCCATTCTTGCTTGCGGGAACCAAAGTCCAAAACGGCTCTGCAAAAATGCTGGTGACAACCGTCGGTATGAGGACTGAGTGGGGAAAGTTGATGGAAACTTTAAGTGAAGGTGGAGAGGATGAGACTCCTCTGCAGGTGAAGCTAAACGGTGTTGCAACAATCATTGGTAAGATTGGTTTAGCATTCGCGGTGCTTACATTTGTGGTGTTATGCATAAGGTTTGTTGTGGAGAAAGCCACTGCTGGTAGTATTGCTAAGTGGTCTTCTGAAGATGCATTGATATTGCTTGACTACTTTGCGATCGCTGTAACCATCATAGTCGTTGCTGTGCCTGAAGGGTTACCTTTGGCTGTGACCTTAAGTCTGGCATTTGCTATGAAACAGTTAATGAGAGACAGGGCACTTGTGAGACATCTGGCTGCTTGTGAGACGATGGGATCTTCTACCTGCATTTGCACGGATAAGACAGGGACCTTAACCACTAACCACATGGTAGTCAATAAAGTTTGGATATGTGAAGATATCAAGGAGAGGCAAGAGGAAAACTTCCAGCTGAACCTATCTGAAAAAGTAAAGAATATCCTTATACAGGCCATATTTCAGAACACTGGCTCTGAAGTCGTCAAGGATAAGGAAGGAAAAACTCAGATCCTGGGATCACCTACAGAGAGAGCGATACTGGAATTTGGTTTGCTTTTGGGCGGTGACGTTGACACGCAGCGCAGAGAGCATAAGATACTCAAGATCGAGCCTTTTAACTCAGACAAGAAGAAAATGTCCGTTCTCACATCTCATTCTGGTGGCAGTGTACGCGCTTTCTGCAAAGGTGCATCTGAAATCGTCTTGAAAATGTGCGAGAAGGTTGTTGATGCAAACGGAGAGTCTGTTCCGTTATCTGAAGAAAAGATTGCAAACATCTCTGATGTCATAGAGGGATTTGCTTCAGAGGCTCTGAGGACTCTCTGCTTGGTTTACACGGATCTTGATGAAGCTCCCAGTGGGGATCTTCCTGATGGTGGCTACACATTGGTCGCAGTTGTTGGAATCAAGGATCCAGTTAGGCCAGGTGTTAAAGAAGCCGTTCAGACTTGTCAAGCTGCGGGAATCACTGTTCGTATGGTCACTGGTGATAACATAAGCACGGCCAAAGCTATTGCAAAGGAATGTGGAATACTTACAGCAGGAGGTGTAGCTATCGAAGGTTCAGAATTCCGTAATTTGCCTCCAAATGAAATGAGGGCCATTTTACCCAAAATCCAGGTTCTGATCTAGATTAGTAGAATGGATTGTGTGAATCTTCTCATCAATATCCTCTTCTTCATATTTTGCTCTCTAACTTCAGGTGATGGCTCGGTCTTTGCCGTTGGACAAACATACACTAGTCAACAATTTGAGGAAAATTGGAGAGGTAGTTGCAGTGACTGGAGATGGAACAAATGATGCTCCTGCGTTGCATGAGTCTGACATTGGACTTGCCATGGGAATTGCTGGAACAGAGGTTAGCCTTTGTTACTGATTTTATCATTTCATTGGACAAATTTGAATATTCTCTAATGTTAAAATTCTTCCGGGTGTACACAGGTTGCGAAAGAGAATGCTGATGTGATCATAATGGACGACAACTTTGCAACGATAGTTAACGTGGCAAGATGGGGACGTGCTGTGTATATCAACATCCAGAAGTTTGTTCAGTTCCAACTTACTGTTAATGTTGTTGCTCTAATCATCAACTTCGTCTCTGCTTGCATCACAGGTAAAATCAAACACAAACACACACACGCACACAATTTTCACAGTTGATTGTTGCTCTGATCATCAACTTTGATTGTCTCTGGTTTCAGGATCTGCACCACTCACTGCGGTGCAGTTGCTTTGGGTGAACATGATCATGGACACGCTTGGTGCATTGGCTCTAGCAACGGAACCTCCAAACGAAGGTTTAATGAAACGTCAACCAATCGGTAGGACCGCAAGCTTTATCACAAGAGCCATGTGGAGAAACATCATTGGCCAAAGCATTTACCAGTTAATCGTCCTCGGCATACTCAACTTCTCTGGCAAACAAATACTCAACCTCAACGGCCCAGACTCAAAATCCGTTCTCAACACCATCATCTTCAACTCCTTCGTCTTTTGCCAGGTAATAACAGTAACAATACTCATCATAAAAAGAGGTGTGTTTCTTAGATCAATAACACTAAAATGCTTTTGCAAACACAAAAAAAAAAACAGGTGTTTAACGAGGTAAACAGCAGAGAGATAGAGAAGATAAACGTGTTTAAAGGGATGTTCAACAGTTGGGTGTTTGTAGCTGTAATGACGGCAACAGTTGGATTCCAAGTGATCATAGTTGAGTTTCTCGGAGCATTTGCGAGCACTGTGCCTCTGAGCTGGCAACATTGGCTTCTCTGCATTGTGATTGGATCAATAAGTATGATTCTAGCCGTTGGTCTTAAATGCATACCGGTTGAGCCTAGCCGTCATCACGATGGCTATGAGCTGCTTCCTTCTGGTCCATCTTCTGACGCTGCCTGACCCACACTTGCTACGTCATTTTTCTATATTTGATTTTCATAATTTTTTTTCCTTATAATATCCGGGATAGTGATCTGATCTCAATATGTATAAAATCCAAACCCGGTTTTTATTTTGGGTGTGGTTTTGATTCCTTTTTATTTTCTCCTACGATGTGAGTCTACCACCAACCCAATCTTTTGAATTCTTTAAAAAAAACCTTATCGCGTTTTAGGATATGTGATTATTCTATCTTTTCTCTAATGTTTTATGGTTGTGGAACTGTGGTCCCTTTTATTGGGACCAAATTTTGGATATAAAACAAAGTTCTTTTTTGGTCGTCGCCTAAAACAAAGTCTTTTCTTCCTTGTCGTTATTTAAATCGTTGACATTCAAGCTTTTAGAACTTACACAGTGACAGTGCTCTGAGACTTGAAGATGTCAGTTTTGAACTTTAAAACAAAAAAAAAACCTTATCATTAAACTCAGCATTCTATTGGCGTTTTCGTATTCACCAATCCCATTATGTTGGACCTTTTATTTTCTTATTCGAAAAACCCAATGGGCTCTAAAGTTATGTTTCAGTGTCTCTTTTGGAAATCACGAGAAGACAATTTTTGTTCATCCTTGGTTACAAACAAGCTCATCTCTGGGAACTTGTCAGGGTAACATCAGGGAATAAAGTTAAAAGGATAGAAGGATGATAAGTCATTACTACTTAATTATGAAACTTTTTAACATGGAGCTGATTACAGGCTTCCTTGTCGAGCCAAAGGAAACTAAGCAATGCCCTGTTAAATCTAACAAGTGTGCAAAACCCGATTAAGAAGATGCAGCACAATTCTAATGCCTGAACAAGGGTTTCATTAAAAAAAGTAACACCTATCATGCAAGGTGAAACTGGACACTAATATCAACCAAGATGATGACCAGAGAATCAGCAAACTGCCTTGAATGATATGATAACCAATGGCTTTTAAAGGTCATAGCAAAAGCCGATGTTTATCTTCCAAGATTAGTGTTGTTCAAATGTGAGTACAATATCGTTTCTTCCTTTGTAAAGATGCTAAGAAAACACATCAATGAATCATTTTGAGAGTTTCGCAAGCTTCTCATCAGCATCTCTCAGTGCCCGCACAAGGTGCAATATACGGTACTTGTAATTGTCGTTTTCAATGGTCAATTCCTTCACCTAGTAGAATCCAATCCATAGGCATAACTCTAAAACAATCTACCAACACACACACACACACACACACACACACACAAAATCTAAGGTAATGAAACAATGTGAACTGTAAGAGATTACCTTGTGCTGTTCTTGCTTCACCGTCTCGTTAGCTTCTTCGAGTTTTGACTGGATTTGGGTCATCTTCTCCACAAGTTCTGCATCTGAACTGTCTGAGAAGAAAAAAGACGGACACAGAAGTGGCTTAAGTCTGAAGATCCGACTCAATCACTTGTTTCAGAAACCAGAGAGATTAGTGGGAAGAGAGAACCTAGCTTAGTCGACGCAAGAGCAGCTTCAAGCCTAGCCAATCGCTCCTGCCAAATGCCAAAAAACACGTGAATTGAAAGATTAACGAAGGAATGTCGAAGCAAGTGTTTGTTAATGTCACCGATATCTCATCAAGTAACATCAATGAATCAGATCAAATCCCAGATTCAGCGGTAACTCTAGAAAACCCTAAGAAACTGAACCCAGAAGACGTTAATTTTGAATCAACGGATATGAGTTTTTTTGGCTTAATTAGAGAGGTAGAGGACCTGGGCTTCGGTGGCTCGGTGAAAGAAGGGTTTCAATGTCTCCGGAAGATGATCCGCCTCCGCCATATTTGTTCACCTCTCTTGGAGGAAGTCGGCTTATTATTGTGTTGCCATTTTGGCCAATATTTCTCCCTTCACAATTTCTTTTTCTTTTTTAATTTCAACAAATATTTAGAAATTTACACTATGGGATTTTGAATGATTTTATTTTAAGTGATTAACTTTTAACATAGCTTCATTTGAGCAGACGGCAATCCAAAAACAAAACAACATATAATTCATAGGGCATGTGCAACGGAGGGAAGCTTAATAGGGAGCTTAGATAATATTTTATTATAAATTAAATGAAGAGAAAAGGAAAAGTGAAGAATGAAGAGAGAGAGAGCGCGTTTTTTTTTCCTCCTTCCAATCGTTGGATGCCACGTGGCATAAGCAGGACGCTTCCAACGCTCAATTAAGCGTCAGAGCTACATTTTAAAGGCATTTTTCATTTATTTAAATCCAAAATTCCCCTAAGATTCATGCTAAGCGACCCGCGTTGCATTTGCTTAAGGCGGTGATATGTTTCTCCACACTGCTCATATCCGCGTTTGTTATGTAAACCAAGTTTTTGACAACATCAAACATGCATTTAACATCACACAACAAAAGGTCTTTTGAACCTAAATAAAAACTGAACAAACCAGTAAAAGCCACTTCTCCACAACAAGGATAAACTCCCTCTTCTCTCATCTTTTTTTTATTTAGTTTCACTTAACTAAAAAAACTTATTTTTGATATATATTTAAAAAAATTTTCTTACAGAAATTCCTACCAAATTAATGTATGAATTTAAGTGTTTTATGTTTTTTCCATGTCATTTATGCACACATATTTTTGGTGGGATAAAAGCATCTCCAACCTTATCTAATTTTTCATTTTAAATGTCATTTTGGAGTAAGATCTACTCAAACACAACCCCATTTTCAACTTCAAAATAGGAAAATGCCAATTTTTATAGTCACCCCATTTTCAATTCCATTTTAGAGATGAACTTTTTTTATTTACAAAGTAGTCTATGATTTTATTTTAAGGGTTTTAATATTTTCGTTTTTTTTTCATTAAAAACTAATAATAATTTTGATATATGACAAAATAGAATGTAATTAATTTGATCATACAAAAATAAAATAAAACAACATAAATCTGTACATTTGGCTAAAATAACTAGGAACCATTTTGTTAACATCAATTAGCTTTTAACTATTTTAGCATCTGTCTGCTGCATTGGAGCTACTAGGATCGAAATCTCCATTTGTTACAGAGAAGACAGCAGGTTCAAGACTCTCGTTTATGCTCTTTGTTTGTCTCTTTACCCTTTTTGTTCTCTGAGGCTGAAGAGGAGCATCTCCTTCACCATTCGCTTCTTCCTTTGCTTTCTGAGAAACTCTAGATTTCGGAGTTGAAGCAGCTTTCCTCTGCAACATTTAAACATATATGCTTTTTCTTTAGCAAATACTCAAACCACAAGTCACCAACTAAACAACGAAGACAAACTACACTAGTAGATGAGAAACGTGAGCAAAAGAGTCGCGAGTTTCTAATACATACCTTTTTGTTACTGGATTTTGTCTTCTCCAGTTCTTGGCAAGGTTCCTCTCCGTTATCCTGTCGTCCAGCTTCTTCCAACTCTTCCAAAGTCGCATCTCCTTCAGCATCTATTCTTATACATTTCGTTGGCTGTTTCTTCTTCTGCCTGTCCTTTACCTGGAAGATCAAAATGGACGAAGTTATGAGTGGCGGAATTCAGAACCATTTTAAAGTTACCTTCTCCTTTGAATTGTGAGATCTTATTATATATGTAATAAGAATGCTGTCCCAACCTGTAATGGTAGTTCTCTGAATTTCTGCTCCAGTTGTGCTGCCTCTGCATCATCCATAAGCAACGATACAACGTCCGCAGTTCCAAAAACATCATCACCCTGAACAGTTCCTCCTGTCATCACAAGCTGCTGAACTGTATTTTTCTGACTTGCCCTGTGCAAGATTTTCTCTTCCACAGTCTCCTTGCATATGAGCCGATACACAGTAACCTAAAAGAGGTTTTAGGTTCAGAAAAAAGAGGAATCAGGCGAGATAGAAAATCATCCCACTGTTAGATGCTTGTTCACTTGACAGTTTTTTGTTTTGTTTTGGGGTGGGAAAGCGATTAGAAGAATAAAGGTCAGAGAGAGAATCACTGACATCTTTTGTCTGACCAAGACGATGAGCTCTATCCATAGCTTGCAAATCCAAGGTAGGATTCCAATCACTTTCATAGAATATGACAGTGTCCGCAGCCGTCAAGTTGATACCAAGTCCTCCAGCTCTGGTGCTCAGCAAGAATACAAAGATATCGCTCCTGCAACCATGTAAGGTTTACATTTGTGCACAGTAAGCCTCATGAAATAAACGAAAAAAGAGAGACTTGAGAAAGTTATATAATACCTATGCTGAAAATCCCTAACCATATCTCTGCGATCCATGATGGTGGAGGATCCATCAAGCCTGAGGTACTTGTACTTTCTATAGTTCATATAATCCTGGCATAAACAAGAAATCGAACATGTAAGCCAATAAGCTATATTCGTTAGCAGGGTGAGGTCAAATTGTGTCTGGAAACTACCTCGAGAATATTCAGCATCTTTGTCATTTGTGCAAACAGGAGCACCCTGTGGTTCCCAGCTCGAAGTCGCTTCAATAATATATCAAGTGTCTGCAGCTTCCCAGAGTCCTACAAAATCGATTTTATAATAAGAAACAACAGCTTCTAAATATACAAAAGAAGCTGCAACAGTAACTACCGTGAGCAACTTTGCTGGATCAAAACTTTGCATTGGAGGGCAAGAACCAAATATCCTGTGAGTCAGTTGAAGCGCAGGTTGCACAACTGGAAGTTCTGAATCAATTTCTTCGATTAACGGATGTGGAAGGCTGTTCGGCTTCCTGGGTCCATTAGCTTCTGACGTCCGTGCAAAACCGATTAATAGTCTCTTAAGCCATGGTTGATGTAATTCTTCTGTAATTCTGTATGCAGAATTTCTGTCCGAGCAATGAACGCTTACCTGAAAATTGCAAGTTCAAATAGAGCACGGTTGAGAAGACTTGCTAAGGATCTACTGTGGTAAATAACTGGCAACTTCACATTTCAAAGATATCATACCGGAGGAGCTCTGGCTTTTGGGATAAAAGTATACGTAGAATGTAGGAGTTTGATATTTGAAAGAAGCCTATCCTGATGAGAGATCACTAGAGATTCCAATGAGTGATGGGTAGGCCCTGCGCCTAAGCTCCCTTTCAGCAAATTCGTTTCAACTTTTGATGGCATCAGCAACATTCTTGTGACAGCCCTGGTTTGAACTTTTTTGATGTTATCTCCAATAAGTTCATCATCCATGACTTCGATTAAAGAGTCTACTAATATTTCATCCAAGAATTGCCGCTCCCATTTCAGCATAGAGAATAATAGCTTTTCCATGATGGAACACAAAGCAAGATATCCAACTTCTGATGGTGATAAATCCACCAAGCGCGAAAAGCCAAATGCTCCACTTCTACTAACCGCTTGATCTACCCCACTATCTGATGGGAATATTGACCTAAGAATATACTCAGGTGAATATATATTAAAATGCTTCAGAAAGGATTCTCTTGATATGCCCCGCCCGATGGAAGAGCAAAATGTTTCAGAATTTTGGAGCATCTCTTTTTGTAGGAGTTTAGGTATCTGAAAGAGAATTAAAAGACAGAAACCAAACTCAGGATTCAATCAGAGACTATAAGATATTGTCGACCCCCGAATCTCTTTAAGGTATTGAATTGCACCTTGTATGTTATCGGATTTTGACCACCAGAATAATGTACATCCTCCAGCTCACCAAAGGGAGGGGGCAAAAGAGAATTAGAAATCACTCCAAAGTAGAGATAAGAGCTCCCTTCATTCCTTTCGAACAACTCTGGATGATTGCAAACCTGACATCAGAGAAACAAATATATTACTATAAGCCACAGGCTTGCTTATATGTTGTTCGAGAGATAGAGCCACCTTCGTGTTGAATAATGTATTATAAAGCAGGACAAGATGTTAAAACAAAGCAGGGAAGTAAAAATGGGTTGACAAGAGATCTTGCCTTCCTAAGTTGAATGACGATATTCATTAAATTCAATATTTTCTTTTCATTCAGATGCCCACGGTTGCTATCAAACAACTCAGTCAGAGAAATTTTGTTCTTAATAGCCTGATAAAAAGCTTGTTGTCGAGAACTGAGCTTGCAATGTACTGTAACTTCCGTCTTTGTAGTTAGCTCAGAAACCACATCCTTTTTGACCCGTCGGAGCATGAATGGCTTTAATATTGCATGCTGTTTGGGAAAAGAGACAAAATGTGAATGACTAGATAACTTAAAAAGGTAAAAAGATGCACCCGCTGTACAAACTTGAAGAATTCATAAAGAACCACTCACTAAGTGAATATAACAGATCTTTCTAATGGCAAAGGAAGAGACAGAAAGTTTGCTGTCAAAACAAGAACCTAGAAGCTTTCCATTCATGAAATATGCATACACATGTCTATCGTGTTTCCAAAATTCTCAAGAAAAATAAAAGCAGAAATGAATCATTTCATGAATCAGAAATGGAAAGAGAAACCATACTGCGAGAACCTACTCAAGAAGCCTAGCAAACTAAAAGTAAGAAGCAGAGAGAAACTAAAAGAACTAGAGGTGTCACCATATAGAAAGTGAAATCTCACCAGTCTGTTAAGCTGGTGCTCGTTTAAAGTGCCTCCATGTTCAGCATGATTCTCAATTCTGTTAATCAACAAGGATCGTGTATCAGAAAAATTCCTAGATTGTTCACTACAAACTTATACAAGACCATCAAACCAGAGAAATAGTACAAACCCTTTTGAGAACCACTCATTAAATTGTTCATGGCTGTCAAACAACATTGGCATGATGAAGTGCAACAGGGCCCATAACTCTGCCATGTTATTCTGAATTGGAGTACCAGTCAGAAGCAATCGGTTCCGACAGTTGAAACTAAGAAGGGTCTTCCATCTTATACTGTCAAAGAAAAAGGGAAAATGAAACTTGCATGAGAAATTAGCATTTCAAAATCGCTCAAGAATGACCATCATGCACTGAAAATTCAACGTACAACGGGGTAAAAATAATTAAAATTGAAACAGGAAGATCCTTTCGAGCACAGGAACCCTGATTCCATTGACTCAAAGGAAAAGTAAGAACCTGGAGGCACTTTTAATTGCTTGGGCCTCATCTAGAACCATATATTGCCACTTCACCCGGCGAAAATACTTTTCATCGGTTACTAGTAGCTGATAGCTGGTAATTAAAATATGAAAACCAGCATCCCTGAAAAAGAAGGGAGTCAACAGAGAAACTTTAGAATAGCGAAATATTTATTGATCAGTTCCACCCTGAAAACCATCTAGAGGAATATCAACACAAATAAGGGAAATCCTCACAATACACATGGTCGTCTTTAGAGTGGAATCATAAAAATCAGAAAAGGATGATGTAACACTAGCGGTACATTTCACTTAATGTCTGACATTCAACAACAACAGCACATGCTCTTTTGAAAATGCAACACTACAAAGACCAGGAAAGGCGAACCAAGTGCAGACAAACACCTAATAACATGATATGCAAATAGGATTGAGATAGTCTAAATGGAGAACAAAATAATAAAATAACCTAAAATATATCACATAGTCATTACCTTCGGTACATACGCTTGGGATTGATATTCTTTCTTAAAATTGTCCGCTCTTGTATTCCTCCCCAATATGGAAGAGTCTTCAAGTCAGGACAGAAACGACTGATTTCATCCGCCCAGTTGTTAAGAACAGAAGCAGGGGCAACCACCAGAAATGGACCCCAAATGTTCTTTTCCTGTGTGAGTGAATCAATGAGTTTCAAGATTGTCAAACCACAACAGATAAAAAGGACCAACAATTCTATTTACCTCAGCCAAATGTGCCAAGAAAGCCATAGCTTGAATAGTCTTACCCAAGCCCATTTCATCAGCAAGTATGCCATTCAAACCCTGGAGTATATCAAACAATAAACTTAGCACAGACCCATTCTGAAAGAGGAAACCCAAGGAGAAAAATTTCCTCCACAAAGTCCCACGCAACAAAATAATAACTGTAAACAGAGGTTGAGTGAACCTGCTCATAACAATTGACTAGCCACTGAAGGCCTTTCATTTGGTATTCTTTAAGGGTTCCTTTAAATAACTCTGGAGTCTGAACGGTTGATGTAACAGGCATAGTGGATCTGCAAGTAGAGAGATTTAACTGACTTGATAGACTAAAATCACAGAGACAAAATCTGGAAATAAAAAGAGCACAAACTCACGGGTTATGCAGATCTATATTGCTCGAGCCACAAACTGGTATCTCGTTTGAAGAACCCTCCATCTCAGAAGTTTGCCGTAGCTTTATATATTCAGTGTCAAATGCATCTGTTATCTTTTTCTGCTTAGACACCGCCTCTTGGGCAGCTTTCAGAGCCTTTTCCCTTACTTCAGCATCTTCGGGATCCTCCACCTCAGAAGGTCCTGCCGCTGAAGGTTCTGGGAGCTCTTCGTCAACTGGATTTTCATCTCCTATTATGAAGGCTTCAGAAGGCTTTGATTCCGCCTTATTTTGCATGAAGTGACTGTAAAGTTCAGTCTGTTTAATAAGAAAATTGAGCCTATGCTGCTGCCTTTTTGCCTCTCGAAGCTCTTGTTCACGTTTTAATGCCTCTGCAGCTTCCTTTTCTTGTTTTTTCCTCTCTTCTGCCTGTGAATAGTCAACATCGTCAAATTAATCCAACTGCAGCATTCAAAAGAAGTCCAGCAGAGGACATAATAAAGTTCCAAACCTACTACTTCCATTATAACTTCATCCATTTCTATAGCCAAGTTTATAGAACTGTGAGTTCTATTCAAGTTTTCATCTAGGAGAAAGGGCAAAGAAACCCATACAAAAAAGCATGTTTGGTAAAATAAATTTGGCAGAAGAATGTGTAACAAGATCTAGTTGGCAGCCTGAAAGTGTAGTACAGAGTCTAAGGAGAATAGAATGTACCATCTGCTTATCATATCGCTTCCAAAATAGCAACATGTCTCTGGATATTTTCCTGGTGCGAGCTGGTGCACTCTTTGGCAATTTGTATGATCTAGCCATCTTAGTTCTCACCTGTAAACTCAAAGTAGCAGCAAATCAGAGCTTACTAAAAAATCAAAGCAGATAAAATAAAAACTAAATGAGTACGTGAAGCCATTATATGAGAGCCAATTTCAATTACCTCTCTTTGGCAACTATCTGCAAACCTCTTGGCATCAATTGATTGTTTCCGATGAAAAGTAGTGAAAATTCTATGGTGTTTTGGTAAATCTCTTCTGGCAATGTTGATCCAGGCTTTTCTAATTTTGTCCCTTTCTGTCTTTTCAATAACTGCAGGATCATTCTTCACCTTCTGCTTCTTTGGTAGACTTCGTCTAACAATCTGAAGAACGGATACATTAAAGAATGTCAGGAAAATAGATATTGTTGCAAGAACCGTGAAGGATACAAAGTTATGAATTTTTCGTAAAATACTGTCGCAGGATCCAAACCTCATATGTATCCCCCTTCTCTAGAACCTTCACGTAATGAACCTGTAAAACACCACCCTCTGACAGAATTGCCCGTGCAGTAGTTCCAGCAGCTCCTTCTGGAATGAGAGAATTCACTGCAGCTTCAGACACCTTGAGGCTGAACTTTGGGATGGAATCTGAAGCTGACAAGGCCTTCACTCTAGTTTGAAGAGATTCATATTGAGCTCGAGGCTCACCCATTCCATTATGGGTTCTTGCTCCAGACCTTTTACTGGTAGCCATCAGTTCTGCTAATGATCTCAAATCCAGAGTTCCTCTCAAGTAAAACTCTTCCACATGAATATCTGAAAAGCTTGGTAAGTTTAATGATGCCACCAGCTTGTCATAACTTGGGGGAATTTTGTAGACAACACCATCACCAATATCCAGATATGAAGGTTCATATGCTATTCTGAAAATTATATAAAATCCGACGTGTCAATCCAGGAAAACCAACACCAGATAACTAAAGGAATTACACAGGGTTACACGTTCTCTATCAAACATGAAAAACGTCTTACATACTTGGGGGTAATTTCTGATCCACGATGGCTTCCTCGCCTTTGCGGGATTGCATCAGATGCAAAATTAGGCGAGGCGTCCATGTCATAGAATCTCCCATGGTGATCGTTCCCTAGTTTCCTACCTCTGTAACTGCTCACATTGCTCTTTGGCACCGGAACACCCATCAAATGTGTGTGATTAGGCTGAGAATCCCTGGACCTACTTTTGAATTTTTGTATATGCTCCCCAAGCATTGATCGGTAGTGCTCCTCAGTAACATGATGATTGTAGAGTTCATCATCATCATCCTCTACATCATCATCAGCTTCTGTCCACCGCTTTCTCTTCTTGGTGCTCAAATTCGTTCCCGATTTAGGCCCATTGCTGTAGTTTGCCACTACCCCACCTTTGACCATCACCAAACCATTAAAACACAGATCAAAGTCACTCAAAGTGTCACAGTTGGTAGCAAATGTATTAATTAATACCATAAAAACCAATAAAATTTGTACCTTGATTGCTTATAGTTTCATCCTGGCTACTACTCTCATAACAATCAAATTCATCTTCAGCTCTCGGAATTCTGAAGTTCATCAATGGCTGCAAGAGTGGAAAATTTAGCCACAGACACACGAAAAATTCCAGAAAACAACATCGAATTTGAACAGTTAAAACGATGAAATCCACTATATGAACATGAACGAGCTAAATAGAATTGCAAATTTTTCAATCACCAGAACTACATTCATCACAGTCACATGATCATCCAACATGTGATCAAAACCATCAGAGTGTACAAATTTATAAATTCAAAGAGAAAACTAAAAAAAGTTGAGACCGTACAGACCTCGAGATCGAAGAGATTCGCGTAACGCGAGTCCTTGGGTTGCCTTCTGGAAGGATCCATGAGAGACAGAAGAGAAAGACACGGCGAAAAAATTCGGAGAATCTAACCCTTAAAAGCTGCTAATAGTATGGAAACATTCGTCACGAGAAAGCGTAAGAGTTCGTCTCGAAGAAGAACCCTAATCCCAGTATGATAGAGAAGGAGGAGAAAGGTAAAAGAAGAGATGCGCAAGATAGTGGACTCAGCCGGTACAGGAACAAGACGAGACTACTAACATACGCCATTCGAATAAAGCTTCTTACCGTGCGCCCCTCCTCCACAAAAATCATTTAATTTCCTTAATTTTTATTTTTCTAAATTGTGCTTCAAAACCCCTCCGATACCGGCCGGTTAGATAACGACGGAGACGACAAAGATCCCTCGAGAAAAAGGGTCGATATTTGGAAATATAACTTTTTGGGGATAAAATAAGAATATATAATAAGTAGACGGGCAAATTTATAAATATTGAAAGTCTTATTCGAGATAACCCTAATTCCAGTAGTGTACAAGACATCATCATCGTCTCCAAACCTCAATCTCTGCCGTCTTCTGAGCTCGGCGGAGATAGAGAGAATTGCGAAGATGGCGGAAAGCAAAGAGAACTATGACCTGACCCCTCGAATAGCGCCTAACCTGGACAGACACCTGGTGTTTCCGATACTGGAGTTTCTTCAAGAGCATCAGCTGTACCCTGATGAGCAGATCCTAAAATTCAAGATCGAACTTTTGAACAAGACGAACATGGTTGATTACGCTATGGATATCCACAAGAGCCTCTACCACACCGAAGACGCTCCCCAAGGTAAATCTCGTGTATACCTCTCTAAAAATGTCTGTAGATTAGCGTTTTTTTCATGTTTGGGGAAATTGTGGTGAATATAGATATGGTGGAAAGAAGAGCAGAAGTTGTAGCCAGGCTCAAATCTCTGGATGAAGCGGCTGCACCACTCGTGAGTTTCCTTTTGAACCCAAACGCTGTTCAAGAGCTAAGGGCTGACAAGCAGTACAATCTCCAGATGCTGAAGGAACGCTACCAGGTTGTGATTTTATCTGATTTTGTACTGTTTTTGATTTGCTTTTTGGTATGGAGGAACGTCAAATCTTATAATGTCAATGTTTTTTTATCAGATTGGTCCAGACCAGATTGAGGCTTTGTATCAGTTCGCCAAGTTTCAGTTTGAATGTGGGAACTATTCTGGTGCTGCTGATTATCTTTACCAGTACAGGACCCTTTGCTCTAACCTTGAGAGGAGTCTGAGCGCCTTGTGGGGAAAGCTTGCATCTGAAATTTTGATGCAAAACTGGGACACTGCTCTTGAAGAGCTTAACCGTCTCAAAGAGATTATTGACTCAAAGGTCTGCTTTCCGAGTTTCTTCTAGCTTTTGTAACCTTTGAGATCCCACATTGGTGTGAGTATGTATGTACTAATTAGCATTTTGGTATTTCAGAGTTTTGCATCGCCGTTAAACCAGGTGCAGAACAGGATTTGGTTGATGCATTGGGGTCTCTACATCTTCTTTAACCATGACAATGGAAAGACGCAGATCATTGATCTTTTTAATCAAGACAAGTAAGTTTTTAAACCTTTCTGTTCATCTGCGTACCCCACTACTCCTTTATACAGTTTTAGAAGTAGCAAAATAACAGATATATTTAAAAATCATTTCTCCCTTTTGCATATGTATATCATTTGAAACCTATCTATGCTTCCACCTTTTTTTATCTTTGCATCTTAAGTGGTTTAGCTGAATTTGACATGCAAGATTGCATTTTTATGCATCCCGTATTAGTCCTCATAGAAGCGGTGTTTGTTTCTGAAACAATTTTCTGAATCAAAGTTAGTCCTCTGTGTGATCAGTGATTAACAATCTCCAGTTGTAGAGTCTTTCATTCATTCTTTCCGGACCTTCTATTAGGATTGTGCTTTTAGTGAGGGCATTTGCTGAAAACTAATCAACTTTGTTTTCCATGCCGTTTATGCTGTATTGTATACTAAATTTATTTATATTTTTAGGTACCTAAATGCCATACAAACCAGTGCTCCACATTTGTTGCGCTACTTGGCAACTGCTTTCATTGTCAACAAAAGGAGAAGGCCTCAGTTGAAAGAATTCATTAAGGTCATTCAACAGGAGCACTACTCCTACAAAGATCCTATTGTCGAGTTCCTGGCATGTGTGTTTATCAATTATGACTTTGATGGGGCTCAAAAGAAGATGAAAGAGTGTGAAGAGGTTAAGCCGTTCATATGTTTTATTGTTTTTTTTTGGTAATGGTTGCAGGATGATATAATCAACAGTCTGACATGTTACTGTGATGTAGGTCATTGTGAATGATCCATTCCTTGGAAAGCGAGTTGAGGATGGAAACTTTTCAACTGTACCACTGAGAGATGAGTTTCTTGAAAATGCCCGCTTGTTTATCTTCGAAACCTATTGCAGAATTCATCAGAGAATTGACATGGGGTAAGTTATCATATTCGCTTACGGTCCTGGCTGCTTTTGATTTAGGTTGGAAGAATTTGTGTGATCTTTGTATTTATATTGATAATGTTATGGCCTTGTCAGGGTACTTGCTGAGAAATTGAATCTGAACTATGAAGAGGCTGAGAGATGGATTGTGAACCTTATCCGCACCTCAAAGCTTGATGCCAAGATTGATTCCGAGTCTGGGACCGTAATCATGGAGCCTACTCAGCCCAACGTGTAAGTAGAATATAATTTAATACATAAACCTGAAACATCGTTCTTATCTTCGTCTGAAAATCTACAGTCTAAACTCGTTTCCCACTAATTGCAGGCATGAGCAGTTGATTAACCACACCAAAGCCTTATCAGGACGGACTTACAAGTTAGTGACGCAGCTCTTAGAACACACACAGGGGCAAGCAGCTCGATAATCACATTTTTGTCGTTGAAACAATCCTTGACCCGTTTCCTGATAATCGTCCCTTTGCTTGACTTGAATCATTTTTTTATCTTTTTGCTTTGAATTTACCGTACTTCGGAAACATGTCTACAAAGTTGGTCATCTTTGCAAACGCTGTTCTCTTTGATGTTGGATTCACACTTTGGGAAATTCTTAGCCCTTTCTTTAAGCTCCTCAAGATTATTATTTTCAAATCAAAGCGTTTGAAGGTTTTTGACTTGTGATTAAGCCAACCTAAGTTTCTGCCTTGCATTGAGTCTTTCTAATTCGATTAAAGAGTAAAGGCAATCTTAGCATAAGCTTATGTAACCAGTAAAAAAAAACTTTAAACCATGACACTGGACAGAACAGTTCACTATTGTCGCCTCTCAAAAGTACAAGATTACGCCATGAATCCAACGCTCAGACTCATAACCTAACTATTGTCGTATCTCAAACGTATAAGGAAAAATACACCCTGAATCCAACACACACCAGAGTCATCACCTATGTGAAGTTTCTTCAGTACGAAGGACTAGCAGATGGTTTCGATTTCTTTGGAGGGTTTCCTCCAGAAAGCACGACGTACGAATAGAAACACAACATGGCAGCACTGCAATGAAGAAGACAAACAAAAGTTTACATGAACCCACTAAAGATAGATACATCAGACTCGGTTATAGATGACAAAAGGATTTCTCACCTGACGAAAGCAAAAACCCCAGCAGGAAACAGCTTCTTAGTCTGCATAAGTACAACATTAAGCAGTTAAAGTCAAGCAAGCAAAGATTTAAACAACCAGCATGATACAAAAAATGACGAATACCATAGAATAAGATGTGAAGTTCTTCCAGAAGACGACAGCTGAAAGCACTGCATTTCCAGGGTTTCAAAGAAATGAGTAAGCCCAAAAGCTTTAAGAGATAACATAAACATTTAGATATACATTCATGTGCACATAATGATCTTGGTTCAGAGATGACAACGTCTAGTATCAGTGAATGGATTATAAAACACCAATGTTTCTGTAGACAGTAATGAATATTACCTGCTTGTCCTAGTATATAAGGGAAGCTAGATTTTCCCTGTCGCCAAATTTTTAAGCTCAATGTACTAAGGGCTAGAAGGCCACCACCGTAGAGGACACCAGTACTTAAACTTGTAAGATTTCGAGAAAACGCAAATCCAAGAAGCCCTCCGCTCATAACAAGACCACCTGAGAAAGTGTCATTCATGAAGCCGAATCAACAACACCCATGCGTTATCCAGACAATATATACACTCTGAAGATCTTGAAAAGTTCAACCAGAAAAACAGCTTAACATGCAGCTCGGAAATGCTAAGACTTGAAACAGTCACAAAGTACCATAAGGAATGCCGAAACAGAAGTCGTGGATCTTTGCTGCTCTTTTTGGCTGTGTGTCAACAGGTGGCTCTGTGATAGTCTCTTTACTGGTAGCAGCTTCATCCACAGTTGAATACGGTTTCGGTGTTTTCTCAACAAAAGGTTTTGAAACCTCAGCTGTATAGCTTAGAGAAGCTGCTGTCTCTGAGGTGTTCCCATCAACGCTTCTAACTACAAAAGACTGCACCATTTGAACGCGAATTAGCAGCAACTAGTGACATAATCAGTCCCAGAAAATCTAGATGAGAGAGCTCAACAAACGATTCTAACCACAGAACTGGATATGATTGTTTGAAGCTATCAAAACCATACAACGTTCTCTATTAACTAAGCCAGAGAAGAGGGAAGCAATTTAGCATTTCTAGAAAAACAAAAGCTAATGTCGAGTACGACTAATATTAATCAAGCACATATCTTTTTGACAGCAATCGGACAAGTATAACAAATACAGTGTATTGGGCATCGTCGTAACCAAAACGACATGTCTTTTTCTCGAACAGATTACCTCGGGACGAAACCTAAGGCAAGGAAACGATCGGCCCTGGAACTGAAATTGGCGATTGGTGGAGGAGAAACAAGCCAGCTGAGAGATTTTCGCTGCCATCGTCGAGATCTGAGACTGAAAACCTGGTGTATAAAAGTCAAAACGGAGAGAAAAGCAGAATTGATTTGGGGAATGGAGCGTGGTCAGCACAAGAGGAAAAGAGGAAAGTGGAGCCGGCGTCGCTGAAAAATGGAGACGATGATGATCGGACAATCGTGACCGTCCGTTCGATTTTGACTATTTATCGGTCAAAGAAATTACGCGCATATGACAATTGATTATCCGATTTGTATTTTTTCGGTTTGTTTTTTAGTATCATCAATTTGATACGGTTTTAGTTTGGGTTGGATTTGGTTTATAGTAAAATTTATATTGTAAACCAAATTTCAGTTTTTGAACTGTTTGGCACGCAAATTCAAATTTTGGGTGATGAAAAAAAGAATCCATTAATTATCTTTGTAAATTGTTAATTCTTAGTGTATTTGCAAATTCTCACTCTCTCATATGATAACTTTCATGTACTTCGAGATATATGTCGAAATGGACAAAATTCGGTTTTTAATCTGTTGCCCACTCAAGTTCAACTTTTGGATGATGGAAATTATTTTATGTGAGATAATAATTTTAAAATTTATTTGGTTTAGGCTTCGACGAGCAAATATCATCGTTCATTTGCCTTTTAGAAAAAATTGCCCTTTTGAAAATCGGTTATTTTCTATTAATCTAACATTCTACCTATTTTTAGCATCCTTTAATTTTTTTTTACGCATTTAATTCGCTCTTCTTGACACCAAATCTCCGATTTCAGTTTGTAACCTTTTTTCTAAATTTAATATAATATCAGTTGTTCAAGAAGAATTTTGGTTTACGCTTAGACTTTAAAAACAAATTTTGAATGGGCTCAAACTTATTCATCTAGCCCCTTCAAGAAATCAAAATATACAAAATTTGGTTTAGGCTTAGACTTCATGAATCAAAATTTAGCTTAAGAAAAAAAAAAGTATCAAACGGTTCACTACCGGTTACTTGTTAATCTAGCCCCTCTAATTAGAAAAAAACAAGTTTTAACCACGATTCAACAATGTGAAGTTTAAGAGATTTTAGTAGATCAAACTTTAATGTCGTCATAGTTATTTTTAGTTTTCCTCAAACAAACTTCATTCATTGCAAGAATACTGAGAAGTGACACCAACTTTCTCCCTCTCTACAATTGATATCAACGAAGAAGAGGTACTATATCCAAGCAAATCATAGTAAGAAGACAAGGAAGAAGCCGTTTTCGCTATTGTCATTCAAACGACTACCTTGGAATTTGAAAGATGGTTTCAACAGTCTTCTTATTCCTTCCTTGATCTCAGTAGTAAAGCTCTTAAGTCTTGGTCATAGATGAGGATCCTACAAAATTTGGATTAAAATCCAATAATCACTCCAAAAAATTGAAAGACTTTTCCTCATATTTTAATGTTACAACAAACAGTACTGTACGCCTCAAGACTCACGACAGGAAAAGTCTTTTCTTTCTGCGTCTCCGGAGTAGTAGCATCATCATTAAGCGCCGAGTTGCCGTAACGACCGCGAAACAATAACCACAACGACCAACCAGATTTAAAGGACCCACTCTTACATATGTAATCTGATTGCAAATGCTTGTGTCCCTAGTGGTTGAACTATACATTTTGAGACTGTTTCATCACAAATTGTCAGTTCAGTTTTTTATTTATTAGAGGTCCCTAGCTTGATTTCAACGCTCTAAGCCCTAATAAATTCCACTTCTTGCTTGACTTGCCAGTTGACTTACGAAGAGACACATGTCTCTCTCGCACTCTCTTATGTGTTAGATTCAATGAGACTGTATCTGATACCATTGTAAATTAATTATTACTACGAGATACGGATACTCACACGTACATTTCCCTATTATATATGCTTATTCAGTATATCTCCATATCGCTGCCATTTGGGTATATTTCGATATTCGTCCCAAGAATTTACTATATATATGGATGTATGTATGTATGTTAAAGATCAACTTAAATATAAATAAACGATTCTCGACTTCTCATAATTATTAGGTCAAAAAGTCTTCCTAGTTACCAAGCCATGGATCTCTGTAACTTGGCGTCGTTAACCGTTCTTCTTGGTCTATTCTTCGTTAATACAAATAATGCAGGTCACCAATAATCTCTCCTGATTCATTTTAAACGGAGAAAATTAATTACAATATCACTCTGCCACAAAGTAATCAAATTAACACGTCGAGACTTTGAACTCTCTTGAGATTTTCACTATTAATTGTTTTTAATTTTAAATTAATAAAAAGTTTACAGTAATTTGAAACCAATTAAGAAAATAACTTTTTATTAGATATCTTTTTATTTATTAACCGAAAAAGACACTTTAGAAACATTAAATTTTACTAAAACTTAAATTTTTTGTCATGAAATATACAGATTGAGATCTGAGAGTATAATTAATGCGATATGTGATAAATGATGGATAAATATTTAACAGCTGGAAAACATGTCGGCGTTTGCTACGGAAGATACGGCGATAATCTCCCGTCACCGGCAGAAACCGTTGCGCTCTTCAAACAGAAAAACATCCGGCGAGTCAGGCTATACAGTCCGGACCACGACGTTCTCGCCGCCTTACGTGGCTCCGACGTCGAAGTAATGTTGGGCCCTTCCTAACCCGGACCTACAGCGCGTGGCCTCCAGCCAGTCAGAAGCCGACAAGTGGGTCCAAACCAACGTCATTAGCTATGTGCATGACGTCAAGTTCCGTTACGTATCTGTTGGGAACGAAGTAAAGATCGCTGACTCTTACTCACATTTTCTAGTCCCGGCCATGCAAAACATCGACCGGGCGGTTGTAAGAGCCGGTCTCCACGGTCATATTCAGGTATTGTCAAAACTCATAATATAAGTATTTCGATTTTTGTTTTCGTTTGCTTTTACTTTTCTCAATGAGTTTTTTTTTTTTTTTTTTCAGTTTTTTCTTTTGCAATAAATACATGAGAAATTAGCATGTATGACACTAAAAAAACGTGAAATTAAGTAACTATCCATAGTGAGCGTTAGGCTAAAATATTGACTATATAATATATACTAATGACAAAATTGCCCTCAAATAAGAAAAGAAAAAATGAGAAAAAACAAAAAATCTTCTCTCCTTTCTCCTTAACAAAAGTTCCAGGTCAAACAATCTCACGATATCTCTCATGTGACTTTAGATCAGAATTCCTCCGCCTCTAATCTATCTTCTTTCTTCAACTTCAATTGTTTCTATAGTTTATGAACTCAACAAAGTAAATTCAATTGATGGCGTTAGATGAGATGTGATTCTGCTTCTGCCTCTTACAAGTTCTTCTTTCTTTGTCAATTCATATGTGGTAACAAATCTGGCTTTGTATGAACAGTTTGGTGATTGATCTTCTGTAACTATACTATTTTTCTGAAACTATACTATTTTTCGCCAAGAATAATTTTTTTTTTGATCTTTTGAAATTATACTATTTTTCGCCACGAACCAACTTTTTTTTAACAACAATCATTTTTTTTTCTTTCTAAAATTATAATATTATTCTGTATTCATTCACAGGGGTATTTTTGTCTTAGAGACAATCTTTTGGTTACTCACTTTATTTATTTTTGGCTATGGCTATAAGCTTAATAATGTTATCCAATATAGCTATTCAGCAAATTCTCCCTAAATACATTAGTTAGAAAAAACTTATATTTTCTAGCAAATTTTTTTTTAAATAATTATTTTTTTAACCCGAGACTGGTAACAGGTATCTACCGCGGTAGACATGGGAGTGCTCGGAGAGTCTTATCCACCTTCGAAAGGTTCGTTTAAAGGAGAAGTAATGGTGCTTATGGAACCAATCATACGTTCCTTGGTGAACAAGAAATCTCCTTTACACTTAAACCTCTACACTTACTTCAGCTACGCTGCCAGTCCTGACAAAATCCGACTCGATTACGCACTCTTCACGGCCTCTCAAGGAACCGTCTCGGACCCTCCAAGATCTTACCAGAATCTATTCGATGCGATGCTTGATGGGGTTCACTTTGCTCTAGAGAGATCCGGTGGTGGATCATTGGAAGTTGTTGTGTCGGAGACTGGATGGCCAACGGGAGGAGGAACCGCGGCGATTTTGGAGAATGCGAGGATTTATAACAATAATCTGATTAATCATGTGAATAATGGGACACCGAAGAGACCAGGGAAAGAAATCGAGACTTATTTATTTGCGATGTATGATGAAAATGTGAAACCGACTCCTCCTAATGTTGAGAAGTTTTGGGGATTGTTTAATCCGAACAAGCAACCCAAGTACGATGTTAACTTTGGTTGAGCCAAACCAAACTAGAAACTATATTTACTATATTTATATTTAAAGATGAATAACGAGGATTTACTATATTTATATTTAGAAACCCAACGTGCCATCGAGGGATTTACTATATTTATATTTAAAGATGAATATCTATAGAAACTAGTATGAATAATGTGGCTTTTAAGATTGTGATTTTCTTTTAATAATATAGATTATGATTTTTGTAGCGTTGTTTTTTTATTGTTGATCATCGTAAAGTAGTTGTTATAGCCTGAGTCTCTACGTTATTTATGTGCTACATCCAAGTATCCAACTAAGCAACTACCCAAAATGTGTGATAACAATCAATGTGTGAGCCAAACCATGCCATCGAGGGATTTGCTATATTTATATTTGATATATGTAGAAACTAGTATGAATAAGGAGGCTTTTATTCCTAACCTAAGATTGTAAAATTTTTTAATGATAAAGATTGTGATTTTTGTAGCGTCGATTTTGTTATTGTTGATCATCGTAAGAAAAATGTTATCGCCTGAGTTATGTTATTTATGTGCTATATCCAAGTATCCAACTAGGCAACTACCCAAAAAGTGTGATAGTTTCTCAACAGTTAATTAGTTTCACCCAACCATGGAGAAGAAACCAACTCAACCAAAAAAAAATGTTGACTTTTTTGTTGACGGACTTGGCTAAAACGGGGACATTTGGATGAGTTGGGTCGCATAAACGATCAAGTTTTGGTTGCTTTACACAAACACCTAGACAAACGTTTTTTAGCTAGAACAATGAAAATGATGAAAATAAATTTAGATATGATATCTAAAACGGGATAAAATAGTCTGCCATTTGTAATTTTACTAATTTATAGTTTAGAGAAAAATATAACTTGCAAAATCCAAAATGAAATAAAATATAGAGAAATTTGGCAAAATTCAGAGGACTAAAGTCACTAAACTATATAGAAAAGTGTCGTATTTTTATTTTTGTTTATAGTGTTTCGGGGATAGAAATAAGTGCTGTAGATTGTAGACTTTAGTGTCTAATTTTAAGGTGCCATTCATGATGATTCCAAGAACCATTGTTATTTGTTAAAGTAAGTCATATAACCATAATTGATGTTGTTTAGTGGTCTAATGACGTCAAGATACAAGTCAGTGATTTACGAGCGACGTATGATTAACGGCTTATATATATTATTATGATCCCGTTTACTACTCAAGAAATCACAATAATCATTTAATTATGAATATTTCAAATTTTAAAAAACGAAAATTTTGTTTTGGAAGATTCATTAATTTAATACTTCAAAATTCAGCACTAATGAAAGCTACTTGTATCATATTGATATGATGATTTAACTTGACTTCAGTCACTCATTGACTTGAACCCCAGACTTGCTCTGTTAGTTAGAGGCAATATGGTACGATTTAAACATATAATTGGTTCAACGCATAATAGAAAAATCCATATATTAACCAGTGGCGGAGTTGTGGCGTGAAATAAACCGATGGCGAGGTTATGGCTTGAGGAGTGTACACTTCTTTGACTGAACCACCTACATACATCCATGAAATAAATATATATGCATGGTGACTGTGGTGGTCTCTTTCAGAATAGTCCAGCTTCCCAATTGGCACTTTGACAGGTTAGCTTTTTATTTTTAATTTAAGAAAATGGAGTGGTTGCTCTAAGTTCTGCCAGACAATATTTTTTTCTAAAAACTGTATGTTCTGTCAAAAAACTGAAAAGCTGCAAGAAAAATAAATAAGATGAAACAATATTAATCTGTAAATTTAGACAAAACAAAGTCTAAGCAAAGCCATCATGGAGACGGCGTCTATTTTTGTCGTCCAAAACTGAACCGCGAGAAGTAATTTATTCGCTATAGCTATCACTATTCACTACAACGCTTCTACGTACTGTTTTACACAAGAAACATCCCTTCATGGCTGTGATATACATATAGTACCAAACTCTACCTTGGTTTTTAGGCTGTGATTACTGTGATTTGTCAAGTTGCGTTACTGTGATTTTTCATCTTCTACTTCCAAGGTCTTCTATACTACCAAACTCTACCGCCTTAGCTTCTTGTCAGTGTTTTTTTACCTGATTTCCTAGGCTGCTATGAGGTACGTACGACTTGATATTCTAATTCACCCACTACAAGAGAATACATCATTTGCTTGTAGTGGAAAAACGGTATCACAAACTTGTAACGCGTTTGTAACGTATAATGATTGACGTATGTTGACGTATGTGAGCAAATCCTTTAGCAATATAAAATTCTTTGAATTGAGCAACTTCGATTTTTTCTTTTCTTTCCAGCAAATCTATCTTCCGCTAAATCATTGAATCAAATAGTCTGAAATGAGCTAGTTTGTAGATATTTTGAATCGAATACTCTAGGACCGTACGTTCTCCAAAGATGCTAACGCGTCATTCCATCTAGACTGTTCATGTTTATTTGTTATTGTATATATGGCAAATTGGCCATGGATTTTAAGTTTTTAAATATTCCGTGACAAAATCTATTATAGAAAATTCAATAATTATACACATTGTAATTGTTAAAATCTGTGTACCTTAAAGTACATCTAGACAAATGCCGTATTTTTTCCTTTTTTACTTGAGAATGTTTCGTAGATATAGAGAAAAACTTTGAATTTTACAATTTTGGGTCAAACAAACGTGATATACCGTATCACTGATGATTTCAACTATAAGTAACGAAAAGTCATCTAACCATTTATGGATGATGGCTAGTTAGTCTAATGACGTAAGGGGATACACTTCAATGGTCCACGATCGACGTTTGTGTACGGCTTATACCATTCCAAAATGCTAGTCTTCATCGCATTTAATCTTTAGTGGGGGTGTAGGTATCAATTATTCGGATTTTGTTTTTTACATATTCAATGTCTAAACTATTTTTTCATACTTAACATATTTCGATACCGCATTTGATCCATTTTCTGGCTCAGTTTGATCCGGCCTATTTTCAGAAAATAAAATTATTGTATTCATTGATTTTATTTTTTTTCCAGTATTTGGGAGCGATGAATGGAGGATTCGACGTCCCATTTAGCATTGAAATTTTAGTGTCTACTGTCTAGTTAGGCCCTATTGAAAGCTACTTGTGTACAAAACTCACACTCTTAAGACTTTTCAAAGCATAGATTTAGCGAGATATTCATGAACGGTGATTTAATAATGTATAACATTCCAAAACTAGTGATGATGTATGTCACGATGACTTTTGTTTCAATTCATTGACTTTTACACGGCTACACCACCGATTCACTATATAAATTTCGAACATCTTAGGCTCTTAGCATAAAAATAAACAACATCTTGAAATCATAGATGATCTTTAATTGTTATTCCATGAAGATGTCTAACGAATCGAGTTTCTTAGCCTCACTACCACTATTACTTTTTCTTCTTAGCTTCCTAATGGCTTCCTTCTTCGACACGGCAGGTTTTAATCATCTTTTAATCTTTAGAATTCATTTTCAGAATTTGGTTTTTTTTGTTTTTGTTTTTTTCATTATTACTAATGATTCTTAATTTTAAATGAAGCTGGGCAAATCGGAGTGTGCTACGGTAGGAATGGAAACAACCTGCCACGTGCGGCTGACGTGGTAGCGCTTTACCGGCAGCGGAACATCCGCCGGATGCGGATTTACGACCCCAACCAAGAGACCCTCACCGCTCTCCGAGGCTCTAACATCGATCTTTTGCTCGACGTTCCCAACCCGGATCTGGAGCGTGTCGCCTCCAGCCAAGCGGCAGCCGACGCGTGGGTCCAAAACAACGTCCGAAACTACGCAAACAATGTCAGATTCCGCTACATTTCGGTCGGGAACGAGGTGCAACCCTCAGACCCACGAGCTAGGTTTGTCCTCCCTGCCATGCAGAACATCGAGAGAGCGGTTTCAAGCCTTGGGATCAAGGTCTCCACAGCTATAGACACCAGAGGGATAAGTGAGTATCCTCCCTCGAACGGGGCGTTCACACCAGAATTTAGGAACTTTATCGCACCGGTGATAACTTTCTTGGCAAGCAAGCAATCTCCTCTGCTCGTGAATATCTACCCTTACTTCAGCTACATTAACAACATGAGAGACATCCGTTTAGAGTACGCTCTGTTCACTTCACCGTCTACTGTAGTCAATGATGGGCCAAACGCGTACCGAAA